>CM050166.1:31751815-32351815 GCA_027410445.1 Discoglossus pictus | reverse complement strand
TTAGTTTCAATTAACATTAGTTTGTTTTCGGGCCTACACACATAAATGTGCGTGTGACATGTCACTATACATGATACACATATATGTGCGTGTCACATATCACTATACATGAATCACATTTTAATAGTTAAATGAACATTATTTTTTTTTTGGGCCTACACACATAAATGTGTGTGTGACATGTGACCAGTGGCGGCTGGTGAACTTTCAAGTTGCCCCTCCCCCTTTTCAAACCACACCTATTTTTATAACTCCTCCCCCTGATGTCATAATGACCTTTATAAGCCCCGCCCAATGACCTTATACTTGCAACGTCCATTGAAATACATCATCAGCAATGCAGCAATGTTAAGAAGTAAAGTAACAATGTGTTAAATTCATTGGTATACAATATAGATTGAAAAAACTCATGTGACAAGACTACAGCAATATCATAATTGCACCTATATGCATTAACATAAAAATTAAAGCAGTACTACCAAGCGACCTACCTACCACCCTGACCCAGTGACCCCACCCTGACCCAACTACCAAGTTGGTAGTTGGGTCACTTAGTCAGGGTGGTAGGTAGGTGGCTTGGTAGTTGGGTCAGGATGGGGTCACTGGGTCAGGGTGGTAGGTAGGTGGCTTGGTACTACCAAGCGACCTACCTACCACCCTGACCCAGTGACCCCACCCTGACCCAACTACCAAGTTGGTAGTTGGGTCACTTAGTCAGGGTAGGAGGTACGTGGCTTGGTAGTTGGGTCAGGATGGGGTCACTGGGTCAGGGTGGTAGGTAGGTGGCTTGGTACTACCAAGCGACCTACCTAACACCCTGACCCAGTGACCCCACCCTGACCCAACTACCAAGTTGGTAGTTGGGTCACTTAGTCAGGGTGGTAGGTAGGTGGCTTGGTAGTTGGGTCAGGATGGGGTCACTTAGTCAGGGTGGTAGGTAGGTGGCTTGGTAGTTGGGTCCGGGTAGGGTCACTGGGTCAGGGTGGTAGGTAGGTGGCTTGGTACTAGTTAGGTAGGTTAAGGTGCCAAGGTGGGGGTGATTGGGGGGTGGCACAGGCCCCATGGGGGTGATCGGGGGTGGTGACACAGGCATTGTTCGCCTAGGTAGGCATAGTGGGGTAACTGTGGGACCCTTTTTTTATTAGGGGGACAAGGGGCTTTGGCTGGGCAAGGCAGGGCACTGAGGGCAGTGTTTCTACTTACTTGTAGATGGGTTCATTAGCACCAGGAGCGGGAAACAGAGGGGGCTGGCTTAGCAGGTGAGATTTTTAAAGCAGGGCTGCCAGGGCACCTGTCAGTCAAACGCTAACTCGGGTCTCTATTAGCTGGTGGGCGCCCTGGGCTAACGGTCTGGGTGGGCTTAGGTGGTTCTCCTGACAACTGTACAACCTTCCATCATTGATTGGTCAATGATGGAGGACTGTCAGTCATTAAAATGGATACATTTCACTGCTAATGCATAGCTTCTCCCTGGTGGCTGGGCGCCATTCATTAAGGGTCACGACTCACTCTCACAGTGTCAGGTTAGTGTAATATGATCAGTCACACAGTGCAGGGAAGCTACGCTAGTTACAATGGATAGCACACAGCAGTTAAGGCATACAAGGGGTTATCTTAAAGTGACAGTGTCCCAGGGAATATTTTGAATGAAAGCATACTTAAGAAAGAACACTTAAATGCTAATTTAAAGATGATATTTTATTGTTTTATGATTATTTCTAATTATTATTTGTCTTTTTTTATTGCTGGGTCACTGAAAACTTTTGGGGGGGCGCTTGCCCTGACGCCCCTATGGACGGGCCGCCACTGCTCAATGTCAAACAAACACGTTGAATTAGCATATGGATAACCATATGAGCAGTAACGCCATGCCAAGGCTTCAACAATTGTTACTGACCATTCACACACCTTTCATAGCTCCTTCCATATGCACACCCACACACCGTTTATACTTTACTTACCACTAGTTATTTTTGGTAGTTCGGTGGTACCATTTCTGAGAACTTTACTTTCCCTTGAAGGTGCCTCCAATTCCTTCAAACCAATGCATTCAACCGCTCCAGGGCCATGGTGCTTCTTAAATACCTTTTTATCCTCTTCAATGTGGAGAAGCATCTTTCTAATTCTGCAATAGTCATCAGTCTTGTAAGCAGGATTCCTTATAGCTTCACTGTCTCTGTGAAATCATTATGCAGATTAAATTGATGGTAAAGTTGGTGCAGAGCAACAGCACTCGTACAGACATGAAATTCTGGCTTCCCATACAGAAGTGACAGCTACCCTTGTAAGTGCCTCCAATTCCTTCAAACCAATGCATTCAACCGCTCCAGGGCCATGGTGCTTCTTAAATACCTTTTTATCCTCTTCAATGTGGAGAAGCATCTTTCTGATTCTGCAGTAGTTTTTGGTGTTGTAAGCAGGATTCCTTATAGCTTCACTGTCTCTGTGAAATCATTATGCAGATTAAATTGATGGTAAAGTTGGTGCAGAGCAACAGCACTCGTACAGACATGAAATTCCTGCTTCCCGTACAGAAGTGATTGCTATCCTTGGAAGTGCCTCCAATTCCTTCAAACAACGCCAAGGCTTCAACAATTGTTACTGACCATGTACACACCTTTCATAGCTCCTTCCATATGCACACCCACACACCGTTCATACTTTACTTACCACTAGTTATGTTTGGTAGTGAGGTGGTGCTGCTTAACGAAGTTTATCTTTGCACACCCTGGGGGTATGCATTCTTCTTTGCTTCAATCACTTGTATTTACATTTTGCACGGCAATCTTTCAAAGAACAAAACTTCTCAATGGTTTTTTCATTGATCAGCACTGCAGCAATGTCATGATGCAAAATAACAGTGTGTTGAATTCATTGTTATACAATACATATTGCAAACACTCATGTGACAAGACTACATCAACATCAAATTTGCACCTATACGCATGGACAGAAAATTCAAAGCAATGATACTCACCAACAGTTGACTCTCCTTCTCGGGGTATTCACGTTCAGTAAGTCAACCAACGAGTCCAAACAAATCTGCTTCCACAGAGGGTTTGCACTTGGGGGTGATAGAAAACAACAACAACAACAAAATTAGAACGTTCAAGACCCAAACCGTAACTTTTAAAACCTTAAAAGACCAAGTGTGACCATATAGGCCCCAACCGCACCATAAAAACTTTAAAAGACCAAGTGGGACCATATAGGCCCCAACCGCACCTTAAAAACCTTAAATAACCAATCAAAACCATATAGGCCCAAACTGTACATTAAAAAAAATAAATTAAAAATACAAAAAAAAAAAATATATATATCAATATATCAATATATCAATATATATATATATATATATATATATATATATATATCAATAGATATATATATATATATATATATAAATATATATATATATATATATATATATATATACATATATATATATATATATCTCAATATATATATATATATATATATTTCAATATATATATATATATATATATATATATATATATGTATAAAAAAATAAATGAAAAATACAAAAAAAAAAAAAAAAAAAATATATATATATATATATATCAATATATATATATCTCAATATATATATATATATATATATATATATATATCAATCAACATATCTATCAATCAATATATATATCAATCAATATATATATCAATAAATATATAAATCAATCAATATATAAATCAATACATATATATATATATATATATATATATATACATATATACACACACATAAAGCAATATACATAAAACAAAAAAATATATTAAGTGATATTTATTAATTGATTAATTGATGTACTTTATTAATTATTTGATTATTGCTCATGTATTTTTATTAGACATTATTTATTATACATATTACAGTGCTATTTATTTGCTATACATGTTACAGGATATTATCTTGTAACATGTATATCACATAAATAGCCCTGTAATATGTATAATACATACAGGGTCACACAAGTTAACACTAACCTTTTTTGCCCTTACAGGCTTCCATACCTGCTTTACTAATTTTTTAAGGACTCTGATTGGTTGAAATCAATGTCAATCAAAATTTTAGCCAATCAGAGTCCTTCAAAAAATAGAATAAAAGGAGGAGCGTGGGAAATAATCAATTAGTCGCCGGGGGAGCTCCTTGTAGGAGGAGCTTCATTAGATTGTTGTTTTTTTTTTTTTTAGAGCATCTGGTTTTTTAGGTGGAGGCCTCTTGCAATGTGCCAGAATGGATGGACAATGGCTTTAATCAATATGAGGACAAGGGCTTCTATCAAGATTGAAGGACATGGGCTTCAATCAAAATTGCCGACTAGGGATACAACATACTTGGTCTTTGTGTATAAGACTTGGTAGGAAATGAGCTATTCTATGGGCACATGATCTTAGCTATGATCTTAATATCCCCATTAATTAACGATATGGGTCTATAGTTTTTAGCAACTAAAGGATCTCCACCATCCTTGGAAAAAAACACTATCAGCTTAATTCATTTCTGGGGGTATAGGACAACCCTCTAAATAGAGAATAATTAGTGTGGAGCAAGAAGGTCTGACATTGTTATTATAATACAAATTAGTTAGGTCATCTGGGCCTGGGGATTTTGTTGCTTTTAGTCCTTGAATCCTAACCTTAACCTCTTACACTCCTTGAATCCTAACCTTAACCTCTTACACTCGAATATCCTCTTCTGATAAGGTAGGAAGGTCACACAATGCTAGTAAAGAGTGCATCATGTGATCCATGTTCTGAGTAGAGGATAAATATATTTGTTGGTAATAAATAAGAAAAATCTGCTCAATTTTATTTGGGCTATTTGTCACAGAGCCTGAATTTGTTCTCAGATGAAATATCTTTGATTAAAAATCTTGGATCGCAACCTATGCGCCAAAAGGGAGTACAGTTTATTAGCTTTAGATAGAAATATGCTGTATCCACCTCATGGCTTTTTCAGTATGACTGCATAGAACCAAATCAAGCTCTGCCCAGACCCAGACAATCTTCTGCCATAACTGTGGAGGGTTTAGTTAAACAGACTATAACTTTGCAGTAAACATTAGACAGGATATATCACCTTATATTTGTAAAGTATGAGAGCTGCCCTTGTATCTTGTATCTCTATGCAGTTTTCACTAACACCACAGTTAAAAGACATCAATTCTACGGTGCTCAGACTTTTTTATAGTCCAGCTCTCACATCCGTATGTTCCTACTCAGTCACGTCTGACTCACTGTGAACCTATGGACCACAACATGCCAGGTACATCTCTCACTCACTGCCCCTCTGAGCTCCATCAAGTTCATGTTCATTGCTTCAGTGACCTCATCTATCCATCTCCGCCTCTGTCATCCCCTTCTTCTTGTGCCTTCAATCTTTCCCAGCATCTAGGGAAACATGCTGTCTCATAGTATGACTAAAATATTTGAGCATGATCATACCTTCTAGTGAACAGTTTGTCTTGATTTCCTAAAGTACTGATTTATAGGATCTTCTTGCAGTCCAAGGGACTCTAAGTAGTTTTCACCAACACCATAATTCAAAGACGTCAATTCTTCAGAGCTCAGCCTTCTTTATGGTCCTGATCTCACATCTGTAAGTCACTACTGGGAATACCAAAGTTCTAACTATGCAGACATTTGTTGATAGTTTAATATATTTACTTTTTACTTGCTTGTCCAAGCTTGCCATAGCTTTCCTCCCCAGAAACGTCTTTTAACTTCATGGCTATAGTCACTGTCTGAGGTGATCTTGGATCCTAGGAAAACAAAATCTTCTTCCCTGACTATTTTCCAGGAACTGAGATTGCAGTTTGCCTTGATTTTCGTCTTTTTAAATGTTGAGCAGCAGGCCAGCTTTTGTACTCTCTTTGTTTACCCTCATCAATATATTATTTAGTTCCTCCCCACTTTCAGCCATCAGTGTAGTATCTGAGGTTGTTGATATTTCTTCCAGCAATATTGATTCCGGCTTTGGATTCATCCAGTCCAGCCTAACGCATGATGTACTCTGCGTATAAGTTGAATAAATAAGGTGACAATATATAATCTTGTCGAAGACTTTTTCCAATCCAATAAAATATTTTCTCACTCACTACATAAAAAAAAAAAAACTTTTGTTCTGTTATTTAAATGTGTATAATGTGTTGTACATTCTTATTTTGCTAATTTTGAAGCAATATAAGGATTGCTCATGATCAATAAAAAAAAAAAATCTGTTTCATTAAATATATGAAAATGTTCCAGAAAAATTTGTAAAGCGGGTGATTAATCACAATGGCTTCAAAATAGGCAAAAGGAGACCTGTTTTATTGCAATTTGTTATGCATGTTCTATTATACCTCTTTGTTCACACAATATATATCTTCACTTCTTTTTCTTTGTGTTTTAATTTCAAGTGTTTTGCTGTATGTTATCCAAACTGCTGTATAATTACGATACCCTCTAGTATTTTGTTAACAATCTGGCAGCTTCGGATTCTCCAGCTCCTTATAATGAATTGATTAAAGTAACAGAACAATGTATGATTATTATCAGATGAAAACATTTTTTTACAGACTAGTGAATACTAGTGTATGGTGTCATACCTATTCATCATATGAAATGTAATTGTGGATTTGTATATTTTCTCTACACATTAAAGAAATACCCACAATTACATATTATGTAGTTATATGTAATTTGTAGTTTTAAAGGTAGTTTGAAGTATAACAAATATTAAATGTAAAAGTTAGCTTTTTGCAATCAAACATATTGAGACTTGGACTAATTCTTAAGCAGGAGTATTATTATTATTATTATTATTATTATTAATAACCTTTATTTACCATTAAGAACAAGGTAAATTACAATGTTAACAAAATGAAGACAATGGAGGGCCCTGTTTTGAGCTTAGAATCTTTGGAAAGTGCTGTTTCCAAAGTACTCTACTTACAATCTAAAGGGAATGGAAGAGGCAGAAACCTGGACAAGAATAACAGATAAGGAATAGCAAGGGCCAGGAAAGAAGTGAAAGTTTACTTAGATAAGAAGGTATCTGATAGAAAGACATTATGAGGTGGATGGCTCTAGTGTGTAATATGTTATCTGCCCCTAGTGGTCAGATAATGTAACCTGCTAGTGAAAATGTCAGATCAGGCCCTGGGATAGGGGATATATCTCCAGAAGAAGAAGGAGAGAGTGAAGATGGGGATGGGAATGGGACTTGCTGAAATGTTTCTGCTTATGAGCTTTAGAAGATGAAGGAGACAGTGAATGGAAAAAGGAGAGCGGATCATGGGAGCATAAAAGAGAGAGCATGGAAGGTGAGATGGTTATATTGGAGACACAATGGAGAAAAGTTGAGAGGAAGAGTCTGAGAAAAAGGCAGGAGGTTAAGAGGAAGGAGAAGGCACAAGGTAATAGTTAGTGGGTGTTCCATAATTGATCAGCTGAAATACATTTGTGTGACTCAATATTTTAAGAATAACCAGGGGCAGGTGGGAGAGGGTCAGGGAGGCAGGGGATTTGTGTGCAGGTTAGACAGAGCAGAGCAGGAGTGAAGTCTACTAAGAGAGGGAAAACTATTAGTAAACAGGGAGTTATTCATAGATAAACATGATGTTATTATAGTGCTATAGGGAGGGGGTGAGAGCAGATTTGAAACAAATAGAGGAGGGGTTAAAGAAAATTACAAAGAATGAAATTGCTCTAAAATGTAACAATGTCCCCAAAAATAATAACAGCTAAAAATAAAACTAATATTAATAAAAGTGCAGATGGTAAAACAGTAACATTATAGGAATCGTAATAGCAGAATACTAGAGTTCCACTAAAATTCACCAGTGAAAATAAAAGTATGCATATCAATGATAAACAATATGCTTCTGATTCTTTCACGTTTACATATACATAAATAATTCAAAATAAAAAATTAAGCCTGCAGTAAATGTTTTACTAATTATTAATTTGACTTTTTCCACAATGATAATGTTAGGTTGATCTGTGATGTGTAAGTATATATAAGATAAAACATATAATTCAAATCAAAAGTACTTGAGAAAATGTGAATTATCAATATTTTTTTCTACGGTGAAAATCCAGCTTAATGTCACACTTCAGTAACTTCAAATGGGTAACATTTTACAATTATTACTGCAGACTATAACAAGTCTTATGTTTTCTTTCCAGTCTATCATTGTGGAATTTTTACTATTATATTTGGACGTCTTCTAAAAGCTCCTGTGTTAAATACATTCTTTATACATTCAATCACACGCAGGCTCCTGACATCATCTCTTGCTGCGGGGGTCCCGATTGGGACATCGGTGACAGTTAAAAACATAGTGGCAACCTGTGAATCTCTGGTGAGCTCCATGCCCATGAGGGTTAAGGCAGTGCTGCAAAATAATGGCCACACAAAATATTGACACTTTGGGCCCAATTTGGACATTTCCACTTGGGGGGGGTGTACTCACTTTTGTTGCCAAAGGTTTAGACATTAATGGCTGTGTGTTGAGTTATTTTGAGGGGACAACAAATTTACCGGCTGTACACTTACTACTTTACATTGTAGCAGAGGGTCATTTCTTCAGTGTTGTTACATGAAAAGATATAATAAAATATATACAAAAATGTGAGGGGTGTACTCACTTTTGTGACATACTGTACATGCTTGTGGGGGTCAGTAAAAAAACAAACACATTAAACTTATTTTCTTCTTCTCATTCTTGCTTTAATACATCAGCAGTCTCTACCACAGGTACACCACTGTGATTGGTCAAAACGAATTATGACATTTATGCTAATTCTGCTAATGTTTTCAATGGACATACCTTCTCAAAATCAAGTCCAAGAAAACTAAAAAACTTATCAAATTTTAGGATAAATTCATCAATGTTTATTTCAAGATTTTTGTCATGCAAAAATGTTTTCATACATTACTGATTCTCCTTTATCAGATAAATTCCTCATCCATGGAACTTAAATATGCCTTTAAGATGCTCAACCTGAAGTAGCTCTGCTCTGTGAATAATTTAGGATATCTGCTTTCTTCTGGTTAATTGATAAGTAACTTATGTTTTTCAGTGACTCTTATCTAACAATTTGTTATGATGTTTTCTTTTTAGCTGAGAAAATTGCTGGTATTTATAAGTACATGAGCACTTTAAACCACTCAATCGCAAAAAAAAGGTAAGGAAATAAAAATATTTGTGACTCCAAATCGCATGATATGCCTATTCTGACAAATAGGTGATTTGGGGATAGGCAGAAATTATGCAATCATTTTATAAATTACAGTTTTTTATATTTAATTGAAAATATTTCAGTCATCCTTTCAAACATCACAGATAGTTTATAATTGTCATCCTTTCCAGTTTGTAAAATATTTTCTCACTCTTGCAATTTGAAAAAAAATATATATCTGTTATTTAAATGCATATTATGTGCATTCTTATATTGCAAATATTGAAGCCATATATTCACTGCTTATGACCAATAATATTTTTTTCTGTTAAATTCCATATATGAAAATATTCCAGAAAAAGGCAAAGGGTGGATAATTAATCATGAAGGCTTTATGGAAACCTGTTTTAAATTATAATTTGTTATTCATGTTCTATTAAACCTCTTTGTTCACATAATATATATCTTCACTCTTCTTTTTGTTTTAATTTCAAGTGATTTACTGTGTGCTATCCACACTGGTGTAATATTACTCTACCCTCTAGTATTTTGTTACTAGTAACTTGGCCATCATAAATGACTGTGTCATATTTTATGTTCAATTGTCTGTGCTGTCTCTGTGCGCCCTCTCGCTCTCTCTGTGCGCCATCTCACTTTCTCACTGTCTCTTTCTCCGTGCACCCTCTCTCAGTGCACCCTCTCTCAGTGCACCCTCTCTCTCTCAATGCGCCCCCTCTGTGTGTGTATGCTCTCTCTCTCTCTGTCTCTCTCTGTGTCCTCTCTCTGTGCTCTCGGTCTCTCTCCTTCCAGCTCCCTCCTCTCTCTCCTCCCTTTCTCTCTCTCCCTCAACCTCCCTCTCTCTCTCTCCCCCCCCATCTCTGTCTCTCAATTTCCTCTCCCTCCCATCCTCCCTCTTTCTCCTTCTAATTTTAAACTGATATCTTCAAATATTGTTGTGAATAAACAAAATCATTATAAATAATAATATTCCAGGAATACTGTGCTGCTCTTTCCCTAGGAAATGTAGACAACACAATCTATAGATTCACTGTTACAGCACTGATGAAGTTAACCTCTCAACATGCACCTGGGGGAACATGTCTCTATATATCAGTGGCATATGTTTAACTTGTGTGGAATTTTCCTCATAAGAAGCCCCTGTAGATCTGCTCTCAACAAGAAACTATTTTTATTTTGTATTTTAGGAGGGATTATGGGTATGATTTTTTTGTAATTTTTTATTAAATTCTGTTCTAATAAAAAAAGTGGATTTACGTTGATTTTGGGGGTGATGACATGGTGTTTTTCCCATAGGAAAGTTTGCAAGGTAATAGTGATCCAAGAATCCTCAATGCCTTTTTTTAGAATTTAGATTGCTTAAGCCATTTTTGAGAGATAGTAGTAAAAAAACTGTGGAATGAGCTTGCTCAGTAGACTTGTGCACATGACCAATTGTCAGATTCCATGCATTGTGTAAGTTATGGTTAGATGATGTTGTTAGTGGTTTGAGAGAGAGAGGTAGACAGACAGGTCTCTGGCTATGTAGGATTGCTAGGATAGTATGAGCTCTGCTATTCCTGTACTGACTCTACACACAGCATCTGGATACTGTACCTTCATACAGACAGTGTGAGATATGCAGTGTGAGATCTGCTATTCCTGTATTGGCACTACACACAGTATCTGGATACTGTACCTTCATATAGCCAATGGAAGGTCTGCAATTCCTGTACTGATACTACACACAGCATCTGAATGATGTACCTTCATATAGTCATTGGGAGGTCTGCTATTCCAAACACTACATATGGCATTTGGATGCTACAACTTCATCCACACAGTTTGATCTCTGCTATCCCTGACATTAAACACAGCACCCTAAAACTGCACCTTTATACAGACAATGGCCCTCATTCAATTGCGATTTGGCCAATTGAATAGGGGTCTAAATAAGCACATAACATATATTTTTTAAAGAAGTTTTTAGTTAGTGAAAACCTTGCTTTTGGATAGATATTTACTAACTAAAAACTTCTTTAAAAAATATATGTTATGTGCTTATTTAGGGCCCTATTCAATTGGCCAAATCGCAATTGAATGAGGGCCAATGTGAGCTCTGCTATTGCTGTACTGACATTACACACAACATCTGGGTTATGCACCTACAAACAGTGTGAGCTCTGTATTCCTGTACTGACACAACACAACACACTTCATCTGGATATTGCATCTTCATACAGGCCGTGTGAGCTCTGTATTCTGTACTGACATTACACCCAACATCTGGATACTGCACCTTCATACAGATAGTGTGAGCTCTGCAATTCCTGCACTAACACAATACATTGAACCTTTATACAGGGCAGGTCCCAGAATAATATATTTATTCACTGAGTGTATCCGAATATAGCTAAAACAAAAGGTTTCCCATCCTTTTTCTTTCCGCCTTTCCTTTGCTTACAGCTATACAGTACCTTGCTTTGTAAACTTCAATATCCTTAAATAATAAGCACTATGAAAACATACAAAAAAGGGAGAGACATGTTTCCATGCTTTTATTATTGTGAGATCTGAAAAAGGTCCCCAAACCCTTACACAGGAGAAGAACTATGAATAGTAGCCAGCCATAGTTCCCATAGTATCAACATGGAATTCTCTAAAAGATGTATAAGTCTATCATTTATATAGATTTTCACTGTCTAGCAATATGGCTCTTAGAAAAATTGTAACAGTTTAGTTTGGGCACTAGAAAGACCCGGAACCAATAAGCCTAAAAGACTTGTCCCTCAAATCTAACCCTAACATCTCAGAGGCAAGACCCACCACATCCCCACAGAGTTTCTGTAACAGTGGACAAGACTACCAGATATGCATGAATGATCCTAGATATGGTCATTTTAAGGGACTTTTCTATATCCATGGCCAGGAAAAATGCTGACGTTTTTGATTAATTCATTAGATATGATATATGAATAATTCATCTAATATTGTCTTCAAATTGACTAGGGATACAACATACTTGGTCTTTGTGTATAAGACTTGGTAGGAAATGAGCTATTCTATGGGCACATGATCTTAGCTATGATCTTAATATCCCCATTAATTAACGATATGGGTCTATAGTTTTTAGCAACTAAAGGATCTCCACCATCCTTGGAAAAAAACACTATCAGCTTAATTCATTTCTGGGGGTATAGGACAACCCTCTAAATAGAGAATAATTAGTGTGGAGCAAGAAGGTCTGACATTGTTATTATAATACAAATTAGTTAGGTCATCTGGGCCTGGGGATTTTGTTGCTTTTAGTCCTTGAATCCTAACCTTAACCTCTTACACTCCTTGAATCCTAACCTTAACCTCTTACACTCGAATATCCTCTTCTGATAAGGTAGGAAGGTCACACAATGCTAGTAAAGAGTGCATCATGTGATCCATGCTGGTAATAAATAAGAAAAATCTGCTCAATTTTATTTGGGCTATTTGTCACAGAGCCTGAATTTGTTCTCAGATGAAATATCTTTGATTAAAAATCTTGGATCGCAACCTATGCGCCAAAAGGGAGTACAGTTTATTAGCTTTAGATAAAAATATGCTGTATCCACCTCATGGCTTTTTCAGTATGACTGCATAGAACCAAATCAAGCTCTGCCCAGACCCAGACAATCTTCTGCCATAACTGTGGAGGGTTTAGTTAAACAGACTATAACTTTGCAGTAAACATTAGACAGGATATATCACCTTATATTTGTAAAGTATGAGAGCTGCCCTTGTATCTTGTATCTCTTTGCAGTTTTCACTAACACCACAGTTAAAAGACATCAATTCTACGGTGCTCAGACTTTTTTATAGTCCAGCTCTCACATCCGTATGTTCCTACTCAGTCACGTCTGACTCACTGTGAACCTATGGACCACAACATGCCAGGTACATCTCTCACTCACTGCCCCTCTGAGCTCCATCAAGTTCATGTTCATTGCTTCAGTGACCTCATCTATCCATCTCCGCCTCTGTCATCCCCTTCTTCTTGTGCCTTCAATCTTTCCCAGCATCTAGGGAAACATGCTGTCTCATAGTATGACTAAAATATTTGAGCATGATCATACCTTCTAGTGAACAGTTTGTCTTGATTTCCTAAAGTACTGATTTATAGGATCTTCTTGCAGTCCAAGGGACTCTAAGTAGTTTTCACCAACACCATAATTCAAAGACGTCAATTCTTCAGAGCTCAGCCTTCTTTATGGTCCTGATCTCACATCTGTAAGTCACTACTGGGAATACCAAAGTTCTAACTATGCAGACATTTGTTGATAGTTTAATATATTTACTTTTTACTTGCTTGTCCAAGCTTGCCATAGCTTTCCTCCCCAGAAACGTCTTTTAACTTCATGGCTATAGTCACTGTCTGAGGTGATCTTGGATCCTAGGAAAACAAAATCTTCTTCCCTGACTATTTTCCAGGAACTGAGATTGCAGTTTGCCTTGATTTTCGTCTTTTTAAATGTTGAGCAGCAGGCCAGCTTTTGTACTCTCTTTGTTTACCCTCATCAATATATTATTTAGTTCCTCCCCACTTTCAGCCATCAGTGTAGTATCTGAGGTTGTTGATATTTCTTCCAGCAATATTGATTCCGGCTTTGGATTCATCCAGTCCAGCCTAACGCATGATGTACTCTGCGTATAAGTTGAATAAATAAGGTGACAATATATAATCTTGTCGAAGACTTTTTCCAATCTTGAACCATTCTGTTGTTCTGACCGTGGCTTCTTGGTCCACATATAGATTCTTCAGAGGAACATGCAACATTTTTGTTGTGATCCACACAATCAAAGGCTTTAGAATAGTCTATGAAGCAGAAGTAAATGCTTTTCTGGAACTGTCTTGATTTCTCTATTATCCATCAGACATTGGCAATTTGATCTCTTGTGCCTCTTCCTCTGCGGAACCCAGCTTGCCCATCTGGTAGTTCCTGGTCCATATATTATTGGAGTATTCTTTCGCACTGCCTTTTTAAGATTTGTTAGCATAAGGCAAGCAACACTTTCACAGCATCATCTTGTAGAATTTTGAACAGTTCAATTGGATTCTATTAACTGGTGCAGCCTTATTATCAGCAAAACATCCTAGGGCCCATCTCACTTTGCAAGATGTCTGGTTCCAGCTCATTGGACAAACTATTGAGGTAATCACTGCTGTTAAGATCCTTCCTGTATTCCTGCCACTCTTCTTTATCTGATCTTCTTATGTTAAGTCCCTACCATTTTTGTCTTTTATCACACCTACTTGAAAGGTACCTTTGAGATCCCCAAATGTATTTTTACATCTCTTTACATCACTCCTTGTAGAATGTCTTCTTGTCTCTTTTTACTATCCTATGGCATTCTGCATTCAATTGAACAAATAGTTTCCCAACTCCACTACCTTTCACTTTCCTGGGATACTTTCAAAATTTCACCAGTTTGCCTTCTTAGTTTTCTTTTATTAGGGATATTCAATATTTAGGCCCTGTTAGTAACAGATTAGGTGTCAACTTGTAGGGATGTCTCAAAGATAGAAAAAGAGAATGAACTATCAGAAACTCAACCAATTAGTAGAACGTTTTCCAAGTCCAGACCCAATGCGCCTAGGAGAAAATGATGAAAGCAGCCAACTAAGATTGGAGTGGACATTCCGCAACTGCTTTTAGGGACTCATGGAAGGACATGACACACCGCCTTGAGAGTATGATATCCTTTTTTGGCACAAACTTTTTTTTGGCACTCTTGGTGCCTCCTTCCATTGCAACAGACATTTTTTTTAATATTTTACTTTAAAAAGAGGAACTAAGGATAAAAAGAAGGTGAGGTGGCATAGTAAATAAAATTCCAAATTAGAGAAAAACTGTAATACATAGACATGTGGGTGTGTTTGCAGTTGAGAGAAGCATGTATGTATATATGTATGTATATTTATGTATATACGTTTTTTATTTCTCCAGCGATAAAACACCTACCTGGGCCTTTATTCAATTCAAATTTGCAACAGTTGCAGAGCGATTCAATTGAACAAAGCCGAAATTTAGGGGGGGAAGACTCAAAACCGGAAACCTTCACTGTGCTGTAGCTAAGATACTTAAATATAGATTCAGTATCATCTCCTTCACTCATATGGTGTACACTAAAAGCATTTGTTAGAGGCATTCCAATAGAAAAAGAAGCGCGAATGAAGAGAGCTAGGGGAACAACTCTAAGAAATCTTTATATTCAGTTAGATATATTACAGAATAGCAATAAAAATCTTCCATCTATGCAAAAGATGGAAAAAATTAAAGATATCAATTTACAAATTAAAAAGATCTTTCAGTTAATTCAAGATAGAATGGTTTGGAAAGCACAACAAAACAATTACCTCATGGGAGAAAAAATGGGGAAATATTTGGCCAATAAAGTTGTGAATCAAAAAATTCAAAACCATATCCAGGGACTCAGGGGAGAAGATAATCAGCTATATAACCATCCAGAAAAAATTGGCAACATATTTTTCCAATACTACTCAGAATTATACAATATTGAGAAGCAGAAATATTTTCAGAAACCTAGTTTGAGTGAGATAAAAAACTTTTTGAAGGATATTAAATTCCCTAAGATATCAGAGGAAGAACTAATATATCTAAATGAACCAATAACGGAGAAAGAGATAATAAAGGTGATTAATGAAACAAAAAACAATAAGGCCCCTGGTATTGATGGCCTAGATAAACTATTCTATACAACGTTTAAAGACCAGCTGTCCCCTTTATTAGCCAGTATGTTTAATGAGATTAAGAACAGGATTATTAGAGAGGAGTTAACTGAAGCAAAAATTATAAATATACTAAAAGAAGGAAAAGACCCGGAAGATAGGAAGAGCTATAGACCTATCTCTCTTATTAATTATGTTTTAAAAATATATTCTAAGGTGTTAACTAATCGTTTGATCCCTTTAATTCCGCAGTTGATTAATTCAGAGCAGACAGGATTTGTTAAGTCCCGACAAGGAGGGGATGATATTTGAACATTGATAGATATTCTCTCTATAGGGAGGAGTGATGGGGGCCCCAGTTTGGCTCTGTCGATAGATGCAGAGAAAGCCTTCGACAGAGTCAGCTGGGACTTCCTTAAAATTGCCTTGGAATGTTATGGACTAGAGGAATTTGCTTCTAAATCAATTATGGCTCTTTATATTAACCCTACACCTAAGATTAGTGGGCCTAATTATGAAATATCTTTTTTTCCCATAAAAAATGGAACTAGGCAGGGCTGTCCCTTGTCTCCCATATTATTTAATCTTTATGTGGAGCCTCTTCTATTGAAAATAAGGGAAGCAAAGGATATTGAGGGAGTAAAAGTCGGTCTTAAAGAGTATAAAATTGCTATATATGCAGATGATCTGATAGTTATTTTGAAGAACCCTATCCAATCTTTGGGAGCTCTTGATATCATCTTTAAAGAATTTGGAAGACTCTCTTATTATAAGGTCAACCATGAGAAATCAGATATTATATGGAGAGATCTCTCCTTTGAAGAAATTACAAGTTTAAAAAGCTCATTTAATTTTAAATGGAACTCTAATAAAATAAGTCATCTGGGTATAGACCTATCATTCAAGGTTAATAAGATTTTGAAATCTAATCTAGAAAAGATATGGAAACAGATTCAGAAAATCCTCTTAGAGTGGAAAGATGTAAAATTTTCATGGTCAGCTAGAATCGCAATTAGTAAGATGATATTGATCCCTAAAATCACTTATATCCTTAGAACAATTCCGGAAGTTCCGCCAAAATATTGGATTGCTAAACTGCAAAGAAGTATAGATGCATTTATTTTGGGTGGTAAAAGAACTAGAATCCCTCTTTCAATTACCAAAAGACCCATGCTTAAGGGTGGATTGGCATCACCCTCTATAAGAGATTTATATAATGCTATTGCCCTCTCTAAAATTATGATATGGAGTACTCCTGCCATTAATCCAGGTTGGAAGTCCTTAGAATACGATATATTAAAAATAGACACTCCTAATACATTGCTGTGGATTGATGGGTTAAATGATGTCAAGAGTAAACGGCTACCCAGAGGAGTAAGAACATTGTTAAAATTCTGGGTGACAAATAGAGATAAATTGAAACTTTCGAGATATCCTTCGTTAGATGCCCCTATAGAGTGTCTCTTATCACCGTTCAATGTTGACTTAATAGGTGGATGGAAATTGCAGGGAATATCCCTTATAGATGATCTCTACGCATCTGGTGTCCAACTATCCTGGTCTAACTTGAAACAAAAATATAAACTTAAGAACAACCAATGGTTGGCATTTAGATCTTTACAATCCTTGGTGAAAGCAAAGGGATATGGTAAAAAGATTAGCTATTCGATTACTGACTTTGAAAGTATGCTATATCAGAAGGCGTTACCGCATAGAATTTCAAGATGTCATAAGATTCTAATGCCACAGGATAAAGTAAATCCAACGAAAGGTATGTTAGAGTGGCAGAAAGATCTACATATATTAATGGACGGAGATAAATGGGAGAAGGCTCTAAAAATCGTAAAAATCTCTTCCTGCTCTAGTAACTATATTGAATTATATTTCAAGTTGATCAATAGATGGTATTGGACACCAGATGCGATTAATAAATTTGCACAGAATAAAGGGAATACATGTTGGAAGGGCTGTGGTATAAACAGTGATTCACTCCATGCTTGGTAGAACTGTACAAAAATAAAGCCTTTTTGGAGAGCTTGTACATATCTGATTGAGGATATATGTGAGGTAGAGGTTCCTTTTGTTCCAGAGCTGCTCCTATTACATATAAACATAAGGGAGACTTTTCCAAAAGTCTACCTCCTGGTCTCTCATATTCTTTTGGTTATTAAAATGTATATTGTGAAATATTGGAAATCAAAGTTCTCCCCATCTCTTCAAGAAATTATAAATTGTGTTATAAGAAATAGAAAGTTTGAAGTCCAAGGAGAGAGCTTAGTCAAGCGAACTGGAAGAAAAGGACTAGACAGATGGTCTGTTTGGGATAGTTATTGCAATAGAAAGGTTAATATATGAGAAATTATGTTTGATAATTGGTTATTATTGGTGTTATATGCCTTTGCTGTTAAATCAGATTTTCTCTTTCCCTTTGCTTTTCTCCGTCTCTCTTTCTC
Organism: Discoglossus pictus; assembly: GCA_027410445.1. Lineage (NCBI taxonomy): Eukaryota > Metazoa > Chordata > Amphibia > Anura > Alytidae > Discoglossus > Discoglossus pictus. The sequence goes on along the minus strand of CM050166.1, from coordinate 32,333,455 downwards.
CCTTCCTTTTCTTTTCTCTTCTCTGCTCCTATTGGAGTGGGGGGAGGGAGGGGAGGGGGAGGGGAAGGGAAAAGGAAAGATATTTTGTTTTTTTGTTTTTTATTTTCCTTCTACACCCGAGTCTCCCCAGAAGCACATGATTTCTGTGCTAAACTGTTAACTATATTGAGAGTAGTGCCGGTTCCTCTGTATGCTTGGTGGAGGTATCAAGTTAAGTGACCTTGCTATTAGGGAATTGCCTTCCCATCAGGAGTACAAGATATTACATAAAAATTGGTATTCGAAGAGATGGGAGGGAGGAGATTTTAACAGTGTATTTATACATATGCAATTGCTAAACTGTTGAATTACTGATACCTCTGGAATGTATGATTGTTTTGTTTTGTTATGTTTTTGATGTTTGTTAAAGAAAAACGAGAAAAAATAAAGTATTTAAAAAAAAACAAGAAAAAAAACAAGCTGCTATACTTTTTATAATAATATTTTTAGCTAATTATTTCATAATGAAGAAATTAAAATACCTAACAGTCCCTCCTTTTATAAATGTATTAAACAAAGGTCTTAAAGCAAGGTTCAGTTTATATGGTAACATTGCCATTGACGGTCTGGCAGTGGAACATGCTATAAAGTTACTCATTTCCATGGAGGCCGTTGTATACAGCATCCATTCCAACCAGATATTTTTCCCTGCATACCCAGTCTCAATTTCAAAAGTGTCAATCAGGCGGTCAGATTCCAAATAGATGACCTGTGAGGGCACAGTCTAATTCACAGGGCTCACCTTGGTGAGATCATTAGTCTCTCTGGGCACCTCTTTTTGCAGTACCTGAATATGCAAATATTCCATGTTGTTACCTCTGCCTGAAGTGTAGATTCCAAAAGTATGTCTCCCTTCATCACACTTTTGTATAGCTGATTTTGGCTGCAGGAGGATGGCTCCACACCCCGTGTCAGCTTTAAGCGTCTCTTTGTACTTTTGCACTTCGTGTGATTAGGTGGGGAGTAACCCCAGTGAGCTCCTGTATTCCATAAGGCCAGTTTCCAGCTAGGACATCTCTCATTTCCATACGGAGAGGCTATACACAAGTATACTGGCGCTTTTCTCACCCTTCCACTACGTCTTCCTCCAGAAAGTCCACATCTTAGTACTTGACATGGGTCTATTTGGTTGGTTCCTATCTGCCCTTCCTTGAACACTAGGGTCACTTGGCCAGTTAAATTGACTTCCATCATGTCTCTTTTCATTCTGTGCATCCACATCTCTCTAATAGATTGCGTCTGGTTGCCTCTGGGTCTTGTTACTTCTTCCCATATGATTATGGGTGCTACCATGCAGAGAGTTATCAAGATGAGGCATGTCAGTGAGATTCTTAGGCCACACCAGTTAGGTCTTTTGAACAGGTGCCAGGACATTTTCTTGGGCCAGTTGAGAACCCCAAACCCGCACCATTCGGTTCTTCACTGGGTTTGAGACGAGTTTCCCCCCCTTTGTAGCCCAGCCTGACTCGCAATGAGTCAGCTAGAAGGTTTTAGGAATCAACTGGCTCAAGCTCTGGCACTTTTACTCTCTTGCAGTGAGTCAGGTGTATCCAGGTGGCTTGTTCGGCAACTTTCAAGGCAGTGGGTGTTGACAGCAGAACTTGGTACGGTCCTTCCCACCTGGTCGATGCCCAATTTTTACGCTTGATTACTTTAATTAGGACCCACTGGCCTGGTTGTACCATGCAGGGTCCCTGCTGTTGCTGTGGATGAGAGAGAGAGAGATGGAGGTAATATCTTTCTTACTTAACATTTTTCTCATATAGTCTGCTAAGTTTTCACTCATGTTCTCATCTTCTGAGATAAATGGTCTAAATTCTGGTAGTAGGAATGGTCTCCCATACAATATTTCAAACGGGGTTAACTTCTTCCTGCCTGGAAGCATGTGCATGTTTAGCATGACTAATGGTAAACAGTAAAGCCAATTTTTCCCTGTCGCTGCCATCGTTTTCCTCAATTTATTTTTAATGGTACCATTAGTTCTCTCCACTAATCCAGCTGACTGTGGGTGGTACGCACAGTGGTTTTTCAACTCTATGTGTAATGCTTTACTCAAATGGTCGATAATTTTGTTCACAAAATGTGTGCCATTATCGCTAAATATTTCCTCTGGTATACCAAACCTAGGAATTATTTGTGTCACTAAGGTTTTAGCCACTGTGATTGCGTCAGGGTGTGCACATGGTTTCGTTTCCACCCACCTAGAGTATACATCAATTATCACTAGGCAATATTTCTTCCCTTCACACTTTGTTAGTTCAATGAAATCCATACATATTGTTTGGAAGGGGTATGTTGGTTCTGGGAATGTGCCTCTTATGGGGTAATAGTTACCCTGAGGGTTGTATTGTGCACAAACAAGGCACCCTGCACAACATTTTTAAAATAGGTGTTTAATCAATAGGCTGAAAATATTCTGCTGACCATGTCTACCATACTCCCTCTTGAGACATGACTAATGCCATGTCTCAACATAGCTGCATATCTGAATAGTGATTTTGGTAAAACTGGTTTCCCTTCTGCACTCTCATAAATATTATCATACCTTTAACCAGTATGTTTTTTCTTGTGAGGGTGCGTCAGTCTGTATTAGCTGTAGAATACTCTTGTCAATTTGGTCTACGAAATACACAGATGTGTAGCTGTGTAAGAGAAAAATGTGTATGTTTCCTGTTAGAGCCGCCTGCTTTGCAGCTGCTTCTGCTCTGACATTTCCTATTGAAATTGAGTCTTTTATTGTGGTATGAGCCACACATTTACATACCGCAATCTTCAAGGGCTTCAAGTAACTGCAAAAGGAGTTGTTTATGAGTGACCTGCCTGCCGGTAGATGTGGCCATGCCTCTATTCTTCCCTAATTGGGCAAATATGTGCACAGTTGAGATTGCATATTGGCTGTTGGTGTATGTTTACTTTGTCTCAGTTACCCAGTTCAGGCTTTTCCTATATATTTCTGTGCTCGGTGAGTACTGCACTCCGAGTTCATAGGGCAAGTACTCCCATTGTATTTTATCTGTCTGAGCCTCTTCTACCATTCCTCCTACCTGTACCCACTTTCACCAGCTGGCATAGCCAGTGATATGTGTGGCACTGTGTGTCCTGCATAGAGCAGCTGGTCTTGATCATTCAATTTTACTCCCACCCCTGTATACCCATTTTCTGTCCAGTATATGTAATCCAAGGTTATTCTTGTATTGGTGTGTTTGAAAAAAATGTTTTCATAGTCCACATCCCTCCCCGGTGTACTTTCAAATTTCATAGTGCAGTGTAATGACCCTGTGCTTTGTTTTACACTGGGAGATGGAGCTAGGTCATTAGCCATGGCTACCAAAGTGCTGGATACTTGTCCTGGCCCTTTCGACACCATATCTAATGTAGAAGTAATGTGGTTCACCCATCCCCTGCATTTACATCAACAGGTATGCCCTCCATGTATGCTTTCATGCCTTACTCTGTAGGAACCACTCTAATGTTGCATTTCAGCATCAGACCTCTACCCAAGAGATTTATCGGGCATCTAGGGGAGAGTATAAAATGATGCTCAAATGTTTGGCCGTTGAACAATCTCACTGTGAGTGGGCATGATATAGGTTCGCTATTTGTCTGTCCTGCTGCTGACCTAACCAGTATGTTTTGTGACGACGTGTAACTAGTCCATGTGCCATCATCGCTCAATACTGACCTAAAAGCTCCTGTATCGCATAAAAATGTTATCGTTACCCCCTCTACATCTAGTTGAATGACTGGTTGTTCTTCTAGAGCCATTAAGTCTATACATGATTCTAAATTCAACACATCATTTATTTCTGGCAAGTTTGCATCATTATTACCATACTCATACAATTCAGATTCATGCAATTCTTGTTCAGCAAATATTTGTAAAGGAAGGGTACAACCTGGTTCTAGTCATTTGTCGGTCTGGTGGTCATCGTCATCCGCTCCCTCTTCCTCCTGGTACTTTCTGTTTCTGCAGGAATGTGCTAAGTGGCCGGCCTTGCCACACACGTAACAATTTCCATAACATTTTCCTCTGCTTCCATCTCGACCTCGTCCACCTCCTCTCCCTCCACGTTTTTGATTATTTCCACCATCACCAGAAAAGAAAGCAGAAGTTATAGGTTGCGCTTTCCCATCAACAGAAGTCATCAAATACACCTCCTTTGGTTTACTATCTTGCTTTCTCTGTTTCTTTTCTTTTGCTCTCTTATACTGCTCCTCTGCATGTTTAGCATATTCTATGGTTTCCCTAAGGGGACATGTTTTGTAAGTAATTTGGTGTTGTATCACAAAGTCATTTATTTCTGGATGACATCCCTTGAGAAAAGCGTTTTTTAGTTGCTGAGGATATGGTCCAGCATCATCATATGGGTTAGGTCTGGCCACCCTGCTATGGCTGTCAAATACTACCCGCAACCTCCCCATATATTGTTCCACACTTTCATCATCTTTTTGTACACACTCGTTTATCTTAGTCCAGTCTGCGTGCTGTGTCTATCAGCTATTCTGCCTATTAGAGCGTCTACTCATTGGGTCAGTTCTTGTGATCCATATTGCAATGGCTCCCCCCTTGGGTCCAGTGGATTCCAGTAACCCTTCACTAAGGATCCAATCGGACCCTAATATATGCCTCAGACATCTTGCAACCTCAACTCCATTTAATTTAAAACTTTGCTGCAATCGCTGGAACTTAAGTCTGAAAATTCCCATATTGTCATTTGGGTGGGGGACTACTTCTACAGCTCTCCTCACATCTGCATCTGTCCATGCTCGGTATACTAGCATTGTGGGTGGCAACACATTTCCCCCATCTACAAGCTCTCCCCCCCCCCTAGGATTGGGAACCTCAATTAAGGGATATAATGGCACAGATGTTATTCCCTTACCTCCGTAATGATGATCTGGTGCCCGCCTGGTTCTGGCGGGCCGTCCTTCATAAGGTGGTGGTGTTGGAGGAGGTGGATTCGGAGCGGTGGCGGCAAGCAGGTATTTGCGGGCATCATCAAATTCGTCCTCTACATTATCACTATAAGTGACCATATTCCCAGGAGTCGGAAGGGCGGTGGACATCTTTTCTGTGTACACATAAACATATCCTCTTCCGAGGGAGAGAGGTGGTTAACATTACATGTCCCTCCCCCCGTAGGCACCGTCATTGTTATACACATTTGCCTTTTTGTTTTCATCTTCAACAATTTTTTATTTTTAGAATAGAAAATGTATTTACTTTTTTATTTTATTTTTATTTCCTTAATTAAGTAACGTTGCGTTTACTTTTTCTTTTGTATACTTCTTTGTGTATAGTAAAGCTTAATAAAGTTTGAACGTCTCCTATACCTTTCTTTTAATAAGGATTAATATTGCCAAGAAGTAGTGGATACAGGGCACTGATTCCAGCAGAGGTAGTATAGTAGATGCTGTGTATCCAGTGGGTGCGGTGAGCATCGTCATCGCTCAAAAGGGGTTGGCCATAAGGTTATACTCCCACTTTTCTAAGAGGTTGTAATAACATGCCTTTGTCTCTCTTTACAGCAACCACACTTTCTCCCTTCTGCTATTTTCCCTCAAGGTTACATACAGACATATTTTCACATAAAAACTAACACACACACACAGAGGAAAAAATGGGAGTAGGAAAGGGGAGTGGTCTGCTATGTGGGGGGGTTGGCCAGACCCTGCACATCTTCTCAAAATGCAGATCAGTCACCTCCCTGTCCAAAGGTAAAGCATCGAGTAAAGTTACAAACACACAGAAACTTTATATATATACACAAATACACATAAGAAAACAATTCTAGAATACAGTGTTCACAATTCCCACACATAAGTGTGTTTTTACCAGACATAAGCTACAGATGCACACCAGAAACCCTTTGCATATTAAACATTTCTGTAGAGATAACCTTGAAAACTGCAGGGTCTAGAAACCACACACCTGGCAGTGCGATTTATGCCCTTGAGAGCCTATCCACTTATATATATATATCTTGAACTCCTATAGTATCAATTAAAGTTAATAGATGTACACAAAGAATAAGATCACAGGTACATGGAAATATACATAGCATTACATATACATACAACAACCAACAGACCTTTTATACATTTTCCAGAAATAATCTGTATTTCTCGCACACCTTGGACCATCCGCCGTCTCCATACCTGAGTGTGGAAACCTGGTTCACGTAGAGAGAGAGAGACGTTCACGCTACCTCTCGCACGCTACACCTAAAACACCACCACATATACTCTGCACATCAAGGACCCATAAAGCCCGTAGCTTCTGATGGGAAGCCTTGTTGTGCAGTTCCCTTTAGTGTAAACCTTGCCACCCAACCTGTAGGGTCGACAGGTAGACCACTCAAAGTCAAACTTCACCAAATACTGTGTGGTGCCTATGTGGACGTATCCCTTACAAGTATAGCTCCCACCCAGGGCTTCATACACACAATCTTACAGAGTATTTTAGTAAGAGATTATGAATACACAGAAACTTCAGACAAAATATTTCAACATTGTATAACCAAGTAAAGAATGAGAAAGATGGAAATTCAAGCAGTTATAGATGCCTGTCGTGCTCAACTGCCACAAATTTTGGTTTGTGCGTCTTCCATAAACACAGGCGAGTCACAGGATTAGCCCTTCAGAGACTAGGTGGGTAATGCGTGACCACTCACTACCAAAAGTGGATAGTTTCAGGTAAGAATTTTGAGAACAACACAAAAGAATACATGTATATATATATACATACACTCACAAGTACACAGAAATATACAGAATGTTTACAGGTATATACAATAACCAATAAATCTGTTATCTGTGATACACCTCTCACAAACATACATACACCCGGTACTGGTATTTAAAAACATACAAAATGTTAACATGCACACACATACATATTTTCTTGCAAGAGCTCATTTGAAAGTCGGACTCATTTACCCCTTTTTCATGGTAAGCTTTCTCAATAACGTTACATACGGAGAACTTATTTGATAGTCTTTTCCTCAGGATAATGACTCTTTTACCTCTCTGTGGGTAAGTTTCAACCCTTCTACCTATTACTAGGCTAGAAACCTAGTTAGGCAAGGACCTGCAGACATACACACACATGCAAATGCAGTAGAAATTCATATACTCACTGTCAGTTCATTGTAAGCTGTGCCTTTTCATCCCTCGGAAAAACACCTTGCCTCTGTGGTCCAACTGATCGTATATATCAGGCCTGAGGTCTTTCTCAAGGTAAGGGATTCCTCAGCGACATACCCCCAGTGCACGGCAAAAGGCGTTTTACTCCGTCCGAGGAATGATAAGGGAAACAAGTTCCGGCTCGAAGGACCAAAATGATAGGAACAGTGAGTAATCATGTATTCTGATGTGTGTGTATATTATATCTGGGTACCAAGATATAATGAGAGAAAAAATTGCAAAGAAGTCAGAGTGCCATCAGAATAATCTCTGAGTTTTTTTGGGCGGCAGAATCTTATATAGCATAACACACGTCACAGCTAATAGCATAGTTGAAAATAGGGTTAAATACATATTTGCAAGCAAGTGTCTTTTTCTATCTAACTCAGCAAAACAATCCTTATCTAATCCCGGCTTCCTATAGATATTTTGTCTCATTAGTTGCTGAAACAAAGAAAGGATACAAGAAACAGATGTTTTAAGGAACATTACCTTAAACATGTCTACAGATGACGCACTTAAACATTCTAGTAAGATACAAGAAAAAAAATAAGCTGATATACTTTTTATAATCATGATATTCTTAGCTAATTATTTCATAATGAAGAAATTAAAATACCTAACAGTTTCTTAAGCGGCTGTATCATATAGTTTACATTTTTTATAAAGGCACATGATATATACACTGTATATATGCAAAGGCTCAGTTTAAAGCTGTGACATTTATGTGTTATTTTGTAGAAAAAAACACACTGCACAAATACAAATCCTTAGAGGGCTTTTTTTGGAACAATATATATATATATATATTGACACATTGCAGAAAAAAATGGAGAGCCCTGTCTTTGAGTTTAGAATCTAGTGTGAGTGGAGCTTTCACTGAAGCACCTTACAGGATTGAAAACTCGCAAACTTACAATCTAATTTCTATTTCTTCACATGAATACGAAAGATGCTCACATTGATTGGAATCCTGAGATTTTGGCTAATCAACACATTGTATAATAATATAACTGTCTTATATAACATTATTATTTTTATCATTATTATTATTAACCTTTATTTATAAAGCAATAATATTTTACACATGAAGTGTTATTTCTAGCACAGCTCAATATTCTGCCATTAAATGTTTTTGTTGTTGTTTAGTCGTTTAGCCGTGTTCGACTGTCCATGACCCTATGGATCACAGCATGCCAGACACATGTTATCAACTGCCCCTCTGAGCTCCATCAAATTCATGTTCATTGTTTATATTGTAATATATTTACCTTTTATTAGCTTGTCCAGGCTTACCTTAGCTTTCCTGCCCAAAAGCAAACATCCTCGAATTTCATGGCTACAATGACCATCTGCAGAGATCTTGGAGCTCAGGAAAATAAAATCTGTCACCTCTTCTTTCCCATCTATTTCCCAGGAAGTGAGATTTCTGTTTGCCATGATCTTCATCTTTTTAATGTTGAGCAGCAGGCCAGCTTTTGTATCCTCTTCTTTCATCCTTATAAATAGGTCCTTTAGTTCCCCCTGACTTTCGGCCATCAGAGTAGTACCATCCGCGTATGAGAGGTTCTTGATATTTCTCCCAGCAATATTAATTCAGTTCTTGGATTCATCTAGGCCAGCTTTATGCATGATGTATTCCATGTATAAGTTGAATAAATATGGTGACAATATACAGTCTTGTCATACTCATTTCGCAATCTTGAATAGTTTGTTTTTCCCATGTTCGATTCTGACCACATTTTGTTATGATCCACATATTCAAAGGCTTTAGAATAGTCTGTGAAGCAGAAGTTAATGTTTTTTCTGGAACTCTCATGTTTCTCTATTATCCAGCGGACATTGGCTATTTGATCTCTTGTGCCTTTGCTTCTACGAAACCCAGCTTGTACATCTGGTACTTCTTGGTCTATATATTGTTGGTACCCCACTTGCACGATCTTAATCATTACCTTGCTGACATGTGAAATGAGTGTAAATGTTTAATAATTGGAGCTCTCTTTGGCACTGCTTTTTTGGGATTGGGATGTAGATTAACCATTTCCAGGATACTCGCCACAATTGAGTTTTCAAGTTTGTTGGCATAATGCAAGCAATACTTTTACAGCATCATTCCAATCAACTCCTGCAGCCTTGTTGAGGCCGATCTCCTTTCACTCTCCAAGATCTTGTTAAGTTCTTTCCACTGTAGTTCTTCTGTGTATTCTTTGATTATGCTAGACGTAACCTATCCTATTACAGAGCCATGACTTGATTTACCATTAAAGTTTATCATTAACCCATTGAGAAAAGTATGGTATTTTTCCCTCTCTATGGGACACACTAATACTCAATACAAATTCACAAACATTTGCAATCTAACTTATGCATCACCTATTGATAACATCAGGTAAAGAATATAACCTAATTAGATCACCTTTTTGTCAAAACGAGGCTGTCATGAGCCTCTATAGCCTCCTTGGGAGAGAATCTCTACTCAATGATGTCACAAGGTGCTGATGCATAAGTTTATATATTTACTAGCGAATTGCCCGTCAAAAAATGATCAGCAATGTGTGAAGTGTGTAGTGTAAATATGCTGCGTGCGCGAGGGGAAGCCGTTAGTGTAGCTGGGTACTTCTGCATTCTGTAAGTTAGTGTTGTAAAATGGCGGCGATTGTCTATGTGGTAGGCGGGTTTTTATGATGAAGCGTCCTTGCTAATGTTGTATGTTGTAGGTCGTACAGGTTTTTGTAAAAGCCGTATTTGCTTTGTGTAATTTAGCAGCTTTGGGAATCGTGTAGCCTCATTTTCGTTTTTTTGGCGCCCATTTTTTCCCTCACTTAGGAGATTTTCGAGTGGCTAAACTTTGTAAATTTGACAGAATTCGAGTTTTAAGCAGTGTCCCCCCTTGGTGTGGGTAAGGTTTTTATGTTATTTTTGTGTGTATTTTTGTTTTTTTTAATGTTTGCCGCTGTGCGCGGTTTGTCCATTAAGGTCGTATTTTGCAAGTCCGTAATGTATATTTTTGTGTAAGTCTGTAGTTAGTTATTGCGTGTTTATGTGTTTTTTCAAAGTGTCGGTTGTATGGTCGTTTGTAACCGTTTGAGAGGCGCCGTAGAGCCTCCACCTCCGCAAATGCGGACCGTTGGACTGCAATGAGCCTGTGGCACATTGCAGCCGACGTGGGAGCCTCCACCTCCGCAATTGCATCCGAATTTGCGATCCGAAAGTCGTTGGGGGTTGTAGGGATGAGCTTCTATGGCACTCATCTCTACCAGCGCAAAAAGCGTCTTTGGCGCTCCTTGCTAGCAACTGCAATCCTCGCTTTACGTTAGCAACAACCCTCATTGCTGACAACTATATATGTGAATTTATTTATTCATTGACATTTATATAGCGCTTTCATCCAAAGCACTTTACAATATATATAAATATAAATCTTATGTTGGTGTAGACGAACATTTTCAAAGAAGAACAAAGAATATAATTACATGTGAATAAATAAATAAGTTAGGGGGCCGATGTTTGTTTGCTGGGAATATGTTCCTATAAATACATCTGTAAGTATAAGTTATATATTTTTTTCTCCCTGATGAAGACTGCATATTAATCATTAAAACTAGATTTTATATTGATGCTGAGTTTTTGCGATCCTTTTAAGAGTAATATTTTATTTCTATGTTAATACATTTCTAGCTATATTACAACATTTGGGGTTTCTTCTGCTTTCCCTCATTTATATTGTATGGACCATAATCAACTTGTTTTTCTGCAAGAATAATATTGGAATAAGTACTTTGTTTTGCAAGACTTTTGTTGAGAGCCAAACTCATGGTTCAGTTCAGTTCAAATGCTTTTATGCCCAATTGTTTTCAAACAGCTGTACAGTTGAAGTATTTTTGCTTGGAGATAAATCTTTACAGCAAAACTTCTTAGTTTTCAATTCACTGTATTTCAATGGACTTCCCTAGGGATAGGCATATTTCATCGGTCATTATTTTTGCAATGTCTAAACAAAGCTAAAAGCTCTTGTTGTTGCCTTTAAACATATTACATCTGACAAGATAGATGATTATTTCAAGAAGATCTAGTTTGAAAGGTAGTACTGGTGGGAATTACTGCCTGACAACACTAACAGGGTCAGTCGAGGCATTGCTATGAGCAAAAGCTTAGACACACGTCTGTTTTCATGAGGATTGATAGTGTATAGCAGAATAACTGATGCCAGAACTATAATGGCCAGACTTTTAAATGAGTTTGTTATCTCAAATAAATGTCTTGAATTACTTTAAAAAAATAGCAAATAGTGTGCAAGTGTTGGTAACTGTGTTAAATTTAATAGTATGCAATATTAGCAACTTTTCTGATGTCGCTAATATGCTGTGATATGGGTTCCCATCATGGGCATAAGAGCCCAAAAAAGTCTGGGGGATAATTTAACTTGACTCCCAGGACGGGAAGCAGGGCTGGATCTACTGCCGGTGCAATTTGTGCACCAGAGCCCTACATTCTCAATGGCCCTGCCCCCATATAATTAAAAATTATACATATATTGTGTATATATATATATATATATATATATATTGTATATTATGGGTCAAAGCTTTCATGGGAAAGACATACTGCTTCATATTGTCTCTAGTTGCCAAATCTGGTGCAATGCATGATTCATTTTAATTTTGCTATTTTTTGTGTTTCCTATTCATTTAATCTGGGGGGTGGGGGGCGGTTGTTCCCACTTATCCCCCAGGCCCTACGGCCCTGGTTCCCATTCTATGTCAAGTTAAGTATGATTAACATTTGTCTCCTGGCTACTTTCAAATAGAAGTTTTAAAAGCAATGTTAAATGTTATTCTTCAAATAGCAATTGTCTTGCTGATCAGTAACGTAAAGGCATATCTAAATGAGCTGGATTATATGCGTCTAATAGGAGAGAATCAGTAGTGTATGCAAACATTTTTTGCATGAAAAAATACCAAATTAGACATTTAAACACTTACCGTTAGGTTGGCAAAATATCTTGTAATTTCTGACAGTTGAAAAACAAGGTTAACACTCTCTCCAGTCTAAATGAGCATTAATTTCAAAAATTGTTTTGGCCAATCAGGAGGAAGCAGATGCTGAAACATTTGGGGTCTGTGCTGTAAAGCAGCCTGGGAAATGTAGTCAAATTTATATGAAAATAAATAGTACTTTTGAACATGTTGGCACATCTGTGCAGCACATTCACAGTAGATTACACATGCTGGTGTTTACATTTCCCACAAAGAGACAGGCAGAGAGAAATAAGCTTTGACCCCAGAAACCATGTGACTGGCAGCACTTCCTCTGGAAGTCACAAACTGTACCAAGATGCTGTCAACCTGTACCAACTGTAATGTAAGCTTCCTAGGGGTGTTCAATTCCATATAGCAGTACCCAGAATATAAATTCAACTTTTCAATATAATACATATTTTTCTACAAATCAGTGGCTGTTTTTTAGGAAACATTTGAAACCCAGGAAACTTCTGAATACCTTTAACAAATACATTAAGGTTTAACATACTGTGTGACCAATGCAGGTTCTTTAACCTTCCTGGCGGTCTGATTATGTCAGTGTTTAGAATGTTAATGTGGTACATTCTAAAATACTGACATAATAATATCACCTTTAGACACCATTACCCCTTCCCACTCTCCTCCTCCCTTTCCCCTTATACTCCTCCTCCTCCTCCTTCATTTTCCCCCTCTCCCCCCTTATCCGCCCCCCCCCCATTTCCCCCCTCTCCTTCCTTTTCCACCCCCTTTCCCCCCTTATCCTCCTCATCCCCCTTATCCTCATCCTCCCCTCTTATCCTCCTCATCCTCCTCATCCTCCCGCTCATCCTCCTTCCTCCTGATCTTCCTCCCCCTCATCTTCCTCCTTTCCGCCCCTCATCCTCCTCCATTCCCCCCTCATCCTCCTCTTCCCCCTCAGCCTCCTCTTCCCCCCTCACCCTCCTCTTCCCCCCTCATCCTCCTCTTCCACCCCCTCATCCTCCTCTTCTCCCCCTCATCCTCCTCCCTTCTCTTCCCTTCTTATCCTTCCTTCTTCCTCCTTCCCCCTCTCACCTCTTCTTATTAGCCTCCGATCAGCTCCTGCTGCTGATCGGAGCCCTGCAGCGCGTCTTATGCCTTTCTCTAGAACCGGCATATGCTAATGAAGTTACGCGCTTGTGGCATAAGGCATAAGACGCACTGCGGGGCTCCGATCAGCAGCAGGAGCTGGTCGGAGGCTAATAAGAAGAGGTGAGAGGGGCGAAGGAGGAAGAAGGAAGGAGGGAGGAGGAAGGATAAGGATGTGGAAGAGGAGGATGGGGAAGAGGAGGATGGGGAGGAGGAAGATGGGGAGGAGAAAGGAAGAGGAATGGTGTGGTGAGGGGGCCCAGGCAAACTCGGCAGCACTGAGCCCCCTCCGGATCCTCCCTGCAGTAACCCTGAGCGTGGCTCTGGGTTACCGATTTAGGAAGAGGAAATTAACCCTGAGTCACGCTCGGGATTACCGTTAGGAAGGTTGAGCGTGTGGAGGTTCTTACTTGCCGCCAAATTACATGTTAGTATTGAGTCAATGCAAACAGAAGAATGAACATCAGATTGTACAAAGTACAAAACTTTGAAGGAGAAAGAAGAGACAGAGTGAAATATTAAGCAAGACTGAAAGGGGTGAAAGGTAGCAGCAGACAATACATTGAGGTTTGAGCAGATGATATCAGGTATATATTAGATGAGCAGACCAGTATCTACTCTCCTATAGCAAGACAAATGGAACTAAAAAGACAAATAGAAGTGGCTTAAGGTGAATATATAACCATAGAGAGGTTATGATTGTTATGCAAAGATCATGTCACTATTGGGGGTGGAGCCATCAATATTTAGGCAGGCTCTTAGTAAGACATGACAAAGGGAGCTTTTCTCCAGCTGCTGATTCATCCCCTAGCAGGAATGGAGGATTTTAAATGACCACTATATGGAATTTACCAGGAAAGCTCATATATTTGTTTGCTGGGCATATGCTATTAAAAACAGTATGCAGTTCACAATAAATTTAAAAAAATCTTGGCTTTTATACTGTCAATTTCCCCCACAAGAAGAGCGGTGTATCTCCAACTGCATGTGTCTATCAGGGACGAGGCCAGATCTTCCTGTGTGCTGGACTATCATGGAACATAGATGCAAACTGGGCTGATGTCACAGGCACTGCCCCATGACATCATTATCCCCAACCCCACTGCCCACACTGAGGTAACAGTGCTATTGAAATCTGCTTGCAGCTGCACCATAGGCCACACCCAGTGATAGTGCATAAGCCACCTTAGCCCCACCCACTTTACAGAGCATGCTCACTTTAAACATAATCTAGACTTGTCATACTCAAACACAGTTCAAAAGCTAAGAAAATATGTTAATTTTATTTATTTTAAACTACATACTGTTTTTAATAGTCAATCAGCCCTATTAAATTCGGACCCTGGATCGGCATCGGTAAGCCTGCAAAGGCTGCAGGCTTGAAATTTGGCTGCGTTACAGAGCTATTAAATTAGTCCATGCTATTAGTTACAGCCGTAGACGCAAGTCAGTAAACCATTCTTGCGCCCTTGGATGTGCGGCCGTGGACACGATCAATTAGTCAAACCCATAGTTACGGATTTAGAGGGAGCCAATGGTAAAAGAGATCGTCAGCATTAAGTCACTGAAAAATGGAGCTTAGATTGCAAAGCCTTACGGGTTTCAATAACGGGGTACGATCGGACCCGCATTAAAAAAATAAGGCAATATTCATAAAGCCGCAAATATGATATTCAAGTCCATGCGCGTTCCATCATATGTATTAACACATTGATTGCCGGGATCGATATAACACGAAAATTAAACAGAACTAAAAATATTTTATATTGCAAATTTGCAAGCTTGATAATGTTGTGCTATTAATTTTAATACCTAACATCACTTTCCCTTTCATGTAAAATACAGTAGTGTGTGTATATTTGCATTTACAGTGCTACAGATAGGACTTTTATTCCCCTTGCGGGTCCTCTCTAGTACCAGTTGGCTTCTTGGCTCCATTTGCGGGTAACAGGGTTGAACGCCAGTGGATTCGTTGCAATTTAATAGTGAAGTTGGTAATGTAGGATTGAAAGTACAAAGGATTTGCGAGCATGCAGTTCAAATTTCCACGTCCTGTATGATTTTTTCGCACCTAACTCGCAAGACGTTTGCAGGTAGCTTTGAGAGGCCAATTAAATAGCCTTAAGTCTTGCGGGCTACCTTACGGGCTACGGTTTTCAATGTTGAGGGAAATTAATAGGGCTGAATGTACAACAAAAAACACTTACATTAATAAAAATTTATTATTTTTACCTAATACAAATAAATATAGATGGTTAAGTTAAAAACTGTATATATTATATAATATGCACATAATATGTATCTGTTATTTTTATGTTTACAAATATATTATGTATGTATAATTCATATTTGTTAATTGAAGAATTTTGTGTGCTTTACAATAGTATCTAATAAATGTTATTTGTTTTATAAAATGCTCCTTTTCTGCTAGGGGTATATATACATCACACAAGCAGCTAAATGAACTAAGGCTCCACAACAGTGGCCCCTATTCTACTAAATCGTAAATGTATTCACACTTAAAACCACTCCTAAAATTGTCACATATTTCATTAGCTACTCGCAATCTGATTACGAGTTATCCTCCCACAATCACTACGGGCCAGCCATAGAGTGATAATTAGTTTAAGTTACACAAAATTTATATTTTATTTGACCAGTAGCTCTAGCTTGCAAATAAAGTCTAATCTGCAACTGAAGTATTACGTTTCTGTCAAAAACTACTAAAGTACTAAATAGGACTTTTTCAAACACTTATTAGAGCTGTAGCAGCAATTAAACATGCAATAGTGTTCTCTAAAAGCATGGGAAGGCATGGAAAGACATTAGAATTAATTGCACAACAGTCTCAAACCCACAAATATGCATCTACATTTTTTTAATTTTTACATTTTTTATGTGTAATATCGATCCCGGGACTCAAGGGGTTAATACATATCATGAAACCCACACGGACTAGAAGAGATGCTCTAATGCATTTTATAGGGTGCTAGATTTCGAGCTCGATCGGCAAATATTACTTATTTGCTCTCAACTCGTAGCCTCCGATTGCAGATTACGTCTAACTTCAATGTTATACTATCTCATTTTCTATTGGCTGTGTCTAAGACATAAATTACGGGCTTGCTTAAATATTGTCAGATCATATGTTCGTGCCTCTGAAATCCTACTTAAAAAGGCAGGGTTTATGTGTGGAAGCTGAAAGACTTAAATTGAGGGCTTGCAGCATTAGAATACATCTAAACAATTAGAGAAAAAACACCCAAAATTACGGGTTAGAGTCACTTACAGGCTTCTAATAGAACAGGGCTCAATCTTTGCAGCTACAAAATGGGAATATCAGTAAAGGAGAATGTCGATGGCAAAATGGCTACTGAGCAATATGAGTGGAAATGTAAAGCATTAAGCCAAATATCTCTCACTAAAATGTTTATAAAAATTATAGAAGATTAATGTTGTTTCAGTATAAAAAAGTTACAGAGTTCAGTGGCCATTCAACTGTTATTTATAGCAAATAGAAAGCATCCAGATGACAGAATGGACTCAGATGTGCAGATTCGACAAGACAAATTCATGCTTAGAATACTTAAAGTGTTCTATGACAAACCCATCACAGGCTGATGTTATGAATATAGATATATTATTAGCATTACATATTCTTCAGCGCATTTAACACCAAAATAGATTTTAAGTTTTATATATAAATGTCTGTGGGTAACATTACATCTTAATCGCGGCCATATGGTGATAAACCTGATAGGAATGTGAATTTTCTGGTTTTTGTGTGATTTGCCAAGTTAGAAACAGAAGCCTTTATAAAAAGCTTAGCAGTATATTATGCTCTTGTTATACATGCGCTCGCATATTTAAATTCTTCGGCACACAGCCATGAAGCGTACACTTAAGGCACTGCAGACTTTTGTGCTTACTGTTTGGCTTTGTTTTACATCAATTTGGATGTATTTAACAACACAAAATCTGTTAAAAAAGCATACTAGTGGGAATTCTTGGTTTGTATTTTGTAAAAGCTTTGAAACTTTAAGGAACTCATAAAACTGAGAAAAGCAACATGATCCTTTCTTGCCATTACAACAAAAAAAAAAACTAAATTAGAAAGAAAAACATTGTATGAATCATTGATCGTGAATATTTTTTTTCTTAAGTCGATTAACATTTTTAATAGAGATTAACATTTTAATCGCTGGTGGCATGGTTTGACCTGGCTTTCCATGTTCCCAATGCTCCTGTAATCCCTGCTATTAGCATTAAAGCATAAAAAGCATAAGCAAATAATCCAGGATAGCCAAAGAGAAGAAATTTTAATTTCTTTTAAATGGAAAATTCAAGTTAAATTCTGCAAAGGACAAGTCACTTAAAAAAAAAAAGAGTTGATTGTCTGTGAGAAAATATAGAACAAACTGTTCAGGATTTGCCATTAAAGTGTGCAGTAAATAGGCAGCAAGAAAAAGAGCAATAGAAATGCTTTACAGATTATGTTTGTGATTAAAAAAATTAATCAATTCCCAGTCCTACTAAAAAAAATTATTATATAAAAAGTAAAATAAAAAACAGCAATATTTAATATATATTGAGCAAACCAAGCCTTGAGTTTCCAAAAATGAAACCAATGTTGTATTGTTTAGTACAATCTAAGAGCTCTGATGACCTGGTTAATTGTAAATTTGCAATCACAAACCTAATCTGGATGGAATTCTTATGGTGCATTTTAAATTTGCTCAATGACCTCTTATACTAGAGTGGGGGCCTGGTACATAGCAGGGGCATAGGAACTGGGGGGATGGCTGGGACAAATTCTTCCCAGATTAAATGAATAGGGAACACAAAAAATAACAAAATTAAACATAAACATGCATATACCAGAGTTGGGCACTAGAGGGCTAAGGAGAAGTATATCTTTCCCATGAAAGCTTTGAATCATAATTTATCATATATATATATATATATATATATATATATATGTTTTAATTTCATATATATGTTTTAATTATATTGAAAGGGGCCAGGGGCATTGAGACTTTAAAGAAAACTTTTTGAGGGGCACTGCAGCAATGGGGCCCCAATAACAGGGCCCCAGTAGATCCGCCCCTGCTTCCGGTCCTTCGAGTAGATTTTGGGAGTAGATTTGGGAGTAGAGATCATAGAAACTTAACATTCAGTAGTGTATTGGATACCTCATTACATCACAGTTGAACATACATTTGAAAGTATGAGAGAAGAACTTTTGTGGAAACATTGCAGTTTTTGTTCATACCACTTGTTGTAGAGGTTCTGAAATGTGAGAGTCCATTTTTATGTATTCATTTATTCTTGGTCTTAATTTTGAATAAATTGCACTAGGAAGAAGTGTGTGCTCTCTCTTCTTTTGTGTCTTTTTTGCTGTAGTATTAAGAGCTCTGCTGTGACCGGAGTTCACCTGAACCATTATTGGTTGGATACACCAGGACAAATTAGTACCATTGACTTTTTTTTTATCTTTGTCCACTGTTCAATCATTTTTTTCTGGACTACATATTTGCTGATGTTACATCTGTCCCATAAGTAATACTTTTCATATACACGATCCAGTTGCACCATTGGTACCTGTATTACATCAGTACTCTTACCCATTTACATTGAATTGGAATTAGGAGTTATAGGTTCAACTTACATCTAGGAGAAGGGTTTTCTAAGGGAGTAAATGTATGATATTACACCATCATAAACATATATATGTACTTATTTATATACATCAGTGTACTTGTTATTCGCCCACAGATCCCTTTAAGTTGGCACACATATTATTTCTCGTTTTGGGTCTTTTAGAGATTGGGTTAGGCGCCTTTGTTAGGTTTGGTCCTTCTGGTTGTGGAGGTACCCGACACAACTGTCTTGATGCAATACTAACATCTCTTCCAAAATTGCAAAGAAATGTATCCATTATCCCTACTCCAACACTGTCTTAAATAGTCTTCAACTCATTAAGCTATAACTACTGCAGCCAGACTTGAAAGTATTTGCCTTCTTAATCTTCTTCACCCTCACCCAAAACTCATCACCTACCAGTTCCTAAGCCTAAACTACAAAACTCTCAAAAACATCTTCATCTAAAATATATTCTCCATGAATAATTCTACTGATGATTTATAGCTCGCTCCCACTATAATCACCTCTTGCTAAGCCAGGCCTACCCCCAAACTATACCGCTTACATCTTTACATTTCTCCATCCACAGTAACAGCATTTTAATCTCAAATGGATCTTCACCTCGCACCATCCACTAAGCAGTGGCCCATTTTATATCATCCACCCAACAACTCCTAGATTATAAAATCTCAAAATAACAAAGCCTAATTGAACAGGGTTACATTATTTTTTATCACAACAGAAACGTACTAAATTGGTTACAAAGCCAAAAACTATCCACTCCATAGAGAATATAATACTGTAAAATACATTTTTTTATTATAATTCTCAACAAATAACACAGCGACATAGGTATTTCAACATATATCAGGTAGCAAAGTAGAATAGGTGCCTTGCAGTTGGTTTAGAGGAGACATATACAGTAATAACATGCACTTCAAATAGATTGTAAGCTTAACAACTACTTCTGTGATTGGATGTCATTTAAAATAATTAAAATTGTTGAAGATAGAATCCTCTGATAGGCTAAAATCTAACCAATAGGAATACACAAGTTTCAGTCTCTGTATTGTGATTAGTTTAAATCGTAATCAATCAGAAAAAAAGGTGGTAGCCTTTTCTCATTGGTTACTGAGTAACCAATCATAGTTGCTATATTCAAATACTGGAGTCTGATTTTTTTTAAATATGATGGAAACAGATTTTAGCCAATCAGAAGGCATGGAAATAGTATTTAAGACGAGGGTGCGGTCAGACAGACGTCAGTCGGTGGGGAAGCCCCTCAGAGGAGGAGCTCCGTTAGTTATGTTATTTTGCACATTTTTTTTAGGTGAAAGCCCTAAGAAAAGGAGCCAAAGGTTTTCAAGAAAGAACAGGTCCAAAGTCTTCTATCAACATGAGTGTGCTCGTTTATCAAGGGTTAAAGATTAAGGACAAGGGCACTTATTCAAATTAATTTTCTATATATGAACTCAAATCACAAAATAATGTAAGAGGTTATATAAAATATGTCCATGCTTAATAGACCACTGGAATGTCATATTTATAGTATGCTTGTGTGAAGACTTGATAATGTCAAATATGTTTTTACAAAATAATATAAATACATCCTTTCATAATGTTTTAGTTTGATACATACTTCACAAAGATATTACTTTTTTTTCAAACTACAGCGGTCTTTTAACAACATTATCAAAAGGACAGTTTGGGTTTTAATTATTGTTATTGTAGTACTGAATAATGGAGATTCAATAATTCCTTATACTTTACCTTGAAATCTTGAAATGTATAATTTTTCACCTGATTTACAGCATCTCTATGGGTCATTGGCTAGAAAGTATGTGGCTAAATTTGGAATCAAAGTAACATCACACATTATTCATGAAGCCACTCCAGTCGACCATACTGTTGGTTTTAGGTCACTTGAGACGTGTAGGACTAAACATCATGTTCTCATTTTTTTTACTTGAGCTGTGGTTCAAGATGTATGAAATCCATAAGATGACTGAGATAAAACATAAAATATATTGTTCTAGTCTTGTCACAGAGAGACATCTACAGGATTCTCTTTTGAGGAATTTTAATAGATAATGCCCATTTTCATATTTAAATAATCACAAAAATGCTAAAAATAAAAATAGCATTTTAATTGTCACTGTAGTGCTTATATCATAGGGATAGGGTAGTCAATTTATTTTTTTTAAAGTCACAAAGCCCAGAATATATTTATGCTGAAATATGATTAGATGCGATATATATTAGCATTGTACATGCGGTCCACGGTTTACAGACAAGATGTGTTCCTATAAACGTATTTAGGTTGATTTGTGTGTAACTTGGATCCCTGTTGACTAATATCACCTATAATAGTTTTCAATTGTGAGCAACGCCTGCAAGATGCATTCTGCGCAGGCGTCACTCAAAAGCTGCTATCTCTAAATTCCTGGGAAATCGTGCATGTGCAGTTCGTATGAACAGAGAGAGACAGCACAAAAAGAGACAGCACAGAAAGAGACAGCACAGAGAGAGACAGAACAGGCAATTGAACATAACATATGTGAACATAACATATGATACCGTCATTTATGACGGGCAAGTTACTAGTAGTAATAATAATAACAATACTACAGCATATTGGCTCATATGTGGTAGTAATAATAATACAGTGTCATATATCAATAATACTCTGTACTGTAATAATAAGTTACCAAACCTGTTGTGCTCTCTCTTTTCATTCAAACAAACAGAACAAAAAAAACTAATCAAAAAGCCTTGGAGCCCTTTCTTAAGCAGAGTTCATTTGTAACCCAGGTACCTCCTGTATTGCTGGTTTATATCCCTTTTAAAATACTAGTAAAAGTAAAATATGACCTTGGCTTTAACCACAAATAAATTCTAGAATGCTTTTCCAAGCAAGTCAAGCATGTCTCCCATTTTACTTTACTTGTAACTTATATATTCGGAGCAAAATCCAAGGCCTAGATAGTTGCTTATAGTAAACTGGTAGTCTGCAGAAATTCAAAATTGACTGCATTTACAGAAAGCTTTTTGACCTTTCCAGTTCTCTTTTTTCATGCAAAACAAAACTTTATCTTTTAAGCATTTCAAATAGCAGGATTTAAATATTTCTAAACAAGCCAATTTAATGCTGTCAAGTTTTAATGTATTACATTTTATTGAAATACATTATTACAAACCTTGCAGAGGGCATTATTATATACTAGTCCCTTGCCCATCACAAATGGGGGAATAATATTTTATATTTCTGCCCCCCCTCTGTCTCTTCCCCCTTACACTGTTTTTCTTTCCCCCCTCTCCCTCCCCTGTGTCTCTCCCGCTTCTCCTTTGACTCTTCTCCCCCTCTCCCTCCCCTGTACCTCTCCCCTTCCCCACTCCCTCCCTTGTGTCTCTTGCCCCCTCGCCCCCCCCTGTGTCTCTTCCCTCCCTCTCCCTCCTCTGTGTCTCTGGCCCCCTCTCCCTCCCTTGTGTCTCTACCCGCTCCCACCCCTGTGTCTCTCCCCCTTTTTCATCCCCTGTGACTCTTTCCCCTCTCCTTCCCATCTCTTTCCCCCCTCACCCTCCCCTGTCTCTCTTTCTCCCTGCTCTCCCTCCCCTGTGTCTCTTCCCCTCTCCCTCCCCTGTCTCTCTTTCCCCAATCTCCTCCCCTGTGTCTCCTTCCCCCCATCTCCCTCCCCTCTATGTCTCCTTTCTCCCTCTCTCTCCCATGTGTCTCTTCTCCCCTCTACCCCTGTGTCTCTTCCCCCGCCCTCCCCTGTGTCTCTTTCTCCCCCTCTTCCTCCTCTGTGTTTGTTTCCCCCTTACCCTCCCTTGTGTCTCTTCCCCCCTCTCCCTCCCCTGTGCCTCTTTTCCCCCTCTCATGTGTCTCTTCCCCCTCTTCCTCTTCTGTGTCTCTCCCCCTCTCACTACCATGTGTCTCTTCCCCACCTCTCCCTCCCCTGTGTCTTTTCCCCCTCCCTCCCCTGTGTCTCCCCCTCCCTCCCCTGTGTCTCTACCCCCTCCCTACCTCATGTCTCCACCTCCTTCCTTTTGTCTCTTTCCCCCACTCTCCCTCCCCTGTGTCTTTTTCCCCCATCTCCTCCCCTGTGTCTCCTTCCCCCTGTCCCTCCCCTCTGTGTCTCCATTCTCCCTCTCTTCCTCCCATGTGTCTCTTCCCACTCTCCCTCTCCTGTGTCTATTTCTCCCCCTCTCCCTCCCCTGTGTCTTTCACCCCTCTCCCAACCCCCCTCTCCCTCCCCTGTATCTTCCCCACCTCTCCCTCCCCTGTGTCTCTTTCCCTCTCTCTCTCTCTCCTGTCTCTCTCTCACTCTCCTGTGTCTCTCTCCCCCTCTCCTGTCTCTCTCTCCCCCTGTCTCTCTCCTCACCCTCTCCCACCCTCTTGCCGCACATTGCGCATGCACAGCTTTCGCTATGCGTTGCACATGCGCATCTCGCAACTTGCGGCAGTAATTGCGAGCGGTACACACAAACTTGCATTACCACAACTATATATGTCATAGATCTGCAAGGTTAATTTTAATGTTCATTCCAACCTTTCCAAAACTCCACATACAATTATTTCTGCCAATTAAGAATATACCCACAGTAGATGTCCTAAATTATTCTGTAGAATAAAAAAAAAAAGATTTGTGTGAGCCTTCAGAGAGGAAATCAAAGGTTTGTGAGAACTGGTGACTATTAGTATAATACATGGGGAAGTGACACATTTTAGTATCTGGAGGTATTCATAGAAACCAATCCTAGAGGACAGTCATTTTTCATTGAACGCTTCGAATCATTTCCTAAAGCACTTTGGAAAATGCACAAACTGATTTAACTAACCTTAAAAGAATATCATTATTGGAAGCCTCCAAGCTATGCAGACACTAAGGGATGAACTCAAGATCACGTCTGCTTTTTATGTGATTCCTTCAGAGATTAGCTTAGAATGGAGTATCAAATAGTATCATACACATAATTAAGTAATATTTGAGGGCTACTGTAATGCTCCAAAACTATACAGTATACTATAATATAGACAATTTTCCAATAAATGGTGTTTAAAAAATGAATTTTTCTTATTGGAATCTTACTAGTTAAGTAGCATTTTTGTTGTGCTAGTGTAAGAAAAGCAGACAATGCAGCCTTTTCATGGCCTTAAAGAACACCCATAGTTTTGGATATAATTCATCTATTTGTGAAGTAACACATTAACTTCAGCAGAAAAGCTTTTTAGTGAACATCTTTATTTTAGCAGGTTCTACCTTTGCCCGAGGATCCTATGTTTTTGTCTTCCACACTACCTGCTGAGGGTTGTGTTCTGATAATTTTTATTATTTATTCAGCAAAGGAAAGAAGAGAGAGGGAGGCAGAAGAGGAATGTGATGTCAATCTGGATTTCCTGCCCCGGAGACAAAATGCTCTGGTAGGGGATGCACAAAATACAATAGATAGTGAGGCCACCAGAGACGCTTGGAAATAATATACATAAAAGTCAAAATATTTAGAGGAAAATGTAATATGGACCTAATGTGTACTTGGATTTTGTAGCACATTATCACAATTTCCTGTGAATTTTTCTTATTTTACGATGACAGGCTTGGCACTCTTAGTGAGATGTTTGTCCAACAGGAAGGATATCACTGTGGACTACAGTGCTCTGTTTTTTCATCAATATATTGATTTATATGTGGATATAGTATGTATATATATGTTTCCTTTACTATGTTGTGTTTATTCCTCCTATATGTATTTACCTGATGATGTCAGATGCTGTCTCCACTCTTTACATCTGCTGTTTTTATTCAAACTGTTAGTATTGCTTCAGACTTGATAAAGAGAAGTTAAACCTCTCGAAAGCTCGTCACTATAAATAAGACAATTGTCATATTCAAAAGGTATCATAATATACTGCAATACTCATTCTTAATCTATATACTTTATATATAGATTAATATTTACTAGATTACTGGACATTCCCGACTGTTTCATTCTTAAATTATTAACAACAAAAATAAGACAACTAAACAGTGGCATTTATTTTTTTGTCACAATGCAATAAAAGGAATATTATACCAAATGGACTTAAAATCAAAAATCAACTAAGATCTACACGTAACTCAATATATGCTGAAAATATATGCAGATGCACAAGTGGAAAAAAAAGAAACCACCTAATACATCAACTTTTTACAAAGAAACATCATCTGAATCACCAAAGATTAAACATCCTTCAATAACTAAAGGAGGACAACATAAATGAAGCTGAACATGTAATAAAATAAATACAACATCTTCACAAGAAACAACAACATGAATTTAGAAAAAATAAAAATAAAAAACTCAACTGCCTCTTCCAGCAAATCAGCCACAAAAAGAGAAAATAAAAGACCCAAATTCAGTCATGAATTCTACTAACAAGAACAACACATCTAAAAACCTACCAACTCAAACAAATATTTTTTTTCTGAAAAATATACAGAACACACCAGAATTATAAATCTCTAAAACCATCAACTAGCAAATACCTCTGTTCTCTGTTCTATACTGAGACAAAGACGATTTTTTCAGGAGATTGAGACTGGCAGAATTTTTCCACAACAAGGGACATACCACAACATCATTAGACTGTAACAAAAAAAAACCCACACATTTCAACCCATCACCTGGTCAAAACACTAAACTGGACAGTTATATAGAAAGCTTTCGCTTGAGAACTGCATCCGATATAACAACACAATATAAAAGAGACACACATAATCTTACTCCATCAGAAAGAACTGCCATAAAGAATTTAAAAAAACAACCCCGACATCACCATCAGACCGGCAGACAAAGGAGGTGCAGTTGTTATCATGAATACGCAGGACTACATAAATTAAGCCAACAGACAACAGTCAGATAATACCTACTACAAGAAAATTCTGAACCGAGACCCTACAGAAAAATATGCTCTTCAACTTAAGAAACTCATCAAAACATTCCCTAAAAATATACATGAAGAATTAGAACAACTGATCCCGCCAATCCTACAACTGGGACTTTCTACCTACTGCCAAAAATCCACAAACCAGAAAAGCCAGGGAGACCAATTGTTACAGGTATGGACACACTGACTGAACAGATATCTAGATTTGTTGAAAACATCCTTAAACCATTAGGTAGTAACACCAGTAGCTATATACAAGACACCACTGACTGTCTCAACAAACTCAGTCAGATTAAAGACCTACCTGCTAACACACTACTTGTCGCCATGGATGTAGAGTCTCTTTACAGAAACATCCCACACAAAGATGGCACTAAGGCATGCTTTCAGTTTCTTTCAACACACATGCAAAACCATAAATATGTCTGTGATGTTATTATTAAACTAATATATTATATCCTTACCCAGGCCCAGATCTATCTTTTTGGAGCCCCTAGGCATTAAAGTGGAGGACCCCCTGTCAAGTTTGCACACATCCATTTTTCATTTTCCTGTGCGTGTATATCGCTATCTTGCTGTGTGAGCAAATTGCAGACATTCCCACCATTTTTACGGCATAGCTACACATACACACGCTAAGCTATTACTTGTTCACATTCTCTGCCTCTCTCTCTCCTCCTCCCTTCTCTCTCCTTCTTTCTCTCTCTTCCTCTCTTTCTCCTCTCTCTACCCCCTGTTTTTCTCTATCTCTCTCTCTCTTTCTATTTCTCCCCCTTTAATTCTCTCATTTCTCTGTCTCTCTCTCTCCCTTTTCCACTCTCTCTCTCCCCTCTCTCTTTCCCTTCTCTTTCTCTCACTCATCTCCCTTACCTCTATCTCCCTTCTGTCTCCCTGTCCCTGTCTCCTTCACTCTCTCTCTTTTTCCTCCCTCTTTCTCTCCCTCTCTCCCCACCCTCTTTCTATGTCTCTTTCTCTACCTCTCTATCTCCCCTATCTCTCCACACTTTGTCTCTCTCTTTCCCTCCCTTTCCCCCACTCCCTTCTCCTCTCTTTTTCTTCCTCTCTCTCCCTATTTCTATCCCGCTTCTCCTCTCTTTCTCTTCCTCTCTCTCCCATCTCTCTCTATTTCCCTCTCCACACTTTCTCAATCTCTCTCACCCCTCTCTCGCTGTCCTCCACTCTCTCTCCCTCTCTTTCTCTTCCTCTCTTTCTCCAACTTCTCTCTCCCCTCTTTTCTCTCCTATCTCCCCTCCCTATTTCTATGTCTCTCTCTCCCTCTCTCCCCTCTCTGTCTCTCTCTTTCTTCCCCTCTCCTACTCCCCTCCCACTCCCTCACCATATTTCTTTCCTTCCCTCTTTCCCTTTCTTTCTCTTCCTTTCTCTCCCTATTTCTATATCTCCCCTCCCTCTCTCTCCCTATCTCTCCCTCCCTCTCTAGCCCCATTTCCTCTTCCTCTCTCCTCTTCTCTCCCTCCGTCTTACCCCTCTCTCTCCACTCTCTCCCTCTTCTCCCTCTCTCTTTCCCTATTTCTCTCTCCCCCTATTTTTCTCCCCTCCCTCTCTCTACCTCACACTCTCTCCCTCTTCTCTCTCCATCTCTCACTCTCCCCGCTCTCTCTCTCTCCTTCCCCCTCTCTTTCCCTCCCTCTCTCCTACTCTCCTCCCACTCCCTCACCATATACCTCTCCCACCCTCTTCCCCTCTCTTTATCTGCCTCTCTCTTCCTATTTATGAATCTCCCTTTTCCCGTCTCACTCTCTTTCCCTCTCGCCCCTCCCTCTTTCTCTTCATCTCTCTCTCCCACTTCTCCCTCCCGACTCTCTCTCGCTCTCTTCCCCTCCCTTTCTCTTTCTCTGTCTGCCTCCCTCTCTCTCTATCCCTCTCCCTTTCTCCCTCCCTTTCTCTTCCTCTCTCTCACATCCTCTCTTTGTCCCCCTCTTTCTCCCACCTCTCTTCCTTTCCCCTCTCTGTCTCTCCCTATTTCTCTCTCTTCTTCCCTCCTCTCTCTCTCCCTCTTTCTCTCTCTTCTTTCCTCCTCCTTCTCTATCCCCCTCCCTCGTCTTCTCTCTCCCCTTCTCTCTCCTTCCCTCCTCTTTCTCTCCCTCCCTCTCTATCCTCCTAACTCTCCCTCTCTCCCCCTCTCTCTCCCCACTCTCTCTCTATCCCTTTCCTCCCTCTCTTTCCCTATTTCTCTCCCCCTTCTTTTTCCCTCCCTCTCTCTCTCTCCCTCTTTTGTTTCCAAATTTCTCTCTCCCTCTATTTCTCTCCCCCTCCCTCTCTCTCTTTACCTCACTCTCTATCCCTCTTCTCTCTCCCTCACACTCTACTGCCACTGTCTGTACCCAGCCATGCTGCCATGTCTGCACAGGGGAAGGCTTCCTCTTCCTCCTCTCTGTCCTCCTCTCCAGTGCAAGGGGCGGGCTAAGACTTCCTGCAGTATACTTTGAGCTTCCTGTCTGGAGCTCAGTGTTAACTCCGGCAGCTCTGTGTGCTTTTAGAGGAAGCAGCACTGTACAGTAAAGCACACCGGAAAAGGATTTAGAGTGTTTAGAGTGGAAGGTTTAGAGTGGAAGATGGGATGATAATGAGGCGCCCCTCTCAGAGATGTGCCTGTAGGCAGGAGTCTAACTTGCATAATGGATGATCTGGCCCTATCCTTACCTACAACTTTTACGTTTATCAAAGATACCTACCTACAGATGATGGGGACTGCGATGGGTACCAAAATGGCTCCACAATACGCAAATCTATTTATGGCCAGTTTAGAAGAAACATTCTTATCTGTATTAATTTACAAACCATACATATACTACAGTTACATAGATGATATGTTCATCATATGTATAGAAGGAGAAAGCAAACTCAGAGATTTTAACAGTTCATTCAACACCTTCCATTCTTCTATACTGTACAACTTAAAATGGATTTCCCGTCTCACTCTCTTTCCCTCTCGCCCCTCCCTCTTTCTCTTCATCTCTCTCTCCCACTTCTCCCTCCCAACTCTCTCTCCCTCTCTTCCCCTCCCTTTTTCTTTCTCTGTCTGCCTAACTCTCTCTCTATCCCTCTCCCTTTCTCCCTCCCTTTCTCTTCCTCTCTCTCACATCCTCTCTTTGTCCCCCTCTTTCTCCCACCTCTCTTCCTTTCCCCTCTCTGTCTCTCCCTATTTCTCTCTCTTCTTCCCTCCTCTCTCTCTCCCTCTTTCTCTCTCTTCTTTCCTCCTCCTTCTCTATCCCCCTCCCTCCTCTTCTCTCTCCCCTTCTCTCTCCTTCCCTCCTCTTTCTCTCCCTCCCTCTCTATCCTCCTAACTCTCCCTCTCTCCCCCTCTCTCTCCCCACTCTCTCTCTATCCCTTTTCTCCCTCTCTTTTCCCTATCTCTCCCCTTTCTCTTAAAAACAGGTACACTTTCTAGACACTACTATATACATCACCAATGGCACTCTCCCCTCATCTGTATATAGGAAACCAACAGACAGATGTATTTACCTGCACATCTCAAGTTTTTACCCCTCCCACACCAAACAAGCCATCATCCATAGTCAAACTATTAGACATCACATTTGCTCAAACACTGGGGCCTGTGATAAAAATTAAAAAACCCTGTCTGAATCTTTCACCTGTTAAAGTACAAAACAAAAGAAACTACTTCATGTTTTCCTCTAGTGACCACATACCATCCACTTTTAGAGAAAATGCAGAAAATAATCAAAGAATTACAACCATTACTAATCAAAGATACTGATTTAAAAGATGTATTCCCAGATGTATTGTCAGCAGAAAATTGGCCAATGAACAACTGAATATAAAAAATGGAAATAAACCTTCTAACAAACATGTCTGTAAGCTATGTCAACACATATGTAATGACAGCAAGAGCTATAACATCAAAGGATTGTATACATGCACATCGTCCAATGTGGTTTATATAATAGAATGTACTTTATGTGGCACAGGCTGTTACATTGGAGAAACCAGCCAAAAATGCACTTAAGGATGAATTTACACAGATATTCAATAAGAAAGCATAACGAAGACAGTTATTTTAGCCCACTGGGACACCATTGTAGCCAGAATGATCACTCCATCCAAAACTTAAAAGTCAAAATACTCAGAGGAAAATTTAAAAACATCCAGGAGAGAAAAGCATTTGAAATATAGTTGATCACATTCTTCAACACTAAAAGTACAGGACTTAATATGGACTTGGGTTTTCCAACACATTATCACAATTTCATGTGAATGTTTCTTATTTTACTATAACAGGCTTGGCATTCTTAGCGAGATGGTTGTCCAACAGGAAGGATTTCACTGGGGATTACAGTGCTCTGTTTTTTTCATGTATATATTGATGTATATGTGTATATAGTATGTGTATATATTTTTCCTTTACTGTGTTGTGTTTATTCTCCCTATATTATTTACCTGATGATGTCAGATGCTGTCTAAACTCTTTCTGCATCTGCTGTTTCTATTCAATAAATACTTACTAAATTACTAGATTACTGGACACTCACAGCTGTTTCACTCTTAAATTATATATATATATATATATATATATATATATATATATATATATATATATATATATATATATATATATATATATATATATATTGGCATCAGAGGGGGGTCCAAAAATTCACTAGCTTCTCTGCTGTAACCATTCCAATAAAAAATGCTAAAAATCACCAATATTAACTGGTTAGCCTCAGCCGTGATGCTATCGACCCAAACTGCATGCTCAACGAGACATTTAGTCATTGAGTTGTCAGTAGTCTCTGCAGCAGTGTTGCTGCTAAAAAAACACACACCCCTTCCCCATCCATCTACATAAAAGCTTCCCAGAGTAGGGAAGGGGTTAAAATCATAAGAGATCAGCAGGGGGTTTAAGACACACACGCTGAAGGACATCCCTCTCCTGCCTACCAGATCCCCAATAAAAAAAATATATCCAATGGGTGTCTATTGAGACCCCTATGGCACCTAATTATTAACCCGATGCCACAGAGGTCCTTAAAGGACCATAGTGGCACCTAAATGGTAAACCCTATCACTGGAGTGCCTAATGGATCAATGTGGCAGACAAAATTAACCCCATCTGTCGAGGACCCCAGTGATATCTACATACTAATCTAACCATGGAGGTCTGTATCTTTAAATCATATAAAAAAAAATTAAGTTTGGTCTATGGCTTCTTTTATTCTCCTTATAAAGATATAGATCTGTAGAAGGTGGAGTACCTCTTCCCTCTGTTTTCTTTTTCTCCTTTTTTTTTCTCCCTGCCTTGATTCTTATTCTCTTTGTTATGTTTTGTTGGTGTTTTTTCTATTATTCTTTTTTAAGAAATTAAAGAAAATGTATGAGGGGTTAAGTAAATGAATGAAAACAGATAAGAGGCTTTAAGGTTAAAATAGCAAAAAATTGCTGCCCCCTCTTATAAAATGTTGTAATTTGTTGTAATGAAGAAATGGATATACTGTAAAGTATTAATGCATGTAAATATAATGTGTCTTTTCTCTCTGTGTATCTTTATTTATCTGAAAAATGAAAATTTATAAAACATTTTTTTAAAAAGAGGTCCGTATCTAATATAAGCCTATATGGCATTATCGGTCCGTACAGAAATATTAAATATATGCACCTATCATTAGTATACATGCCATGGAGGTCCTTCCAGGCTCCTTATAACCATACTATGCCATAGAGGTCCTTATGTTTGTCTTAACCAGATGCTCAGATTGATAAATTCTGTCAATCTGAGCACTCTGGTTAAAATAAAATAAAACACAAAAAGAGCAGGGTGATGTCACTACCCATAAAGAGGGTGCTCAGTACATCCTTAATTCTCCTACTGTAGCTTATAGAAGTAATCTGCATTTTGTGACTTATATTAATTTCAGCCCCAGCATTTCAGATCAGAAAATCAGTCATGGAGAGACAGAAGAAATCACATCACACCGTTTCTCAGTGCATAGAAGACTGGCCTTTATTCCTTGCTTCAGCCACATTTACAGATATCAAAAACCATCATCCCTAGTTCTATAGCCAAACCCACCATTACTATGATTACCAACCCCCTCCTTCTCTGTTTCAGGGGTCTTTTCTTCCTACTGCGACCTCCTACACCCACCACTAGCCATAAACCCTCCTCCCATCCCAGATACCAGAGACTGGAGGTTATCTGGCTAAATCACCTCAAATGTTATGGCTTTCCTTTGATCACTCATGGGATGCTATGGTGGGGGTAGAGTAACATCTGGGAATTGCACCTCTGGACCAAATACATCAGAATATCACATAAACCATGTCTGCCACCTTACATCAATAACAGCATATACATTGTAACCAAGAAACCATGACAGTAATATGCCATATGCACACATTCATTATTTAAACATGACAAATTGTCGCAATCATTAAAACACATCCCATGTCCATTTGATAGCCTTTATATTCTCAATGAGATGTTCAAGAGTCCCAGATATCAGTGGTACTTGTTGGGATGCATGGGAGCCCCTACATCAGTCATGACAGATGACATCTCAAAATCAGTTCTGCTTGGGTGAACTATGAGTGGCACATGAAAATTAGTATAATTTATAAATTAATAAGTCCCAAAAGTGCTGGAAAAGCCATTGGCATTAGATGAGCTTCACATAGGAGGATCTATAAAACATATTTTTTTTATAGAGCATCAGGTTATTTAAGTGAAGGGCCATTTCAAAAGCCCAGAAGATGAGGATGAGGACATGATTCTTCCTTCAACACAGAGAGCCCACTTGATCCAGGGCAGAAGAATGAAAACCAGGGCATTGTTGGATGGGCATTAATGATAGGGGAAGTATATATTTTTATTTACAGGTTTAATTTCTTGTTTTATGTTATTTAATGTATTTTTTTTATTTTACTGTAATTTATTTTTTATTTTCTGTAGTTCTTTTTTATTTTACTGTAATGTATGTGTAACGGAGTTGGAACACGAATCCAATATCTCCACTGGTATACGGTAAAATATCCAAGAAGCACTACAGTCTCACCATCCCCGACCTCCCATATTGGACGACACACAATTTGGGAGTCAAATGAATACTGACTTTATTTTGTTATGTGCAGAAATATTTATACACATCTCTTCCCACAGGCAATACACATCCCTCATAGTTGGCCACACAATACACATAGAGGGACAATAGGTGGGCCACACCTCCCTGAGGCTACCTGGCAACTTTGATACAATCAGACATGAATTAGATCATCCTTCTTTGTTCTTATGGCTGAGAATGAAAACACTTTATACAATAGACTTCCTTATCTTATGAGGAGTCTCTGTTATAGGATTATCTATTATGCCAAGGTCTGCAATAGTCTGGGCTAATATTCTGCAGAGCATAAACCAACATACATACAGTATAATAGTAGGATCATATTTTAACCATAATAATGACCATAAAACAGGGTAAAACAGTGATGGGTTCCGTTACACACCTCCCCCGTGACCATAAGCCGGCATACACGATCTGATCCCAACGGATCGGCCTGGGGGTGTCCGGACAAAAGTATTTGTTGGTCAATTCTCTAGTTTGACAACCCATCAGCATTACTGCAATTCACATTTACTCACATTTCACATATCCCCAGATAGCTGGGATCTGAGCGCACAAAACTACCGAATAGCGCTCAGATCCTATTCACACAGTTCAATTTCCATGTAGCTAAAGTCTTTCCCATAGTCTTTCAATATGAATGGGCTCCATGGCATAGCTATCTGGGGTATCACCGCTCCCACAGGGCAAGTACCAAATGACCCCCCTGTATTTAAAGGGCCAGAATGAGTGACATACACTCTGGTATGGCCGAATACTGGTTTTAAAGGGCAATATGTCCCTGGGCCATAGTCGCAGGGCAGGAGGCTGGCAATGAGTCCACTCCAGGACAAAGTGGCAAAAGGCACTTCTTCACCCATCTCCCCTTTGGGGGGAAGTCTAACCAGGCACCTGGATATTTTGCTGTGGTGATGGGGCAACACGCTGAGGGGACTTGAGGGGCAGAGGCCAGCGGCACTCTGCCCTGATGCCAGCTCTTCTGCTGGTATAACCTGCAGGACATCCTGCTCTGTACAAGGGGCAAAGGGGGGGCAAGGGGCAAAGGGGGGGCCGACTGCACTCTGCCCCGCTGTCAGCTCTTCTGCTGGGGTACTTGGGACATATTCCGGCTCAGTAGCCAGGGAAAGGTTGGGGTCAGTGGGTGTTAACATTTCCTCTGTTAACCCTGGGGCCACATTAGGAGTTAGCTGGGGAGGGTAATTTGTACTTACCCCCTCCTCCGGTTGTCCCAGTGAGGGTAGTTGGGGATCTGGACAGGCTGTCCAGTATCCTGATAGGTCAGGCACAGAGACCATGGTCCCATCTGCGCCGTCTGGGAGATTGGTGTCTCCCCTTGTTAGGGTAAGCTGTCGCTGGGGGGAGAGGGCGACACCTTCAGCTCCCTGGGGTTCACACTGCTGCTGGGGGGAAAGGACAACACCTTCGGCCCCCTGGGGTACACACTGCCGCTGGGGAGGAAGGACGGCACCTTCTGCTCCCTGGGGTACACACTGTCGCTGGGGGGAAGGACGACACCTTCTGCTCCCTGGGGTACACACTGCCGCTGGGGGGGAAGGACGACACCTTCAGTCCCCTGGGGTACACACTGCTGCTGGGGGGGAAGGACGACACCTTCGGCCCCCTGGGGTACACACTACCGCTGGGGAGGAAGGACGGCACCTTCTGCTCCCTGGGGTACATACTGTCGCTGGGGAGGAAGGGCCGCCCCTTCTGCTCCCTGGGGTACACACTGCCGCTGGGGAGGAAGGGCCGCCCCTTCTGCTCCCTGGGGTACACACTGCCGCTGGGGGGAAGGACGACACCTTCTGCTTCCTGGGGTACACACTGCCGCTGGGGGGGAAGGACGACACCTTCTGCTCCCTGGGGTAAACACTGCCGCTGGGGGGAAGGACGACACCTTCTGCTCCCTGGGGTACACACTGCCGCTGGGGGGGAAGGACGACACCTTCAGCCCCCTGGGGTACACACTGCTGCTGGGGGGGAAGGACGACACCTTCAGCCCCCTGGGGTACACACTGCCGCTGGGGAGGAAGGACGGCACCTTCTGCTCCCTGGGGTACATACTGTCGCTGGGGAGGAAGGGCCGCCCCTTCTGCTCCCTGGGGTACACACTGCCGCTGGGGGGAAGGATGACACCTTCTGCTTCCTGGGGTACACACTGCCGCTGGGGGGGAAGGACGACACCTTCAGCCCCCTGGGGTACACACTGCCGCTGGGGAGGAAGGACGTCACCTTCTGCTCCCTGGGGTACACACTGTCTCTGGGGAAGAATGACGGCACCTTCTGCTCCCTGGGGTACACACTGCCGCTGGGGGGAAAGGAAGACACCTTCGGCCCCCTGGGGTACACACTGTCGCTGGGGAGGAAGGGCCGCCCCTTCTGCTCCCTGGGGTACACACTGCCGCTGGGGAGGAAGGACGTCACCTTGTGCTCCCTGGGGTACACACTGCCGCTGGGGAGGAAGGACGGTACCTTCAGCCCCCTGGGGTACACACTGTCGCTGGGGAGGAAGGACGGCCCCTTCTGCACCCTGGGGTACACACTGCCACTGGGGGGGAAGGACGACACCTTCGGTCCCCTGGGGTACACACTGCCGCTGGGGAGGAAGGATGGCCCCTTCTGTTCCCTGGGGTACACACTGCCGCTGGGGGGGAAGGACGACACCTTCGGCCCCCTGGGGTACACACTGCCACTGGGAAGGAAGGACGTCACCTTCTGCTCCCTGGGGTACACACTGTCGCTGGGGAGGAAGGACGGCACCTTCTGCTCCCTGAGGTACACACTGTCGCTGGGGAGGAAGGACGACACCTTCTGCTCCCTGGGGTATACACTGTCGCTGGGGAGGAAGGACGGCACCTTCTGCTCCCTGGGGTACACACTGTCGCTGGGGAGGAAGGACGGTACCTTCTGCTCCCTGGGGTACACCCTGTCTCTGGGGAGGGGAATTAGTTGGAGTATTCCACGTGGAGTGGTTTCTGTTTCTGGGACAGTCTCTCTGCATGTGGCCCTGCTGTTTAAACGTGTGGCACCTGATGTACTGTGGAGGGGTTTGGTAGTTCCCACCACCCGGACGCAGTGCTGGGGGGGCGTTAATGGTGGGAGGTGGGTTAGCGGCTCCCAAGATGGACCACACCCGTGCCCGTTGCTTTTCCA
The DNA here is from genome assembly GCA_027410445.1 of Discoglossus pictus. Classification (NCBI taxonomy): domain Eukaryota; kingdom Metazoa; phylum Chordata; class Amphibia; order Anura; family Alytidae; genus Discoglossus; species Discoglossus pictus. The sequence goes on along the minus strand of CM050166.1, from coordinate 32,297,282 downwards.
TTATGTATTTGTGGACATTCCAAGGTTCTCATGTGAAGCGTACCTGGGAAAAAGGCCAGTCTGCTTTGGAGTTCTCTTCCAAACTCAGTCTGTGTGCTGTCCATAAGAGGTAGTGTAACCGCTGCCCGGTCTCCCTCCATGAGTTCCTTTCTGTCTGCATCCCTGAAATTTGCGGCCGCCTCCTCCTCCTCATCATGGAACGCTGTCCAAAAACTAGCCGGTTCCATCCTGCTGTAGCCAGGGGCGCTGTATGGATACTAGCATTGCCCTCAATTTGTACTCCACGGAATGGTGTCTCCTGTAGCTGTCCTTCTGACCGTGGGAACAATTCCGCCACTTGCCACCAAATGTAACGGAGTTGGAACACGAATCCAATATCTCCGCTGGTATACGGTAAAATATCCAAGAAGCACTACAGTCTCACCATCCCCAACCTCTCATATTGGACGACACACAATTTGGGAGTCAAATGAATACTGACTTTATTTTGTTATGTGCAGAAATATTTATACACATCTCTTCCCACAGGCAATACACATCCCTCATAGTTGGCCACACAATACACATAGAGGGACAATAGGTGGGTCACACCTCCCTGAGGCTACCTGGCAACTTTGATACAATCAGACATGGATTAGATCATCCTTCTTTGTTCTTATGGCTGAGAATGAAAACACTTTATACAATAGACTTCCTTATCTTATGAGGAGTCTCTGTAATAAGATTATCTATTATGCCAAGGTCTGCAATAGTCTGGGATAATATTCTGCAGAGCATAAACCAACATACATACAGTATAATAGTAGGATCATATTTTAACCATAATAATAACCATAAAACAGGGCAAAACAGTGATGGGTTCCGTTACAGTATGTTTTTATAATTTAGTAATATATATATATATATATATATATATATATATATATATATATATATATATATATATATGTATATATATATATATATATATATATATATATATATATATATATATATATATTAGCAGTTAAATTTAGTTTACCATTGTGTGGGGTACATTTTTACATGCAAATGTTAATTATTTGAGCCATGGAGGACCATTAAGAACCGCCATGGCATAATAGACATATTAAGATCCGCTGGGTTCCAGTAAGTGGTTTAATTTTAGATGTGACAGAGGTTCTTACAGGCCCTCTGCAGCATGGGTGGTTAAGTGTAGGTTCTATAAGGACTTCCAATAATATAGTTATGATAGGCACCATAGGCATATATATTTAATGCAATGAAGGTCCCTCAGTCGCACTGGGTTAATATTAAGGTGCCATGAGGGTCTCAATATACACCCATGGTTATAGATTTAAGTGGGGATTGGGGTTACGAGGGGAGGGTTTCCTTCGGCTCATGACCTTATATCCCACTCAATTATAGGTTACTATAAGTGGCTACACAAAAGAATGGAATGGGGCCCTATGTTGGCACATTACAAATAAAAGATAATTATAATTTTAGAGTGCATATTTACAAAACGTATACACAGCTGAACTTAATCAATGAGTCAGTGATTTACAGACCAGTGTAACCTTTTACTTTACTTATGTTGTTTCCATCCCTTTTAGATCTTCACCTGTGTGGTTACTGAAAGCACTCACACCTTTACAAATAGTGTTGAATGGAGACGCAATGGGATGTACAAAAAGGTGCGTTGTTAAACAAATCTTGGAGATGTTAAATAATAAATAGTTGTTTGCTATTAATATGAAATATTTCAAATTCAGAAACATTAACAAACTAATGTCTACAGATATAGTTAGTTTTATCCACTGCAACACTCAAGTTTAGTTCCTAATATACTTTTGCAGGCATCCCAATATGTAGAAGGAATTGAAGCAGCAGGTACTTTAATATTATTAATGCACAAGGCATTCATCTACCTAGTGCTATTTTTAAAGAAACCAATCTCCTGTTGCTAATCTCCAATTTTGATATCTAAGAAACTCAGATTGAAAAGGCTTATATATATATGCCAGTATGTTCTTGAGTATAAAACAAAATTGCAATAAATGTATTCGGGATGTTACTTATTTTACACTATCTCTGTTTGGATAATCCATTTTTTTAACGTTTGCATATATGCTTGCAGAAAATGTTGCAGGGCATACAAATAGAAGACAAAGTTCATAATGTTCTCATATTTGTTGATACCTGTTCACCAATAATAACAGCAACAATAAAAATGTATGTAGGGTTTTTCTCCTAATGGGACTCAAGGCTCTCCTGTTCCTAAATGTAAATAGGTTAAAATTAAATTGATACATTGAGTAATTTGCACATTGATAGTGGTGGGATAAATAGATGAGTCTACAGTTTCTTTTTGAATATATCCTATATTAGCATTTCTCATAAAGACTACACAAGAATAATTTTGGGGTCCTGGATTTCTATCAACACTTTTACAGTAAATATTTGTTTGAGAGAAATCCAAAGGAGACATAGTGATGGCAAATATACATCATTATATAACTAATATAGGATAGTTGTAAAGAAAAAACAATATCAATGTTTTATAACAAAGCGATATCAATATGTATGAAATGGCAGAGATGGAAAGATGAGGTAATTGAAGCAAAGAACATGAGCTTGAGGGAGATCAGCGAGGCAGTCACTGACAGATATGCCTGGTGTGCGGCAGTGCATAGGGTTAGAGAGAATCTGACTACAGTATCAGCCTTATTAAATTGTGATTCGGCCAATTGAATAGGGCTCTATATAAGCACAGAGCATATTTTTTTTACAGAAGCTTTTAGTTAGTGAACTTCCATCCAAAAGCAAGGTCTTCACTAACTAAAAACTTCTGTAAAAAAATATGTTATGTGCTTAATTAGAGCCCTATTCAAATTGCAATTTAATAAGGCTGTAAATGTATAAACAACAACAACAACCAGTTCATGAATTGAGCAAAATGAACTCAAGTTCCTGGACTTTCCCATTTTACCTTTAATCTTAAGGTACGCTTACTTTTATAACTAAAAATAGGATAATGATAAGTGGTATAAAGATGCTACCTTTAAATGTCTAACTGTGACAATAACTTTAGTCTTGGCATCTTAGATTTAGCTTTGATGCCATGTGATATTGTTATATTGACATGCTAAAATATGGCATTATGTACAGTGCTTTCCAGATCCAATGCAATTTCCTTCATGGTGCAGCAATGACAGGAATACGTCTGGTCAGCTGCTTAGTATTGTTTTCTAAATTTTTGTATATAAGGTTGTTGTTGTTTAGTCGTTCAGTCATGTAGGACTCTTCTTGACCCTATGGACTTTAGAACGCCAGGCACATATATCAGCCACTGCCCCTTTGAGCTCCAGCGAGTTCAGGTTAATTGCTTCGGTGACCCCATTTATCCATCTCCACCCCTTCTTCTTGTACCTTCAATCTTTCCCCGCGTCAGAGTCTTCTCTAGGGAATCCTGTCTTTCCATGATATGGCCAAAATATCTGAGCTTCAGCCTCATGATCATACTTTCCAGTTAACAATTTGTCTTGATTTCAATAATTACTGATTTATTGGATCTTATTTCAGTCCAAAGGACTCTAAGTAGTTTTCACCAACACCTTAATTCAAAGGCATAATTTCTACGGTGCTCAGCCTTCTTTATGGCTCTCGCACATGTATGTTACTACTGGGAATACCATAGTTCTAACTATGTGGGGCTTGTTGGTAGTTTAATACCTTTACTTTTTACTAGCTTGTCCAAACTTTCCATAGCTTTTCTCGCCAGAAGTAAAAGTGGTTTAATTTTGTGGTTACAGTCACCCTCTGAAGAGATCTTGGATCCCAGGAAAATATATAAGATAGCATATAGCATTTGTAGCCCCTTAAGACTTTCCTTGACAAAATGTTTTGTTAAACTTGTCTGTCATTGTATGTGGCCATAATCTGGCCAACTTCTCATTGAAATAATGATGTTTCTTTCACATTTTATTCATTTTTATTCCTGCCGCACTACTGTATTTATAAATTCTGTTTGCGTTAAATTATCATCCATCTGGGTCATTGATTGTAGATATACATAACCTATCACAGACAATTAAACAGTCACATTAATGAGACATTACACCGTTTTCCTGCTTCCACATAATTTAGAAATAAATTATTTTTCTGTGTAACCTGATTTATGCAAACTGGAGCAGTTTAGCGAGCTGTGACTGCTTAACCAGCTATATGACAATCAATACCACTTCAAACTCTCGCTTTATTATTCCTGCTCCTTCACTTGGGAAAACTCTATATGCAAACAAAGTAATTTGCAGTTTGGTTCATTAACTTAATTGGAATTAAACGTTGTTTTTGTGTTTCGGTGAATTGTGTGACATTTATGACCGTTTCTTCATTCTTTATACCTTTTTTATTTGCCTGTTTATTCCTACTGCTGAAAGTAGGATGTATGTTTTTAACTTGCACAGAAATTATGCAGAATGAAGAACGCAATAATACTTTCCTTACTAGAGCTTCTGGACTTTTAATGAGAATGCTGCTGATATTTACGAGCTATAATACATTGTATATTATTGTAAACTACTTTTTTACATATTACAAAAAGTTCTCTTGATAAATTAGACTTGATAATGGTAAAAATATTTTTATTTATTAACTATTATATACAATTAGGCTGTAGTATAAGCCACCATTTTTGTTTTTGCTGATCTGGAAAGCTGAGAAATTTTTAGTTACTACAACTGAAATGTGGAAATGCTTATTGCTAGTAATTTCAATTTGACTAATGGAAACATCTTGTTAGTTTAGAAGTTCCCTCCATATTGAGAAAGCAACTAAAATAAAACAATGACTGTCCATGTTAAAAAAAAAAATCAAAAAAAAATCACACGATTGTTAAGTTAAAGGGACAGAAAAAATTGTGAGCTTCCACCGGTGCACCTGGTGCAATGCACCGGAGCCCTGCTCTGAGGAGCCCCACCACCATGGCCCCTCCTGGCTCACATCACACCATCCCTCCACCCTGGTTCACATCACCCCAGCCCTTCATGGCACTCTCCTGGGCTCCCTTGTCCTCACCAGCTCCTGATATTGTACATCTCCCCTGCCTACGCATCGGGTCTTCGCGGGAGGGAATCCCGAGTGATGTCATGTGTACGTGAAATGCAAATTTAATGTTATAAAATTGACCTTCACAGCAGGTCATTTTAATATGTAATTATTTCTTAAATCCTTCTTTTCCCTCTTATATCTGGCCTTCTTATGGGGTTGTTAGTATGAAGGAAAAATGTATGACGTTTATAACAACCCAAAGCTTCATTTTCTTAATTTTGTACAAAGAGATAGGAGATTAATTTATATTCTGATCTGTTCCAGAAATATTATATATTATTAAAAACCACAATGTATACAGTCACTGTAGCCCAGTTGCCCAGATGCCATAAGGATCATCCGAAACAACAATAATATATGTAGGTGGTCAGATCACCCCTAGGGAGATTAGGTCACATTTCAATAAAAATTATTTACTGCTCCTCTCCCTTAATAAATATAGTCTCTACCTTGCTGAGGGTTCCAGTTCTTTGCACCAGCCGTACCAGGGATAGCTCTGCCACTACAAGATACTGAGAGGGAATTTCAAAAATGCACAAACTTGAAAATATATATACAAATGGTAGGAACTCTGCACAGGAATCAATAGTACAAAATAAAACTTAGCTTTTATTTAGTTTTATAAAATAACTCAGTAAGGGGTATGAGAGAATTAGGCCCCTCTGACGCGCTTCGTGCCAATGCACTTAATCGTTGGGATAACATGTAATAATCCAAAGGACATTTAAATACACAACAAAATCAGAAATTTCAGAATAATTGCATGTTAATGATTAAAAACAACCAATGGAAAAAGAGAGGATTCAAATAATATCGCAAATGTGATTTTTTAAATCCCTTAAATGCTGTAAACATGGAATAATGGTAAGATATTATACAATATACAATTATTAAATACAAATGTCCAAAATATAAATTACTATTACTCAAAATAATGTGAGGCATCATATTGGAAGTTGTCTGGTATTATCATTATCCTTTATTTGTAAAATATTCCTAGCGCTACACAGTGATAACGTGCATAGCAATGTCGAATATTACACACATGGCAAAAGACTGGAGGGCCCTGCATTTGAGCTTACAATCTTATGTAGAAGGTACTTTTTCCCAAAGTAATAAGTGTCAAGGTCTATTAAACCTTCATCTGTAGAAAGGTTTTCAATTTGTACACATGACTTAACAGCCTCTATACCCTGTGCCTGAAACTCACTCATATATACTGTATATGTGCGCGTGTAACAAAAATACCCCCTTTTGGATCACGACCTTGTCGTGATGAAAGGGCGTGTGTACTTCAATGAAGCTGTGAGCTATATCATGTAGGATCAACAACAAAGTAGAGAGGTCAACAACAAAGAAATATATATATAACCTATTACACCTCAAACATGCTTCTCACATATGGTATGTGGATTATACAATTAAATTAAAGCAAAGTACCTCAATCTATGAAACTCCATATGAACAGACTCCAGAAGTGCTCCTGGAGAATTTTTTTTATACTTTATTTTAAATAAAAATGTAAATTTACAGGGCTCAACAAATACCAAGAGCCACATTGACATGCCATAAAATGCTTACAGGCACCTAGATTCCACCCACTGTACGTCTCTGAGTTTTATCTGGAAGCAGACAGGCATGAGTAACTGAGCCAGGGCAGTGTTGGCGTTACATTCCTCGGGTTCAGCACCACACCTTCCAGCCAAAAGTACCTGTGTGTAAGTGAGGAGTGAAAGCTGCTGCTGCATGAACAGCCCTCACTGACAAATATACTTAGCAGAGCATCCTATGTGCAGCTAATCTAGGCCTCTTCTATATGTGACTCTCAAGCAACCAGAAACTACATTTATCCGGCATCTACCAATCCCCATGGGTGTCTGTTAACTGAGAGTCTATAAATAAATAATTGCTATATTTCTCCTTACAACTAACATAACCTTTATATCAGGGGAAAAGTCTAATAGATATGCTTGAATTCCTCTTTTTATAATTCTTCCCAGCAATTCCATTTGAATCCTGATCCAGTTATCTACAGTTCTTTCTGTAAAGCAGCAGAACTTTACTTGAAAATAGGTTTTAAAAATAGGCTATTTTCACTTGAAAATAGGCTTAATGAAAGCTATTTAGTTTACAAGGACATGCTCTCCTGAGAAAACAGTAGACAAAATCAGTGGAGTAATGAAAATAGACTGGTGCGGCAAGTAATATTTGTAAAAATATATGGTAATAGTAAGTTTAATTGCGGAAATCTTTGACAGGTATTTGTTTACTCTATACAAGGAATATTTGTACATAAAAGCTAACCATTTAAACATTTTGAGTTTTTTTGTGGGGCTTTTTTTTGGGCCCTGTACAAATATAATAGTCAGGGTCCCCCAGCCCAATACACAACATTGTTCCCCCATCTACCATAGCACAATTTACATTAAATGCACATATAGTGGGGGGGTGTTTCAACTTGTATTTTGTATATGAGTATATTTCAGAGATTTAGAGCTCATCCTGCCAGCTATTTCTAGGAAAGCTGTTCTTTCGTCTCCTGATTTTATAATTGCCTGCCAGCATGGGCCCCCTTCCAGGGCAGGCCATCGCAAAAGTACCACCCTCTCTTTTTGTCAACTGCCCTGTCCTCAAAGAAACCTTGCAGATAGCCCAGACATGCAGGAATTCTGTATTTTCCTTTTCTAATTCTGCTACAAGACTATTCCAGTTACCAACTACCCCTTCTGAACACATTATAACTAAATATTTTACCTTTTAACTTCAGATCATGACTTCTTGTTTTTTAATTCTTTTTTCCAATGTAGCTAAGCATCCCATTGGCTTTTCCTACATTTGTTCAGTGTTATGGCATATGTTGGCGCGTTACACATCCCATATAATAGTTGTCAAACTGCGAATCGTCGTCACACTTTGCGGCTCGCGAAGCAAGCTCGCAAGAACTGTGTTCCTCGCGAAGGGGTGCAGTCCGGGCCGCATTTGCGGAAGGTGGAGGCTCCAACGTCAGCTGCAATAAGCTAGGCTCATTGCAGGCCACAAATGTGGATCCTCGGAAAGCGAGGGGCCGCATTTGCGGAGGTGGAGGCTCCCACGTTGGCTGCAATGAGCTGAAGGCTCATTGCAGGCAGCAAATGCGGACCCTCGCGAAGCGAGGGGCCACATTTGCGGAGGTGGAGGCTCTACGGCGCCTCACAAGCGGTTAAAAAAAGAATCGGGACTTTGAAAAAAAAATATAACACGCAATGACTAAATACGGACTTACACAAAAAAATATGATCTGCGGGACTTAGAAAAAGAAAAATAATTACTCGCAAAAATACGAACTTAACGGCCGAACTGTGCATAGCACAAAATACACAAAAAAATCTTTACACACAGTAAGGTGGGACAGCCAGGACATCTGGGAGTCAGGTTGCACGCACATTTAAGTCCAATTTACAGAGTTTAGACACTCGAAAATCCCCTAAGCGAGAGAAAAAATGGCCACCGAAAAAAAAGAAAACGAGGCTACAAGACCCCTAAACCCGCAAAACACTGCCAAGCACATATGACTTTTACAAAAAGCTGTACGAGGTACAAAATACACTATTAGCAAGGACACAAAATCATCCACACCCATGTATCACGCAATCACCACCATTTTACAACACTAACTTACAGAATGCGGAAGTACCCAGCTACACAAACGGTTTCCCTCGCGCACGCAGCCTATTTACACTACACACTGCACACATTCCTGACACTTACACCTCAGTTTAAAAACACTGCAAATCTACATTGAATGCTGCAGGAACATCAAAACAGATTGTTAGTTCTTCAGCACATTGCTTGCTTCATGTATCAATTACAAACAGGTAAAGTATATTAATTTATGACTTCATTAATTAATTAATTATCATGAAAAAATACATATACAGGAAAAAAAACACCACAGTATCGCAATAAACGACAAAGGCCTTCACTGCGCGCCTCACAAGGAGCGCCAACGGTGCTCATAGGACACAAAGTACACCAGGGGAGAGGCTTGCAATAAGCGCCTAAAGGAGATCAGCGCGGACCTTACTATGAGCGCAAAAGTGCCTCTGATAAAAAATACATCAACCGAGAGGCTCGCAATGAGCGCAGAAGGCCAAAGGCACTCAGCGCGAGGCTCGCAATGAGCGCCGAAGGATCTCAGACCAGCAAAACACTTACTGTCTGTGGCAAACAGCATTACCTGCCTTACAATTTTATTGCCCCGTCATTTTTGACGGGCAAGTCGCTAGTAAAGATAATAATAACTTTTGTTGCATTGTACCTTCTTGCTATTGACATTAATACAATTAAATATTTGTGTTATAAATGTAAAATATTGGTGAAATATGATTTTTGCAATTGTCTGTTATTTAAATATAATAGTAGCATAAATCTTTCCCAATGGTTATATGTGACCACCTATCCCAAATGACAGGGCCACATTCAATTGGCCGAATTTGAGATCCGGGAGCCCGTAAGTGAGGTTGCAGGCAAATTTGCAATTCAGTTGGCATTTTTTTGCGGGATCCAATCGGGTTACGAGTTACGGGCTTGAAAATATTGCGTCCGTAACTTACAGCCTCCAGAAGCCTTTGATATTTCACTTTTGCAGGGCTAAAATCGCAAATAGCTATTCTATTGCTCAATTTACCCAATCTTGCCAACGTAATCACACTCAAAAACCGCAAATGAAGGAGAAAATCCTACATGTGCTAGAGAGGACCCTCAAGGGGGTTAAACACCTATTTGTAGCACTATAAATGCAAATAAAAGATCAATCCTGCACTGTAAATAACAGGAAAAGTGATGACATACATTAGAATTAATTGCACAACAGTCTCAAGCCCCTAAATCGGCAAGAAATGCACCTGGCTGTGATAGAGTTATGGGCTTGGAATTGAATGTGGCCCTCAGTCAGTGGGATTTGAACATGCTCAGATCATAATGCTTAGTAAATTCCTCCCAGTGAGTGGTTGAAATCAATCCCCAGAGAGAGATAACATGGAGAGTCAGCAGGCAATATTTGGATAGTAATGATTTTTACAAATCTTCATCTACCTTTGCTATCTATCACTGATAATCCACCTCAATCAGTACCCCTGGGGATCTGATCATCTAGGACCCTCCATTGATACTGGAGATATAACACAGAGAAGATGCCGAGGAATTAGGGCACAAGAAAAGCCTATTGTGTTTTTGAGTTTCATATCAATAAGTGTTATTCTTCTTCTAATAAGCAATTGCATTTTTTCACATGAAAAACAAGCTGTGACAGACCTCTTTTCCAGTTCCTTGATCTTAGCCCATTGAGCCACCATAGGACAGACAGACTGCTTGGCTCCAGCCACTGGACTACGTGCATAAACTGCTCCATTGTACTGTAACCAGTTTTGTCCCATTGTTTGCCAGAGGAAGTCTGGATCACTAGACATGGAGACAACATTATGTGTATGGTGCTAGGCAGGATACCAGACTATTAGACCCCATGTGGAGTCAATCTCCTGTGTTTGTCTGCCACTCCCTGTCATTTTTGTGTTGTTTACACACTGTAACTAACACCTATAAATATTATTGACTTTCCAAAAATAAATCAGTTCACTGCTGAGACATATATAAATGTTATGTTCTCTTATTTGCTCCTGGTGGCTGCGATACAGATCCTATCTCCACCCTGCAAATAACTTGTCCTGGTCACTACCACAGGAAGGTTACTGAGACTACTGGAAGTGCTGATTCCTGATGGAGAGACCCTGACTGATACAGAAGCCAGATATCAGGGTGCTGGTGCAGAGATTTCCAAGAACCCAAACAGTCCTAGTTAACCTATAGTCTAAAGCAGGTCACCCTGGGCAGTAATAGCCCCTAATGCAAGCTATCCATTGCATTAGCAATTTGTTTTAAAGTGAAACATTCCTGTATTAATATGCAAATGGGCAGCTCATAAATGCTAATTAATTGCTTTCATGTGCTACTTAGTATCACGGTCTGCTTGTCTGTCTCTGCAATGGCCAAACAATACCCCCAATGTTATTATTGAGTTAGATCCCCTCTTTCACTCTTATCCCCCTGTCTGTTGGCGTACCCCAAGAAACAGTCCTAGGCCCCCTCCTCTTCTCCATCTACACATCCTCACTTGGTACCCTAATAAGTTATTTTGGGCTTCAGTATCATCTCTATGCAGATGACACCCAAATCTACCTCTCAGAACTAGATCTATCCCCCTTTCTTGTAACACACGTCTCCAACTGCCTCTTTAGTATATCCTCTTGGATATCCTCACACCATCTCAAAATCATCATGTCTAAGACTGAACTCCTAATCTTCCCTCCCTCTCCCACAGCATCAAATCCTCACATCTCTCTCACTGTCAACAACAACATCATCACCTCCACCTCCCAAGCCCGTTGTCTTGGGGTTCTACTGGGCCCTGCCCTGTCTTTCATTCCTCACATACAATCACTAACTAAATCTTGTCTTCTCCATCTAAAAAACATTTCCAGAATTTGCCACTATCTTACAAAAGACACAACTAAAATTCTAATACACTCTCTCATCATCTCTCAACTTGACTACTGCAACTCGCTTCTTGTTGGCCTACCCACCACCCGACTATCTCCACTTCAATCCATTATGAATGCCTCTGCTAGACTCATCTTCCGTACACAACGTTCAGTGTTGGCATCACCTCTCTGTCAATCACTCCACTGGCTTCCCTTAGCCTCTAGAATAAAATTAAAAATCCTGACCCTAACTTACAAAGCCCTCAACAATAGTGCTCCACCATACATCGCTGCTCTCATCTCCAAATGCTCCCCCACCTGCTCTCTTCGTTCTTCTTATGACCTTCTTCTTTCTACAACTCTTGTCACCTCCTCTCACTGTCGCCTTCAGGACTTTTCTCGTGCTGCCCCTATTCTCTAGAAACCCTTGCCTCGCACCACCAGATTATCCAACTGCCTCAAAACATTCAAAACCTTACTGAAAACACATCTCTTTAAGAAGCGTATCACCTTCCACCATAACCATAGCACCTCTCTCACCCTCCTTTATCACTCACAATACCTTTAGGTTGTAAGTCTGCGAGTTTCAATCTTGTAATGTGCTTTGGGAATTCACCATGGACATTGAATTCCAAACTCAAAGACAGGGCCCTCCTTGCTTTGCTATGTGTTCATTTGTATTTAACTTTGTCTGAACTTAACTTATGTACAGCGCTACAGGAATATGTTGGCGTGTTATAAATAAACGATAAAATAATCAAGCAGTTTGAGCCATAAATTTGCATTCTGAGCTACAAATAATAATTTTGAATAGCTCAGGTTTAATTTACTGTAGAGAAAAATCACTAGTATAATGTATACTGTAGACAGTTTTCTATAAAAAACAATTTCTGTTGGGGTGACAGTGTCCCTTTAAATGTATTACCCAATTCCTGTAGCCCTTTAAATACCTAAATAGTAAAATTGCAGTTATTCTAGTTTATTAATCTAAAGGGTCTTTTGGTAATATTATTTCCCAATGAAATTCTCAAATATCAGTTAAATTGCTCATGATGTTGAGGAAAAATTGCTAGACTACAGCCATATTTACACAATTTTCCTTACTGACTGATTAGTAAATGTGAAATGAGCTAAATCTGGCCATTGACGTAAGTCTTTAAGAACTAGCAGTCGGAAAATAACTGATTTAATATGAAATGTTAGCAGAGATGACTAAAGACTTGAGAATGCAGTGCGAGAGGTGGAAGCAATTTCACAAGTAGCTGACCTTCTTATAAGAAAGGTCAGCAAATGTAAAATGGTTCATGTAAAAAGAGGCAGCGGCAGAAAGATTGAAAATGGCTAAATAGGAAAACTGAGAATTTTATTAAAGGATCAGTATGGTCAGTATTCCTAGAAACATTTTTTACCGTATTGGTCCAAATATAAGCCGCACCTGCATATAAGCCCCACTTGTAAAATTCAAGGGGGAAAAATAGAAAAATTATAGTACTCAAATATAAGCTGCACCCTTAAAATTGGAGAAAAAGACTCTCTCCAAGTGATCAGCCGTTGCAAGAAACAGGCTTTCTAATTAGTACTGTAACTTTTTGTTGCAGGTTACAGGCCTTACAGGATGTTAGAATCACTAAAACCGTAAATCGCTATTCAATTGCTACAATACCGCAGTCTCAAGCACGCAAATCGACACCCTTAACTCGCAATCCCACAAATCGGCAGTAATTTTACGTTCGCGAATAGAAGCCGCACACATAACTCGCAAGCTCGCAAATCGGCAGTGATTTTTTTTACGGTCGCAAATATAAGCCGCACCCATAACTCGCAAACTCAAAACTCAAAAATCTGAAAAAAAGTGCGGCTTATATTCGGACCAATACGGTATATTGAAAAACTTGATATTGGGCAAAATGTTTTTAAAAAGTATAAAAATTAACACAGCCTTTACATTTTTTACTTTTATATGCAATTATTATTTACCACTAGCTTACATTTAATTCATTCATTTAACCTCATTAGATCTAATGAATGCACTTGCAGGTGTAGATGCAAAACTTCCTGTGTATTCGAAGACTCCTCCCACTTCAGGAAGTAGATCAGGAAGTAGATCACTAGGAACTAAAACTGTAGATTCCATAGCTGCACAATTGCAAATAAAAGTAATAAATTAGATGCTGGATTATTTTTTTAATTCTAAAAATATGTTGTATTTTTTCAAGTGTAGTTCTTAAAAAAGAGTTTATTTAAAATAGTTGATCACAGTGATCTTTTAGATACAGCAGATACATATCTGTGAATAAATCAATATGAACATAAATACTATTGAGATAACTAATATCCGAAATAATGATCTGGTACTCATAACTGGATGGGGAAGAAACTTGCATAAACCTACATTTGATGGCAGATAAGAACCTAAAGAATAGTCTAGATTGAGCATTCTATTTACCTAAAAAGCAAATCTAAGTTTCTTGGTTTAATACATTTCTGCACTCCTTAAGCAAAAGGCGTCCTTGATATATGCAGCATATTTCATAAAACATTTTATTTGTATTAATATCTAAAAATCCCTCTAATTATTATGTTGATGCCCCCATGTCTACACAGGTACCTGGTCCCTCCAATAAGCATGAAGTATTTGGCAACAAATTTGAACCCATTATTCTCCTGCCTTCAGCCCCAAAGTGACTGCTGGGATGTTACTTGCCTGACTGCTTCCTGTGTGGTAATGACACAAACATGCTCAGCTGCTGCTTAGCTCTGCAAAACAGAGAGAGAAAGGGAAAAAACACCAACAGCAGTAGTTATAGTTTGAGAATGGACCACCTGCAGGGGTGTAATCAAGTATGAATATGCTGCATATAGAAACTCTTCTATCAAATTCATGGCATCTTTTATCATGGTGCCACACTACATATCCCAGGCTGCTTTATAGCACAAACATGAACCTCAGAGTTTGAAATGTTTAAGCATTTGCTTCATCCTGATTGGCAAAAACAAATTATGAATGTTATGATAATTTAGCTTAAAATACTGGCCACTATGCTGGAAGGGACAAAAGAGGAAAGATCCCACTCATCTGCTACCGTTTCAGAAAAGCAGTATTTTTGCACATTATCAATAAAGCTTTTTCACATCACCTCTTGTTCTTGCGTTTTTCTTTTTCTCAAATATTTTTCCCTATTGAACTTTAATAACTCATTTAAAATATTTGAAGCTTTCTATCCTGACACCCTTTCTCTTCCATTTTATAAGCTAAAATCTTTCCTTATGCCCTTTATGTTTTAGATCATGCAAATTTGTCTTGCCCTCATTTGGATTGTTTCTAATTTATTAAAGGATAATGGAATTTGCCCTGTTTTTAATATTAAAATAAATTACATGTTTGCATATGTAAACATCATTTTATTAACAAGTAAAATGCTGTTGAGAAACAGTCTGTAAGTGGCTAGTACATCTGGTACCTATAAAAATACAGTATGCATAAGCTGGATGGGCAGACCTTTGCAGGGACTGTTTGGAAGGTTTGGGTGAATAAGAACAGAAACTTCCACTTCTCTTTATTATTCCTTTGCAGCTACAGTGTACAAAACAGGACACAGTATTCTAAGTTATATCTGACCATGGATCTATAGAGTGGCATTAGTACTATTTCTTCTTCTGGTACAACCAACCAAGCAACCTCTGGCTTTTCCTGCAACATTGTTACATTATTTACCTAATTTTAATAATTTAATAAAATAACTCAAAGGCATTTTTCCTCTTTTGTTGCAGTCTTCAATACACAATCAAATATGTTTTCATTACATTTTAGAAAGAGCATCCGTGATAAGTCCTCTAGTTCAGGGGTAGCCAATAGATGGACTTTGGTCCAAAACAGAACCTCAAGCCTATTTGATCCAGACCGCCACATTATTATTATATTTTCTATATATCCCTGAAATCTTCCATACCCTTTAATCAGTGGCGGCTGGTGAACTTTCAAGTTGGAGGGGCGCCAGGGCGAAACATAGCCACTCCCCTTTTGTCAAACCACACCCATTTTTATAACTCCTCCCCCTGACGTCATAATGACCTTTATAAGCCCCGCCCAATGACCTTATACTTGTAAAGCCCATTGAAATACATGATCAGCAATGCAGAAATGTCAAGAAGTAAAGTAACAATGTGTTAAATTCATTGGTATACAATATAGATTGAAAAAACTCATGTGACAAGACTACAGCAATATCATAATTGCACCTATACGCATTAACAGAAAAATTAAAGCAGTGACACTTACCATTAGTCGGCTCTTCTTCTCAGGGTATTCACGTTCAGTAAGTTGACCAACTAGTACAAACAAATCTGCTGCCACATAGGGTTTGCACCTGGGGTTGAAAGAAAACAAGCAAATCAATCAGACCATTCAAGAACAAAACCATACTTAAAAAACATTAAAAGACCAAGTGGAACCATATTGGCCCCAAATATACCTTAGAAGACCAAGTGTAACCATAGGCCCCAAATAACCATTAGAAGAGCAAGTGTGACCATAGGCCCCAAGCATACCTTAAAAGACCAAGTGTGACCATATAGGCCCCAAACATACATTAGAAGACCAAGTGTGACCATAGGCCCCAAACATACCTTAGAAGACCAAGTGTGACCATAGGCCCCAAACATACCTTAGAAGACCAAGTGTGACCATAGGCCCCAAACATACCTTAGAAGACCAAGTGTGACCATATAGGCCCCAAACATACCTTAAAAGACCTATCAGCACTGTATAGGCCCAAACCAGTGGATCTTGGGATTCAAGAAAACAACAACATTTCACTTCTGTTTAGACAACACAATAATCAATGTCAAACAAACACGTTGAATTAGCATATGGATAACCATATGAGCAGTAACGCCACGCCAAGGCTTCAACAATTGTTACTGACCATTCACACACCTTTCATAGCTCCTTCCATATGCACACCCACACACCATTCATACTTTACTTACCACTAGTTATTTTTGGTAGTTCGGTGGTGCTATTTCTGAGAACTTTACTTACCGTTGAAGGTGCCTCCAATTCATTCAAACCAATGCATTCAACCGCTCCAGGGCCATGGTGCTTCTTAAATACCTTTTTATCCTCTTCAATGTGGAGAAGCATCTTTCTGATTCTGC
Organism: Discoglossus pictus; assembly: GCA_027410445.1. Classification (NCBI taxonomy): domain Eukaryota; kingdom Metazoa; phylum Chordata; class Amphibia; order Anura; family Alytidae; genus Discoglossus; species Discoglossus pictus. Next base: position 32,280,519 of record CM050166.1, on the reverse strand, counting down.
AGTAGTCTTCGGTGTTGTAAGCAGGATTCCATATAGCTTTACTGTCTCTGTGAAATCATTATGCAGATTAAATTGATAGTAAAGTTGGTGCAGAGCAACAGCACTCGTACAGACATGAAATTCTGGCTTCCCGTACAGAAGTGACAGCTACCCTTGGAAGTGCCTCCAATTCCTTCAAACCAATGCATTCAACCGCTCCAGGGCCATGGTGCTTCTTAAATACCTTTTTATCCTCTTCAATGTGGAGAAGCATCTTTCTGATTCTGGAGTCGTCTTCGGTGTTGTAAGGAGGATTCCTTATAGCTTCACTGTCTCTGTGAAATCATTATGCAGATTAAATTGATGGTAAATTTGGTGCAGAGCAACAGCACTCATACAAACATGAAATTCCGGCTTCCCGTACAGAAGTGATTGCTATCCTTGGAAGTGCCTCCAATTCCTTCAAACCACGCCAAGGCTTCAACAATTGTTACTGACCATGCACACACCTTTCATAGCTCCTTCCATATGCACACCCACACACCGTTCATACTTTACTTACCACTAGTTATGCTTGGTAGTGAGGTGGTGCTGCTTAACGTAGTTTATCTTTGCACACCCTGGGGGTATGCATTTGCTTCAATCACTTGTATTTAAATTTTGCACGGCGATCCTTCAAAGAACAAAACTTCTCAATGGTTTTTTCATTGAAGTCTGGGATCTCGGAAATCAGTTGCTTTTCCATTGAGAGCTTCGCCAATCCATTCAACCGCTCCAGGGACATGGTGCTTCTTAAAAAGGTTTTTATCCTCTTCAATGTGGAGAAGCATCTTTCTGATTCTGCAATGGTCATCGGTGTTGTAATCAGGATTCTTAATAATTTCACTGTCTCTGTGAAATCATTCTGCAGATTAAATTGATGTAAAAGTTTGTGCAGAGCAACAGCACTTGTACAAGCATGAAAATCTGTCTTCCCATACAGAAGTGACAGCTCAGTACGTAATTGTTCCTTCTTCAGTATTGGATATGGTTGCACAGTGTCTTCCAGAGCTTGGGTTGGAAAGCAAGTGTCATGGGTTTTATACAAGTCACTTTGAACAAGTTTGGCACTGACGGTGATTTGAAAATGAAAAATGTTCTTTTGCATGAACCACCACTATGTCACATACCTCTCTTGAAAGTTCTCTCAAGGTTAAAATCTCCGCACTCCGTCTGTGAAATGTTACATCGCTCGGCAAACTTGCTTCTATCTCGTCAACAGAATTACGGATTCTCTGGATGCTGGCGACAAAGTCTTCTGTGACTTTTTGGATATAAACAGTATCCGTGTCTCGCTTCTGAAGCTGACTATAGAGGATGTCAACATGTGGCATTATTAAATGAAATAATTTAAGGAAGTATTAGTATTGGTATTAGTATTAGGTTCAGTTGGTGAGCATAGCAATGGACGTAGTGTGCGTTCGGGTACACGTCTTTTATTTTTCTTTGAACTCCTCCTTGATCTCCACGCATCACACTGGCACCATCGTAGCTTTGAGCTATGAGTTTCTTCTTGTCTTCTGGCTCTGGGAGAACAGTATTCAGACTTTCCAGCACAACAGCAGCAATCGAGTCTGCATCCGTTGCTTTCATTTCCGTGAAGCCTTCAAATCTTTCCACCACTTGATGCTTCTTGTCAATGTAGCGATAGACTACAACGCACTGTGTCCTAGCGGAAATATCGGTTGTTTCATCCGCTTGGATTGCCACAAACTGGGCTTCCTTAAGCTCTTGGTGAATCACTTCCTTAATAACTTCATGCATGCAGTCCAGTAGCTCATTCTGCACGGTTTTGGACCTGCCCTTAAACATAGTTGCAGTCTTCAAATGCTGTTCCATTGCACTATCGATACTGCCAACCAAATCCACCAGGCCTCGAAACACTCCTGGATTTAGCGATGTTTCACTTTCGTCATGTCCTCTTAATGCCAGTTCAAAAGTGCCACAAAAGCGAACACAATCAATTATCTTGGAAAGGATGTATCGGTTCTTAGCCACTTCTTCGTTGTGTTTTTGAATACTGACTTGGTATCCTTGGTCCAGTTGAACTGCAATGTTCGCCTGTCCAAGCATCTCAAACTTGATCCTGTTATCCAAGTGAGCTTTAGAACTTTTGTGTTTCGCCAATTTATCAGCTAGATGTTTGACGTCAGTCACTCCAGTTTTGGTCCAAGCAGCGTCACCACCAAATAGGATGCATGGGAAACAATATAAGGACTTCCTAGAAATGCTTCCACAAAGCCAGTCGTTCATCTTGTACCATTCAGTATTGAAAGTACGGACATATTGCAAGTAGAGAGTCAATAGTATTAATTTCTGATACCAATAGAAGAAAGAGATCACGGTATATTAATTTATATTATGTCACAAAATTACTTTAAAATAACAGTGTGTTGAATTCATTGGTATACATTACAGATTGCAAACCCTCATGTGACAAGAGTACATCAACATCAAATTTGCACCTATTCGCATGGACAGAAAATTAAAAGCAATGATACTCACCAACAGTTGACTCTGCTTCTCATGGTATTCACGTCTAGTAAGTCAACCAACGAGTCCAAACAAATCTGCTTCCACAGATAGTTTGCACCTGGGGGGTGATAGAAAACAACAACAAAAAACATTAGAGCGTTCAAGACCCAAACCATAACTTTTAAAACCTTAAAAGACCAAGTGTGACCATATAGGCCCCAACCGCACCTTAAAAACCTTAAAAGTCCAAGTGTGACCATATACTCACCAACAGTTGACTCTCCTTCTTGGGGTATTCACGTCCAGTAAGTCAACCAACGAGTCCAAACAAATCTGCTTCCACAGATAGTTTGCACCTGGGGGGTGATAGAAAACAACAACAAAAACATTAGAACGTTCAAGACCCAAACCGTAACTATTAAAACCTTAAAAGACCAAGTGTGACCATATAGGCCCCAACCGCACCTTAAAAAACCATAAATAACCAATTGTGACCATATAGGGCCCAACCGCACCTTAAAAACCTTAAATAACAAAGTGTGACCATATAGGCCCCAACCGCACCTTAAAAACCCTTAATAACAAAGTGTGACCATATAGGCCCCAACCGCACCTTAAAAACCCTAAATAACCAAGTGTGACCATATAGGCCCCAACCGCACCTTAAAAACCCTAAATAACCAAGTGTGACCATATAGGCCCCAACCGCACCTTAAAAACCATAAATAACCAAGTGTGACCATATAGGGCCCATCCGCACCTTAAAAACCTTAAATAACAAAGTGTGACCATATAGGCCCCAACCGCACCTTAAAAACCCTAAATAACAAAGTGTGACCATATGGGCCCCAACCGCACCTTAAAAACCCTAAATAACAAAGTGTGACCATATAGGTCCCAACCGCACCTTAAAAACCATAAATAACCAAGTGTGACCATATAGGGCCCAACCGCACCTTAAAAACCTTAAATAACAAAGTGTGACCATATAGGCCCGAACCGCACCTTAAAAACCCTAAATAACAAAGTGTGACCATATAGGCCCCAACCGCACCTTAAAAACCCTAAATAACCAAGTGTGACCATATAGGCCCCAACCGCACCTTAAAAACCATAAATAACCAAGTGTGACCATATGGGCCCCAACCGCACCTTAAAAACCCTAAATAACAAAGTGTGACCATATAGGGCCCAAGCGCACCTTAAAAACCCTAAATAAGCAATCAAAACCATATAGGCCCAAACTGTACATGAAAAAAAATGAAATAAAAAAAATCAATCAATATATATCAATATATCAATATATATCAATATATATCAATATATATCAATATATATATATATATATATATATATATATATATCAATCATTATATATATATATATATATCAATCAATAATCAATATATAAATCAATCAATATATATATATATATATATATATATCAATCAAAAATCAATATATAAATCAATCAATATATAAATATATATATATATCTCAATATATATATATATATATATATATATATATCAATCAATATATCTATCAATCAATATATATATATTTCAATCAATATATATATATATCAATCATTATATATATATATATATCAATATATATATATATATATATATATATATCAATCACACACACACATAAAAAATATACATAAAAATACATAAACATATACATAAATATATATTAATTGATATTTATTAATTGATGTACTTTATTAATTATTTGATTATATTGCTCATGTATTTCTATTAGACATTATTTATTATACATATTACAGTGCTATTTATTTGCTATACATGTTACAGGATATTATCCTGTAACATGTATATCACATAAATAGCCCTGTAATATGCATAATACATACAGGGTCACACAAGTTCACACTAACCTTTTTTTCCCTTACAGGCTTCCATACCTGCTTTGCTGATTTGCTAATTTTTTAAAGACTCTCATTGGTTGAAATCAATGTCAATCAAAAATTTCAGCCAATCAGAGTCCTTCAAAAATTAGTATATAAGGCGGAGCGTGGGAAAATAACAATTAGTCGCGGGTGGAGCTCCTTGTAGGAGGAGCTCCGTTAGTTTGTTGTTATTTATTTTTTTAGAGCGTCGTTTTTTTTTAGGTGGAGGCCTCTTGCAATGGGCCAGAATGGATGGACAATGGCTTCAATCAAGATTGGATTATTTTGACATGGGCTTCAATTAAGATTGGATTATGACATGGGCTTCAATCAAGATTGGATTATTATGACATGGGCTTCAATCAAGATTGGATTATGACATCGGCTAAATCAAGATTGGATTATTATGACATCGGCTTCAATCAAAATTGATTGGAATGCCCGACGACTATCCAGGGCAGAAGGCCAACGCTGGAGGGGTCAATTTGACAGGTAAGTATGTGCTGTTGTTTACTTTATTTTTATTATTGTTTAGTATGTGCTGTTTACTTTATTTTTATTATTGTTTTTGTTTTTCCCTTAACTTATTTTTATTTTATCTTTAAAAGTGACAGGCACATGCATTGCCTGTTACTTCTAAAAATGTAATAAAAATAGGGGGGGGGGGTTGGTAGTTGGGTCAGGGTGGGGTCAGGCGGCCATGGGTCGGTCAGTGGGTCGGTGGCCGCGTAGGCCACATGGAGGTGATCAGGGGTGGCACAGGCCTCATGGGGGGGGATCCGATCCCCCATGTGGCCTGTGCCACCCCGCTCACCGCCCGATTACCCTAATCACCGTGATCAGGGTAATCGGGCGATGGCATAGCATAGGCCACATCGGGTCATCGGGCCTCGGGGGTGGCACAGGCCACATGGAGGTGATCAGGGGTGGCACAGGCCTCATGGGGGTGATCCGATCCCCCATGTGGCCTGTGCCACCCCGCTCACCGCCCGATTCCCCCGATCACCGTGATCGGGGTAATCGGGCGGTGGCATAGCATAGGTCACATCGGGGTCATCGGGCCTCGGGGGTGGCACAGGCCGCATGGAGGTGATCAGGGGTGGCACATGCCTCATGGGGGTGATCCGATCCCCCATGTGGCTTGTGCCACCCCGCTCACCGCCCGATTACCCCGATCACCGTGATCGGGGTAATCGGGCGGTGGCATAGCATAGGGCAGGCCACATCGGGGGGATCGGGGGGGGCACAGGCCACATGGGGGTGATGGCTGGGGGTGGCACAGGCATTGCAGGCCTAGGTCGGTCGTCGGTGGTAGGTAAATTGGTGGGTGGCTGGGTAGGTGGCAGGCATGGCAGGCATAGTGGGGTAACTGGGGGGACCCTACCTTTTATTAGAGGCACTAGGGGTTTGGTTTGGCCAGGGGCAGGGCAGTTGCCAGGTAGACTTACTGTTAGGTTGGGTAGAGCAGATGTGAGTAGTTTCAGCCAGGGAGGTCTCTCTCAGTCTCAGCATGAGCAGGGTCAGGAAACAGAAAGAGGGAAGGGACAGGCATCTGGTGGTTTTATTAACTGTGGATGTCAATCAAAAGTTAACTCGAGGCCTTATTAGCTGGCGGGCGCTCGGAGCTAAAGGTCTGGGTGGGTCTAGGTTGTTCTCCTGACAACTGGACAGCCTTCCATCATTGATTGGTCAATGATGGAAGACTGTCAGTCATGAAATTGATACATTTATCACTGCCCATGCATATCGTCATTGTGCTGGTGGGCGGAATGCATTAACGGTCAGGGGGCCAGGCCTCATTGATTCATAGAGTCTAAAGGTTAGTGTACTAGTCAGTGTAGTGTAATATGATCACACAGGGATGCAGGGAAAGCTATAATAGATACACAGCATTAGTTAATATATACACACAAGGGCAAGGGGTTATCTTAAAGTGACTGTGTCCCAGGGAATAGTTTGCTTCATTTATCACTGTAATAACACTTGAATGCTGATGTACACATTATATTTAATTGTTTTTGGGTTATTACTAATAAATTATTGTGTTTTTTTACTGCAGGGTCATGAAAAGATTTGGGGGGGCGTTTGCCCTGACGCCCCAATGGACGGGCCGCCCCTGCCTTTAATACTTTTTTGGTTAAATTGTATCCTTTTTACTGATTGCCCTTTCCTATGCTTGAAATTCTTTACTATGTCAATCCTTATTACCTCCACTTAAAGGCGATTCAACTTATCTACTACTCTTTCTGTGAAGCAGTATTTTCACACATTACCCTAAATCTTCCCCCATCAAATATCAAATCATACCCCTTATTTTTGCATTCTTGTTTTTAAAATATACTCTCACTAACTTTATTATTTAATATGTTTGAAGGTTCATAGAGCTTAAAGGGACATTTACTTTAGCACAATTTGGAGGACACCAGTGGAAAGATCTCATGAAGCCAAGATGAAATACTTTTTGAATTTTTAAAATCCGAGCATTTTTGAAGAAGATATGGCTTTTAAAAAAAAATATGGATTTCTGTGTATTTACTGGTTTTAGACCGCCCAGATCCTAAAGCACAGATCACACACTGTTGTTCCATCCCCTGTGTGACTTCCACCAATCCGGTTGCAGGGATGTGTATGCACAGGACGCAATGCAACTGTTGGGACTTACAGGGGGGCGGTGCGTCTACACATCAGTGACATCATGGATAGAGGCTGGATCTTGGTTACTAGGAAGTTCAACCTGAGAATCACTGTGAAGCTGCAGCAACAGGATCGAGTCAGAACTAAGGAACAATAAATATAGCATTATATCAAAGTTGGGGCACATTTATAAGACTATATGGGTCTATATATTAGCTTCTCTTTTCAATTTTATCTTTCTCACTCTCTATATTCAGTATATGTATGTGTGTCTGTATATATAAATAACATCAAATAAATATGTAACACACTGAAACCCATCAAAACCCATCAAATATATACATACTGTTGTGTATATACAAATATAATACAAATATAATAAATGAATATATAACACACTCCAACCTATAATGCAAATACATACAAAGATGTATATATATATACACTAGCGACTTGTCCGTCAAAAAATGACGGTCAATAAAAGTTGAAGCCATGTAATGCTGTTTGGCACACAATGTTAAGCTTTTTATACTCTAAGGACCTTTGGTGCTCATTGCGAGCCTCTTCTCACGTCTCCTTTGGCTCCTCTCTCTATTTTTGTAAAAACTAATTAATGAATTCATTAAATAATAAATGAATATAGTTTACCTTTTTTTAATTAATATATGTTACAATCAATAGCCTGAAGAGGTAACAATCTCTTGTTATTGTCCTGCAGCATATAATGTCCAGTTGGACTGTTGGTGGCCTGAAGAGATAGTTTTATGAATATCCCAACTGTGCATTACAAATAGGCAGCGTGCGCGAGGGCAAACAGTTGGTTTATTTTTGTAAAGCGCTACTTTAGATGCGTAATGTTGTTAGTGGCAAGTTAGAATTGTAAAATTGCGTTGTATGTCTATGTGCTACGCGGTTCGCAAGCATTTGCCGTCCTTTGTAATAGTGTATTTTGTACCTCGTACGTTCCTGGGTGAAAGTGGTACGCTGTTTGCAATGTTCTGCGCGGTCCAGGATCGTGTAGCCTCGTTTTCATTTTTTTGGGCCAACATTTTTTTTCTCGCTTAGCCAATTTTCAGGTGCCGAAACTCGCCAAAATCAACTTAAATTTGTGTTCCACCTCACTCCCAGTCGTTAACTTCGTTTTCTAGTCATTTTATTTTTCTAAGTCCTGCGTTCGTCAACTGCTTGCAGCCTAAGGCAATCCTGCGTTTCCTAAGTGTTTGGAGGCTAAGTCCTGTGTGTTTCATTGCCACCACGACTCGCTTCGCGTGCTGCGAGTTTTAGTGTTTTTGGCGCTCATCTGAGTGCTACAAGTTTTAGTGCCTTAACGTCTCGCCTTGCTACGTGAGGCTCGCAGGCGATGAGCACCTTCGCTCATCGCCTAAGTCGTGCGCACCACGCAAAGCATGACGATGTCTCGTAGTTCGACATTTATAATATGTGATGACATTGTTATTGTTTCTACTGCAATCAGACTTCTTTATGGTCCAGCTCTATGGGAATACCATAGTTCGAACTATGCAGACCCTTGTTGATATATAATATTGATTCCGGCTTTGGATTCATCCAGTCCAGCCTTACGCATGATGTACTCTGCATATACGTTGAATAAATATGGTGACAATATACAACCTTCTCGCACACCTTTTGCAATCTTGAACCATTCTGTTGTCCCATGTTAGGTTCTGACCGTGGCTTCTTGGTCGACATACAGATTCTTTAGGAGGAGGATGAGAAGATCTGGTACTCCCATCTCTTTAAGCACATGCCACATTTTGTTGTGGTCCACACAGTCAAAGAATAGTCTATGGAGCAGAAATATTTTTTTGGCACTCTCTTGCTTTCTCTATTATCCAGTGGATATTGGCAATTTGATCTCTTGTGCCTCTTCCTCTGCGGAACCCGGCTTGCACATCTGGTAGTTCCTGGTCCATATATTTTTGGAGTGTAATCGTTCGGTAATTGGAGCACTCTTTGGCACTACCTTTTTTTGGGATTGGGATGTAGACTGACCTTTTCCAGTCTATTGGCCATTGTTGAGTTTTTCAAATGTGTTTGCATAAGGCAAGTAATACTTTCACAGTATCATCTTGTCGAATTTTGAATAGGTCAATTGGGATTCAATCACCTCCTGCACCCGTCTTATCAGCAAGACATCCTAGGGCCCATCTCACTTAGTTCTCCAAGATGTCTGGCTAGATTGTCAGTGTATTCCTGCCACTTCTTCCTTATTTGATCTTCTTCTGTTAAGTCCCTACCATTTTTGTCTTTTATCGTGCCTTTTAGTTTCCCAATTTTCTTCAAGAGATCTCTTGATTTACCCATGTGGTTATCTTCTTCAATCTCTTTACATTGCTCATTGTAGAATTTCTCCTTGTCTCTTCTTGCTATCCTCTGGAATTCTGCATTCAGTTGGACAAATCTTTTCTTATCTCCCTACCTTTCGCTTTTCTTCTTTCCTGGGTTTGACTTCTTACTTTTCTTTCTTTTAGGGATATTCTTTGCTGCTGTTTTCTGGATAATGTTGCAAACTTTGGTCCAAAGTTCTTCAGGCATTCTATCTTCAATGTCTACTCCCTTAAATCTATTCTTTACCACCACTGCATATTCACAAGGGATGTTACTTATTTCGTATCTACTTGGTCTGATGGTTTTCCCTCTTTTCTTCAGTTTAATTTTCAACTTCGCAATAAGAAGCTCATGGTCGGAGGCGCAGTCAGCTCAAGGTCTTGTTTTTGCTTACTGTATAGAGCTCCACCATCTTTGGCTACAAAGTATATAGTTAACCTGATTCCTATGTTGTCCATCTGGTGATGTTCATGTGTAGAGTTGTCTCGGAGGCTGTTGGAAGAGGGTATCTGCTACGACCAGAGAATCATTTAGACATACTTTGGCAATTATTCATACTTCAATAAGTGTCTTTAATAAATTAGTGTTGAGTTAGTGTCTGGATTGAGGAGGCAAGGTGGGGGATATGAAGACCCTTACCTGACTATAAAGATACTCACTCTTAAGACACAGAGCAAGGAACATCAACGCCACTAGTGCAAGACTGGGCTTTCAGTGGAAAAAATTTACATACAAGAAATGTCTGTGTACAGAAGAATATCTTTAACATAAATGTAACTATCAGCAAGAACCCTTACTGAAAAATAATTAATAATTAATCATAATAATTGACGTCAGTTTCAGGTTTTTAAATATAAGGCGATTTTTCCTTTTTCTAATTGTGTTTTATTTTTAGAGTATGTCTGTTTTTGAAAATTACAGTTTACAGATGCAGATGTTGCCTGTAAATATACATTCTGTACACTGTTTTTACACATTACTTAAGTGTTTAAAGAAAAACATAATTATGTATGAATAGCCTCCTGATCACGCCTGGCTTGCTATACCATACATGCTCACGTTGACATTATTTTCACAAAACGTATCCATCCTGCCGAAGATTACTTGGCCCATTCCGAAAAATATCTTTATGTGAAAACACATTAGTTTGTTGTGCAGATGAAATTTCAACTTTCCAAAACAAAAAGGATGAGGAAGTGTCGCATAGATTATTTATTTCCATTTGAGAATGCAGCTGGATATAATATATATGTTTCTAAGGATATTATTGATTTTTTATTTTATTAATAGTACTTTAAACCCTTCTTCACCAGAGAGGCTGACAATGTACATCAATTATATATTTGTATATTATATATATATATTTATTGCAAGATGAAAAATATATAGTACTGCTCCTAACTTCATATTGTAAAAGGACATTATTATTATTATCATTAATCTTTTAGACATACTTTGAAGAAAATATGTCATAGCAGTCTATAATAAAATGCAAACATACCAAAAAAACTGGTTATTATGCACAGTATCGTATTTATTAAGGTTATTAAATTAACAATATGCAAGGCACAATCGACTCTCAACTTTGCCGCCCTAGTATATTGTTTATGTCTCCTATTTTGCATTAATGGAAAAAATTACTATTGGAGTTAATTTCCTAAGTTATAATGCTATGGCTATACTATAGATATCATTAAAGTGAATCCGTATGTTAAAACTTAGAACAGTGTTCATTAAAGGACCACTGTTATGCATTAGGTAAAGCTCATGTTCTTGTTTGTTACGCATAGACTATTAAAATAGTATGCAGTTAATATTTTTTTCTTACTTTTGAATGTGTCTGCAGGGTTACTTATCTACACCTTCCTGTGCCTATCAGGGGGTGTGGCCAACTCTTCCCAGTAGCAGGACTGAAAAAGTCTGACCAGTCAGATGCTAATTATCTAGATTTTGAGAAAAGCTGTATGATCTTATGCATATTATTGTCATGTTCTTTAATTTCGCATGATATCTTGAATGTCGCATTGCATGTTTTACTTTCCATATATCATAGTCACTAAATAGTTGCCTCGACAAAGGGCCTGAAAGTGCAGCTGCACTACTGTACAGCAAGAGTTCAAAGCCATCCATTTTAATGTCTTCATAAGGTGATCAAAGAGCTTAGTAGAAAAAATGAGTGTTATATATTATTCAAAATGGTGCATGTTCTAATGTTCTAAAAGAGAAATCTTATAATGATATATATCAGGGGCAGAACCATCGTTGGAGCAGGCGGTGCAATGAACCGGGGTCCTTTCTGGGGGTGGCAGTGCTGTCTAAATTGATATATATATATTTTTTTTAATTTAATATGTTGTATTTTGCTGCACTGTAGTAAGGAGTCGACCATATATATATCACATATAGAGTTGTGGATCTGCAGGGCTGTTTGCAACGCTTAAGATGTTGGTTATGCACTTGCGGCCCGTAGGGCAGCACCTGCGATCCTTGTGAGGCGAGCTGTTGACGCAGGACTTAGGCTGCGGCGTTTGCATCCCATAGGGCCACAACTGCGAGCCTTGCGAAGCGAGCCGTTGACCATGCAGAACTTAGGCTGCAATGAGTGCCAAAGGCCAGAAAGCCTAAGTCGATGTTAATGCCCAAATCCATTGTATTACAAAAATGTAATCATTTTTAATTCCATTTTTTCCGCTGTTGGATAGTTCTGAAATTCCCTCTGAGTACTTTTATTTTGAGGTTCTGGATGGAGTGATTTTCCTGGGTGAAATGGTGTCCAACTGGAGTACAACAACTGCACCTCCTTTTACATACAGTTCATTGCATAATGTACACTTCATTTGATGATGTACATGAATATGAGCCTCTGATGTTGTGGGTCTTGTTGTGTCCTCTTTGCAGATGTGTTGGCATAGTTTGCAGCGACTTTTCTTGCAGAGTTTTGTGCCATTTTCTCTGGTATGCTGTTCATTTGGGAATCTTCTGTTCACCAATGTTTGTCTTAAATTTGGTGGCTGCCTAAATGCAAGAATGGGGGGTTTGGGAAATATATGTTTCAATTCTGTGTCCTCTGTGAGTTGTGGTTGTAAATCCTTAAATATTTTGCGTATTCCTTCTAGAACCGGATGGTATGTGGTTACCAGAGTTGTACATGAAGTTGTTTCTTTGGTTTTGTATTGCAACAGGTGATCCCAGGGTTTTCTGACGGCAGAGGTTACTTTCTGAGTAATAATACGGGGTTTGTAACCCTTCTGTCTGAAGGAGGCAGACAGTGTTTTTAAGTGTTTATCACAGTCCTCTGTGTTTGAACATATGCGGTGGTATCTGATGGCTTGACTATGAATTATCCCTTGTTTAGTGTGGGAGGGGTGGAAGCTACAGTTGCTCTTTATTTTACTCTGCTGTGTTCTTATCTACAACCTGATCTATAGACTTACTTACTGACCTATCAGGACATTATGCACAATGCTGGTCGATTTCTCACTTAACTCTGGCCAATGAATTTTGTCTTTCTTGTTTTTCCAATATATATATTTTTTCCCCATCTCTTTCTGTTGACTTGATAAAGAGAGGCATTATCTCTCGAAAGCTCGTCGCTTTATTATGAATACTGTACATTTGTCCAATAAAAAATGTATTACTATTCACTGCAATACTCTGATTATTATTCAACTATATATATATATATATATATATATATATATATATATATATATATGTATATATATATATATACATATTGAAGGGGAGGGTGATATAAAAGCATTCAAATACATTAAAATATTTAATAAAGTTCATTAATTAAGCTAAACTTTTATGCAGGCAGAACGGGCAGGTCGGATGGGCCATTTTGTTTTTTATCTGCCATCAAATCTATGGTTATATGTTTCAAAGATCTCTGTGTAGAAAAATGCATGTGATATTTATCAGGGAAAGAGGGTACAGTATGAAGGATAAAAGTTATGTGGCAGGAGCGAGGTTGCTTTGTTAATGACCTTGCTGCAGCATTCTGTACCACCTATAAGCCATGTATCTCTTCATCAGTACAAACATCTTTTTCAGTTTATTGTGATTAACAAAATATTGATCTTTTATGAGATATCTTACACTGAGATATCTTACACTTGTCTTTCAGTTAGAGCTCCTCCTATCTTTTACAAACTACTTAGCATAATACAACACAGTAAATTAAACAGCTGTTTTCAAGGAATTTTGCAAATACTGTGTACTGTCTAGAAGGAGAACTGGCATGAGATTAAATAAAAGTTTGAGAACGATTTACATGCTGAAAAACAACATTCTAAAAGCATTTATAAGTACCAATGATTAAGATGCTTTTGCTTATTCCATTGAAAGAAATCTCTGTAACTATATTTTTGTACCTTGCTTTACAATAATGTTTAAATTATTTAATAATTTAATTAATTAGCAAAAAAAGAAATAAGTATTTTAAGTAAACAAATTCAATGTAGCATTTAAAAGTTACCCTTGAACTTAACATTGCTTTCAGAAGATGTGCTTGTCTCCACCCCCTTTACGGTCTCTAGAGGTTAAAGAAGATTATGCCTAGGATAAGCATAAGTCTGTCCTAGGGCTTAATTAGCCCAAACTTTTAGGTTGATTGGGCAGTCCATATGGAACTTCTGAAATGACCTTCTTCTTTCCTACTCTCCTATTACCTCCTCTCATTCCTACCTTCAGGACTTTTCTTGTGCTGCCCCTATTCTCTAGAACTCCTTGCCTCACTCCACTAGACTATCCTTCAGCCTCGAATCCTTCAAAATCTCACTAAAGAGTCATCTATTTAAATAAGCTTATCACCTTTAGCCGTTATTTATACAATTTATTGTACCTCACTAGTGATGTCGCGAATAGTTCGCCCGCGGACTATTTGCAGCGATTTTGGCATGTTCGCGCTCACGGCGAACGGCGAACATATGCGCTTTTTGGTTCGCCCCCTATTCTTTATCATTGAGGAAACTTTGACCCTGCACCTCACAGTCAGCAGACACATTCCAGCCACTCAGCAGAATACACTCCCTTCCAGAGCCTTCCATCTGAAGGAAAGCAACCCAAAAAGCCCTTTTTAGGGCTAGAACATAATTTATTTTATTTTATCATTTTTTTCTATGTAATCTAATTGCATATGCCTGCCTGCCAGTGTGTGTGTGTGACAGGCTAACACCTAACAGCTTTTATTGTGCTCAGTGAAATAAAACAACACTTTTTTGACTGTAATAGATTGAATATCAGTTGCCTGCCTACAAGCGTGTGTGTGAAGCCTATTGCATCTACTCTGCCAACTTTTGCCAGTGCACAGTGATACGTCATATCTGGTGCAACCGTAGTGTACAGTGACATAAAACAGCACTTTTTTGACTGTAATAGATTGAATATCAGTTGCCTGCCTACAGGTGTGTGTGTGAAGCCTATTGCATCTACTCTGCCAACTTTTGCCAGTGCACAGTGATACGTCATATCTGGTGCAACCGTAGTGTACAGTGACATAAAACAACACTTTTTTGACTGTAATAGATTGAATAGCAATTGCCTGCCTACAGGCGTGTGTGTGAAGCCTATTGCATCTACTCTGCCAACTTTTGCCAGTGCACAGTAATACGTCATATCTGGTGCAACCGTAGTGTACAGTGACATAAAACAACACTTTTTTGACTGTAATAAATTGAATAGCAATTGCCTGCCTACAGGCGTGTGTCTGAAGCCTATTGCATCTACTCTGCCAACTTTTGCCAGTGCACAGTGACACTCATATCTGGTGCAACCGTAGTGTACAGTGACATAAAACAACACTTTTTTGACTGTAATAGATTGAATAGCAATTGCCTGCCTACAGGCGTGTGAAGCCTATTGCATCTACTCTGCCAACTTTTGCCAGTGCACAGTGACACTCATATCTGGAGCAACCGTAGTGTACAGTGACATAAAACAACACTTTTTTGACTGTAATAGATTGAATAGCAATTGCCTGCCTACAGGCGTGTGAAGCCTATTGCATCTACTCTGCCAACTTTTGCCAGTGCACAGTGACACTCATATCTGGTGCAACCATAGTGTACAGTGACATAAAACAACACTTTTTTGACTGTAATAGATTGAATAGCAATTGCCTGCCTACAGGCGTGTGTGTGAAGCCTATTGCATCTACTCTGCCAACTTTTGCCAGTGCACAGTGACACTCATATCTGGTGGCACCTTAGATTGCACGCGCAGTGCCCCAAATTTGAAGTGGGAGGACCGACCAAGCATCTTTTTCCATCTCCCGCTTCCAAAAATCCATGCCATATACACGTCCCCTGATAGTGGACGTAACAGGGATTAAACCGATAGGAATAGTACTACTTAACAGTACACACCTTATAATAACGCAGACAGAGGCAACGCGTATAATCTTCCATGCTATGCAGTGGAAGCCCCCAGACTCTGACCTGTGTATAATCTTTCATGCTGGGCAGTGGAAGCCCCCAGACTCTGACCTGTGTATAATCTTCCATGCTGGGCAGTGGAAGCCCCCAGACTCTGACCTGTGTATAATCTTCCATGCTGGGCAGTGGAAGCCCCCAGACTCTGACCTGTGTATAATCTTCCATGCTGGGCAGTGGAAGCCGCCAGACTCTGACCTGTGTATAATATTCCATGCTTGGTGGCTGGGTGGAGGAAGAGACCTTCAATGACATCAGTGAGGACAAGGAACGGGAAATGGCTAGCTTGGTATCCAACCTTGTTCAAATGGGGAGTTTGCGGTTGTGCAAAGGGACTGTTTGCGGTTGTTTGCAGTGCATTAAACGGGGAGATTGGTCTGTTACTGTGAAGCTGGTGTAACCCTTACACTACCTGATCGATACAACATCATACCTGATGTTTTAAAGCATGTTATTCCAAACAATTTAGGAATGTTAGGTGATTTATGCCCTTTATGGCTTAAAACCAGACTCTGCATCAACTATGTAATTTTCCGTGGGAGTTTTGCCATGGATCCCCCTCCGGCATGCCACAGTCCAGGTGTTAGTCCCCTTGAAACAACTTTCCCATCACTATTGTGGCCAGAAAGAGTCCATGTGGGTTTTGAAATTCGCCTGCCCATTGAAGTCTATGGCGGTTCGCCGATGTTCGCCCTTTCGCGAACATTTGATGAAGTTTGCGGGCGCTGTTCACGAAACCAAAATTTGATGTTCGCGACATCACTATACCTCACCCGTAGCCTCTAGACTGTAAATTTGTAAGTTTACAATCTTATTGGGTGCTTTAGAGAAAGCACTTTGCTTGGTTTACAATAACAGGACCCTCCATTATTTTGTCATTTGTTAAGTTTGTTTTGACTTGTATATACCCTGTTTAACACTACAGAAACTGTCACCCTTTAATTGTCCAAATCCCAATTACATAAGCCCGTAATGGAGCCCGTAAATATTACAGATATTTAATTGGCTACATTTTGCTACTCGCAATCCATTTGCGACTTTGAGGCTCAAAATCACTTGGGTTGTCCAAAACTTACTCCATCCTATCTCCTCCTTCAATGTTTCAAATGCTACCAGTGCTAAAGACGTAAAATCCATATATAATTACAACAAGCCCACAATTGCCTTCTGTAAAGGATCCTTGCGTTTTCCTCCGAACTCCAGCTGAAACAAAGTGATTATAGCTCCCAATCCCCCAAACATGAGCCAAAACTTCATGAAGGGGTAAACATGAACTCCTTTACTCTGGGCTACACGCCCGGTCTATCAGGACTTCCTCCTGGTGGACAAAGGAAAAACAGTAGCCAATCACAGTGGCTATAGAATAAGCACTCCCCTTACACATAAGTCACTCCCTCTTTTCTATCCTGGAGGTAATTAAATTAAGGTAGCACAGAGAGCCTTAATTCTCTCCAGGAAGAAAGGAAACGTGGCTTCTTTGTTTTAATAACACAGAATAAAAATGTATAACTTTGTTTTTACACAATATAAACTTGAAGTTCCACATATCCCCAGATAGCTGAGATCTGAGTGCATATTCTAGGCGAATAGCGCTCAGATCCCACGAACGCAGTTCTCAGAATCATCGACTGATGTTTGTCTTATTAGGTATTTCCACGAAAGCCCATTGTAACTCCTCAAATAACCGAACAGGTGGGTTCGTGACGTCTGTAAAATAGGGGATTTCGTTACACCTTTAAACCTCTAAATGTCAAATGTATCAAAATATTATATGAGTACTAGATAGGACCTGCAAGTGGATTAAACACCTGGTCGTAACACTGCAAAAGCAAATATAAACACACTACTGTACTTAAAAAGAACTGGGAAAGTGATGAAAGACATTAGAATTATCTGCAATAAAAAAATATTTTTTTTTACGTTTTATTTCCGTGTTATATCAATCCCGGGAATCAAGGAGTTAATACATATCATGGAACCTGCATGGACTAGAACAGTTGATTTATTGATTCTTTTATGGATTTCTAAATTTCTGGATTGCCAGTCTGATTGCAAATGTAGTTTAAACTTCAGGTTTTACTGACGTCATGATGACGATCTCATTTACTATTGGCTCTGTCTAAAGTATAACTTATTGGCTTGCTAAATCCATCATGATCATGCCCTGAAATGACACATACGGTTCATGGTTTGCGTTTTGGGTCTGTGAGACTGTACTTGCAGGCTTGAGTCAATTAAATACATCTGTAACTGTGGCAAATTTCTCACCTGCAGGCATACAGGCTGTATGAAGGTAATTACAGGCTTGGAATTAAATGGGCGCCTATCAGCCCTATTAAATTTCAGCCCTGTAAGTCCAAAGTGAAGCACCTAACGGCTGCAGACTCGAAAATTGGCAGATTTAGATCGCTATTAAATTAGAAGGGCTGTAAGTTACGAACTAGAGACGCTAAATCGTAAACCAGTTGTCCGCCGTCTAGAACGCAAACAATTAAGCAAGCTCGTAGTTACGGGTTTAGATGGAGCTAATAGAAACAGAGATTGTCAGCATTGCATCACAAAAAAATGGAGGCTTGATTTCAAAGTCTTACAGGGTTCAATTACGAGCTACGAGCGAACCCACATTCCAGTCATAATGCAATATTAATAAAGCCGCAAATATGATATTCTCTCACATGCAAGTTACAGTATATGTATTAACACATTGATTGCTGAGATCGATATAACACAAAAAAGATAGATGAAATCAACTATTTTTCTGTGCCAATCTGCGGGCTTGAGAATGTAGTGCTCTTAATTCTAAGACCTAACATCACTTTACATTTTATTATAAATACAGTAGTGTGTTTTTGTTTGCTTTACAAATCCTACGCATTGGACTTTACCCCCTTGCGGGTGCTCTCGAGCACACATTGGCCTTTGGGCTCGATTCTCGTGTTACTGGCTTGCTCAGGAGTGACACTTTGCAATTTAATAGCTAAATTGTAGACGCAGCAGTTACGGGCTTGACGGATCAAAGGATTTACAGCCGCCAAGTTCAACGTTGCTCAACCCGTTGTAGTTTTTCGCAGCTAACCCTCAAGTCATCTGCGGCCTTCGTTACCGGGCTTCATAGCACGCAAGTTGCTTTAAGATGGTAGTTAACATGTAGCCCAAATTTAATAGGGCTGTAAGTTGGGTCTTTACAAATAAAAGCTAATAATAATAATCAAATCTATGTTTTTATGGACCGAAGCCTATCCTATTTTTTTTTTATTAGTGTAGTATGACTGCAAGGGCCACTGTGGGGAAGTAAGGAGATAAAACTATTATCAGGACAACAGATAAAGACTTTTTATCATTCCCCCTGGGAAGAGAAGCAGATCTGCTAAAGCCTTAAACACTTAACTTCAAATTTAGTTTTTAAAGCTACACTGAATTGTGTTTCTTGAAATACTGGTGGCACTCATTCATTTTTCTTGTAATGATTCCTTGTACTGTTTATAGAAATTATAATGTGTTTAGGTTTAAGACACTTTTCTCTACTAAAAGCTTACCAGGAAAATCAATTTCCAAGAAATGTATGGCTAAATGAACATTACAAGTAAATGAAGAGGTAATGACACCTGTCGGGCAAGAACTCATTTATTATGGAGTAAAACCTGAGCACAGTTGTTACAAAACAGTAATTATTGCTGACAGCTTTTCAATTACATGTTATTAACATTTCTACTGTTACGTTGTCAATAACTAATTAGGGTTCTCAGATCATATTGCTCTATTATTTACTACGTGCTACAGTTCCCAAGTTTTTTTTTTATATAATAATACTTATTACAAAGCATTCCCTGGTGGTCCAGTGATTAGGATTTGGTGCCTTCACCGCTGCGACCTGGGTTTGATCCCAGTCAGAGAACCAATAGGTCACACCACCCTAAAGTCGTGCAGGTTTGGGCCTGGTCAGTACTTGGATGGGAGACCACCTAGGAATATCAGGGGCTGTATGCTGTGGCCCACTGCATAAGGAACAGGAAAACCAGTATCTCTGCCATGAATACAGCATAGTGTGTTACAGTCCATGTGTTCAAGGAGAGTCAGAAACGACTTGCATTAAAGCACCAGGTTTAGCAAATATGAATTATTAAGCGTTTTTTTTTTCCGCGGGTAGTGATGGATGAACCTCTAGTGATTTGAGCCTAGCCAGGCTTTGTGAAACTAAGCGATAATTTACATGTTTCAGTAGCCTGACTCTACCATCTTAAACGACTCTGTCACCCCAAAATCACAATGATTTTCAGGTTATTCTTAAAGAACACAAAAAACTGTTATGTTATCAATTTTTTTAACGTGAATTAATCTTGGGAAACTCCATGTTGTTGTTGCTTTATTTATATGCAAATGAGTGGCTCCCATATATTAATTAGCTGCTTTGATGTGCTAATTAGGATTACAGTTTGCATGTCTGTGTCTGTAGTGGCTAAAATAAAGAGCTGCAACGTTATCTGGCAGTTATACCCCTCTCCCACCCTTATCAAGTACTCACACTAGCATACTAAGCTGTGAATTAGCATACGGAGCTGCAACATAAATTCTAAATATTTCATAAATGATTTACTGCATAGAAAAACTGCTAGTACACTGTATAGCCAGTTTTTACTGCTCTTTAAAATGAAATCAGCTTCCTGCTGGGGTGACAGATCACGGCAAGCAGTGAGGTATTTGTTATTACACAGCACGCCCATTCCCTGGATGTTCGAAACAGTGACTATACAACATAGCAGCGTTACCATATCATTCATGGCAAAGTCCCAATGTCAGTGGTTGGCAACTTTGTCCGAAGGGTCGCCAACGATTCAGGATTTATGGATCTTCCTGCTCAATTTAATTAATTCCGACTGATCTAGCTTTGCTCAGTTAGAGAACTATTGAAATTCTGGACTGTTGGTGGCCCTTGTAGGACCTAGTTTCCCAGCAATACAACATATCGCATATAATAGTTGTCAAACTGCGAGTCGTCGTCAAAGCAAAGTGAGGGTCGCCGTTCTGGCCGCAAATTTGGACCTCGCAAAGCGAGGGTTGCATTTGCAGAGGTGTAGGGTTTGCAAAGGCTCATTCCAGGCCGCAAATGCGTACCCTCACAAAGCGAGTGCCCGCATTTGCAGCCTGCGCCAGCGCCTAACTCACGGTAAAAAACAACACAGAAAAGCGGGACTTTGAAAAAAAAAAACACGTTGTGGGACTTAGAAAAATAAATCACAAGGTCACAAAAATACGAAGTTAACTGCAGATATGAGTACATCCAAAAATACCAAAACCACTACAAAATACAAAAAAAAAAAACATTAACAATAAATCACACACACAGCATGGGGGGACAGCCACGACATCTGCCAGTGAGGTTGCACTTAAATTAAAGTCGAATTTAAGGAGTTTTGAAATTTGAAAATCGGCCAATTGAAAAACAAAATGGCGGACGAAAAAATTGAAAAAACAAGGCTACACGACCGCGAAGTGAGCAAAACACTGACAGGAACGTATGACTTTTGCCAGGGACGTATGAGGTACAAAAATACACAGTTAGGAACCATGGAAAATGCTCAAAAGGTGCGTAACACATAGACAAACTACGCATTTAAGAAAAAAAATATTACGAGGTCGCAAAAATACGAAGATCCACTTGACATTAGAACTAAATGGAGAGCAGGATCCAGTAGGATAACCCTCCTACAGGCTCCATCCCAAGTAGCAGCCCTAGATGGAAGAACCCATGACTAAAGCAAAAGGTTAATAAAATGTAAGATTTTTCTCCCAAAAAATATTTTATGTTCATGACAAATATAATACCAATGTTGTTCATTTGTAATATATTTCACAAACAAGAAGGTTCTCCCAAACTACAATTTTTTAAGTTGTGGTTGTGGCATCTGTTATACAAAATATCCTCAATGTGGTTGGCACCCATTAAAAAATAAATATTTTGTTGCTGTATAGTGATGTCCCGAACAGTTCACCGGCGAACTATTCGCGGCGATTTTTGCATGTTCGCGTTCGCAGCGAACGGCGAACACATGCACTTTAGGGTTCGCCCCCTATTCTTTATCATTGAGGAAACTTTGACCCTGCACCTCACAGTCAGCAGACACATTCCAGCCAATCAGCAGCATACACTTCCTTCCAGAGCCTTCCATCTGAAGGACAGCAACCCAAAAAGCCCCTTTTAGGGCTAGAACATCATTTATTTTATTTTATCATTTTTTCTGTGTAATCTAATTGCATATGCCTGCCTGCCAGTGTGTGTGTGTGACAGGTTAACACCTAACAGCTTATATTGTGCTCAGTGAAATAAAACAACACTGTTTTGACTGTTATAGATTGAATATCAGTTGCGAGTGTGTGAAGCCTATTGCATCTACTCTGCCAACTTTTGCCAGTGCACAGTGATACGTCATATCTGGTGCAACCGTAGTGTACAGTGACATAAAACAACACTTTTTTGACTGTAATAGATTGAATATCAGTTGCCTGCCTACAGGCGTGTGTGAAGTCTATTGCATCTACTCTGCCAACTTTTGCCAGTGCACAGTGACACTCATATCTGGAGCAACTGTAGTGTACAGTGACATAAAACAACCCTTTTTTGACTGTAATAGATTGAATAGCAATTGCCTGCCTACAGGCGTGTGTGTGAAGCCTATTGCATCTACTCTGCCAACTTTTGCCAGTGCACAGTGACACTCATATTTGGTGCAACCGTAGTGTACAGTGACATAAAACAACACTTTTTTTACTGTAATCGATTGAATATCAGTTGCCTGCCTACAGGCGTGTGTGTGAGGCCTACAGTGCCTACTCTGCCAACTTTTGCCAGTGCACAGTGACACTCATATCTGGTGGCACCTTAGATTGCACGCGCAGTGCCCCAAATTTGAAGTGGGAGGACCGACCAAGCATCTTTTTCCGTCTCCCGCTTCCAAAAATCCATGCCATATACACGTCCCCTGATAGTGGAGGTAACAGGGATTAAACCGATAGGAATAGTACTACTTAACAGTACACACCTTATAATAACGCAGACAGAGGCAACACGTATAATCTTCCATGCTGTGCAGTGGAAGCCCCCAGACTCTGACCTGTGTATAATAGTCCATGCTGGGCAGTGGAAGCCCCCAGACTCTGACCTGTGTATAATATTCCATGCTGGGCAGTGGAAGCCCCCAGACTCTGACCTGTGTATAATATTCCATGCTGGGCAGTGGAAGCCCCCAGACTCTGACCTGTGTATAATATTCCATGCTGGGCAGTGGAAGCCCCCAGACTCTGACCTGTGTATAATATTCCATGCTGGGCAGTGGAAGCCCCCAGACTCTGACCTGTGTATAATATTCCATGCTGGGCAGTGGAAGCCCCCAGACTCTGGGAGTCTGAAGAAGAGGAGTCAGAGGAGGAAGGTGGCTTTGAGGAGGTGGAAGATCAAACACAGCAGGCGTCCCAGGGGGCTTGTTGTCACCTTTCGGGGACCCTTGGTGGCTGGGTGGAGGAAGAGACCTTCAATGACATCAGTGAGGACAAGGAACGGGACATGGCTAGCTTGGTATCCAACCTTGTGCAAATGGGGAGTTTGCAGTTGTGCAAAGAGACTGTTTGCCGTTGTTTGCGGTGCATTAAACGGGGAGTTTGGTCTGTCACTGTGAAGCGGGTGTAACCCTTACACTACCTCATCAATACAACATCATACCTGATGTTTTAAAGCATGTTATTCCAAATAGGAATGTTAGGTGATTTATGCCCTTTATATCTTAAAACCAGACTCTGCATCAACTATGTAATCTTCCGTGGGAGTTTTGCCATGGATCCCCCTCCGGCATGCCACAGTCCAGGTGTTAGTCCCCTTGAAACAACTTTCCCATCACTATTGTGGCCAGAATGTTCGCCTGTTCGCGAACATTTGATGAAGTTCGCGTCCGCTGTTCGCGAACCCAAAATGTGATATTCGCGACATCACTATTGCTGTAACGTATATTATAATACATTGTGAACATTGCAGGCAAACTCACATAGTTTTGCTTGGTACCACTTGGTTCTTCAGAGCAGTGGCGGAGCTAGTGCATAGGGGGCCCAGGTGCAAAAACTAAATTCCGAATGACGAATATAGAAGTTCCACAGTATATACATATGTATAATCACATGTAGTTATTGTAAATATTTTCAGGGGCACAATGTAATATGTATACATACCAAGCTGCTGGTCACAAAGTTTTTAGTTTCAACAAAATGACTGACATACGGTAAATATTTTCATTATGGTTTCAAGATAATCTGTTTCACCTTATAACAAGGTAGCTGGAAAAGGCTGCTGAAGAAAAGCCAAGCAAACGTAAGAAATGAGCAAGTGTGGACAGGCAATGCAAAGCAGGTTTCTACAAGGGTTGGTCAATCATGAAGACCTTTAATGAAGACCACAAAATAATAGGTGTCTGATAGCTTCTACTTGTTGTAAAGAGCAGGTGGTGCGGTATCTTAGCCAAGACACATTAAAAGGACATGGAAGGTTTCTGGATTTCAATAGGAATATAATATATCTATGCATCACATTACCATTGTGTACTTTATTTTATTATGAAGTGTTTCAAATCTGTTTTTTTCTGCCTAAAAACTTTTTTTCCCCTAAATGATTTGCCCCCTCTGCATCCCATGAAGGTTGCACTGTCTCATAGTTTCCAATCAATGGCAACATTCTGCAACATTGAGACAGGTCACTGACAGGTTCATTTGTATTCATGAGCTGCAGCAGGCAGACCCAAACAGGTAAAAATTTAATGATTTTTTGGCAGGAATTTGTTTTTACTTTTAAGCACATCTTAATAAAAAAAAGTACATAAAAGTAAATAGATACACAGGTATATTATATTTCTAGATAAATCCAGAAACCTGCAATGTCCATTTAAGTGGATATAAGCAACTTGCCTGGACCACCTTAACTATGTGTGCGTGTGTGTAAGCCTACAATTCCACCTTTACCTTTGTATGACCTTTACTTTGTACTCGGACCATTGTTCTATGATTGCTGTCTGCCTGCCTCGACCCTAAACCTATATACAGTTAAAGTAAATTGACTCCTGCCTTGACTGCTGACCCTTCTCTACCTGTCTCTTTGTACTACAAGGTTCTCAATAAGACAAACATTCCATCTTTTTTCATCAACATATGTGAAACAAAAGTTGGATCCTTTAGAAAATATCACAGACCATTTCCCCATATTTTTTTGACAAAAAGAAGAGGTTTGGAAAGAGGCAGCAAGTCTTCGGTGCTCCCCTTTGGCACAAGGAGGCACTTATTAATTATCATTTTATTCCATTCTCAATTATTTTACATGTAGAACTATCCTTAAAAAAACTATTTAAAAAAACCCTGCATTTAAAAAAACATCTTTAATCATTATAATTAATTAAATAATTAATTTCACACAACTAATAATATTTTTATATGAATACCGGACAGCCAATGCTGTTTATTGTAATGGAAATTAATATAATTTGTAATTTAATCTAAAAATATAAAAAAATATAATTGAGTGCATATTAATTTAGGAAATTATATACAGTACTTAATCTGATCTGTTCACTGTAAAGGAAATAATGGGCCTCATTCTATTAAGATTTAGCCAATTATAATTGAATAATATAAGCACATTTTTTTTACAGAAGATTTTAGTTAGTGAAGACCGAAACTAAAAACTTCTGTAAAAAAATATGCTATGTGCTTATATCGAGCCCTATTCAATTGGCCAAATCGCAATTGAATGAGGCCCAAGGTGTTTAACATTATGTCTAAGTTACACTTAATAGAATTGATTGAATAAATGAATTAAATCAAAAGTATATTATCTTAGGGCCTCATTCAAATGCGATTTAGCCAATTGAATAGGGCTCTATATAAGGAAAGAGCATTTTTTTTACATAAGTTTTTAGTTAGTGAACTTCTATCCAAAAGCAAAGTCTTCACAAACTAAAAACTTCTGTAAAAAAATATGCTCTGTGCTTATATAGAGCACTATTCAATTGGCCAAATCGCATTTGAATGAGGCCCTTATGAAGTAACACACACGGTTACTATGAGCCTCATTCGAATGAGGCTTATGGGAGATCCGTTCGACTGTACTTTTATTAAAAGGGAAAGTGATGTTAGGTCTTAGAATTAATAGCACACCAATCTCAAGCTCGCAAATCGGCCACGAAAAATACTTTATTTCATGTTTAATTTCCGTGTTATATTAATCCTTGCAATCAATGTGTTAATACATATAATGGAACTCGCATGTAATAGAATTAAAAGTTATTTACTGCATTCTTTCTAAACCTTGAAGAAATGGGGCGGGGGAGAGAGAAGAGGGGGAACACAGGGCCGCTGGGGGAGGGCACAAGAGGGCCTGCAAGGGGCACAGGGAGCCACTGGGAGAGAAGAAGCGCAACTCCTTGTGCAGATAAAACCAAGCACTCCAATTGTTCAAGGAGGAGTTTGTTCGCATCTCACAGGAAGCCCCTTTCCTTGTTGGTTCTCTGGAGAGTCCCCAATCAGATATCTTGGGATCCGGATCTTCCCGTCTATAGATGGTGATGTGGTGCTGGTAAAAAGAATATATCTACGCAGGACACTAATAACTCCTCATGATAGTAGTTGGTCAGATGAATTCTTAGTGCCTCATTCAATTGCAATTTGGCCAATTGAATAGGGCTCTATATAAGCAAACAGAATATGTTTTTTGCAGAAGTTTTTAGTTAGTGAAGACCTTGCTTTTGGAAAGAAGTTTACTAACTAAAAACTACTGTAAAAAAATATTCTATCTGCTTATATAGAGCCCTATTCAATTGGCTAAATTGCAATTGAATGAGGCCCTTAGTGCCTACTATAGTCATACATAGTGCCTTTTAAACCATACTGACAAGGGCCTCATTCAATTGTGATTTGTCCAATTGAATAAGGCTCTATATAAGAACATAGCATATTTTGTTACAGAAGTTTTTAGTTAGTGAACTTCTATCCAAAAGTAAGGTCTTCACTAACTAAAAACTTCTGTAAAAAAATATGCTCTGTGCTTATATAGAGCCCTATTCAATTGGCAAAAGCGCAATTGAATGAGGCCCAAAATGTGTGTGTGGTGTCACTTTCTGGTGGCAAAACTGCCCATTTCCGGCGTCTCTATGCCCTAGTAACACAGTTGCCAATCAGAAAAAAAAAACAGCACTAGGAGCCAATTGGGACAATGAAAAAACGACACTCAGTCAGCCCTATTAAATTCCAAGCCAGTAACGGGACACACGCAAAGCCTGCAGGCTTGAAATTTGGCTGCGTTACACAGCTATTAAATTGAACAAGGCCGCAAGCTACGTAAACCATTATTGCGCGCCTTGCATGTGCGGCCCTGAACATGATCAATTGGTCAAACCTGTAGTTACGGGTTTAGACGGAGCCAATGGCAAAAGAGATCGTCATCATTACGTCACTGAGAAATGGAGGTTGGATTTCAAAGGCTTTAATTACGGGTTTCGGTCGGACCCACATTCCAGAATAATGCAATATTAATAGATCAGTAATTTTGATATTCTAGTCCATGCGAGTATGTATTAACACATTGATTGCCGGTATCGATATAACACAGAAATTAAACATAACATAAATTATTTTAGATTGCAGATTTGCGAGCTTGGGATTGTTGTGCTATAAATTTGAATACCTAACATCACTTTCCCTTTTATTATAAGTACAGTAGTGTGTGTATATTTGCATTTACAGTGCTACCGATAGGACTTTAACCCCCTTGGGGGATCCTCTCTAGTACCCGTTGGCTTTTTGGCTCCATTTGCGGGTTATGGTTTTGAACGCCAGTGGATTCGTAGCAATTTAAAAGCGATTTTCGAACGTAACATTTCCGGGCTTGAGAGAACAAAGGATTTGCAGGTGCACAGTTCAATTTTCGACATCCCATATGTTTTTTTCACCTTACCCCGCAAGTCGTTGGCCGGTTGCTTTACTGGGCCAATTTAATAGTTGCAAGTCTTACGGGCTACATCACGGGCTACGGTTTGGCACATTCAGATTTAATAGGGCTCAATGTGTCTGTATACAATAAACAAATTACTATTGCTTATACTCTATAGCGCTAGGGTGGCTGGTCTACAGTGGTGGTACTCCTTTTTTTTTTATTCTTTCCAAACTTTTTTGTTTTTTCATTCAGTTGTGTCTGACTCTCCAGGACCCCAGGCACATCTATAATTATGTCTCTAGGTTATCTTGGCAAATATACTGGAGTGGGTTGCCATTTCCTTCTCCAGTCAACCACTGTTTGTCAGGCCTCTCTGCTATGACTTGCCCATCTTGAGTGACCCTACATGGTATAGCTCACAGCTTCATTGCAGTACACAAGCGCCTTCACCCTGACAAGTTAGTGATCCAGAAGGGGTTTTAAACCTTACATCTTTAACTTGATCTTACAAACACCTTGCAAGTATAACTTCTTTGTATTGAAGGCACTTTAAAAACCATAGGTACAGATGTTGACTCTTAAGAAGCAGAAATACAAGTCAGGTTACTGCACGCCTAGACTTCTCCTTAATTAATGTACTGTACGTCTCTCTTGCATAAGAGCTAAATGAAAAGAACATAAATACATCTGACATAGTCATAAGGGATTAGAAAACAGAATCTGGCAATAAATATGGTAATTAGGTAATTTAAGACATAAAGCACAATGTTCTTTGAAAATGCAATTTCAGAACCGAATAGCTGCACTCAAAATTTGCACCATTAGGGAGAATTATGATGGAATTGAAACTTTTTAATGACATCTTAACATTTTTATATTAGGAAGTTAATAAGATTGCTGCCTATGCAAGAGAAATTTTAATGGCTAGCCTACTATAGAGAGGGGCTCATTGGTCTGATTTCCCGTTACTAATTTAAATTTATAAAAAAAAATAAAAAAAAATTGCAGTTTATAGGGGAAAATAGAACGTCAGCAAAACTAAATATATCAATAAAAATAAAGAAATGGGTCCCTGAAATAAATAAACCATGCATAAACAATAATCCATGTATTTGTTCTTATTGTTAATTATAAATATATAATAGTTGTCAAGATAGGAAGTGGTTTGAGCAAATATAGAACAGGGTTAAAATAATATGACCCGCATGGGTTTCTGTACAGCTGTAAAAATACATAAGTGTGAGCACTGCTTAAAAGCGCGGCCTTTCCTAAATGTACTTCAATTATAGGTAACCATGGTAAAATACATGAAAATGTTTTGTTACCTGAGAAAAGGAAACTGGTTGTAGAAAATTATATTTCATAATTCACCAATAAAATGTACAATTCTTTCTTTCAAGGAGTGATTCCCAAACCTCTCTTCAAGGGCACATAGTAGGGCCATGATTTAGTTTTAACACTAGTTTAACAAGGATCACTGGTCACAGTGTCCTTTTAGCCAGAATGATCACTCCATCAAAAACTTAAAAGTCAAAATTTTAAAACATCCAAGAAAGAAAAGCATTTGAAATGAAAAGGACTTAATATGGACTTGGGTTATTATTATTATAATCAGAATTTCATGTGAATTTTTCTTCTTATACTATGACACACTTACCACTCATAGGGCCTCATTCTATTAACGGCCGTAGGAGATGCGTGGCTGCAAGGACTGGCCGCAAGCTAAGTCCATATTCTATTCCCTTGCGGCCGAGGGCTCCGGCGGCTTCCGGCCAGCGCCATGTTATCCCTTGCGGCCGCCCGTGCCGCAGGGAAAGCTTTTGATCTTACACAGCCGGAAGAGCACATCAGACCCGCTGCAGGATTAGCCTCCATCAAGTCCGTAAATGGGTAAAATAGACCCACAGTTCGCAAAGGGCTTACATACAAATCGTCGCACTAATTAAGCAAATAGAAAAGCCATCCTGTACTTTTATTAAAAGTGAAAGTGATGTTTGGTCTTAGAATTAATAGCACAACATTCCCCTACTCTCAAATCTGCAAATAAAGAAATTTAATTTCATGTTCAATCTTCGTGTTCTATATATCATGCAAGCCCGCACGGGTTTTAATAACAAGCTACGGGCTTGGAAGACAATCACCCTCCATGTCCGCATGTGCTTGAATAACAAGCTACAGGCTTGGAGGTCAATCACCCTCGAAGCCCGCATGGGCTTGAATAACGAGCTACGGGCTTGGTCATTGAAGCCCGTGGGACTTGGACGGATTTTAAACCTAATATCAAAGAATATAATTTGGCGATGTGCAAGCTTGAGAATGTTTTGCTATTAATCCTCATGCCCCCCATTATGTTCCCCATCATTTACAGTGCTTTGCAGTGCTGGATTGAATATATATTGGCTTCTACAATGCTTTGAGTTTGCAACCTTCAACCTCCGAACCCGTACGGGTTTTAACAAGGACGAGCCCGCGGGACTTGGGACGGAAAATAAACCGGAAATTAAAAAAATGGATTTTGGTGATGTGCAAGTTTGAGAGGGTGTTGCTATTAATCCTCATGTCCCCCATTATGATGCCTAGCATTTACAGAGCTTTACAGTGCTATCTTGAATTTATATTTGCATTCACAGTTTTCCGACTTTGCGGCCTTGAAACACGATTTACGGGCGCAGGAAAAACGCTTGCAACCGATTGCATGATTTGCAGCCGGCCGTAAAGGGGAACTCCAAGCGGCGCCGTCCATTTGAATAGCAGCGTAGCAGTAGTGCTACACAGGGCCGTAAGGGGACCGCAAGGAATTGCAGCATTGCGGTCATTTTACGGCCATTAATAGAATAAGGCCCTTAGTGAGGTGTATATGTGTATATATGTTTCCTTTACTATGTTGTGTTGATTCCCCATATATGTATTTACCTGATGATGTCAGATGCTGTCTCCACTCTCTCTGCATCTGCTGTTTTTATCCAAACTGAGGGTCCATCTTATGTTAGTATTGCTTCAGACTTGATAAAGAGAGGTTAAACCTCTTGAAAGCTCATCAATATAAATAAGACGTTTGTCCAACACAGAAGGTGTCAAATTATACTGCAATACTCATTATTAATCTATATATATATATATATATATATATATATATATATAGAGAGAGAGAGAGAGAGAGAGAGAAAGAGAAAGAGAGAGATTAATAATTACTAAATTACTATATATATATATATATATATATATATATATATATCTTAAAAAGTAAATCTGAGTTTTTTTTTGTAAAGGTGGAGCCAGAGAGAGGGACCCGACCGCAAATATATATATATACAGTTGTGCTCAAAAGTTTGCATATCCTGGCAGATATTGTGAAATTTTGGCATTTATTTTGAAAATATAGCTGATCATGAAAAAAAAATGTATTTTATTGAAGGATAGTGATAACATGAAGCCATTTATCATCACATAGTTGTTTGGCTCCTTTTTAAATTATAATGATAACAGAAATCAGCCAAATGGCCCTGATCAAAAGTTTACATACCCTTGTCCTTAATACTGTATTACCCCCTTTAGCATCAATGACAGCGTGCAGTCATTTGTAATAGTTGTCTATGGGGTTCCTAATTCTTGCAGGTGGTCGTCTTGGCAAAATGCCTCCAAGTCATGCAAAGTCTTTTGTCGTCTTGCATGAACCGCAAGTTTGAGATCTCCCCAGAGTGGCTCGATGATATTAAGGTCAGGAGACTGTGATGGCCACTCCACAACCTTCACCTTTTTCTGCTGGAGGGTCAACTTGGCCTTGTGCTTAGGGTCATTGTCATGCTGGAAATTCCAAGAGTGTCCTATGCGTAGCCGTCCTGCAGAAAAATGAAAATTGTCTGCCAATATTTTCTGATAACATGCTGCATTTATCTTGTCATCAATTGTCACACAAATGTCCCCACAAATGCCTTGCTCTTTAATCCTCAGCTATTATCAAACATGGCTTCCTTTAAGCTTATGCATGCTATATTACACAGCTTTAATGCAAAGCCAAGGTTGGATTAAACACAGGCTGAGTATCCTATCCATGTACAGCTGTTTCAAGCTTACTGGCTATCATCAGCATGGAGACTTCTAAACACTAATTGATTGTAGTTTACACTCCATGTTTTGCTGACATCATGATGACGGTCTCATTTACTATTGGCTGTGTATAAAATGTAACTTACCAGCTTGCCTAATTGATCATGATCATGCCCTGAAATGCAACTTACGGGTTCATGGTTTGTGTGTTGGGGCAGTGAGCATGTTATTAAGGGTTAGTGGCAATTGAATACCTCTACATGTTTAGAAACATTTTGACCTGCAGCCAAAAGTTTAGTTTGAAAATAATTACGAGCAGTTGATTAAGGCTCATGGTCAGTTGCACTACAATAATAATACAGAGCATGGTCATTTGCACTGTATATAAATAAATATCTAGCTAAATTATTATGTCTTCAGGTGGGGGGCACATTAACAACATTGGGGCCTCTAAATATAACCCCCACTGCACCTAAAATTAACCTGTTAGGGCCCCCCATGGTAATGGCTTAATGTGTAATACTTAGAGGCCTTTAATTGGTTATACTTAGAGACCTTTTATATTTTACTAGCCCTGTAATGCAGTTTATTTTATATTTAAATATAATAATGAAAATTACATTTACCTATGTATATACAACATACACTACTATATATAACATATTATTATTATACTATTATTGCTTTCCTCTGCATCATTTACTATCTAATATGAAGCAGCAGGATACATTTCTGAGTGGAATGCCACATCCAACTTCTTGAAGCAGAAATGGTGGCACATACTACAAAATAAATGTATATAATAGTTTATATTCACTTTGTAAAATCATTTTGCCTATTATCAAGTCTATTTATTCAAAAGTGAAGACTTTTAACATGATACAACAATATGCACAGAATACATCTGCACCTACCCCTCATTGAATTGCTAGCTCTTTCAGTATTTAAAAGACAAATATGAGCAGTGCTTGCTTTTCTATGTGTATTTATAGATAATAACAGGTCAGGGTTCAAGGTAATTTGTTTTACAGTTCTGAAACTGGAAAAAAATACTCTCCCTGTTCATATGCCACAGCAATAATTATTTTTTTTCACTTGCATTAATATAAACTGTTTTCAGTTTACAAGATTAGATATGTGATGCCTAGCACTTGTTATCCCAGAAGAGGTCAGAGTAATTAATGGTTATTATTTGCTCTTTCTGTCACATGACAAACACAATGATTACTGTATATTATCAGGCAAAGTACAAAGCATTAGCGCTTAGATAGGGTGGCACTGATTCCGGTGACGTATAAGGCTCCATAAACAGATATATTCAATGCAGTGCTGAGAAAAACCTGATTTTGTTAAATTTATTATTCATATTTCAACATTACAAATGAAAAAAACAGTCCTTAAAGGGATACTGAACTCATGTGAGACTAGAGGAGCTTGAGATGAGAGAAAAAATAGCTATTTTCTCATACAAGATAATTTTTTTAATTGCAGTAAATTGAAAAGTTGTTTCAACAAAGCTTTCGTACTTAAAAATTAAAAGCTAAACCTTTGCGTTATCACAGTTATGGGAAGAAAACCAGTTACCGTACTTGGTTTAAGGGGCATTGATTTCAGTGAGCTACAGAATGAGAAGCACAAAGAGAAACAACAAGAGAACATAAATACAGAGAGGGCCATGTTAAGTAATAAAGCGAGATAAGATATCATAGAATTATGCATTAAAAAAATTAACATAGTATTTGAGGTTGCAAAAAAGTATTTTAAGGCCCTATTATATTGCCCAATTCATAAAATGTTTACACAATTAGGACTGCTCTTAATATTGCCACATTTTAGCTACTCCCAATCTGATTATGAGTTACCCGCAATAACTATGGGCCAGCCAAAGACGCAAATTTGGCCTTAGACTCCATGGGGCTCATTCAATTGCAATTTGGCCAATTGAATAGGGATCTATATAAGCACATAGCATATTTTTTTTACTGAAGTTTTTAGTTAGTGAAGACTTTGCTTTTGGATAAAAGTTGACTAGCTAAAAACTTCTGTAAAAAAAAATATGCTATGTGCTTATATAGAGCCCAATTCAATTGGCCAAATCGCAATTGAATGAGGCCCCATTGGTTTTAGTACAGCTTGAATACTACAAACTCGAAATAATTAAAGTTACACAAAATCAATATTCTATTAGACCCAGAGTTCTAGCTCACAAATAAAGTCTAACTCGCAAATAAAAAAAGTATGAAGTTTCTGTCAAAAATATTATGAGTACTAAATAGTACATACAAGGGCTATTTCAAACATTTATTAGAGCTGTGACAGCAATTAAACACACAATACTGTACTTTAAAAGCATGGGAAGGCCTGGAAAGACATTAGAATTAATTGTACAACAGTCGCAAACCCACAAATATGCAATTACAAAATATTATTTTTAAATGTTATTTCTGAGTAATATTGATCCAGGAACTCAAGGGATTAATACATATCATGGACTAAACCCTCATGGACTAAAACAAATGCTTTAGTACATTTTGTAGATTGCTAGATCGACAAATATTACTTATTGGAACTAATTAATTTGTAGCCTCCGATTGTAGATTACGTGTATCATCACCCCCACCTCCTAAGCCTGTTGTCTTGGAGTTCTACTGGACCCCACTCTGTCTTTCCTCCCTCACATTCAGTCACTAACTAAATCTTGTCTTCTCCATCTAAAAAATGAAATCCTACTTAAAAAGGCATGGTTTACAAGTTTAGGCCTAAAGAGGTAAATTGTGCACTTGAGTCAATAGAATACATCTAAACATTTAGAGAAAAAAACACTTGTAGCCAAAATTATGCGTTAGAGGCATTTGCGAGCTTTTAATAGAATAGAGTCCTTAGTCCATCAAGGACTCTGTAACTACATGTGGCCAATAGAAAAGGGAGGATTGAAATGCTGTTACTTGGAGAAAAGTTCAGATGATTAGTGCAGAGAAGAGGCAGATGAAGGTACCGTAATACCAATTCCTACACAGATGATACAAACTAGCAAAATTGCCCGGTCCGTGAGTTTTGGTGGGCGGCCGTCTCTTGGCAGGTTTGCTGTTGTGCCATGTTCTTTCCATTTGGTTATGATAGATTTGATGGTGCTCCTGGGGATCATCAAAGATTTGGATATTTTTTTATAACCTAACCCTGACTTGTACTTCTCAACATTTCCCCTTACTTGTTTGGAGAGTTCCTTGGTCTTCATGGCAGTGTTTGGTTAGTGGTGCCTCTTGCTTAGGTGTTGCAGCCTCTGGGGCCTTTCAAAAAAGGTGTGTATATGTAATGACAGATCATGTGACACTTAGATTGCACACAGGTGGACATCATTTCACTAATTATGTGATTTCTGAAGGTAATTAGTAGCACCAGAGCTTTTTATGGGCTTCATAACAAAGGGGCTGAATACATATGCACATGACATGTTTTCTATTTCTAAAAAATAGCTTTATGTATATATATTTCTCATTTCACTTCACCAACTTATACTATTGTGTTCTGATCCATCACATAAAATTCAGATTAACAAAACATTGAATTTAAGGCTGTAATATAACAAAATAGGTAAAAAGTCAAGGGGTTCATACTTGCAAGGCACTGTATGAGAGGGCTGTATCACAGCTGCCAGGAGAGTATAGAATTTGGATAAGAAGAGGGAAGTCAACTGTATCAAAGACAGAAATCCAGGAGAATTAGAATAGAGAAGTGACCCCTTGCACTTGGCTGTGAGCAAGTCATTAGTGAATTATGTGATAGCTGTCTCTATTGAGTGTTGTCGCCAGAAGGTGTCAAGACAGGAGGTTGAAAAAATGGATTAGATGAGGCAGTTGTAGACGAGTCTCTCAAGCAGTTTTGAAGCCAGGGCAAATAGAAACATAAGGTTATAGTTAGATGCAGAAGCTGCACCAGATAAGGGTTTCTAAAAAATGGATGTAATTATGGCAATTTTAAAAAATGATGAAAACTTGCCATTGTGTAGGGAGAGGTTGAATAGATGCGTGAGATCTGTGATAAGTGTGGTGGGAAGGGGAGGAATTAGCTGTGATGGAATCAAGTGGTCAAGTTGTAAGGTGAGAGGTTGATAGGTGAGGAATGGAGAATGTATCTTCAGTTAAAACACAAAAAAGGCAATTATAGATGTAGGAGGGGGTTAGGGCAAAGGGTGGGTGTTGTCAGTTTGTTGAGAGAAGGTGTGTTTGAGCCATGTTGAGAGTAGAATTCATTTTGTATGTTGCCAGTTTTAAAGTGCCATGCAAAGTATTCTGCTATGAGACTGGAGTTGGGGGTGAGCAGAGGAGAGTGTTGGTTGTAGGGAACAAACATTTTAGGTTAGACAGAATAGATACTAAAGATGAAAAGTAGTAATTGGCAAGTATGAGGGCAGAGAGTAAGAGTGCAAAATAAATTTGTAATGGAGGAAGAATGCAAGATTTCCTCCATAGTCGTTCAGCAGTGGAGGAGCACCTCTGGATGTAGCGTGTTTGTGTAGAGCAGCGGTCCTCAACCTGGGGTCACGAACCCTTTGGGGGTCGAATAATGACTTGCCAGGGGTCGCCTCAGTAGCGTAGCAAGGGGAGGCGGAGTGTCCCGGGAGTAAAATTGGTAGGGGTGGCACAGGAGGAAGAAACAATGCTATGTGGAGGAACACCTCAGCCATCTTGTTTTCATACTTGTGCTTGTAAGGAGCTTGATCTGGGAAGCAGGGGGTTAACAGCCTACTAGGGGGCCGGGATCAGATCAGCGCAGTGCTGGAACAAGCATGCACCTCCTATTGCCGAGCACACGGATTAGAGCAAGCAGGTCTGTTTGTGCTTGTGTGTGCAAGTGTGTGACAAGAGTGGTAGTTACAATCTTGTTGTACTATGAGGTGGCAATTTCAGGGCAGGTGAGGTTTGTGAGGTAGCTGAGAAGAGATTATAGCGCATTAGAAAGATGTTGTGGGTCAAGTGATTGGAGGTTTCTGTAGGTTCTAGTGACGGGGATAGAAGAAGGGCAGGTTTGGTGAGCACTGCCTTAACCCTCAGGGGCATGGAGTTCACCAGAGCTTTACAGGTTGCCACTGGAGTCCTCTTCCACCTCATGGTGACATCACGGCAGTGCTGGAAAATAATGGTGGCCACACAAAATATTGACACTTTGGGCCCAATTTGGACATTTCCACTTAGGGGTGTACTCACTTTTGTTGCCAACGGTTTAGACATTAATGGCTGTGTGTTGAGTTATTTTGAGGGGACAACAAATTTACACTGTTATACAGGCCGTACACTTACTAATTTATATTGTAGCAGAGCGTCATTTATTCAGTGTTGTCACATGAAAAGATATCACATATAATAGTTGTCAAACTGCAAGACGTCGTCACGCTTTGCGAGGTGCGTATGACTTAGGCGATGAGCGCCGCAGGCTCTCATCGCTTGAGAGCCTCGCAAAGCGAGGCAAGCCGTTAAACCGTAGCACTTAGCCGATAAGCGCTGAAGGCGCTCATCGCTGCGAGGCGAGCCATTAAACCGTTGCACTTAGCCGATGCGAGCCTTGCGAAGCGAGCGGTTAAAATACGAGAAAAAATACCTGCAAAGCGAGGCGAGCCATTAAAATACGCCATAAAATACAAGAAAAAAATTACAAGACGGGACTTACAAAAAAAAAGATACGAGCCGCAAAAAATTTACGAGATTAGCGGCTGACGAAAAAACCCGAAAGGCACTTAGCGCAAGCCTCGCAATGAGCGCCGAAGGTCCCTCACAGTACAAAACGGTTTCCATTATGTCTCAAACAGCATTCCCATGGCTTCAAATTTTATTGCCCCGTCATTTTTGAGGCAAGTTGCTAGTAATAAAATATTTACAAAAATGTGAGGGGTGTACTCACTTTTGTGAGATACTGTACATAAACTATTTTAGGATCATATTTTAAGAGATTAATATGAAATCTAGATTCCATCTAATGTATAGATATTATATAGGGTGTTATCAGCACACACTAAAACTGTGAAAACCATCCAGAAGTAGAAATATAGTGCAAAGCAGTAATAGAGAAGGAAAACTGGTCTTACAGCTTACAGTGTTACAGTTACAGAAACACAATATGTCAGTGTCATTATATGTTAGCAGAAGCAACACAAAATAACAATAACACACCTGACAGGTGTCACAGGAGGTGTAACCAAAATATGAATCACTCATTTTCCTACTGAAATATTATCTCATTTTTCCATATTATATTATTTAATGCTGGGGTGTGTTTTAGGCCTACGGTAGCACATTTCCATGAAGATGTAGTGCAGTACATTGAAATATGTGTTTTACATGCCCAGAAATGTCTATACACAATATGTGATACTTTACAATATAATAAATATATATATATATATATATATATATATATATATATACTAGTACCTTACCCGTCAAAAATGACAGCAATAAAATTTGAAGGCTGGCACTACTGTTTGCCACGCAATGGGAGGCTCTGCCCCCTTTAACTTGCGGGCCTTGCGATAAGCACGTTTGCTGCTCATTGCGAGACTCTCTCCCCCTCTACTTTACGGGTCTCGCGATGAGCACCTTCAGTTCTCATTGCACGCCTCGGTCAACCTACTAATTGCATCCCTCGCTATGCGCTCATTGTGAGCCTCCCCCCTACTTTACAGTTCTTGTAATGAGCGCCTTTGGCACGCATCGCGTGCCCTGCAATGAGCGGCTTTGAGTGCATGAGCAAACCTGTAACTTTGGCACTCATGGCGGCCCTCGCAAGGAGCACCTTCGGCACTCCTTGCGAGCCTCTCCCCACACCTGTGTCTCTTTCCCCCCTCTTTCTGCCCTGTATCTCTTTACCCCTTTTCCTCCCCTGTGTCTCTTTGCCCCCCTCTCCCGCACCTGTCTCTTTCCCCCATCTCCCTTCCCTTTGTCTCTTCCCCCTCTTTTTCACTCCCCTGTGTCCCCCCCCCCACTTCCCTCACTTGCGGCCTTGATGGCGGTTGAACCTGTAACTTTTTTCAAGCCTGCAAAACTTGAAGCTTAAATCGGTATTGCTCCAAGCCATGCGGGCTGATTTCTTTTTTTACAGGTTTAACGCCGCCATTTTTTTCAAGGCCGTAACTCGGCAGCCGTTTGGAGGCCGCCAAAAGACGCCAATTGAATAACAAATTTGGTTTCAATATCACTTATGGACTCCCTGCCTCAGGAGGAGGCAGGGAGCCCATAAGTGAGGTTGGTAGCTAAGTGAGGTTGAGGCCACAGTTAAAGCCTGTGGCCCCCATTCAATTGACCAAATTGTAATTACTGGAGCCCGTAATGTAGCCCCTAAAAGTTACTGATATTCAGTTGGCTAAATTTTGCTACTCGCAATCCATTTCCGAGCTACAGGCTCAAAATCACTGCAGTTGTAAAAAAACATAACGCCGTTCTCTCTACTCTATTAATGTTTCAAGCCCGCAAATGTTACCAGTGTTAAAGGCGCAAATTCCATATTAAATTGCAACAAATCATAGTTACATAGTATTTAATTTAAGGTTGAAAAAAGACTTTCAGTCCATCAAGTTCAACCTTTTAAGATCTCCTCTGATCTGCAATATCTGCAATCAGCAAGCCCACAATTGCCTTCAAACCCATAAATGGCAAATGTATCGAAAATTTCTACAAGTACCTGATAGGACCCGCAAGTGGGTTAAACTTGTTTGTAGCACTATA
The DNA here is from genome assembly GCA_027410445.1 of Discoglossus pictus. Taxonomy (NCBI): domain Eukaryota; kingdom Metazoa; phylum Chordata; class Amphibia; order Anura; family Alytidae; genus Discoglossus; species Discoglossus pictus. The sequence continues at coordinate 32,240,967 of CM050166.1, read as the reverse complement.
AAAGCAAATATAAACATACTACTGTTCTTTTAAATATGGGGAAAGTAATGAAAGTCATTATAATTAATTGCACAACAGTCTCAAGCTACCTTTTATTTCCTTGTTTATTTATCCCAGGAATCAAGGATACATATCAGGCCATTCACGTGGACTAGAACAGTATATTTATTGATTTTTATTGATTTCTACATTTCTGGATTGAGAGTGCAATCGCATATGGTACTTCTAAACACTAATTGATTGTAGTTTAAACTCCATTAGCCATATTAAGTCCAACGGGAAGCATGTAACAGCTGCAGGGTCGAAATTTGCCTTACTTACGTTGCTATTAAATTAGAGAAAACTGCGAGTTACGAGCGAGAGAGGCTGTTTCGTAAACCATTTTGCGGCCGTCGTGGTTGCGTGCTCGGATGCAAACAATTAAGCAATTACATAGGTACGGGTTCAGATGGAGCCAATGGAAAAAGAGATAGTTAGCGTTACATCACTAAAAAGGGGAGGGTAGATTTCGAAGTCCTACGTGTTTCAATTCAGTTTGCGATCAGACCCACAGTCCAGTTATAATGAAATATTAACAAAGCAGTAAATATGATATTCTATTACATGCGAGTTACGGTATATGTATTAAAACATTGATTGCAGGGTTCGATATAACACAAAATATAAACATGAAATAAAGTATTTTTGGGCCGATTTACGTGCTTGAGAATGTTGTGCTATTAATTCTAAGATCTAACATCACTTTCCCTTTTAATAAATGTACAGTAGTGTGTTTTTATTTGGCTACGAAGTGCTACGTATTGGACTTTACCCCCCTTGCCGGTGCTCTCCAGCACACGTAGTTCTTTGGGTTCCGTTTGCGTGTTATGTGCTAGCTGGCGAGTGACCACATTGCAATTTAATAGCTGAATTGGACAAGTAGCGGTTACGGGCATGACAGATCAAAGGATTTACGTGCGCAAAGTTCAACGTGGCTCTCCACATAGCCTATTTTCGACCATCCTGCGTGTTAACACACAAAGCCTGCTGCGGGCAACATTACGAGGCATCATTAGCACGCAAATAGCCCTAAGATGACAGTTACGAGCTAACTGTTAACACGTAGCTCTTATTTAATGTGGCTGCATGTTATGATGATAGTCTCATTTACTATTGGCTCTGACTGAATTGTAACTTACGGGCTTGCTTAATTGATCATGATCATGCTCTGAAACGTTACTTACTGGTTCATGGTTAAGGTTTTTCCGCTTTAGCCGTGTAATTGCGTTAATTAAATAAAGCTGGAATTGTAACAAATTTCTAACCCGCAGACATGCGGCCTGTATGAAGGTAATTATGGGCTTGGAATTGAATGAGTCCTGTGTCTTTATATTGTATTTGTATTGTAACCCATGTTTCAACATTGTGCTGATAAAGTAATCTTGAGCTTGAGAGAGCAACATGTCTAAGTAGTTTAATTAACTAACATGTATTGTGATTCTGATACTTGAGAAAATGCTAGATTCTCTAAGAATCACTATGAATAGATGTGATAGATTTATAAATTGTCCCCAAAGATAAAATGGTTCATAAATAATTTTCTTGTTGTGTGACACCCAAAGAGTGCTGCAGGTGGGCTGATCAGCACTTGGAGCCTATCATGTTAATTAAAAAGTGCTTTACAGGGCGTCACCCGCAACAACGCACCCTGCCAAGGCACAGGAGGGTGAAGGCACAGCCAGGGCTCACCTGGAGAAGGTGTAAACAGGCCCTGGTCCAGGAGTGCTGTGCAGGACCCGTCCGGATCGGCCCAGGAGGTCACAGGGACTGGAGGAGCCCTGAAACGGGTGGCGGCCATCTTGGCCCTACACGTGGCCAGCGTGAGGAAGAAGATCCAGGCGCAGTGAGTACTATGGGAGAAGGCTGGGGGCTCCCCAGGGGAGACCAGTGGCGGCAGGCCCGGTTGGACTGGCCTGGGAAGGCTGCAGACCCCCAGAGGAGGCAGCTGGGGAAAGAAACTAAGGGCCCAGAAAGCCCGCGAAACGGGAGGCGGCCATTTTGTGTCCAGGGCCTAGTGCAAGGGCCATTGCCAGGCTAGAATTCTCCCTCAACACCCCAAACAGCTTACAAGCAGCATCTCCAGGGGATTTAGAGAGGCTGAAGTGGGCTGCCCTGTCAGAGACCCACAGAACATAGAACACACTACTAATCAGCTCCCAGAGACTACCTTTCTGGATCCAGGCTGCTCAAGCTGGGACAGGCCTGTCTCTACTGCAACTTGTGTGTTGAACTTTGCATTTCTTTATTAGGCAAAAGGCCTTTGTACTGCTAATTGCTCTCTCACTAACAGACTGTAACTGGTGGTGCATAGTTGACCGGCATAATAGCTGGAATTCCTGGGTGCCAATCCAATGAGCAGTAACATAGGCAACAACCTGCTGATCTCCACACACTCCAGTCTGAAGAGGCAAAACATCAAGAGTAAAAGTGGCCTGAAACTGAAGGCTTCCATTGCCACCTAGTGGAGCCGAGGTCACACTACAACAATCTGGTACTGGAGCAAACGACTAATAGCAGCTAACAAGGCTTATCTCTCTAGGATGTAGAATTCCTGGGGGGGAAAAAGGGGAACTCCTGCCGGCGGGGGCTGCGTCATGTTGAGAAACATCCCTGGCACTGTCATCTAATCCCACGGGGCAAGAAGAAAGCAAAAAAGGTCCTGAGGAGACAGAAGAGAGTCCCCCACACACCAGAGAATTACTGTGTGTGTCCTAAGTCAAAATATATCAAAGTAACAAATATGGGGAAGAACAAGAAATCCCTCTCAACTAAGAGGATTGAGGAACATTTCAAGAGAGCTGGGGCCTCCAACATTGAAGCCCAGGGCTCAGAATCTGAACACTCTGATCACTCAGACTCAGAGCAGCAGGCCGCATCCTCGCAACCAGAGGTAAACATCACTGAGAACTCAATGGCAAAGTTTGAAGCTCTTTTGGAGACGCATATTAATAGGGCAGTTGCAGCCCTTCAAAAAGATTTGCACGAGTTGGGGCAGCGGACCAATCTCCTTGAGGAGTCTGTGGACCAGATAATATCGACTCAAGAGAATGATAGGGTAAACATTGCAGAGAACACCTCCCGCATCTCTAGCATTGAAGATAAACTTGAAGATCTAGAGAATCGGTCGAGAAGGTTCAATATAAGAATAAGAGGGGTGCCGACAGCAGTAGTTGACCTCCCCCGCTACCTTAAAGCTACTATCGACAAGATCCTATCGGAAACTCCAGATCATATATGGGAGGTGGAGCGTGCCCACAGGGCCCTGGGAGGAAGCAAAAATCAAGACCTCCCCAAGGACATTATTGTTAGGCTATTACGCCAGCATTCCAGGGACCTAATATTGTCTACAACACGCAAGATGGCATCGATTGTTGGCCCCGACGGATCCAAGCTACAATTCTTTGCAGACCTCTCCCCTATCACACTCCAGAGGCGGAGGCTAATGAAACCAGCCCTAGAGATACTCCAACGCCAGGGCATCAGATATAGATGGGGATTTCCTTTTGCTCTTTCCTTCTCCCTAAATGGGGTGCACCACTCATCTCGCTCTCTGGAGGAGTGTCTAGGTCTCCTTAAAAGACTGGCCCTGACAACAGAGGAACTTGCAATTGGGCCTCCTGCACCCCTCATCACTCGGTTGCCTCAGAGGCATTGGACGGAAGTCACCAGTCTAAAGAAAACCTCAGATAAGACTTTTGGGGTCCTCACCCAGAGACCGGACCAAGACAGGGGCAATCGGAGGGTGTGAAACCCTTTCATAGTTTCCCTAGAGACTTCTTTTTTACCCCTACCTTTGATGAGCAGAGGACAGTTGCAGCGGAGGGGGGGGATCTTGTTGTCCCTACCTCAGCCAAGTTTGGACAGTATCTACGTCTGAGTGGGATTATTGACTCCAGAGCTGGGGACACTGCCCCCCAAAGCTATAAAGAAGACCTCTATACTTAAAGCTGCGAGTGGTTCTGCATGCCTGTTAATGACTTGCTTTAACCTGTTTGTGTTTTCCTCCCTATAAGAAGGTTTAACTTGCAATAGTCTTAGCTACTGTTAATGCCTTATAAAATAGGATGTTTTTATTATCTTGTTCCTTCCTCTATTGGAAGGTTTAATCCGGTAAAATTGTGCTCATAGAACATAAATGTCAGTTGCCAGGATGTTTACTGTTTACTCTTGTTGTAAATGCTCACCATTTAGGTAGTCCCCCAGAAATCCCCCCCGCCGGTGGGAGGACCCATGATTCTAGCCAGGAAGTATGCAGGCTAGGATAAAGAAACTGGCTTTACTAAACTGTAGCCCCACAGGGAGAGTGTTCTACCCCTTTACTCTCTCTCTAGTCTTTCTTTTCTCCTGTACTCTGCTCTCGCGGGCTTTGCCCACCCTCACGCTGTTTTCCTGTATACTCAAATTCCTCCTCTCCGTCCGCTGCTCTCTTTCCTCCTCCAGCGCCTCCTTCCATCACCCCTCCTATTTGTGGATGAGAGGCCAACAAATGGCCCCCAGCTACTCCCCTATGGCCTCTGTAAATGCAACCCAACGGGGTGGAGGGCTCCCCTACTGGGGCTGCGGGCTTGCACTCAGCCTGAATTATAATCTTTTATCCCCACACAATTGTAGTCTAGACGGGGACTGTTCCCTTGACAAGTTGTTTATTGTGATGAGCTCTGCTAATATCCTCACATCCTTAGAAATGACTAACCATCTATCTCTCTTTTATGCTCCCGGCAGATCAGGTATCTATAGCGATCCACACTCTAGCCGACTTCCAGTCCTGGACCGGATGGGCCGCTCTCCGCTCCCTCCGCACGGCCGCTTCAGAGAGGTACAATGGGACACGCAAAATATAGGCTTATTACACCTAATTACACATGAGCGCCCCGGCTAGGATAATCACCCATAACGTAAAGGGGTTTAACTCCCCCTTTAAAAGAAGGAAGGCTTTCCTATATTATAAAAATTTTAGTCCCTCAGTCATCTTTCTCCAGGAAACTCACTTTGCCAATAACAAGGCTCCTACTTATTTCAGTAAAGAGTACCCCCAATATTACTATACAACCCAAACATCTAAGAAGGAAGGGGTAGCGATCTTGCTCCACAGGAATTTCCAGTTCCAACTGGACGCAAGAGTAGTGGACCGGGAGGGGTACTTTTATATCATAAAAGGTACAGTTCAAGGAAACCCGATCTCTTTAGCATCGTTTTACGCGCCCACTGTAGCTCCCCACAAGACTCTGATAAGATTTCTAAAAACCCTAGAGGTGGGGAACTGGGGACAACTCAAAATAGGGGGTGACCTTAACCTGGTTCTGGATCAGGTGGCAGATAGGTCTAAACCTTCGGCTCATAATCTCTTCTCGCACAAAATCAAGCAGATTAGGAGGCTCCTGCACTCTTTAGATCTAGTGGATGCTTGGAGGGGGCACCATCCACGGGGGAAGGAATATACTTTCTATTCCTCAAGCCATGGGACCTACTCCCGCATAGATGCTCTTCTTGTGAGCTCCGCACTACTGGACCACTCCAGGGACGCTAATATAATCCCGTGCACTTGGTCAGACCATGCAGCAGTCTCTCTGGAGGTAGAGCTGGGGACCCAGACTTTGCCTTACTCCTGGAAAATAAATGAATATTTATTAGCGCTGCCTGCAGTCCAGGAGCAAATTGCTGCTGAGCTGAAGGCGTTCTTTGAAATCAATGCGGGAGGGGAGTCTGAGCCAGGTTGGGTGTGGGTGGCCCATAAGGCCTACATAAGGGGGACTTGCATTAAAATTGCCTCCCATCATAAGAAAATGACCCGCAAACGGGAGAGTGATCTCATGACGAAGTTAGCACAGCTAGAGAAGCAGAACCAGCTGTCCCCCTCCCCCTCTCTTAGGGGTCAGATAGATGGGGCCAAATTGGAGTTAGAGGGTATTCTAGCGGTTAGGACTGAAAAGGCGCTAAGGAGAACACAGCATCTATTTTACCTAAAGGCGAATAAGCCCGATAAATTGTTGGCGAGGAGCTTGAAGGCGCGGTATGCACAATCTAGAATCTCCCAAATTAGGGCAGGGACGGGTGCTCTTACGTTTAGCCAGAATGAAATCCAAGAGACATTTAGGGACTTCTACCAATCTCTCTACACTTCACAGAACATGGCCCCAGAACACTATATTACCTCATATCTAGACTCCCTAGATCTCCCGCAAGTTTCAGTAGGGGACTTGCAGAACTTAAACAAGGAGGTCACGATAGAGGAAATCCTAGAGACAATAAAAGAGCTTAAGCTTGGAAAGTCGCCTGGCCCGGATGGGTTTACCAATATTTACTACAAGAAATTCCCAGAAATACTAGCCCCTCACCTGTGTAACCTTTTTAACTCAATTCTGAAAGGGGAGGCAATCCCCCCCGAGCTGAACAACGCTGACTTGACATTGTTCCCTAAAGAAGGCAGGGACTCCAAAGAGGCTAAAAATTATCGGCCAATTGCACTCCTGAATGGAGACATTAAGTTGTTAGCAAAAATCTTTGCCAAAAGAATCTCGGCTTTTCTTCCAGCACTGATTCACAAAGACCAGTCAGGTTTTATCCCACACAGGCAGACGGGGGACAATATCAGGAGGACTTTAAATATCATACACATAGCTAGATCAGGTGGGCCCCCTGTGTGTATTTTAGCCTTGGACATTGAAAAAGCGTTCGATATGCTGGAATGGCCATTTCTGTTTGCCACATTGTCTAAATTTGGGTTTAAGGGCCAGTTTATCAGCCTGCTGCGCTCATACTATACTTCACCCAAAGCCTGCCTTAAGTTACCCGGTTCTCAGAGAGCCTATATCAATATCGGACGCGGCACTCGGCAGGGCTGCCCACTATCCCCACTCCTCTTTGCACTAGCAATTGAACCTTTAGCCCAGGCGATCAGAGCAAATTCCAAAATAGGTGGTGTACGGGTGGGACATCAGCATGTGAAATGTTCTTTATTTGCTGATGACCTCCTTTGTACCTTGACGAACCCGGGCCCATCGATTCAAGCTCTGATGGAAACGATCACGCAGTATAGCTCCTTGTCAGGGCTCAGATTGAACCAGGAGAAGACAGAGGCCCTTAGTGTTGGTCTTCCCCCAGACATATTGAACCAGCTGAAACTAACATATAATTTCCTGTGGCCAGCCTCTCACATTAAATACTTGGGAATTAATCTAACCAGTACATTAGCAGATATGTATAAAGCTAACTTCCCTCCCCTCTTTAGAACACTGCAGAGAGACCTAAACATCTGGTCGAGGCGGCATATCTCCTGGACGGGTCGGATTGCTGCGGTCAAGATGAACATCTTGCCAAGGCTGCTCTACCTAGCCAGGACTTTGCCCATTCAAATAAACAATGCAGAGTTGTCCCGTTTCCAATCCCTGGTATTTAAATTTATATGGAGGAATAGACCTCCAAAGATAGCCAGGAGGATAATGTTTAGGCATAAGTCCAAGGGCGGTCTATCATGTCCTAATTTTTCCAACTACCTCAAAGCGGCGCAACTTGCTTTTATCCCCTTGGTGCACTCCATCCATCACCAACCAAATTGGGTGTTTATTGAGGACGCATTAATGGTTCCCCTGACTTGGAGAATAATTCTATGGGCTCCTCCCTCAGAGACATACGGGGACTGGATTAGTAACCCTATCACTAGCTTCACCTTAAGGACTTGGAATCAGGCCAGACGGGAACACAAATTAGCCCACGCCTTGTCTCCCCTAACTTCTGTGTTCTCATCTCCCTCCCTTTTGACCTCTCTATCAGTAGAATCGAGAAATTTTTGGAGCTCGCTTAACCTAGACAAATTGGGATCATGGGTGGACAGCGACAGAATCTTAACACTAGACACAGTGAAAAGGGATCATATAATACCCCAGCGAGAGCTATTTAATCTTACAAAAATAAGATATTGGATAGGGGAGGTGGTGAGGAAGCATGGACCCCCCAGGGCTACCTGGCTGTCTACAATATGCAAGAATGTACCGCTTTTTAAGGGAACCCTGGGAAATCTTTATGACATATTAAACTCTCCCCCGGATCTTACAAAGCCCCCCTTCATGATAAAGTGGGAATCTGATTTACAACAAACTTGGGAGGGGACAACTTGGGCCGAGGCCTTTTTGAATCTCTCCAAGGGTTCATTTAATTTCAGTCTCTTGGAAACTTCCCTAAAAATTCTGCACCGGGCTTACATGACTCCAGTCAGATTGAACAAAATATTTCCAACAATCTCAGATAAGTGCTTTAGAGGGTGTCAAGGTAGGGGGGATTTCATTCACTCATGGTGGCAATGCCCCAGGGTGGCTGAGATCTGGGAGAAGGCAGCCACACTAATTTCAGGATTATTGCATACCCCTATTACACCTTCAATAGCGACATGCCTTCTAGGAATACATCATCCAGAATTAGGGAGAAAAGGCAATAGGTTGGCTCAAATGATTTATCTTGCAGTCAAGAACATAATTGCCAGGCGATGGAAAGATAATTCTATCAGTTTTCAAGAAGTGATTAATAAAGTAAAATTTCTATTTATTAATGAAAGGATGACTTATACTCTTTTAGACTCTCTCCCGGCATTTTTGGAAATTTGGGAGCCTTGGATTAGATCACCAAACGGTATTCCTTGAGGAGGGATAGTCTGGGGGGTAGGGTGGGGCCTGTTTTTTCTGAGGCGGCTAGGTGTGGAGCCGAGTGGGGAGCGGTGCGGTTCGGACGGAATTGGAAGAAGGCTGACTGTTCTGTTGGAGGTGAGGTAATAATACAATGATTATTGGGGAGAAAAAAAAAAAAAAAAAAAAGTGCTAAAGAGGCGGCGGAGAGGGGGAGTGTTCGGAGGAATATTGAATTTTCCTTTGGTATGGCAAGCGAGAGTAAACTTTTATCTCTCTCACTTTTATTCTTTATGCTGAATCTATTTAAGCTCAGCTAGTTTACTATCTTTACGGAGTTGTTAGAAATTTATATGTATTATAATTATCACTAAAAATTTTGAAAATAAGGTTTTTTGAGGAAAGAGAGAATGGTGTCAGTATTACATTTTGGAGGAAATCTGTGTTCAGGTGTCAAATGTACGTTTATTCCTGAAATGTTTTATTTGTTACTGCCATTCATACTACTCTCAATAAAGTTTATATGATAAAAAAAAAAAAAAAAAAGTGCTTTACAGTCAAAGGTGTTCCACATAACCAAATCTAAAAAGTTTTATTTGAAAACCCTTTAAACACAAAAAGCATTAACATAATCATGATATTCTTTTAAGACACAATACTCCTAATTTCAGACATATAATTAATTTAACTTGCATCTACTCTATATATATATGTTAATATTACTGCAATGTGGTATGTAGGTACTGTATTGATAAAGTTGATTACCTATGACAATAGTGCATTCCCTGGTCCAAGTTGTCATGGAGTTATCATTTATACTGTCCAACATATGTAAATATTTGGCTTCCCAACACATTGAATATAATTAGATTCCAGATTGCATTGTGAACACATTTCTGCATTTCCCGCATGCACTGCACTTTTCTGTCAGTCCTCTACAGCAGGTATTTTTGCTCAGAATTAATCCTCACTGCCCCAAAAGAGCCATTCACATAAATGCAAAGTGAGGTGCGGGGTTTGCATAATGTATGAGATTTAAATGTAACATGTTCTTCGTACCTAAGGGAGACAAAAGATATTTCTGGTATCTTATCCAGGGTTTGCCTTCTGTGCTAGAAAATGTTTCCATAGAGTGAGCAGTGGTAATGTGTTAATTATGTTACTGATCTGGAATATGTTAACCCTTTGTATCTCAATTATGACTGGTCCTTTTTTGTTATAAATAACTCATTTAAACTAGGGGCATGGGGCCATGCAAAGACGTGTTATGTTACCTGTTACTTTATTTGATGAACATTTTCATGACCCCAGCAAGATCCATTAGGCGTTTAGTTAAATAAGCACACTGACCAAGTGTTTCTTGGGAAACTTACGGGCCACAGCTTTATTAAAGCAACCAAATTCCAATAACCAATTAACATAATTAACATTGTTACATCATAGCTTAATTAAACATCCCGGAGGAGGAGCCCGGCCCGGTCAGTAACCTTACGCCCTGGGCCCGCGCCCAGAGCCTCCCAGTGCTTTACTAAGCACACCCATGAGGCAGGGCAATGCCACTTAAGCCTGCGGGCCGGGTGACTCACCTCCCGCCACAGAGCAGGCGATGGATGCCTCCTGAGGCTGTGATCCCCCCTCTTGCTCTCTCAATAAAGCTAAGGCCCACCTAGCCCCGTCCTTAAGCTCCAGCGTAAACAGTTCTAATCCTATCTCCGGTGTGTATAATCAAAATATGTGGGCTACTGTGATGATGAGCATTGCTCTCCAACAGGCCATTCATCAGTGTCCATCTCAAGCCGCGGAACCCAACCCATCGTACTTGCATGCTCGTCTCCAGGAAGCCCCGTTGGACATTGTCTCCAGTGAGTGCGGCTAACCAGTGAGCCCAAAACATGTAGGAATGTCCGACGATCCACAGCTGTTTTGTTTCTGCAACACACAAAACAATGTCCAATTAGATGACCCTTTCTGGACGCAAAATAGGACCTAAAACATTGCGACTCCAATCTCCCAATCTCAGGCAGACTTAGTCTTGCCGCCTCCGTAGCAGCCCCAATCCAAAACGAGTGTGTGCCGAAGTCCGCCGGGTCCAGGCCTAACTGCCGTAAGGACTTCTTCAGCATCCTTTCCAATTGAAATCGCGACAAGGCCTAGCCGTTGGCATGCAAAAGCAGTAGGCCTGGGCCTGGCCCTGGCGACCTTTTTTCCAAGTACAACCTCACACATGCCTGGGGGCAACACTCCGTTCCAGTTTTGTATATGACCACTTCCTTTTCCAGCCTGATCCGTTTTTTACCTCCTTAGCCATACCAACAATCTGTCATCTTCCAGACAGATTTCCTCTGCCAGCAGCCCCCCGAACCATGCCTGTTTTCCGAGACCAGTTCCCCAATCCTGAAAATTCCAAAGAACACTAGAAAAAAAGGCCGTCCGGAAAAGCAGGGATTCGAATGAGTCCCTGCATAGCATACCCAACGCCTCCCCCAGGCGTAGCAGCAGAGAGAAAGGGATCAGGCACCTCCTGTCCGCCTGGTGCTCCCCTGTGAACATGCTTTTGACCACCCGGAAAACCACAAACTCCTTTGTTAAGTACTTCTGCCCTGCCAACCTGAACATAAATGTAAGGGCCGCCAACTGCCAAGCCACGGTCGCCCTGGAATCACCTCTCTCTGCGCTCCGGAGCAAGAACCACAGCAGAATTCCTATCGCCTTCTCTTCCGATCCTGCAACACTTTCTTGTAGGCCACCCACATCTTCAGCGCTACCGACTGTCTGACGTAACCAGCTACCTTACCACTCCAAGGTCCCAGAGTTCTGGAGGTATGTCCTCTCCGCGATCCTTCGCCTCCGGCGCCAGTACTCGGAACCGAGTTCCCTGCAACCGAGAAAGGACGTCAACCACCCCAACAGTCAGGCCGGGAACAATCTCAGCCCTCACCCAGATGTTCGACCGTAGGCAACAAAGAACCAAATGCTGTATGATCCGTACAACGGCCCGGATGCCCCTGTCCAACTATTGACTACACGCACCGCAGTCACGTTACCTGATTGAAAAAGGACCTGTCAGTTCCCGAAGCCCCTGCACCACAGATTAACCACCACGGCGATGGCAAACAGCTCCAGAACTGTGGCGTCGTCTGTAAGTCCGCTCCTAACCCATGATGCGGGCCATGATGCTGCCCACCACGCACCTCTGAATTAGGCTCCCACTCAGAAGGAATGCCGTCCACACTCGTGCATCCTCTTTCATAGCCCCGGACACTTTTATAAAATGGTGCGGCTGTGATATTACGCCGTAGCCAACAACATTCTTCTGCTCAATATTCGGCCCATTGGAATGATGCTGCACGCGAAATTCAGTTTCCCCAGGATGGATTGCAGCCGTCACAACGACACTCTTCTTGCTCCTGCTAGGGCTGCCAGTTCTGCTGACAGCTCCAACGCCTTCTCCATCATTAAACTGCACTCCATCTTGTCCGAATTGATCCGTATACCCAGGAAAATCAATACCGTGGTAGGCCCTTCCGTCTTTTTGTCTGCCAGGGGAACCCCGAAATCTAGACAAATCCTTGAAAAGGTCCTCATTATGAAGTCGCAGGAGGTAGTGGGTAATCATATGGCAACCTGACTCTGTGTGCTAGCCATTGCAGGAACGTACTGATGGCTTCAAAATAGGAACCAGAAATAGAGCACCCCATGGGCAAACAAAGATCTACAAAGTACTGTCCGTCAACAAAACAGCCAAGGAAACGATGACTCTGAGGATGCACAGGTAGTAAACGAAAAGCGGATTCGATATCCACCTTCGCCATCTTAGCCCCGACACCCGCCCATCTAACCAAGGCCGTGGCCCGAACGAAAGGAGAGAAAGACACTGACGAATACTGTTTGTTGATCCCGTCGTTGACCGAGCCGCCCGGGGGATAAGATAAATGCTGGATGAGACAGAATTTTCCCGTTTCCTTCTTCGACCCTATGCCCAGAGGGAAAATGACTAAACCCTGGAAAGGAATGGAGGAAAAGGGGCCTGCCATCCTTCCCAGCTCTACCTCAGTCCGGATTTTATCTGTCGCCACCCCGGGAAACTCCTTTCAGGTTTCGGAGACGCGACTAAGGTGGGGCGAGAGTGCACAGAATCTTGAACCCATCCCGGAAACCCTTGCGTAGAAGGGCAGCCGCCCCGGCTTTCGTTGGCAAGCTACCATAGCGTTCAAGCCACGGCAGCATTGCGACCAATCGTATGGGGGTCCGTCCATTTTTTAGCGGGTTCTCCAACCCTGAACCCATCCTTTTGTCTGCTGCATCTTGAGACCACGTGATCTTGCAACTCGCGCAGGCGTGCTTGAAACGACAGTTTGGTGCCCACTTGCAGCTGCCCTCATTGAATGAGTGGCAGACACCTCGACCACATGTACCCATGGGGGCAAGGCCTCTAGCCCCGCCTGGATTCCCGCGAATGGGTGGCACTGCCCGCATTGGTGTTAGTATCCGTAATGATGTCAGGGATGGGTGAAGTGCGCTGTCGCCTAGCTCTCTTGTCAGGGGATTTCTGTCTCTTGGCTGGTGTCGAGGTGAAAATCAAGGGACTGTACCTGTTCGTTGACTTCCGGACCCTGGTGGAGCGCGTCTGCCGCGCCCCCTTGGCCATCACTGGATCCTCGTCTATGACCACCGGACTGTCATCTGCGGCCATCTCGTCGATCACCAGATCTCTTCTTCCTCTGGTGGTCTCTTTTTTATTCCCGGCCTCCGAATCGGTGTTGCGTCGATTGTGAGAACCTGTAAGAGCTTTTTTAGAGCTCCTTGTGCTTTTGCTGTTTCCCCTAGAGCCTTGAGGCTGATTTGTGTTGCCAGAACCTGGGTTCTGCTGCGGGCCATGGGACAAGTCTCTGGGTGGTGGCCGGATGGCTTCCCGCTGGCATCACACTCTCTGCGGTGGGGGGGATAAGATCCTGGCTCTCGAGAACCCTATCCGTGCCCTCCACACTGTTCATGGTCCTAGTGCTCAAATCTAAGCTAGCACGCTGCTCCGTCAGCCAATCTAGGCTATGAGGCCTATCCACCTGGCCTAGGCTACCGGTCACCGCAGGCCGGGCCTGAGCTTTAGTTGCATGAACCTTCCCCCCTAGATGGCCTGAGTCCATCCTGTCCTGGACCCATATAACCCCATGGCTTAATGCCCAAGTTCTGACCATGGTCAGTAAGGCCTCCAACTCCCCAGGGTCCATTTTGCCTGACACACACCTCAGCCACACGGGGCACACACATAGACACACACAGTAATACGATGGAGGATGGGAATGTTATTGCTATACTTATAGGGCCTCATTCTATTATCGTCCGCAGCCGTTGCGGGGCCGCAAGGACCGGCCGCAAGCTATTCTGCTATTCTATTCCCCTCCGGCTGGGGATTCCGGCAGGCTTGCGGCCGGCGCCTTGCTATCTCTTGCGGCCGCTAGCGCCGGAGGAAAGCCTTTGATCTAAAACGGCCGCAAGGAAATCGGCCGTAAGAAAATCCTATTTGCAATTCTATTGCTCCGGGAACCCTCTCTGCAAGGCTAAGAGCGAGCCGCAGCTTACTTGCAGGAAAGAGGTCCCGCTAGCACCAATTAAGCACGAAATATAGCCCAAATAAAGCCATCCTGCACTTTGAGAAGACTATAAAGTGATTTTAGGTGTTAGCAAAAATAGCACAAATTTCCCCTATACTCAAATCCGTAAAATAATTTTTTTTAATATATGTCAAATATACATGTAAAAAGTCCAGAGTGCTTGGAGCACCTCAGACCTGGCCACGCTGCGGCCGGAAAATAAACAGTTAATGTAAACTCGTATTTGGGCTGATGTGCAAGCTTGAGAGGGGGTTACTATTAATCCTCATGTCCCCCAATATGATCCCTAGCATTTACAGAGCTGTACAGTGCTGTCTTGAATTTATTTTTGACTTTAAAATTTTTGGAGCTTACGGCCGGTTCCAAGTTATGCGGCCGGCCGTAAGGGGAGATCCTTGCGGGGCCGTATAATTGAATTGCGAGGTAACAGAACCCCCGCAAGGAATCGCAGCCTTACGGCCGATTTACGGCCAATAATAGAATGAGGCCCCATAGGGTTTATAGCAATACTGTATAGGGTTAACCTGGCTGTTCGGCAGAGGAGGGCAGCGTGGAGCTGTTGATCCGAGCAATGGCCGGCGCAGAGTGAGGAGGAAGCCCGCAAAATGGGCAGAAGTCCCTCCTCCTGCCTCCAGCCAATGAGGAGCGCACAGGCTTCGCTGGGTCATGCAGCGCTGCGTCAGACCCAGCATGCCTGGGGCTGCCTCCGCTCCGGTCATTCCAGCAGAAGTGGTGTTTATAGATGGCAAGCTGATCCTCTCAGGAAGAAACACACTGAAGTATGGCAAGCCTTTAAAGAGAAAGTCATGTAGCCTCATTCAATTGCAAGCACGCATGTCGCGAGTTGTAGGCTGTAATTCTGCGGGGACGCAGCGTCCGCAACTTATGGTGCAATTCAATTGGCTGAGGCCGCATGTCCCAGCCCGCTAGTGCATATCGTAAACCATGCTACCGTATATAGCATTTGCAAGCTTGAACATGATCAATCAAGCAAGGCCGTAACTTCCGTTTGGCTTAGAAACAGCCAATGGAAACAGAGATCGTCATCATTACTTCAATGAAAAATGAAGGTTGGATTTCAAAGTCCTACGGGCTTGACTTACGAGTTACGATTAGACCCACATTCCAGACATATTGCAATATTGAGAAAGCCTTAAATATGATATTCTATTACATGCGGGTTCCATTATATGTAATTTCAATACAAGGCGGAAATTAAACATGAAATAAAGTATTTTTCTTTGCCGATTTGCGAGCTTGAGAATATAGTGCTATTAATTCTAAAACCTAACATCACTTTCCATTTAAATAAAAGTACAGTAATGTGTGTATATTTGCATTTAAAGTTCTCCGGACATGTAATTAAGCCCTTTGCGAGTCCTCCTTGGTATCCGTGACATGTGCTTCGACTTTTGCCATTTGCAGGCTTGACGGCTTGCGTAGCAAGGGGTAATCGGAGCAATTGAATAGCAATTTGCGATTTTAGCGATCGCAACTCTTGCGGCCGTTAACGATCAAAGGCTTGGAGGGGCATTAACTTGCGATGTGAACCATCGCAGTGAATCGGAGGTCGGAGCCCGTAACCTGACTGGAGCCCACAAAAAGACGACAATTGACAACTTGCGGGCTACATTTCCGAAGCCTGGATTTCCTGAAAGCTTAATTGAATGAGACCCATGGTCCTTAAATGGCCACAGAGGAGGTTCCACTTATGGCAGGATAGCAAAACACTACTTGCAGTTGAAAGTTATTTAAAAAAAGTATTTTAGTAATCGAAAAAAGACTTCTGAGACTAAAAGCCATTAATCCACATAGCCGCACATCAATCAGTAGTTAATTAGGTACATATAACAAGTCTGGTGGGAGGATCTCTTGGGCTGAGTGACAACCAACGTCCAGTAAATGGAATGCTATTTTTCTGTTACTACTATTAGTAATATTCACATTCTTATTGGAACTACCATAAGTGGGACCTCTCCTGTGACCTTTTAAGCATAAGTTGCATCTAACCTAATTAGAGCCCTAACAGCCAATTACATAAAAGCTTTGAATTATTTCTATATTTTATTTCCTTCTGCTTACCATTAGGTGGCTGCCATGTTGACCTCTCTCCCTCCCCCTCACTCCTCAGACCATGTAACTGTTTGAGGTAGGCACACAGCAAGGAAGCTGCCGGGATTCTTGTTTTTGCTTTAAAATAGTTGTAGTCAATATTTTTTTTTACAAATTCAACAAAGTCCGAAAGTCTTTATAATAATGAAGTCCAGGTCCAGAATCCATTTTTGTTTTTTGAATAAGCATAACAATATTTTAATATAATGGCCTTCACAATGGCACATGTAGAACATTTACACAGCGTATGCAAAGAACTTAGTTATTTTCATAGTTTTATATTTTTTTATATAGTTTTTTGGGGGGGTATCTTCAAAAGGTGTATATGATAAATTGACAATGCAATGAAGGTCAGGAAGAAAGTGGCACGAGGTCGTGATTTGGACCCATGTACTCGTATAGACTATACCAGCTTTAGAAAATGTGGAGAATCACAGAAAATTCACAGCTTGCTGCCAAAATTGGCCGACACAGAGAGATGGTAAAAAAGGCAATATTAGGCAACTTATACTTTTAAAGGATCTTCACATGTATTGGTAATCATTTTGGATGTCTTTTGGATATCTTTTGGAATCTGCTCTGGACTTCAACTGGGTGGGTGTAG
The DNA here is from genome assembly GCA_027410445.1 of Discoglossus pictus. Classification (NCBI taxonomy): domain Eukaryota; kingdom Metazoa; phylum Chordata; class Amphibia; order Anura; family Alytidae; genus Discoglossus; species Discoglossus pictus. The sequence goes on along the minus strand of CM050166.1, from coordinate 32,223,985 downwards.
AACAATCCCCATAAAAGATAGAATAATAGATAGGATAAAGGAGGTATACATGCACTGATGTCTTATCCTGTGTTGTCACACAGTCATGGGTGAAGGAGCTGGGGAGGACGAGGGGGACGAATTCCCCCAGATTTTCCAATGTGTGTGTTTATGTGTAGAGAAGCAGTTGTGTGGTATTTTTATACTACATGCGGTATCCCCTCCAGATTTTCTTTGGCTCCTATGCACACAGTACTAATGTTATCCAATAGTTCGTAAGCCTTAATGTACTAGATATTTGCACTAATGAAATTCCAAATATGACACCAGGAAATATATACCGACGGCCAAAGAACTTCATACCAAAGTAACCCAGAAATTGTGAATTTCTCTAATTACTTTGTAAAACAAGATTTATCTTTGTGTCTGTTCTTATTTCACAGATGTAAAACCAGACAAATATCTATAGCTAGCAACAATGTTATAGTACTTAGGAAATGAGACGTGATGTGTTTGATACGATTAAAATCATAATGTGTTACATTAATTACAAGCCTAAACAGAAGCATTGACAGCATTTTATGCTTTACTAGAGGAAAAGGAAATTAAAATGGATAGAATAAAATAACACTTTTCACGTTATTTTTTTAACATATTGTTGTTGTTAGTCATTCAGTTGTGTCTGACTCTCTGTGACCCTATGGATTAATGCACGCCAGGCACATCTATGGCTGTGCTTATCCCTAAGGTTATCTTGGCAAAGATACTGGAGTAGATTGTCAGTTCTGTCTCTAGTGGACTGCAATTTGTCTGACCTCTCTGCTATGACCTGCCTGTTCTGCTAGTCCCTTCACCACAACAAGGTAGAGATCCAGAATGTGTATAATATATTAACAGTTTAAATTGGACCTGAGATTTTCACCTCTGTTCTAATAAAGGACCATGGAAGTTAACATTTGTTATGTATGATGATTGATGGAGTTATAGGTAATTTATTTTGGGTTGAAATATGTTGGAATGACTCCTTTTGCTCTTGCATACATAAAGAGGCTGCAGTCCCAGAGCTATGGAATATGTTGCCGCGTTACAAATAAACAATAACAATAAAAAATAATAATACTATTGTGCAACAGGTGTGAAGCACCAGGGCCTACAACAGGGTAAGTGCCCTCTGCTACTGGCAATAAAGGAGGCAATAATTTAATTTAATTAAAATTGAATATATTAAATTAGGTTGGAAGATCATTACTTTATAGAATGCTGATCTAATCATGATAGCGGTGATCTAGCCAACTACATATATATTTGCCTTTTTTATTGACCAGTACATGGTGGATCAAGAAGTTGCAAGGGGCCCTCCATTGATTAGCTCTGCTACTGTGAGGCCGCATCCTCAGAGTCACTAAAACCTGCTATGCAGGGTTCAAGAAATAACTTAAAGTTATCTAATGTTTAAACTTAGCAGGAGGTATGTGCTCAGCACAGTGGACAGAGCAACAATCTGCAATCAAGCCATGCCAGTGTGATAAAGCAGAGAACAGGTATAAACTGTGCATCACAACCATTTGCTCTGTAGTGCAGACAAGCACAGACTCTTCCTTATTAAACACCTTCAAAGCATAACTGTTTTAATTACAGTCAATATTTTATCAAAAAATAAAAGACTTTTTGCCATGTGGTTATGAGTTCTATGCTCCTTTCACTATTTTAATAAATAAATAATCAGAGCAGGCTTTATACGGCTATCTTTTCTGTTGCTTCAAACTTGTTTTTATGTTCATGTTTTGATAGCACTGAAGATAATAGGCTCTTTAAAATATTTTAAAAATCTATAGTCATTGATATAGAGCTTTGATTCCCAAATTATGTGCCTCAAGCTTTTGTAAAATATATTGCAAATACATGTTTATTTATGAATAGACTTGCCATAGCTTTGCTCCCCAGAAGCAAACATCTTTTAATTTCATGGCTGCAGTCACATCTAAAGAGATTTTGGAACTCAAGAAAATAAAATCAGTCACTGCCTCCACTTCTTCCCCATATATTTGCCAGCAACTGGGATTGCTGTTTGACATGATTATCATGTTTTTAACACAGAGTAGCAGGACAACTTTTGCACTCTCTTCTTTTGCCCTCATCAATAGGTCCTTTTAGTTCCTCCTCTCATCAAAATATTATTATCCACGTATCTGAGGTTATTGATATTTCTTCCAGCAATATTGATCCCGGCCTTGGATTCGTCCATCCTGGCCTTACGCATGATGTACTCTGGGTATAAGTTGAATAAATAAGTTGACACCTTGGTCTCACTCTGTTACCGATCTCTGATCCATCCAGATTTTACATAGTTACATAGGGCCTCATTCTATTATCGGCCGTAAAATGGCCGCAAGGCTGCGATTCCTTGCGGGGGTTCCGTTACCTCGCAATTCTATTAAACGGCCCCGCAAGGATCTCCTCTTACAGCCAGCCGTATATCTGGCAACCGGCCGTAAGGTCAGAAATCTTTAAAGTCAAAAATAAATTCAAGACAGCACTGTAAAGCTCTGTAAATGCTAGGGATCATATTGGGGGACATGAGGATTAATAGTAACCCACTCTCAAGCTTGCACATCAGCCCAAATCCGAGTTTACATTAACTGTTTATTTTCTGGCCGCAGCGTGGCCGGGTCTGAGGTGCTCCAAGCACTCTGGACTTTTTACATGGATTCTTGACATAAATTAAAAAATTATTTATTTACGGATTTGAGTGTAGGGGAATGTTGTGCTATTTTTGCTAACACCTACAATCACTTTATAGTCTCCTCAGAGTGCAGGATGGCTTTATTTTGGCTTTATAATGTGCTTAATTGGTGCTAGCGGGACCTTTTTCCTGCAAGTAAGCTGCGGCTCGCTTTTAGCCTTGCAGAGATAGTTCCCGGAGCAATAGAATAGCAACTGGGCTTTTCTTGCGGCCGAAACTCTTGCGGCCGTTTTAGATCAAAGGCTTTCCTGCGGCGCGTGCGGCCGCAAGGGATAGCAAGGCGCTGGCCGCAAGCCTGCCGGAATCCCCGGCCGGAGGGGAATAGATTAGCAGAATAGCTTGCGGCCGGTCCTTTCGGCCCCGCATCTCCTACGGACGGTAATAGAATGAGGCCCATAGTATTTAAGATTGAAAAAAGACTTTCAGTCCATCAAGTTCAACCTTTTAACCGTTTTCCATGAACATTTCTGATTGTGACTTCTTGGTTCACATTCAAATTCCTTGCAGTATCTTAAGCATTACCTTGCTGGCATGTGTAATTAGTGCAAATTTTCGATAATTGGAGCACTGTTTGGCACTGCCTTTTTTCGGATTGGGATGTAGACTGACCTTTTCTAGTCTACTGGCCACTGTTGAGTTTTCCAAATGTGTTGGTATAATACAAGCACTACTTTCCCATCAAACACTATACTGGACAAGTTATAATCTAGTTGCATATAACTCATAGAATGAGCATAAAGACATTTCCAAAATCAGAAAAAAGTTAATATTTCTAATTGTTTTTTAGATTTTCCTAAGAAGACACATTTACTGTAAGCAGCTTAAATTAAAGGACAAATGTAGCCTAGGGAAAACTTCACATTTGTGAAGCATGTAAGAAAAAAACATCATTAGTACCTATATAAGTCATGAGCAAAATAAAGTGTTTTTAAGAAAATATTTAGTTTAACTTTTGCTATGGTTTATTTCATCTTTGATGTCTAATTGGTCTGTGACCTGAGGGCGAGGGTTATCATACTGGAATGTATTTTATATTCAGACCCATTGTTAAGTGGCTATATACAGTGACAGTAATTATATAAAAAGGTCCCTCCCATACTATAGCATAGATATAACCTCTATTGATGTATATAGTAGTTCTGCTACTGTCACTGGCTATATACAGTGTCAGTAATTAGATAAAAAGGTTCCTCCCATATGTCTAACCATGTAAGGAACAAAATGTCTGCCATCACGAACAATTCAAATTGAATAGAATAGAGAAAATGAAAGGAAGTATGTTTTTTTTTTTACTTTTTAAAATATTTTGAACATTATCATGTCAAGCTCTTCATAACACCATAGTATAAATACAATACTTCAGTTGTCCTTTAGGGTTCTGAGAATGGGTTCCTTCACCTTCCTAGAAAAAGATTATTATATTATACCACCAGCTACTATAGCATGGATGTAGCCACTATTGATGTATAGAGTAGTTCTGCTACCAGACTCTGCTCACAGGTTATATGATCAAATTGTTTTCAATATTGTTTTTTTTATTAACTAATCATGGAAAAGTATTTTTAAATCAAAAACACATCACTTTTATATTTTGCAAATTTTACATACAATTATTCTTTACTGTACATCTCCACTTTCCATTATCCCGTGCTGCCTGCTACTTTCTTAGGTGGGTATGTTCTTTTTACTTTCTATGTACTCAAATTCTTCTTCTACCTCAGGAAGCTGAGCTGTTGAAGTCAAAATGGTGGATTACATGGCAGCTTAAATAGATACAAAATTTGAGATTATATGGGCCTCATTAAATTGAGGCATGGGGAGATTCGGGCTTCGGAAATGTAGCCCGTAACTTATTTTGCTATTCAATTGGCTTCTTTTTGCAGGCTCCGATCGGGTTACGGGCTCTGGCCTCCGATTCATTGCGATGATTAACATCGCAAGTTAATGCCCCTCCAAGCCTTTGATCTTTCACGGACAGAAGAGTTCTGATGGCTAAAATTGCAAAACGCTATTCAATTGCACTGATTCCCCCTCGCTATCCACCCCGCCAAGGCAAATGGCAAAAGTCGAACCACAAGTCATGGGTGTCATGATCGCTCTCGGGCATTCTTTGGGTTTAGTCATTGTTATTGTTATGTAATATGTTTTTGTGTTAAGTTGATTACCCTACAGTATGTATGATAGGTACTGTATGTTATATTGCTTCCCTATGTGAGATTGACTTGTGATGTTTGATTCTGTATGTTGCATGTTTGGTTCATGAAGTGTTAAACAATTTAGAATGTTGTGTTGTCAGCCTGTAAGAGAGAGAGCCAGTTGGGATTCTGTTAGATTGAGAGAGATGTAATGGTGTCTCGGAGAACAAGCCAGTCTGAAGGCAGTCTGTGATTCTTGTGAAAAAGTTTATAAAGAAAAGTGAGGCAGTTGGGATACTGCTGTGTTGAATGTCTTAAAGAAGATATATATTCCTAAAGAAAGGGAAGATGACATATCTTGAAGACATATGCTCCTAAAGAAAAGGGAGGTGGCGTATCTTGAAGACTTATGCTCCTAAAGAAAAGGGAGGTAATAAAATAAGTGTTATTACTGTATGACTGAAGTGGAAGTTATGATGCCTTGCAGATGAAACTTTGTAAATAGTCCAGAAGATACACAGACTGTTATCAGCTCAAGTTTAAATATACATCTATTGAACCTGTTATGAATTACAACAACAATTAAAGCAGTTCCTGATTTTTATAATGTTGAGCCTGAGTTCATATTATTTTTACATGCTGCATAAAGAGTAAGGACATTTTAAGAGACATCAGCTGTCTTAGTGAAGGGATCAAAATAACCTGGTGGATCTGCGAGGTAGGTTTGGCCATAACAGCCATATCAAGACCGACTGAAGAATGCAGATCGTAACAATGGGTACCAAGGAGGACTCACAAAAGGGCTTAAAGACATGTTGGGAGTACTTTAAATACACATATACACACACTACTGTACTTTTATTAAAAGTGAAAGTGATGTTAGGTCTTATAATTAATAGCACAACATTCTCAAGTTCGCAAATCGGCCAAATAAAATACTTTATTTCATGTTTAATTTCTGTGTTATATCGATCTCGCCAATCAATGTATTAATACATATAATGGAACTTGCATGTAATAGAATATCATATTTACGGCTTTATCAATTTTGCATTATATCTGGAAAGTGGGTCCAATCGTAACTTGTAATTCATGCCCTTAGGACTTTGAAATCCAACCTCCATTTTTGATTGCCAGCATTGCCAGCCCTGGAGATAACATATGTACAAAACTGTTTATTCAGCACTGGAACCTTAATTAAAAAATGAATACCATTGTGAACATTTTGAAACACCCTCTTCCAGATTAAACAAAAAAAAATATTTCCTTTGCCCTTTAAAGGTCATTAAAGTCGCCAGCTGTGCTTTGCACAATCAGAAAGAGTCATATGGAAAGAGGTTTCTTCTTTTGAAAATACTGATCACTATTTTAATTAGGGGCTGCAAAGTGTTTGAATCCTTCCCTGGAAAAAAATGTATATATAATGAGGCTGCACCAGCTGAAGCTATCTGCTATGTAAGCCATTGTAGCTTTTTAAACTTACCCTTAGTCTTGTGGTGAAAAAACTATTTCCCTGAAGTGAAATACAGAGGTTGTATGGTCAAATTCAGGAATACTCTTTTTTTAATACACAGGATATTACAGAAATAAAGCCGTCACTATCTGTAAAGGTTGGGTATAAGAACCTATTTTCTTTGCAATGTATTCATCCCTAATTTTTATTGCTATTGCTTTCTCTCCTTTCTCCTCTGACTTTTGCCATTCTCCTTCCGCCATTGTCTCCTGTTTTTTACCCTCACTCTCTTCCCCCTCTCTCTTTCATCTTCCCTTTTGATTCATTTTTTAATTTTTTTCAACCTTATATTATTTCATGTAATCTCACTCTAAAATGGCCATAAACATTTCCTAATGCAGCGTAGCTAATAAATATGACCCTAATAACATCCAAAATGTTGAATATGTTTTACTAGCTCACAGGTGCCTAGGAACTGGGGGGGGGGGGGCAAAGCCCTTCAAATTAAATGAATAGGGGACACAGAAAAAAGCAAAATTAAAGGTAATAATGCATTACCAGATTTGGCCACTAGGGGGGAGGGTTCCTTTGAAAGCTTTGACTCATAATTTATTTTATATATGATAAAGAAAACTTGTGTGTTATATATAACATATACACAGTATCTCACAAAAGTGAATACACCCCTCACATTTTTGTAAATATTTTATAATATATTTTCATGTGACAACACTGAAGAAATGACATTCTGCTACAATGTAAAGTAGTAAGTTTACAGCCTGTATAACAGTGTAAATTTCCTGTCCCTTCAAAATAACGCAACACACAGCCATTAATATCTAAACAGTTGCCAACAAAAGTGAGTACACCCCTAAGTGGAAATGTCCAAATTGGGCCCAATTAGCTATTTTCCCTCCCCGGGTTCATGTGACTTGTTAGTGTTACAAGGTCTCAGGTGTGAATGGGGAGCAGGTGTGTTAAATTTGGTGTTATTGCTCTCACACTCTCTCATACTGGTCACTGGAAGTTCAAAATGGCACCTCATGGCAAAGAACTCTCTGAGGATCTGAAAAAAAAGAATTGCTGCTCCTAGGCTATAAGAAGATTACCAAGACCCTGAAACTGAGCTGCAGCACGGTGGGCAAGACCATACAGATTCCACTCAGAACAGGCCTCGCCAAGGTCGACCAAAGAAGTTGAGTGAACATGCTCAGAATCATATTCAGAGGTTGTCTTTGGGAAATAGACGTATGAGTGCTGCCAACATTGCTGCAGAGGTTGAAGAGGTGGGGGGTCAGCCTGTCATTGCTCCGACCATACGCTGCACACTGCATCTCATTTGTCTACATGGCTGTTGTCCCAGAAGGAAGCCTCTTCTAAAGATGATGCATTCAAAATAAAGCTCGCAAACAGTTTGCTGAAGACAAGCAGACTAAGGACATGGATTACTGGAACCATGTCCTGTGGTCTGATTAGTCCAAGATAAACTTACTTGGTTCAGATGGTGTCAAGCATGTGTGGGGGCAACCAGGTGAGGAGTACAAAGACAAGTGTGTCTTGCCTACAGTCAAGCATGGTGGTGGCAGTGTGATGGTCTGGGCCTGCATGGGTGCTGCCAGCACTGGGGACCTACAGTTCATTGAGGGATCCATGAATGTCAACATGTACTGTGACATACTGAAGCAGAGCCTCAGGATAGTATCCCAGGGCAGTATTCCAACATGAAAACAACCCAAAACACACCTCCAAGACAACCACTGCCTTGCTAAAGAAGCTGAAGGTGATGGACTGGCCAAGCATGTCTCCAGATCTAAACCCTAATGAGCATCTGTGGGGCATCCTCAAGTGGAAGGTAGGGGAGTGCAAGGTCTCTAACATCCACCAGCTCTGCAATGTCATTATGGAGGAGTGGAAGAGGACTCCAGTCACAACCTGTGAAGCTCTGGTGAACTCCATGCCCATGAGGGTTAAGGCAGTGCTGGAAAATAATGGTGGCCACACAAAATCTTGGTGGCCACACAAATATAGGGCCCAATTTGGACATTTCCACTTAGGGGTTGTACTTACTTTTGTTGCAAACGGTTTAGACATTAATGGGTGTGTGTTGAGTTATTTTGAATAGCAAATTTACACTGTTATAGAGGCTGTACACTTACTACTTTACATTGTAGCCAAGCGTCATTTCTTCAGTGTTGTCACATGAAAAGATGCAATAAAATAGTTAAATATACAAATGTGAGGGGTGTACTCACTTTTGTGAGATACTGTATATATATATATATATATATATATATATATATATATATATATATATAATATATATGTGAGGGGGCTGGGCATTGAGAATTTAAACAAAGAAAAAATGTTTTTGAGGGGCACTGCAGCAATGGGGCTTCCCAGAGCAGTGGTAGATCCGCCCTGCTTCCTGTCCTGGGAGTAAAGTTGAATTATCCCCCCCAGATTTTTGTGGGCTCCTACGCCCATGCTAGCTCAACAGGTCCATTTTCCATTTAGTAAAAATACTATTTACATTTAGCATCAGATAAGTTTAGATAAAGTACCATAGTTTGTTTCCATTTCTCTGTTTTATAGTGGTTCCTTGTGTTATCTCATGAGAAATGAGATGAGACAGTAAAATAATTTTGTTATGAATCAAAATATTAAAAGTGAGGTAAAGGTTGCACCGATACTTAGAAAATAATGAACCTTTCATTTATGCACTATGAATATACCTATGGGAAACTATGCAGACCAAATCACAGGCTGAAATACTGAAAATAACAATCATCAAATGCAATTTTAGAACACAAAAAGAAAATGTGGGAATTTAAACAGTTGACAACATTTGATTAATTAATAAGAAATTTACATTTCTCATGGGAATTAAATGTATTCTGAGAAAATAGTTAGACTATTTACCATCTTTCCTAGCTATGTGGAAAGACAAGATGTAACATCTCCTTAGATTGGACATCAGCACTAAGAGACAAAGAAAGGATTGACTGCAAAGAAATAAATGTTTCCAGTATACATCCTGAACGACCCTTAGTCAAATGCCTTCTTTAATGTCCGTGGGAACCAATAGAAGAAAGAGTAAACCCCCACACTCTTGGATAGAAACAGGGACAAACATCACAAATACTAATATTTTCTTTTTTTTATAATTATTATATAAAATTATGATAGATCCTAATATATATATATATCTGACCACAGATTTTCTATTGGATTGAGGTCTGGGCTTTGACTAGGCCATCGCAACACATTTACATGTTTCCCCTTAAACCACTCAAGTGTTGCTTTAGCAGTGTGTTTGGGGTCATTGTCAGGTTTTGCTCAAGAATATCCTTGTATTTAGCACCATCAATCTTTCCCTCAACTCTGACCAGTTTCCCAATCCCGGCTGCTGAAAAACATTTCAGAAGTATAAGAAGCACTAGATTTATTAAGTGGCTGGTCAAAGTTGTGAGGACTCCCTCCTGGGGATGTGTCTGAAGAGGAAAAGAAAGTCTGCTGATGCAACGAACCATTCAGAATAGGAACCTACAACATTTGAACTTTGAACCAAGGCAAACTGGAAGTGATCAGACATGAAGTGACAAGTTTAAACATTGATATCATGGGAATTGATGAACACAAATGGACTGGAAGGGGATATTTCATATCAGACAAGAACCAGATTGGTTTCAGTTTGAATTCAAGGCAAGCCATTTAACAACGCAGTGAGCTAAGTCTATGCTCCAAGCATGGATGCTGAAGAGGCTGAAGTTGTCTAATTACATGACGATATTAAATACCTCCTGTCATGATTGGAATACAGAAGTAGAGAACCCAAAAAATACCTGGAATGATGGACAAGTTTGGCCCACAAAATGAAGTAGGTCAGAAATTAGTAAAATTCTGTGAAGATAATTTTGTAGTCATAATAACACCCTCTTCCAACAGCATCAAAGACAACTCTACCAATGGATATCACCACATGGACAATATGGAAATAAGAATGACTATATACAGTACTTTGTAGCCAAAGATGGAGCTCTATATAGACTGCATCTCAGATCAATATCTTCTTATTGTAAAGTTCAAAATTACTGAGGGGAAGAGGAAAAATCATTAGACCAAGCAGAAACAAAATAAATAATAGCCCCTGTGAATATGCAGAGAGAATGGATTTAAGGGACTAGACATGGACAGTTTGGGCATTGTCCAGAAAACAGCAACTAAGAATATCCCAAAAAGAAGGAAAGCTAAAACCTCTATTCCATGGTTCCTTTAAGAAAAAAATCAGAGTGAAGTTCACTAAATCTAACCTCTGAGAAAAGCCATGCGATTTCTCATAATGTCCATAATATTGCATGTCCGGAGTGCCTGTCCTATAGCTCTTTCCTAAATCACTATCGCATGCCTCCTGTAACTATATCCAAAGTTGCAGGCGTTTACTCTGAAGTCTCTCAGTTTGCCCAAAAATTTTAAAAAGCCTTGTGGTACCTTCAACCTCCTGTAAGGACATAATAATGCCTCAGAGAAGATAGATTGCCTAAAACCAATGCTATAAAGTAGCTATCGCTACTCCTATGAACTAGGTATCCAAAGGGATTCCCCCTCAAAACTCCATATCTGCTATGAGCCCAGGTATCCCAAAGGATTACCCCTCAGTACTCCCTTTTCGCTATGAGCCCGTGTATCCTGAGGAACCAATTATTTAAATTTAGCATTGATCATTAAACAAATCATATTTAATAAATGATAGCAGCAATATTCAATAATACTTTCAGATTTGAAAATTTATTTATCAGTCTCCAGCTGAGTGCTTGTGCCCTGCCAGGTGACGTCATTGATAGTGTGGAGGAGTTGGCTAAAATCAAATCAATGGTTTTAAGAACAATATATTTTCAAATATATATATACATTCTTAACTGAGTTCCCCATTTTTAGTGAATAAAGGGAATTCTGCCAGTCTAAGGATTTCAAATTTAGCTTTAATTTCCATGTAATATATTTTCCATGTATAAATATGCCCTAACAGAACACATGATCAACATAGTCACATAGTATTGACTCATCTTTTTAAAAACAACCATGAAAGTATGGAAAGAAAATCAGACCTAATAGCTTCCAACAACAAAAAATTGTATATTAAAGAATAACTCATTTAAAAAATTGCCAAATTTCCCCAACATTTTGCAAATATTTTTATGTGCAGTTGTGATAGTTTTATTCTTCTAAAGCCACTGTTAGCAATATAAAGTGAGAATAGACCACCACCCATTGAATTGATCAGTCTGTGGTATTTGTTAAAATAAATAGCACATTCACTTTAAAGCTAATAAATCGAGCTTAACTCAATAATTTGCTTGCAGATCATTCCACATTTCTCCTTGAATATTCATGGAGTGGAAACCATGCTGACTGGTAGTTCCTTCATCTTAGGTTAGTTTGTATTGAGCTAGTTAGTCTAGGGAACAGTTCCATGTGCCATCAATGATGTTAGTTCAAGGGTTAGTCCACCTACCCGTGACTTAAATATATCAGTGTATGTCACATCACATCTGTTTACCCTTTGGGGCATTGCATTAATGATGCAGGGTGCGTTATCCCAGGGTATCAGTAGAGAATCCATTCAATATTGACAAAGCTGTGTCAAACTTGGAATGGAGCCGCTATAAAGTGAGTCACAACCCATCCTGAGCAAGAAGGTGTGTTATTTTTTTTATTTATTTTTAATCTGTCTTTTGTGTATTTGGATTTTGATCAGAACCGTAACCCCTACTATTGTCTCTACATTCTCCCAACCTTTTGCCTGAAATGGATACTAACCTCCTTGGATATCCACTTGTCTGATATCAGCCCTCACTATTAGATTACCCCTGGATACTTTCTTGCCTACATTCAGCCATGATCCAGATTTCAATTCAGATGACACTGACACTTTCAGGTACAGGCTGGGCTTTTACTATCACAGGCATAGGCACAGGCAGGCTGCGGAGAAGAGCAGGGTGTCGCGATCGGGACGGCTTCCTCACATGTGCCATCTTTCGTGCATCAATGCAACCTGAGGGTGAAGTAACCCACGGTACCAATGTATTTTATACAAAGAAAAAAGTAAGTCCCAGAGCAGCGGCCCTCGTGCAACACACTGGCTGCACCGGCGGTAGATCCGAAGCTCTGAGCTAAACCATGTAGGGTCATTCAAGATGGGCAGACAAATTGCAGTCCACTGGAGAAGGAACTCACAACCCACTCCAGTGTCTTTGCCAAGCAAACTATATGGATAATCACAACCAGAGACACAGACAGATGTGCCTGGCGTGCTATGGTCTATACAGGGAGTGCAGAATTATTAGGCAAGTTGTATTTTTGAGGATTAATTTTATTATTGAACAACAACCATGTTCTCAATGAACCCAAAAAACTCATTAATATCAAAGCTGAATATTTTTGGAAGTAGTTTTTAGTTTGTTTTTCGTTTTAGCTATTTTAGGGGGATATCTGTGTGTGCAGGTGACTATTACTGTGCATAATTATTAGGCAACTTAACAAAAAACAAATATATACCCATTTCAATTATTTATTTTTACCAGTGAAACCAATATAACATCTCAACATTCACAAATATACATTTCTGACATTCAAAAACAAAACAAAAACAAATCAGTGACCAATATAGCCACCTTTCTTTGCAAGGACACTCAAAAGCCTGCCATCCATGGATTCTGTCAGTGTTTTGATCTGTTCACCATCAACATTGTGTGCAGCAGCAACCACAGCCTCCCAGACACTGTTCAGAGAGGTGTACTGTTTTCCCTCCTTGTAAATCTCACATTTGATGATGGACCACAGGTTCTCAATGGGGTTCAGATCAGGTGAACAAGGAGGCCATGTCATTAGATTTTCTTCTTTTATACCCCTTCTTGCCAGCCACGCTGTGGAGTACTTGGACGCGTGTGATGGAGCATTGTCCTGCATGAAAATCATGTTTTTCTTGAAGGATGCAGACTTCTTCCTGTACCACTGCTTGAAGAAGGTGTCTTCCAGGAACTGGCAGTAGGACTGGGAGTTGAGCTTGACTCCATCCTCAACCCGAAAAGGCCCCACAAGCTCATCTTTGATGATACCAGCCCAAACCAGTACTCCACCTCCACCTTGCTGGCGTCCAAGTCGGACTGGAGCTCTCTGCCCTTTACCAATCCAGCCACGGGCCCATCCATCTGGCCCATCAAGACTCACTCTCATTTCATCAGTCCATAAAACCTTATCTTGAGATATTTCTTGGCCCAGTCTTGACGTTTCAGCTTGTGTGTCTTGTTCAGTGGTGGTCGTCTTTCAGCCTTTCTTACCTTGGCCATGTCTCTGAGTATTGCACACCTTGTGCTTTTGGGCACTCCAGTGATGTTGCAGCTCTGAAATATTGCTAAACTGGTGGCAAGTGGCATCGTGGCAGCTGCACGCTTGACTTTTCTCAGTTCATGGGCAGTTATTTTGCTCCTTGGTTTTTCCAAACGCTTCTTGCGACCCTGTTGACTATTTTGAATGAAACGCTTGATTGTTCGATGATCACGCTTCAGAAGCTTTGCAATTTTAAGAGTGCTGCATCCCTCTGCAAGATATCTCACTATTTTTGACTTTTCTGAGCCTGTCAAGTCCTTCTTTTGACCCATTTTGCCAAAGGAAAGGAAGTTGCCTAATAATTATGCACACCTGATATAGGGTGTTGATGTCATTAGACCACACCCCTTCTCATTACAGAGATGCACATCACCTAATATGCTTAATTGGTAGTAGGCTTTCGAGCCTATACAGCTTGGAGTAAGACAACATGCATAAAGAGGATGATGTGGTCAAAATACTCATTTGTCTAATAATTCTGCACTCCCTGTATGGTCACCCAGTGTCAAACATAACTGAAGGAATGAACAACAACAACAATACCTTGTTATATATATTAATGGGTAAAAGCAAAATTGCTTAAACCAATACATTTTTCGATAATAGCCCATTTACAATATGCAATATATATAAACTAATGGGAATGTACCAGAATTATTGAAGTAGGCCAAGAAAGCCTCTGCTAGTCATTTATGAGACCTAGGAAAGATAGTCTTAACTAGTCACTGGCATGTGCTGTGGATGAGTCAATCCATATCAAGCGAGACCTTTAAGATCCAGCTCTGATCACACCAAAGTGCAATTTTTTGCACTATCCTGCTTCAAGTCTTTGGTGTGCTAGTTACACTACTGCAACTACTGTATCCTACACTGCTGCTAACTAGCGTTCCTGTCTGGCAGGAGTTATGCCTGCACAAACCACTCAGGTTCGAGCATTCACCTCCACCCGTATGCTGGTTCCTGTCTTCAGTTCCTAGTCTTCTGCTGGGGACCTCTGTTCCATGTGTCTGTTGCTGTCTGCAGCATTGCCGGCCTGCTCCTAAAACTTCTGCTATGGCTGGAGTAGCCATCTGATGCTTTGTCAGTCTGCTACAGAGCTTGTCTGCATTTCAACTGTGGGCTCCTACACTGAATCCTGCATAAATACTGATTGCTGCAGTTGCTTAATCCCCACTACTGCTGGCTTCTTTATTCTTTAGTACTCTGCTTTTGAGCCTGTTTGTCACCTGGCTGTCTGCTTTCAGTGCCTGACTTTATTTCTGTTCCAAGTACCTGGTTCCTGAGGGTATGCTATTTCTTCTTTGTTCAACTATTCCAGACACACAAAGTGCTCTCACTCTCAATATACAAAGTGCCATCCCCAAAAGGAGCAGCCAAACCCCCCACTTTCCCCCCCCCCCCCCCCCCCAGCTATGCCGTTGCTTGGGAGCCCATTCTTATGTACAGTAAGACAGGTATATGTCAAATATTGTATAACCAGAAACTTCTACTCTCTAAATCTCATTAACGCCCTCTTTCAAACTAAATAACCACCTCACCTGGGACATGCATTTTATCTCAAAAAGCATGGCACAGCCCAAATTTGAGCAGGAAACATGTTTTTAATATTACCAGAGTTTCCTTGGTAAATGTGACACTATTGTGATGAACCAATGGAGATTGGCTTGGATATCCGATATGTCTCAGCATTTGTGTGTACTCTCAAACTATTTGTCCTACTAGTAAAGGCCTCTATATCCAAACTCGGAAATATTGGCAAGAAAAATGTTCCAGCACATATACAACACATGCTTAACTTGTAAAGGTAAAGCTACCGGAGTTTCTAGTAAGGGTTCTTCAGGTTTTCTGGGAAAAATAGAATTAAAGCCTATATGCTTAATAAAGAGACCATGATCCATTGTGTGACATCCCTTTGCCTAAATTGTTTAAAATGTTATTAATAACCAAGAATTACTAGGTGTATTAATAAAATGAATACAAGGCATATCCAGTGTTTGTGCTATTAGAATTGATTTATATTTTGTATCCACTATGATTAGATGTAATATATATATATATATATATATATATATATATATATATATATATATATATGATAATTTATTAAATATACATGGAACATGATTCTTTTATCATGAATTCAAAACAGCATGCTTTAAACATTACCAACATTGTGTTTTGTATGAAAAAAATATAACAATTTCAATAAAACTAGCAGGAAATGTAGATTTCATTGGCAGATAAGTACGACTCATACAGCTATTACTGCTCATTGGCTGTCAGGGCCAAGCCTCCAGATCATTTAAACACATGACCTAAGCAAGGCCCAGTGGGTGTGTGCATATAATAATTTATACCCCATCACCCATTGAATATAAAATTAGACACAGACCATTTCTTGGGAGATAACTGGCCACAGCGTTTATTGGTAAACACAACATGACATAATAACCATAACGATAAATAAATAAATAACATAACCCAGAGGGGATGAGCCTGGAAAGAGACAGTACACCCTACGCCCTGAAGCCTCATCCGGGGCCTACTGTGTTGGAATATACGTACGACCGTAGGGTAGGATCTCCCCCATTTTTCCACTGTCCCGTCGACTCCCCTCACCACCCGCCTCTGTGACAAAATAAACAAACTTTTGATACCATATAATATACACTTCAATGATACATCTACCACAATGAATACCTCAGACAATAACAACTTAATCCACAGCTTTTTTTTTTTTTACAGTACAACATATACATCACGTTAACAACAATACTCTAGGGATGGGTGGGCATCTGCTCCCATGGCTAGCTGGGGGTGGACTGGAGGAAATTGGCGCCAAACGCCTACAATGCTCCACCTCCCCCAGCTAGCCACCTCCCGCCCCTACCCGGGCCTGCCAGGACAGGTTTCCCTCCCCCAACCCCAGGCAAGCCTCATGTGGCCTACGGGCCCTTCATTAATCAATTTGATTCTCCTTTGAGAGCCCAGTTGGAAAAAAGAAAGCAGGTGGTGGTACATTATCAAGACAAATACCCTAATTCAGATACAGCCAAGAAAAATACTTTCAATGTCCCTTTAATGATATTTACAAATATGAATATGGATGCAGTGGGCTGTGATCCATGTACTAATATCTTTATATGGCTTACAATAACCCTTTAACTTTTTGTTAAAGAAAACAGCAACTACAAACTCAGCAAAGCTTAGTGCTATTTTTTTTTTTAAATTGTCTGAATTGCATTTGCAGTTTTTTAAGAAACTTGACTGGCACCATCAAGTTGCTCTACATCAGATCATAAACTTTACTGCACCATGAGACAAGTCATCTTTAATAATTTATCAACATTTCTCAACATCTCAGATAAAAGCTGTAAATATGAAATATAGCTACAATAAAACCTCAGTAAAAAATAACTGTTTATTTGTTTGTTTTTCACACATCTTGCAAGTCGCAGGAATTACTGTAATGTGATTAGTGCTTTGGAGCGCTAGATATTTGCTCCTCTTAACTAACTAAATTCCACGCTGCAGCAATGGTGGACTTGGTATCTTAGAAATATAGTACAATTTGGATTATTTGGATATTTTTACAGCAGGCATGTAAATTGGAAGGGGTGCTATAGACCCCATTTTCAAATTTACACCTATTATGGGCCACAATTGCGGGAAACAAACTGCCCATGGGCCACATGTGGCCCTCACGTTGTTTTCCAGACTGAAAAAGCACAAGAGCATGAATCTCTTTAAAAATATACCGTACCTTATTTCTCTCTAAAACTAGTAAATAATATCAGTTGTGTTCTTAAATACGTCTACTCATTACCAAAAGCCAAACTTATATGTAGATGGTCACTCTAGGCCCGAGGTAGGCAAGTTCAGTCCTGGAGAGGTCACAAAAATGCCAGGATTTGAGGATATCCCTGCTGCATACAGGCAAGACTATTGCTTTTTCAGCCATCCTGATTGACTCACCTATGCATTAAAATAAAACTTTCAAATCCAGGTCTGTGTGTGGCTCTCCAGGGCTAAACTTGCCTACCTCTAGCATAGGGTGATCAGATCACCTTTTTCTAAAAAAACATTAAGTGCCCCTCTCCCTTAATAAATTAAAATCCACTTTTATTCCAGGCTTCTGTTAGTCACAAAATGGTCCCTACCCTGTTTTGGTCCGCAGTGCTTTGCACCCACTGCACTGGCAATAGCTCTGTCACTGTAACAATTTATACACGTTTTTTTTTTTTTTTTAATAACACTTATGTCATGATTTTGTTGTTATTTTTATTACAAATCTATTTCATTCCCCAGCCCCATCTGTTTGGTAACACTGCTAACATACATTCTGTAAAAACATATATCAAAGCAAACGGCCTACATTTGATGCCAAAATACAGCATGCAAAATTAAGAGTGAATAAGACAAAAGCTCCGGATTTTACATGCAGTCTCCTGGCAAAATTACCCGGCATAACTCACAAGGTAATGAAGAGTCCCTGTGGTACTTAATCAGTATTCTGTGTCTGCACTGGAAGAGCTGAGTTTTATTAAAATAGGCCAGGTAACCAGTTTAATAGCAAATAAAACAGACATAGATTCCAGCGTTGTGAAGAGGGTTATTTTATTACTATAAGAAGTATTAATATGTATTTTTACTAAGGCAGGAAACTAAATCAAATTATTTATCTCATATATCTGCAATAAAGTATTATACATGATCAGATGTTATGTTGTGGGAAGCTACATTCATTTGTTGGAAACAAACCAGTCCTTATGTTTTTGATTCTTGTAGATATCCCGCCTGTTATGTGTCTTTCTGCACTAATGTGAACAGACACCCATTTATTACAGAAATGTAATATACCGTATATATTAGCCGAGTTTTTCAGCCCTTTTTTTAAGGTTAAAAAGGGCCCCCTCGACTTATACTCGAGTAACTCTCCCCCCGTGTCTCTCTAACCCCCCCCCGTGTCTCTCTAACCATCCCCCCGTGTCTCTCTACCCCCCGTGTCTCTCTAACGCCCCTGTGTCTCTTTCCCTCCCCCCCTCCTCATCCTCAACCCCCCTCCTCATTCTAAACCCCCCCCCTCCTCATTCTAAACCCCCTCCAAATATCTCCCCCTCTCCCTTTCCCATCACTTACCTCCATGTGCAGCTTCTGCTCCGGCGTCCGCTCCTTCCGGCGTCTTGACCCGGCCAATGCTAATGACGTGGCACGGTTAGCATATACCGGGTGCCGACTTCCACTCATCCTCTCCCTCCCCTCTCCCTCCCCTCATCCTCTCCCTCTTCTCCCCCTCCCCTCATCCTCTCCTCTCCTCATCCTCTCCCTCCCCTCATCCTCTCCCTCTTCTCACCCTCATCCGCTCCCTCCCCTTTCCCTCCCCTCCTCCTCTCCCTCTCCTCTCCCTCCCCTCATCCTCTCCTCTCCCTCCCCTCATCCTCTCCCTCCCCTCTCCCACCCCTCATCCTCCTTCCTCCCTCCTCCCCTCATCCTCCCTTTCCCCCTCTCCAATTACCCTCCCCTCACTTACCTGTATTGCGCCGCTCCTGCAGCTGTCCAGCGCGCCTTCTGTGTCGGGACCCGGTATATGCTAATGACGTGACATACCTAATTTGAAGTAATATATGCAGGAAGCATTGTGCAGAAGAGCTGGCAATCTGTTTTGATGTTGCTGCAGCATACAATGTGTGTTTTGAGGGCTGTGGAGCTGCTGTGTAAGTGTCAGTAATGTGTGCAGTGTGTAGTGTAAATAGTGTGCGTGCTTGAGCCAAATCTGTTAGGGTAGCTGTGTACTTCCGCATTGTGTAAGTTAGTGTTCTAAAATGGCGCCTAATGTGTGGTACGCGTCTGTGGCTGATTTGGCGTCCTTGTACTTGGATCCCGTTTGTCTTTTTCAGAAAATCTGTAGGTGTTTGGTCGTGTTTTGTGTCTTTAGAGTCGTGTAGCCTCGTTTTTCTCTCGCTTAGGGGATTTTCGGGTGTCCAAACTCTTGTATTTCGAGTGAAATTGAGGTTTAACTTCAGTTTTCGAGGTCCTGGGTGCCCCCCCTTGCTGTAGGTAAGCTTTTTATGTATTTGTTGTGTGTATTTATTGTGTTTAATGTTTTCATGTGCGCGGAAAAGGTCGTATTTTTGCGAGGTCATAAGTCCCGCGTCTTGTATTTGTTTCTCGTAAGTCCGTAAACTTTCCGAGGTCCGCAGTTGCTGACAAGGAGCGCCTTTGGCGCTCCATGCCAGCAACTGCGGCCCTTGCTTTGTGACACTTTAAAGCTAAGCTATCATGAGCAAATCACAATAATAAGTATGGTTTAAGTATAGTGTACGCACTGAAAACACATACACTCAACTATTTTGATAGCAAAAACTCTCTTCTAAAAGAAATTCATCTGTCCCTATTAGTTCCCCAAAAGTCACTTTTTGGAGTGACAGCTCCATAATAAACTGCAAACCCCTTTATGCCATGCTAACCATGTCCCTCCTTCTATTTTTGGTTTATCTCAAGTAATTTTCTCCAAGGTTTCAGGAGAAATAGTCCATGGGCCTCATTCAATTGCGATTTGGCCAATTGAATAGGGCTCTATATAAAAAAAATATGCTATGTTCTTATATAGAGCCCTATTCAATTGGCCAAATCACATTAGAATGAGGCCCCATGTGTCTGTTCTGCAGTAAATGTCTTTAGAGCACTAAGCCTATTTTATCCACACATATCCTCTAATATCTGGACACTTTGCTCAAGCCGCTTTCACTGTTAAAATATAGCAATATCACAAGCCAATCATTTTAAAAAAATGCATACAAATGCAGCATAAATAGTACTGGATTTCTCAGGAATGATCCTGTTACGAAAAAATGGCTAATTCAATGTATAACTAGTTTCCCATGACCTTTAAGAATAACCTAAAACAATCTGAATTTGGCTTGATAATTTTAGACTGGATGACCCATTGGTCCATATTTGTGGTAAAAATCTATATTTCTATATTTATTTAGCATTTATACCAATATAGCCTAGAATATAGTTACTTTTCCACATACTGAAAAAAATCCTCAATGTGAAGATATTTGTAGACTTTATTTTGCTGCATGTACTAGCTGAGTACATTTGAAAAAAAAGAGCCTTTGATTCTAAGGAAACAATTTAGGGAACTGCGGGTAATATATTTGATTTCTCTGGCTATAGAAATCAGGGAACAGAGTTATTGCAGAATGTAAGGTTGACTGTGAGATTGTAATGGAGCCAGATCACAGAGGTCAGAGCCAGATACAAACAGGATGTTTGTCATTCCATTAGTTGGAAAGGAAAAGAAAGACTTTGTAAGTGTTTGTACAGCACTTACTCCGCTGTGCCCTGTGTGAAAGCTTCCTTGTAAGTGATCACACTACTGAATTACACCTTGCAGTTTGGCTTTGTATCATATCCTTTATTTTGATCTCAGTGGTCACTAAAACGTTATTCATGCTGGAATATATATATATATATATATATATATATATATATATATATATATATATATATACTTGTTTCGTGATCAGAATTCTGAGAAATACAGCTATTACATTGCATTCTAGGAACCTGGACAGATACATACCGACAAAGGCTTTGCTCTTGCAATCCATGACCATTTTAAACATGGCTTCCCTTAAAGCATATGCCCGCTGTATTATTCAGCTTTTTTGCAAAGCTCAGGATGGATTATACACAAGCTAGGAAACCTACCCACGCGCAGCTGATTCAAGGTTACTGCCTATCAACAGCTGGATCCTAGCTTGTGTAGTAGATTTTGTGGGGAGGTTGTTTACCACAACAATCATTTAATATATGGTGGGCAAAAGAGCGATAGAAGCCCTCCACCGTACAGTATGTAAATAGTACATTTGTGTTCACATTTGAACATCTAAAACAAGTTAAAAAACTTGTTTCCTGCTCAGAATTTCGAGAAATACAGTTATTACACTACATTCTTGGAACCTGGACAGGGACATACATGCAATCCATAACCATTTTAAACATTGCATATATATATATATATATATATATATATATGTATGCATTTTTCGTGTTCACCATTAATGGGACATAGAACACAGTTATATTTTGTTTTCAAGCATTTGTATAAGCATTACAAAAGTTGTTTTTGGCATGAAAAAAATATTACGGTAAGTAAAATCTGTTTAAAAATCATTGAAACATTGAAACTAGGAAATGTAGAGTGTATTCTTTAATCTGTAGATCTGAGCTTCCCTCTCTCTACTACAGCTCTCACTCATATATCTCTCACTGTTGACAACACCATCATCACTATCCCTTCCAGGCCCATTGTCTTGGGCTTCTACTAGACCCTGGCGTCTCTTTCATTCCTAACATACAATCACTAACAAAATCTTTTAATTTTCACTTAAAAAACATTGCCAAAATTTGTCACCATGTTACACAAGACACAACTGAAATTCAAATCCACTCTCTCGTCCTATCTCGCCTCGACTATTGCAGCTCTCTCCTTGCTGGCCTCCTCATTACCCAAATGTTTCCATTTAAAATTCATATTGAACCTATCCGCTCGACTCATAGCTCAGTGTCGGCAGCATCTCTCTGTCATTCACTCCACTGGCTTCATGTAGCCTCCAGAATACAATTTAAAATCACTACCCTAATGTATAAAGCCCTCAAAAATAATGAACCTTCTTAAATCTCTCCCCTCTGCTAATGACCTTCTTCTATCCTCCTCTTATCACCTCCTCTCACTCCCACCTTCAGGACTTTTCTTGTGTTGCCTCATACTCTTTGGAACTCCTTACCTCGCTCCGCTAGACTATCTTCCTGCCTCAAAATCTTCAAAACCTCACTAAAAACCCATCTTTTTTAAGACGTGTATCATCTTCATCCTTATTTTGCACAACACACCTTTCATACTTATATATGTAAGTTTTTGAGTTTTCAATCTAAAGTGCTTTAGGGAAAGAGCTGTGTACATTTGATTTTAAGCTGAAAGACCGGGCCCTCCATTATTTTGCAATGTGTTAATATTGTTTTTGACTTGTACTTAACCCGTGTAGAGAATTACAGAATATATTGGCGCGTAACAAATAAATGATAATAATAATCACTCTCACTGGTTGGAAGAGGGATTCTGAATATTTTTTGAGTACCGAGACCGTTATTTGAAAAAAGGAAAACACACCATGACATATTATCAAATACACTCATATTGTCTGGCTAAAGTTTTGATTTTATTTAATTGATGAACTAAACATATGTTTAACATGAAAATATCTTACATTGGCCCTTTATTGTCCTGTTATTAGAGAAATTAGTAGTACACATATAAATATAATTACAACTGGTAATTATTAAAAATATTGCGTGGACATTAGATGTCATTGGACTTAAATAAAAATACAAAACCTCTCTATTTAGTGTCTAATTATCTCTTACAATGCAGGGGGGGGGGGGGGGGGGGGGGGGGGAGAAATAAGAAGAGCATGTCCAGTAGAATTAATAATATCACACAGACTTTTAACTGATAATGTTTTATCATTATTCTAATCATTATTCCTCCACCCTTCTTTTTGTATACTAGCAAGCCTAGCAAATGACCAATATATTTAATTATTGAACATATTCCGATTTAAACAAAAGAATACAAGATCAAGAATCCGAGTGACTGTTGACCCTAAACACATCAGTAACCACCTGAGGAGCGCTACAGAGAACCACAGGGATATAACACCCTGTAACATTTTTATCTAAAATAAGATAGACTTTTAAAAAACTACACCTATGGGGGGGTGTCATGAATCAGCCAGCGGCCATATTGGATTTGGCGTGAACTATGCTGGGGCCATTTTGTGACTGGCAGCAGTGGCCATCTTGGGGCTGGGTCATCTTCCACATGCTGTTGCCATGTGGAAGAACAAAAGGTTTGGGCTCACAGTGCTTGTGAATGGTATAGGATAGGGGAATGAGTAAGGGTTTCCACTGTCACCATTAAATAAAGTCAGCATTACTGCATAAAATGGATTGACGTGGAAAACCTGCCCAACCCTGATACCATGTGGGAATGGGGAAATATGTTATGGGTTATAATATGTTAGTATTATATTGTATATTGTATTATGAAGTGATAGCTATGTTTTGATTAGTCAACCCTCCCCCATTGTATAAACTCTCAGTCAGGAGTTGCCCATATGGTCCTGAAGGTAAACACTTGAAATGATAGTAGTCAGGAACAAAGGGGTCTCCACAGACACAGAGGCACCATAACCCCAGGGGGTCTACAGGGATTCCCACTCAGAGAATCAGGGCAAAGTCCAGAGGGCAGGGAGATGTTTCTCCCTTGAGAGCCAGAGACCAACTAAATTAGGTAGCCACACCTAGTGGGCAGACCTGGGAGGAGTCTCATGTTTCCCACGGTGTAAAGCTACAGGAGAGGCCATTAGGGGCTGACCTCAGGTAGCCCCTCCCTCTACTATGTTGTAAAGAGTTTATATACGTGTGTTTTCAAAATAAAGGTTGTTGAGAGATAGTTTTCACATAAACAAGGTGTGAGACTATTTCTGTGTGTTGTATCCTGACTTGGGGGGTGGTCTTGCTATGGGCCACTAAGTAACCTGGATCCAGTATTCTCTAGCTTTTGGGCCTTGCCCTCTTCAGAAGCCATCTTTTGTGCCACAGAGAACAAGAACTTCATGATTCTTCTGGGGTAGGTTTGAACTAGGTTCATATCAGGCCCCCAAGAAGAAGCAGATCGTGACAGGGGGTTATTATACTTACCCTCCACTTTCACAACCCTACAGTGACTATCCCCAATGGACTTGTCCTCACTCTATAAATGGATAAGTGGGCACTTCCATGTTGATTAAAAAATACATCCACATCTTGCTTGTTTGAAGCCCTTGTTCCTCATGTTTGGCCCATGGAAATGGACCTCCTTCTAATAATCCTGCTGCTCTATAAAAAAAATGTTATCCAAGGAGCTTTCGCTTCGACTAATATTTTGAGTGCGTCTTAATCAAATTTCAGACAATCCTCATTAATTACTTCAAGTTTTGTAGCACATAAGCATTTCACAATTCAAGTGATATTGCACACCCAGTTAGTTAAAATATTTTGCTATTGTTCCCCCTCTCCTTTCACCCTTGCCTTTTTTTATTTAAAATGTTCTTCTATTTCCCCTTACCTTACTCATTTCCATAGAATGTCCCCTTCTCAAGAAAACCAAATACACACACAAATGTGTATCTTTATGTATATATCATGGCAATATTTAGGCTTTATGCTGCCCTAGGCCCATTCAGATTTGCATACCCCAATGTCCCATTTCCTTGATCTCACCCACTCCCCAAACCCCAGTTAGTTACATAGTTATATAGTTACATAGTAATGGAGGTTGAAAAAATATTTTAGTCCATCAAGTTCAACCTTTTAAGATCTCTCTTTAAGATACTGGTGATCAGACTCCTCCCTGGATCAATACTCCCTCTCTAATTAACCAGGATAACCCTAAATGCCCTTTTTAGTTAAAAATATATCCAGTCTCTCCCTTTTTAAAGTTATCTATCAAACCCGCTGTCGCCACCCTTAATGTGAAGAACCCTTTTCTTTCTTTAAGGTGGAATCTTTTTACTTCTAACCTCAAACCTCTTTTCAGTTGAAATCCTCTTGGCCTCAAAAATTCACTTGACAAAGCTTTATACTGACCCTGGATGTATAAGGTGATCATATCCCCTCTTAGACACCTTATTTCTAGAGAAAATAGGCTTAATTTAAATAGTCTTTCTTCATAACTTAGTACTTGTTACAACATGTCCTATCCCCTTGCTATATCCAAATCATCAGCCTTATTAAATTGCAATTCCGCCAATTGAATAGGGCTCTATTTAAGCACATAGCATATTTTGTTACAGAAGTTTTTAGTTAGTGAACTTCTATCCAAAAGCAAGGTCTTCACCAACTTAAGTAAAAAAAAAATGCTATGTGCTTAAATAGAGCCCTATTCAATTGGCCGAATCACATATGTGTATGATCATTTATGTATATTAGAAAGTATTAAGTATACTTATAGATAGAAAAGTCACTACAAATAGGTATTGTTTTGCCTATACAACCATTATTCTATGGTACTGTTTTGGGAGAACAAAAGTATTCCTCAGAGATATCTGCCCCTGGCCAAATTACCAATATATATATAAATAGTGTGCACACCTTAGAGAAATAAGACACAGACACAGTGTTTCTGTATAAGAATTCTCAAAGCGCTCTATTCCAAAATGGCAGTGTACAAGTTTATATATAAAAACGTTATCTGATCAAACGTCACATGATTCCTTTGTCTAGGAATCAATAGCTTTATTGATTGGTTCAAAAAGATCTGCAGTCTGTTGTCGTCATAGTGGTCAGATGAGGAAGGATCAGTTCATTGGTCTAGAAGGCAGGCGGTGCCTGTATCCTTATTTGGTCACGGATGTTTGCATCATCAGGCCACTCCCAGTTGTAGTTCTGTAGCCATTTTGTTATGACTGGATGTAGTCCATCCTCCATCTTAGGTAACCTCCATTGTTAGTAATCTTCTTCTCATTTATACATACATAAGTGAGTAAGGAATAAAAGGATATGGCAGACAAACATAATAACATAAAAAGACATTTTCCTAATTACCATCCATAACAGTACAGCACTGGCATCTTCAGGCAGCCTGCAGCCCAATGAAAATGTGCTGCCATAGGCCTCATAGACCTAGACCTAGACATATCACTGGGATATAATTATAAAATTGTAGGCTCTCAATTTTAGGAGAAAGTCAAATCAATTTATATACCCTCCACTAAAGCAGAAGTATTTCATATGTATGGAGTAGTGTATATAAAAATGTGTGCCCACATCACATATAAATAACATGTTACAGCAGTATATAAAGCATATCTTGATTTTGCAATGTCATTCAGACCACCAATATTAAGACCACCAATATTCAGACCACCAATATGGAAGACTGAGGGCGCTTCTCTTGGAAGTATACAGCTTCACACAAGCTTACAGCTCAGGACTAGTTTTACACAAACTATCTTGACTATTTTTATCCGTTTGGCCCCAAGAGCTGAGGATCACTCTTCTTTGTGTTGGTTTGTACTGAACATACAGAGACAACAAGAACATTTTAAACAAAATATATATTTTTTCATAATTAAAAAAATAATAAAAGCCTAGCTCCCATTCAGAGCCTACCTCACTTCTTGGCCCCTCTCTATAAGGGGTGTAGCTAGGCCACTGCCACCTAAACATAACCAATGTAACAAGTCCTTTGAGGCCTAAGCTGGCCTTGCAGGGCACTCACAGCTTTCTGTGTTGTCTCCTTTTGGGTCTCAGCCTCCTCCTGGCTTGCTGTCTCCTGCAGTCTCGGCACTCTGCATAGTGGACTCCCATGCAGCCTACACATGCAACTTCTAACTGTGTCTTGTTATTCAAGCTGCACAGCACAGCAATCTCTGGTGATATTAATGTAAACTCCATCACTGCTTCTGTTATTCTTTATAGTTTGCCTCTAAGATGGCTGCTCCCATAATGTAGATCCTTCCATTAGAAGCACTCAGCATCTGGTTTTCATGACATTCCTGTCTCTTGGAGAATACAACACTTCAAGATTTTCATTCATCTAAAATAATAATTAGAATCTATTTTATTTTTAGCAAACTTTTCAGAAACTAGATAGTTTATGCTCAAACAAAAGTACAATATGTTGGGATGAAACATAGT
This sequence comes from Discoglossus pictus, assembly GCA_027410445.1. Classification (NCBI taxonomy): domain Eukaryota; kingdom Metazoa; phylum Chordata; class Amphibia; order Anura; family Alytidae; genus Discoglossus; species Discoglossus pictus. The sequence continues at coordinate 32,196,537 of CM050166.1, read as the reverse complement.
TTAATGAAGTTATAGGCTTTGGATATACTCACTAGTGTGACAAGGCACTTATGGTTTCTATGAAATTCTTTGAAGGCTATTCACTAAAATATGAAGAATTTGAGAGCTCTCTCTGCACTAGTATAAAACCTATCACCTCATTCAATATAGCCCAATGTCCCTCAGTATTTCTACTGCATCTCACTATTAGAGAATTCACCCCTCATAGATCATCCCACCTCCTCCCTGATCGCTCTTGACCTCTTAGACATCATCCATTACCTTCTCTAACTTTAAAATTATCATAGCTCCCTATCGATTATATCAAACTCAAACATATTATGTTCCCTCCATCATCCTGTCCCTTATATGTCAAACTCCCAAAAGAAACAATCTCACCTCCATTACTTGTATGACCGTTATAACCAAGATTTGGAAGTTTGAGTTTCTCTTCCTTTCTGAAGACCCTCCATATGAGCCATTGCCTTCAAAAAGCTCTCCTGCTACAGCCAACTGGGAATTACTTTACCCTCATATAACAGCTACTTATATAGTGGTCAGGCTTTATGATGTCATCCACTATGACGTACGGTGATGTCATCCACAGGGGAGCAGTATCATCACCCAAGGAGCTTGTCCACATGTGTGATAGTCTGTCCCAAAGGGCCTGTTGAGCATATTACATTATGTGGGTTTTGTACTGATTTAAGTGCCAAATGGAAACCTTAAATAAGATACTTAAAATAATTTATTTTTTTACAAATAAAAATAGGAAGAAAATAATAAATTGCCAGCTCCCATTCAGAGCCCCCTCACTTCTCTCTATAAGTTGGGTAGCTAGTCCACTTCCACCTTATACATATTTAAAGATAACAAGTCTCTTGAGTTGATCTCCATTACAGTCTATCAGTCTCTTGAGTTGCTCCATATTACAGTCTCCCAGCTCGCTCTCCATTACAGTCTATCAGTCTCTTGAGTTGCTCTCCATTACAGCCTCTCAGCTGACTCTCCATTGGATTCTCTCAGCCTCCTGGTTTGCTGTCTCCTGTAAAATGCTGTTTCTGCTAACTTCAGGCCAGACTCCATTGCACCTGCCGCGCAGTAACACCGAATCTCACATATCCATCTCCCTGTGATATAAATCAAGTCACCATAACAGTTTATTTGTACATATCAGTTTCTCTCCAAGATGGCTGTTCACATAATGAAAATGCTTTCATCCAATGTTAGCAGCGATACCCAATATCTTGATTTTGGACGCTCCTTTCAGAGATGCTACAGTTACAGGTTTTCATTGATCTAATCAGAAAAATATAAAATGTTTTTTCAACTAAATAAGAGGATATATTTGTAATAAACAATTTATCAAACAAACATACACTATGCTGATAAAAAATACCTTTTAATGAACTGCTTGGCAAATGGTTATATTGACTAAGGTGGGACCTTTCTCACTACTGAGCCAAGACCAGTCTGTGGAGCTTATTGCCTAAAGTATGAAGCATTTGCGCCTTAGAATAACATAGGAATTGGAGGTGTTACACCTCACTAGTAAGAAACCACTCATGTTATTAATATCCCCATGAATAAAAATGTATGCAAGTGGTTACCATGTTTATGATGATCTCGTGCCCCTCATATACCTATGTTAGACCACTGTTTCTAAAAAGGGTACGTCCAATTTTTCCCCCCCAAATGAAATGTCTTGTATTATTATTATCATCTGTGGAGGAGACATAGAGGCCCTAGTAGTTGTCAGGTCATCACTTTTTAGAGGGGCATAAGACTCTCAGATGAAAGAGGAGACTTGTCTGTTTTCCAAGAAGGATCCCTGCCACTCTTCATCATGCAAGGGAAGAGACAGGGAAGACAGGGAAGGGAAGAGACAGAGGCTCTTTATAATCCCATACTCTTGAGAGCCCCAGTTGTGTGCGACCAAGAACATGATAATGTCACTACGTAGCACAGGTTCCTATAAGAGGTCTCATCATATCCCTCTGGACACTGGCTGGGACTAAATATGGAAGAGACCTGTCCACTCGCCTCATAAGGGAGTGGAGTTTGCACCCAACGGGTTAATATAAGAAAAGATACCCAGCCAAGTTGAATGATAAAAAAACAACAGTGTTGTTTGGTAGATATAACATGGGCATATTTAGGATTTTATGCTGCCCTAGATCCATTCAGACTGTGCGCCCACCCCTTATTTACTGCACCCAAGGCCAACACCCCAGTCATTACTCCTCCGACTAAGCTATATCCCAATAGGTTTATCAGTATTTATGTATATCAGAAAGTCTTGCTTACACTTACAGACAGAAATGTCACTACAAATAGGGATTTCTGTGTCTAAGTAACCATTATTCTATGTAACAGCACTGGCATCTTCAGTTAGCCTCCTGCCCCCTGCAAATGTTCTGCTGCCCCCTGCAAATGTGATGCCCTAGACCGTCATAGACATAGACCTAGACATACCACTGGAACATAATTATAAAACTGTAGTTCTCAATTTTAGGAGAAAATAAAATCTCTTCAAATACTCGTCACTAAAGCAGAAGTATTTAATGTGTATGGAGTAGTGTCAGTCACACCCTCCTTCTCTCTCCCCCTTCCTTCTTTTTGTCCCTTCCTTTTCTCGCTCTCTCTCTCTTTCATTCTTTCTCAGTCTCCCCCCTCTCTCTCTCCTCTCTTTGGGTCGTTCTCCCTCTATCTCCCTTCTCTCTCCCTCTCTCTCCTTCTCCCTCTCTCTGTCCCTGTCTCCCCCTTTATTTCTCTCCCTCCCTCTCCCCCTTCCTTTTTGTCTCTCTCCACCTGCTTCCCCCTCTACTCCCATTTTTTCTCTCCAACAATCTCCCTCATCTCTCTCCTTCCCTCCCTCTTTCTCTCTCCCTCTCTCTATCTTTCTCCCTCCCTCTCTCTATATCCCCCTCTCATTATCTTCCTTTCATTTTTTTTATCTCTCTTTCTATATCTCTCCCTCTTCCTATAGCTCCCCTCCACCCCTCTCTCCCCCTCTTTCTCGTTCTTTACCTCTTTCTCTCTGTCTCTCTCTCTCACACCCACTCTCTTTCTCTCTATCCCCTCTCTGTCACCTTCTCCCCTCTGTTGCCCATCTCTCTTTGTCTCTCCCATATATTTGTCTCCACCTCCCTCTCTCTTTTTCTCTCTATCCCCCTCTCTTTTTGTCCCTTTCTCTCTCTCCCCTCTCTTTCATTCTCTCCCTCTCTCTCCCATCTTTCTCCTAATCTTTCCCCCCTTTCGGTCTCCCTCGCCTTCTTTCTGTCTCTCCCCACTCTTTGTCTCCCACCTCTATCTCTCCCTCTTTCTCTCTCCCCCTCTCTTTGTTTCCCTCGCTCTTTCTCTCGCTGTGTCTCACTGTCTCACCCACGTTTTCTTTCTCTCTACCCCCTCTCATTCTCTCCCTCTCTCTCCCCCTTTCTCCCCCTCTGACTCTCTTCCTCTCCCCCCTCTCCCTCTCTTCCCCCCCTCTCTACCCTCTGCAGGAGGAGGGATCCAGGGGAGGGGAGGGAGTGATCTAGGTGGGTGGCAGCTGGGGGCATTTTTGCCACCCCCAAGCAGGTACCACCCGGGACGGTCCGCCCCTGGCGCCACCCCCTAGCTACGCTACTAAGTAGAGTATATTAAAAGGTATGCCCAAATCATTAAATAACATGTAACACAGCAGTAAATAGAACAGAATCCTAGTATCAGTTGGACTGACTTAATACACTGGGTAAGAGTTACCACTTACAGTAACCACTTACTTTACTATGCTACAACAAAAATTTGGACCATCACTAGGAAGCTATGTACACAACAACAGTCCTATGGATGTAAGTAACTGCATCAAATCATGAAACAGGAAACATATAGTTCAGCCCCATGTCCCATTTCAGGGACCTCATATTTGAAGGTCTCTGCTGTGCCCCACAAGCTGGCTGAAATCCCTATAATAAGCTCATAAAGGGGTAGGCAAACCAAAAAGAGAGTGTGTCTACAGCCCTGTGTTCCATTTCAGGGACCTCCTATCTGGAGGGCTATCCACAAGCTGACTGAAATCCCTGTAATAAGCTAATAGAGTGCTAGGCAAGGCAAAATAAATGTATCTAATCCCAGAGTACATCTGTAGAATTTTGGACTGACTTAATACCCTGGGTAAGAATTACCACTATTCAGTAACCACTTACTTTCCTATGCCACAACAATAATTTAGACCATCACTAGGAAGCTATGTACACCACAGCAGTCCTATGGATGTAAGTAAAGGCATCAAATCATGAAACAGGAAACATATACCGTAGTTCAGCCCAATGTCCCATTTCAAGGACCTCCTATCTAAAGGGCTATGGTGTAAAGGGGTAGGCAAAGCAAAAAGAGAGTGTGTCTAATCCCAGAGTACCAACGGATAGTGGCAGTTAAAAATAAAACACATATATACAGCTAAAAACAAAAAAGTTTTAGCCTTACTATACTACCACCATTGGGGCCTTAGAATAACTAACCATGTATCAAAGGGTAAATACAAATTATACCCAGTAAAGCCCAATTGGGCAGAATATATATTACTAAATCACTATTAAGATAACGTGGTAGTCATAATAATAAGCAACCTGACAGGTATTACACTCCCATTTCACCATATACTGGCTTTGTCAAAAGCTAAAATTGCTAAGAGAGTAGAGGAGTAAGCCATAACTGCCAAAATGCATGTTCATGCCATAACATCACGCACGTGAACGTGATGTTGTCATGACACGTGCATGCCCGCACATGTGCATTAGACCCAAATTGGCACTAAGAAAAAAAATTAGAAATGCATAGCATGTTTAAATACATTCTGAGTAGAGGAGGAAGCCATTACTGCCATAGTGCACGTTCATGTCATGACATCACGCACGTGAACGTGATGTTGTCATGACACGTGCATGCCCGCACATGTGCATTAGACCCAAATTGGCACTAAGAAAAAAAAATAGAAAGGCATAGCATGTTTAAATACATTCTGAGTAGAGGAGGAAGCCATTACTGCCATAGTGGACGTTCATGTCATGACATTATGCAAGTGCAGGTGATGATGTCACGAAACATGCACGTGCATGTGCACGCTTGCACATTTGCTTTAGACCCAAAGTGGCAATTAGAAACAAAGATTTAAGAGAAAGGCATATCCAATAGACTGAATAAACTGAACATCACTTTTTATGCAGCACCTAGGAACTGTCTAGTGACAGGAGCTTTTGACCGGGCTGGGTGCTGGGTAGCCATTGGCTAAGTTAAATTTGTGGGTGGGGACTAGCAGGTTATAAAGGTCACTCAACTTTTAATCCGAGCAGAGCTTCCCTCCCTCCCTCCCTGTATATTTTGTAAAATGTTTGAATTGTCACAGCTTTGGCGGGGGTGCTGCATCACCTTAGGGCGGAGCTCATTAGCTGGGCAGGTATCCGGGCTGGGCCAATGCCAGAGGTCTCTTCGGCATGGGGTTCCATAGGGCCTTTGGCTGGGGATCAGCTCCGTCCTGGGAAAGGTATGCAGCCCCAGGTTTAGGACAGTTTATGGTACCTGTTATGTTATGGTTAATAAAGCTGTGGCCTGTAATTATACCCATACATCAGGTGTTTATTTGGGTGGTGGGTATAGTATTGGCAGACCATGTCACATATGCAGAGATCGATATCTTCACTAGCTTATCTAACTTCACATCATGAAGTTGCAATTGATGAGCATTTACATTCCTTAATAATTGTTGTATTTTGTGGTAGGCTCTGCATTATCACACACTGAGCAGTTTTACATATTTTCAGCTTATTCAGTCTATTGGATATGAGTTTCTCTTCTTTTTCTTGTTTTTAAGTGCTTGTTTGCGTCTAATGCACATGTGCAGGCGTGCACGTTTCATGACAGCATCACGTTCACGTGCGTGATGTTATGGCATGAACTTGCACCATGGCAGTAATGGCTTCCTCCTGTACTCTCTTAGCAATTTTAGCCTTTGACAAAGCCAGTATTTGGTGAAATGGGAGTGTAAAGCACGTCAGGTTGCTTAATATTATGACTACCATGTTAACTTAATAGTGATTTAGCAATATATATTCTGCCCAATTGGGCTTTACTGGGTATAATCTGTACTTACCCTTTGATACATGGTAAGTTATTCTAAGGCCCCAATGGGGGTAATATAGTAAGGCTAAAACTTTTTTGCTTTTAGATGTATGTATGTGTTTTATTTTTAACTGCCACTATCCGTTGGTACTCTGGGATTAGACACACTCTCTTTTTGCTTTGCTTACCCCTTTACATCATAGCCCTTCAGATAGGAGGTCCTTGAAATAAGACATAGGGCTGAACTATATGTTTCATGATTTGATTCAGTTACTTACATCCATAGGACTGCTGTTGTGTACATAGCTTCCTAGTAATGGCCTAAATCATTGTTGTGGCAACGTAAAGTAAGTGGTTACTGAACAGTGGTGATTCTTACCCAGGGTATTACGTCAGTCCAAAATTCTACAGATGTACTCTGGGATTAGACACTCATTTTGCCTTGCCTAGCACTCTATTGGCTTATTACAGGGATTTCAGCCAGATTGTGGGGCACATCATAGCCCTCCAGATAGGAGGCCCCTGAAATAGGACACAGGGCTGTACTATATGTTTCCTGTCTCATGCAAATATACAGCTTCACACAAGATTAGCGCGCAGGACTAGTTTTACACTAGTTTTCACTAAATATCTTGTCTGTTTGTGTCAGTGTGGCCCCAAGAGCTGACGGTCACTCTACTCTGTGTCGGTTTGTACTGAAACGCACTGGCAACAAGATCATTTTCAATCAAATGTTTATTTTTTCATAATTAAAAAATAATGAAGGCTGGTGATCACTCTACTCTGTGTTTGTTTGTACCGAAACACACAATGACAAAAAGATAATTTAAAATCAAATGTTTATTATTTCATAATTAAAAAATAATAAAAGCCTAGCTCCCATTCAGAGCCTACCTCACTTCTTGGCCCCTCTCTATAAGGTGTGTAGCTAGGCCACCTAAACACAACCAATGAAACATGTCATTTGAGGCCTAAGCTCTCCTTGCAGAGCACTCACAGCCTTCTGTGTTGTCTCTTTTTGTGTCTCCTCCTGTTTTGCTGTCTCCTGCAGTCTCTAGACTCTGTTTACTGGACTCTCATGCAGCCTACACATGCAACTTCTGTGTTTTGCTATTCAAGCTGCACAGCAATCTCTGGTGATATAAATGCAGACTCCATTACTGCTTCTGTTGTCTGTTACCTCAGTTTGTCTCTAAGATGGCTGCTCCCATAATGTAGATGCTTCCATTAAAGGCACACAGCATCTTGATTTTAGGACGTTCCTGTCTTTCTCTGAGAACGCTTCAAGATTTTCATTCATCTAACTGGAAAAATAACAGATATTTACTTTTTCAACTAAATATGGCCAAAATAGATAATGTTTTTTTTTTTTTTACTAAACCTTACAGAAAAGAGAGAGTTTATGCTATAACAAAAGTACAATATGTTGGGATCAAACATGTTTTAATGAAGTTTTAGGCTTTGGATATACTCACTAGTGAGACAAGACGTTTATGGTTTCTATGTAATTCTTTTCAGCCTATTTACTAAAGTATGAAGAATTTGAGAGCTTTCTCTGCACTAGTATAAAACCTTTCACCTTTTTCAATATAGCCTTATGTACATCAGTATTTCTAAGTGTAATAGTACTGCATCTCACTCATAGAGCATTCACCCCTTACAGGTCACCCCACCTCCTCCCTGATTGCTCGTGACTTCTTAAACATTATCCATTACCTTCTCTCAATTTACAATAATCATAACATAATAATCAACATCTCAACTCAGATATATTATGTTCCCTCCATCATCCTGTCCCTTATATGCCAAAATCCAAAAGAAGCAATCTCACCTCCATTACTTGTATGATCGTTATAACCAACATTTGGAAGTCTGAGTTTCTCTCCCTCAGACCTTCTTCATTCTTGAAGACCCTTCATATGAGCCATTGCCATCAAACATCTCTCCTGCTACAGCAAACTGGAAATAACTTTACCCTCATAACATAGCTACTTATATAGTGGTCAGGCTTTATGATGTCATCCACTATGACAGAGAGTAATGTCACCCACAGAGGAGCAACATCAGCACCCAAGGAGCTTGTCCACATATGTAACAGTGAAACCCAAAGGGCCTGGTGAGCATATTACTTTATGTGGGGTTTGTGCTGATTCATGCGGCAACTGGAAACCTTAATTCAGGTACTTAAAAACATTTATTTTTTCGTGAATAAAAAATACTAAAGAACAAAAAAAAAAAATCTCACTCCTCTTCAGGGCCCACCTCACTTCTCTCTATAAGTTGAGTAGCTAGGCCACTGCCACCTTATACCTAACTAAATATAACAAGTCACTTGAGGCCACAGTCCTTCTTGTAGTACACTCACAGCCTCCCAGCTTGCTTTCCATTGGATTATCTCAGCTTCTTATTCTGGTGTCTCCTGTAGCCATGTTGTTTCTGCTCACTTCAGGCCAGTCTCTCTTGCAGCCTGCATCTGCAACCTTGTAACGGTATTCCAGCCTTTCTGTAGCTCAGTAACACCCAATCTCTGATCTTGCCACATCAAATCTCCATCTCTCTGTGATAGGCAAAGCAAAAAAGGGGTAGGCAAAGCAAAAACAGAGTGTGTCTAATCCCAGAGTACCAACGGATAGTGGCAGTTAAAAATAAAACACATACATACAGCTAAAAACAAAAAAGTTTTAGCCTTACTATACTACCCCCGTTGGGGACTTAGAATAACTAACCATGTATCAAAGGGTAAATACAAATTATACACAGTAAAGCCCAATTGGGCAGAATATATATTGCTAAATCACTATTAAGATAACGTGGTAGTCATAATAATAAGATACCTGATGGGTATTACACTCCTGTTTCACCATATACTGGCTTTGTCAAAAGCTAAAATTGCTAAGAGAGTAGAGGAGGAAGCCATTACTGCCATAGTGCATGTTCATGCCATAACATCACGCACGTGAACGTGATGTTGTCATGACACGTGCATGCACGCACGTGTGCATTAGACCCAAATTGGCACTAAGAAAAAAAAAATAGAAAGGCATAGCATGTTTAAATACATTCTGAGTAGAGGATGAAGCCATTACTGCCATAGTGCACGACATTATGCAAGTGCACGTGATGATGTCACGAAACATGCACATTCACGTGCACGCTTGCACATGTGCTTTAGACCCAAATTGGCAATTAGAAACAAAGATTTAAGAGAAAGGCATATTCAATAGACTGAATAAACTGAATATCACTTTTTATGCAGCACCTAGGAACTGCCTAGTGACAGGAGCTTTTGACCGGGCTGGGTAGCCATTGGCTAAGTTAAATTTGTGGGTGGGGACTAGCAGGTTATAAAGGGGGGGTAATTTCCCGCCTTTGGGTCACTCAACTTTTAATCAGAGCAGAGCTTCCCTCCCTCCCTGTGTTTTTATATATTTTGTAAAATGTTTGAATTGTCACAGCTTTGGCGGGGGTGCTGCATCACCTTAGGGCGGAGCTTATTAGCTGGGAAGGTATCCGGTCTGGGCCAATGCCAGAGGTCTCTTGGGCATGGGGTTCCATAGGGCCTCTGGCTGGGGATGAGCTCCGTCCTGGTAAAGGTATACAGCCCCAGGTTTAGGACAGTTTATGGTACCTGTTATCTTATGGTTAATAAAGCTGTGGCCTGTAATTATACCCATACATCAGGTGTTACGTGTTTATTTGGGTGGTGGGTATAGTATTGGCAGACCATGTCACATATGCAGAGGTCAATATCTTCACTAGCTTATCTAATTTCATGCAGTTACTTACATCCATAGGACTGCTGTTGTGTACATAGCTTCCTAGTAGTGGTCTAAGTTATTGTTGTGGCATAGTAAAGTAAGTGGTTACTGAATAGTGGTAATTCTTACCCATTGTATTAAGTCAGTCCAAAATTCTACAGATGTACTCTGGGATTAGATACTTATTTTGCCGTGCCTAGCACTCTATTAGCTTATTACAGGGATTTCAGCCAGCTTGTGGGGCACACCATAGCCCTCCAGATAGGAGGTCCCTGAAATGGGACACGGGGCTGTACTATATGTTTCCTGTCTCATGCATTGATGCAGTTATTGACATCCATAGTACTAAATAATTATAAGTTCCAATTTTAATTTGATTTAGTATCCTAATAGTGTCAAGCACTGGAACGTCAGTAAGATTAAATATATTTGTTTTTTTGTGGTTCAAATATACAGCTTCACACAAGATTAGCCCGCAGGACTAGTTTTACACTAGTTTTAACAAAATATCTTGTCTGTTTGTGTCAGTGTGGCCCCAAGAGCTGACGGTCACTCTACTTTGTGTGGGTTTGTACTGAAACGCACTGGCAACAAGATCATTTTCAATCAATTGTTTATTTTTTCATAATTAAAAAATAATGAAGGCTGGTGATCACTCTACTCTGTGTTTGTTTGTACCGAAACACACAATGACAACAAGATAATTTAAAATCAAATGTTTATTCTTTCATAATTAAAAAATAATAAAAGCCTAGCTCCCATTCAGAGCCTACCTCACTTCTTGGCCCCTCTCTATAAGGTGTGTAGCTAGGCCACTGCCACCTAAACACAACCAATGAAACATGTCATGTGAGGCCTAAGCTCTCCTTGCAGGGCACTCACAGCCTTCTGTGTTGTCTCTTTTTGTGTCTCCTCCTGTTTTGCTGTCTCCTGCAGTCTCTAGACTCTGTATACTGGACTCTCATGCAGCCTACACATGCAACTTCTGTGTTTTGCTATTCAAGCTGCACAGCAATCTCTGGTGATATAAATGCAGACTCCATTACTGCTTCTGTTGTCTGTTACCTCAGTTTGTCTCTAAGATGGCTGCTCCCATAATGTAGATGCTTCCATTAAAGGCACACAGCATCTTGATTTTAGGACGTTCCTGTCTTTCTCTGAGAACACTTCAAGATTTTCATTCATCTAACTGGAAAAATAACAAATATTTACTTTTTCAACTAAATATGGCCAAAATAGATAATGTTTTTTTTTTTTTTTTTTTTACTAAACCTTCCAGAAAAGAGAGAGTTTATGCTATAACAAAAGTACAATATGTTGGGATCAAACATGTTTTAATGAAGTTATAGGCTTTGGATCTACTCACTAGTGAGGCAAGACACTTATGGTTTCTATGTAATTCTTTTCAGCCTATTTACTAAAGTATGAAGAATTTGAGAGCTTTCTCTGCACTAGTATAAAACCTATCACCTTATTCAATATAGCCCTATGTACATTAGTATTTCTAAGTGTAATGACACTGCATCCCACTCATAGAGCATTTACCCCTTACAGGTCACCCCACCTCCTCCCTGATCACTCGTGACTTCTTAAATATTATCCATTACCTTCTCTCAATTTACAATAATCATAACATAATAATAAACATCTCAACTCAGATATATTATGTTCCCTCCATCATCCTGTCCCTTATATGCCAAACTCCAAAAGAAACAATCTCACCTCCATTACTTGTATGATCGTTATAACCAACATTTGGAAGTCTGAGTTTCTCTCCCTCAGACCTTCTTCCTTCTTGCAGACCCTTCATATGAGCCATTACCAACAAACATCTCTCCTGCTACAGCAAACTGGAAATAACTTTACCCTCATAACATTGCTTCTTATATAGTGGTCAGGCTTTATGATGTCATCCACTATGACAGAGAGTAATGTCACCCACAGAGGAGCAACATCAGCACCCAATGAGCTTGTCCACATATGTAACAGCGAAACCCAAAGGGCCTGGTGAGCATATTACTTTATGTGGGGCTTGTGCTGATTCATGTGGCAACTGGAAACCTTAATTCAGGTACTTAAAAACATTTATTTTTTCATGAAGAAAAAATACGAAAGAACAAAAAAATAAAAATCTCACTCCTCTTCAGGGTCCACCTCGCTTCCCTCTATGAGTTGAGTAGCTAGGCCACTGCCACCTTATACCTAACTAAATATAACAAGTCACTTGAGGCCACAGTCCTCCTTGTAGTACACACACAGCCTCCCAGCTTGCTTTCCATTGGATTATCTCAGCTTCTTATTCTGGTGTCTCCTGTAGCCATGTTGTTTCTGCTCACTTCAGGCCTACATCTGCAACCTTGTAACGGTATTCCAGCCTTTCTGTAGCTCAGTAACACCCAATCTCTGATCTTGCCACATCAAATCTCCATCTCTCTGTGATAGGCAAAGCAAAAAAAAGGGGTAGGCAAAGCAAAAACAGAGTGTGTCTAATCCCAGAGTACCAACGGATAGTGGCAGTTAAAAATAAAACACATATATACAGCTAAAAACAAAAAAGTTTTAGCCTTACTATACTACCACCATTGGGGCCTTAGAATAACTAACCATGTATCAAAGGGTAAATACAAATTATACCCAGTAAAGCCCAATTGGGCAGAATATATATTGCTAAATCACTATTAAGATAACATGGTAGTCATAATAATAAGATACCTGATGGGTATTACACTCCTGTTTCACCATATACTGGCTTTGTCAAAAGCTAAAATTGCTAAGAGAGTAGAGGCGGAAGCCATTACTGCCATAGTGCATGTTCATGCCATAACATCACGCACGTGAACGTGATGTTGTCATGACACGTGCATGCCCGCACATGTGCATTAGACCCAAATTGGCACTAAGAAAAAAAAAATAGAAAGGCATAGCATGTTTAAATACATTCTGAGTAGAGGATGAAGCCATTACTGCCATAGTGCACGACATTATGCAAGTGCACGTGATGATGTCACGAAACATGCACGTTCACGTGCACGCTTGCACATGTGCTTTAGACCCAAATTGGCAATTAGAAACAAAGATTTAAGAGAAAGGCATATCCAATAGACTGAATAAACTGAATATCACTTTTTATGCAGCACCTAGGAATTGCCTAGTGACAGGAGCTTTTGACCGGGCTGGGTAGCCATTGGCTAAGTTAAATTTGTGGGTGGGGACTAGCAGGTTATAAAGGGGGGGTAATTTCCCGCCTTTGGGTCACTCAACTTTTAATCAGAGCAGAGCTTCCCTCCCTCCCTGAGTTTTTATATATTTTGTAAAATGTTTGAATTGTCACAGCTTTGGCGGGGGTGCTGCATTACCTTAGGGCGGAGCTCATTAGCTGGGAAGGTATCCGGTCTGGGCCAATGCCAGAGGTCTCTTGGGCATGGGGTTCCATAGGGCCTCTGGCTGGGGATGAGCTCCGTCCTGGGAAAGATATGCAGCCCCAGGTTTAGGACAGTTTATGGTACCTGTTATGTTATGGTTAATAAAGCTGTGGCCTGTAATTATACCCATACATCAGGTGTTGCGTGTTTATTTGGGTGGTGGGTATAGTATTGGCAGACCATGTCACATATGCAGAGGTCAATATCTTCACTAGCTTATCTAATTTCATGCAGTTACTTACATCCATAGGACTGCTGTTGTGTACATAGCTTCCTAGTAGTGGTCTAAGTTATTGTCGTGGCATAGTAAAGTAAGTGGTTACTGAATAGTGGTAATTCTTACCCATTGTATTAAGTCAGTCCAAAATTCTACAGATGTACTCTGGGATTAGATACTTATTTTGCCGTGCCTAGCACTCTATTAGCTTATTACAGGGATTTCAGCCAGCTTGTGGGGCACACCATAGCCCTCCAGATAGGAGGTCCCTGAAATGGGACACGGGCTGTACTATATGTTTCCTGTCTCATGCATTGATGCAGTTATTGACATCCATAGTACTAAATAATTATAAGTTCCAATTTTAATTTGATTTAGTATCCTAATAGTGTCAAGCACTGGAACGTCAGTAAGATTAAATATATATATTTTTTGTGGTTCAAATATACAGCTTCACACAAGATTAGCGCGCAGGACTAGTTTTACACTAGTTTTAACAAAATATCTTGTCTGTTTGTGTCAGTGTGGCCCCAAGAGCTGACGGTCACTCTGCTTTGTGTGGGTTTATACTGAAACGCACTGGCAAAAAGATCATTTTCAATCAAATGTTTATTTTTTTTATAATTAAAAAATAATGAAGGCTGGTGATCACTCTACTCTGTGTTTGTTTGTACCGAAACACACAATGACAAAAAGATAATTTAAAATCAAATGTTTATTCTTTCATAATAAAAAAATAATAAAAGCCTAGCTCCCATTCAGAGCCTACCTCACTTCTTGGCCCCTCTCTATAAGGTGTGTAGCTAGGCCACCTAAACAAAACCAATGAAACATGTCATTTGGGCCTAAGCTCTCCATGCAGGGCACTCACAGCCTTCTGTGTTGTCTCTTTTTGTGTCTCCTCCTGTTTTGCTGTCTCCTGCAGTCTCTAGACTCTGTATACTGGACTCTCATGCAGCCTACACATGCAACTTCTGTGTTTTGCTATTCAAGCTGCACAGCAATCTCTGGTGATATAAATGCAGACTCCATTACTGCTTCTGTTGTCTGTTACCTCAGTTTGTCTCTAAGATGGCTGCTCCCATAATGTAGATGCTTCCATTAAAGGCACACAGCATCTTGATTTTAGGACGTTCCTGTCTTTCTCTTAGAACACTTCAAGATTTTCATTCATCTAACTGGAAAAATAACAAGTATTTACTTTTTCAACTAAATATGGCCAAAATAGATAGTTTTTTTTTTTTTTTTTTACTAAACCTTCCAGAAAAGAGAGAGTTTATGCTATAACAAAAGTACAATATGTTGGGATCAAACATGTTTTAATGAAGTTATAGGCTTTGGATCTACTCACTAGTGAGGCAAGACACTTATGGTTTCTATGTAATTCTTTTCAGCCTATTTACTAAAGTATGAAGAATTTGAGAGCTTTCTCTGCACTAGTATAAAACCTATCACCTTATTCAATATAGCCCTATGTACATTAGTATTTCTAAGTGTAATGACACTGCATCCCACTCATAGAGCATTTACCCCTTACAGGTCACCCCACCTCCTCCCTGATCACTCGTGACTTCTTAAATATTATCCATTACCTTCTCTCAATTTACAATAATCATAACATAATAATAAACATCTCAACTCAGATATATTATGTTCCCTCCATCATCCTGTCCCTTATATGCCAAACTCCAAAAGAAACAATCTCACCTCCATTACTTGTATGATCGTTATAACCAACATTTGGAAGTCTGAGTTTCTCTCCCTCAGACCTTCTTCCTTCTTGCAGACCCTTCATATGAGCCATTACCAACAAACATCTCTCCTGCTACAGCAAACTGGAAATAACTTTACCCTCATAACATTGCTTCTTATATAGTGGTCAGGCTTTATGATGTCATCCACTATGACAGAGAGTAATGTCACCCACAGAGGAGCAACATCAGCACCCAATGAGCTTGTCCACATATGTAACAGCGAAACCCAAAGGGCCTGGTGAGCATATTACTTTATGTGGGGCTTGTGCTGATTCATGTGGCAACTGGAAACCTTAATTCAGGTACTTAAAAACATTTATTTTTTCATGAAGAAAAAATACGAAAGAACAAAAAAATAAAAATCTCACTCCTCTTCAGGGTCCACCTCGCTTCCCTCTATGAGTTGAGTAGCTAGGCCACTGCCACCTTATACCTAACTAAATATAACAAGTCACTTGAGGCCACAGTCCTCCTTGTAGTACACACACAGCCTCCCAGCTTGCTTTCCATTGGATTATCTCAGCTTCTTATTCTGGTGTCTCCTGTAGCCATGTTGTTTCTGCTCACTTCAGGCCTACATCTGCAACCTCTGTAACGGTATTCCAGCCTTTCTGTAGCTCAGCAACACCCAATCTCTGATCTTGCCACATCAAATCTCCATCTCTCTGTGATAGGCAAAGCAAAAAAAAAGGGGTAGGCAAAGCAAAAACAGAGTGTGTCTAATCCCAGAGTACCAACGGATAGTGGCAGTTAAAAATAAAACACATATATACAGCTAAAAACAAAAAAGTTTTAGCCTTACTATACTACCACCATTGGGGCCTTAGAATAACTAACCATGTATCAAAGGGTAAATACAAATTATACCCAGTAAAGCCCAATTGGGCAGAATATATATTGCTAAATCACTATTAAGATAACATGGTAGTCATAATAATAAGATACCTGATGGGTATTACACTCCTGTTTCACCATATACTGGCTTTGTCAAAAGCTAAAATTGCTAAGAGAGTAGAGGCGGAAGCCATTACTGCCATAGTGCATGTTCATGCCATAACATCACGCACGTGAACGTGATGTTGTCATGACACGTGCATGCCCGCACATGTGCATTAGACCCAAATTGGCACTAAGAAAAAAAAAATAGAAAGGCATAGCATGTTTAAATACATTCTGAGTAGAGGATGAAGCCATTACTGCCATAGTGCACGACATTATGCAAGTGCACGTGATGATGTCACGAAACATGCACGTTCACGTGCACGCTTGCACATGTGCTTTAGACCCAAATTGGCAATTAGAAACAAAGATTTAAGAGAAAGGCATATCCAATAGACTGAATAAACTGAATATCACTTTTTATGCAGCACCTAGGAATTGCCTAGTGACAGGAGCTTTTGACCGGGCTGGGTAGCCATTGGCTAAGTTAAATTTGTGGGTGGGGACTAGCAGGTTATAAAGGGGGGGTAATTTCCCGCCTTTGGGTCACTCAACTTTTAATCAGAGCAGAGCTTCCCTCCCTCCCTGAGTTTTTATATATTTTGTAAAATGTTTGAATTGTCACAGCTTTGGCGGGGGTGCTGCATTACCTTAGGGCGGAGCTCATTAGCTGGGAAGGTATCCGGTCTGGGCCAATGCCAGAGGTCTCTTGGGCATGGGGTTCCATAGGGCCTCTGGCTGGGGATGAGCTCCGTCCTGGGAAAGGTATGCAGCCCCAGGTTTAGGGACAGTTTATGGTACCTGTTATGTTATGGTTAATAAAGCTGTGGCCTGTAATTATACCCATACATCAGGTGTTGCGTGTTTATTTGGGTGGTGGGTATAGTATTGGCAGACCATGTCACATATGCAGAGGTCAATATCTTCACTAGCTTATCTAATTTCATGCAGTTACTTACATCCATAGGACTGCTGTTGTGTACATAGCTTCCTAGTAGTGGTCTAAGTTATTGTTGTGGCATAGTAAAGTAAGTGGTTACTGAATAGTGGTAATTCTTACCCATTGTATTAAGTCAGTCCAAAATTCTACAGATGTACTCTGGGATTAGATACTTATTTTGCCGTGCCTAGCACTCTATTAGCTTATTACAGGGATTTCAGCCAGCTTGTGGGGCACACCATAGCCCTCCAGATAGGAGGTCCCTGAAATGGGACACGGGCTGTACTATATGTTTCCTGTCTCATGCATTGATGCAGTTATTGACATCCATAGTACTAAATAATTATAAGTTCCAATTTTAATTTGATTTAGTATCCTAATAGTGTCAAGCACTGGAACGTCAGTAAGATTAAATATATATATTTTTTGTGGTTCAAATATACAGCTTCACACAAGATTAGCGCGCAGGACTAGTTTTACACTAGTTTTAACAAAATATCTTGTCTGTTTGTGTCAGTGTGGCCCCAAGAGCTGACGGTCACTCTGCTTTGTGTGGGTTTATACTGAAACGCACTGGCAAAAAGATCATTTTCAATCAAATGTTTATTTTTTCATAATTAAAAAATAATGAAGGCTGGTGATCACTCTACTCTGTGTTTGTTTGTACCGAAACACACAATGACAAAAAGATAATTTAAAATCAAATGTTTATTCTTTCATAATAAAAAAATAATAAAAGCCTAGCTCCCATTCAGAGCCTACCTCACTTCTTGGCCCCTCTCTATAAGGTGTGTAGCTAGGCCACCTAAACAAAACCAATGAAACATGTCATTTGAGGCCTAAGCTCTCCATGCAGGGCACTCACAGCCTTCTGTGTTGTCTCTTTTTGTGTCTCCTCCTGGCTTGCTGTCTCCTGCAGTCTCTAGACTCTGTATACTGGACTCTCATGCCGCCTACACATGCAACTTCTGTGTTTTGCTATTCAAGCTGCACAGCAATCTCTGGTGATATAAATGCAGACTCCATTACTGCTTCTGTTGTCTGTTACCTCAGTTTGTCTCTAAGATGGCTGCTCCCATAATGTAGATGCTTCCATTAAAGGCACACAGCATCTTGATTTTAGGACGTTCCTGTCTTTCTCTGAGAACACTTCAAGATTTTCATTCATCTAACTGGAAAAATAACAGATATTTACTTTTTCAACTAAATATGGCCAAAATAGATAATGTTTTTTTTTTTTTTTTTACTAAACCTTCCAGAAAAGAGAGAGTTTATGCTATAACAAAAGTACAGTATGTTGGATCAAACTGTTTTAATGAAGTTATAGGCTTTGGATATACTCACTAGTGAGACACGACGTTTATGGTTTCTATGCAATTCTTTTCAGCCTATTTACTAAAGTATGAAGAATTTGAGAGCTTTCTCTGCACTAGTATAAAACCTATTACCTTATTCAATATAGCCCTATGTACATCAGTATTTCTAAGTGTAATAATACTGCATCCCACTCATAGAGCATTCACCCATTACAGGTCACCCCACCTCCTCCCTGATTGCTCGTGACTTCTTGAACATTGTCAATTACCTTCTCTCAATTTACAGTAATCATAACATAATAATAAACATCTCAACTCAGATATATTATGTTCCCTCCATCATCCTGTCCCTTATATGCCAAACTCCAAAAGAAACAATCTCACCTCCATTACTTGTATGATCGTTATAACCAACATTTGGAAGTCTGAGTTTCTCTCCCTCAGACCTTCTTCCTTCCTGCAGACCCTTCATATGAGCCATTACCATCAAACATCTCTCCTGCTACAGCAAACTGGAAATAACTTTACCCTCATAACATAGCTACTTATATAGTGGTCAGGCTTTATGATGTCATCCACTATGACAGAGAGTAATGTCACCCACAGAGGAGCAACATCAGCACCCAAGGAGCTTGTCCACATATGTAACAGTGAAACCCAAAGGGCCTGGTGAGCATATTACTTTATGTGGGGCTTGTGCTGATTCATGCGGCAACTGGAAACCTTAATTCAAGTACTTAAAAACATTTATTTTTTCGTGAATAAAAAATACTAAAGAACAAAAAAATAATAATCTCACTCCTCTTCAGGGCCCACCACGCTTCCCTCTATAAGTTGAGTAGCTAGGCCACTGCCACCTTATACCTAACTAAATATAACAAGTCACTTGAGGCCACAGTCCTTCTTGTAGTACACTCACAGCCTCCCAGCTTGCTTTCCATTGGATTATCTCAGCTTCTTATTCTGGTGTCTCCTGTAGCCATGTTGTTTCTGCTCACTTCAGGCCAGTCTCTCTTGCAGCCTGCATCTGCAACCTTGTAACGGTATTCCAGCCTTTCTGTAGCTCAGTAACACCCAATCTCTGATCTTGCCACATCAAATCTCCATCTCTCTGTGATAGGCAAAGCAAAAAAGGGGTAGGCAAAACAAAAACAGAGTGTGTCTAATCCCAGAGTACCAACGGATAGTGGCAGTTAAAAATAAAACACATACATACAGCTAAAAACAAAAAAGTTTTAGCCTTACTATACTACCCCCGTTGGGGACTTAGAATAACTAACCATGTATCAAAGGGTAAATACAAATTATACACAGTAAAGCCCAATTGGGCAGAATATATATTGCTAAATCAATATTAAGATAACGTGGTAGTCATAATAATAAGATACCTGATGGGTATTACACTCCTGTTTCACCATATACTGGCTTTGTCAAAAGCTAAAATTGCTAAGAGAGTAGAGGAGGAAGCCATTACTGCCATAGTGCATGTTCATGCCATAACATCACGCACGTGAACGTGATGTTGTCATGACACGTGCATGCCCGCACATGTGCATTAGACCCAAATTGGCACTAAGAAAAAAAAATAGAAAGGCATAGCATGTTTAAATACATTCTGAGTAGAGGATGAAGCCATTACTGCCATAGTGCACGACATTATGCAAGTGCACGTGATGATGTCACGAAAACATGCACGTTCACGTGCACGCTTTGCACATGTGCTTTAGACCCAAATTGGCAATTAGAAACAAAGATTTAAGAGAAAGGCATATCCAATAGACTGAATAAACTGAATATCACTTTTTATGCAGCACCTAGGAACTGCCTAGTGACAGGAGCTTTTGACCGGGCTGGGTAGCCATTGGCTAAGTTAAATTTGTGGGTGGGGACTAGCAGGTTATAAAGGGCGGGTAATTTCCCGCCTTTGGGTCACTCAACTTTTAATCAGAGCAGAGCTTCCCTCCCTCCCTGTGTTTTTATATATTTTGTAAAATGTTTGAATTGTCACAGCTTTGGCGGGGGTGCTGCATCACCTTAGGCCGGAGCTCATTAGCTGGGAAGGTCTGGGCCAATGCCAGAGGTCTCTTGGGCATGGGGTTCCATAGGGCCTCTGGCTGGGGATGAGCTCCGTCCTGAGAAAGGTATGCAGCCCCAGGTTTAGGACAGTTTATGGTTCCTGTTATGTTATGGTTAATAAAGCTGTGGCCTGTAATTATACCCATACATCAGGTGTTACGTGTTTATTTGGGTGGTGGGTATAGTATTGGCAGACCATGTCACATATGCAGAGGTCGGTCAATATCTTCACTAGCTTATCTAACTTCATGCAGTTACTTACATCCATAGGACTGCTGTTGTGTACATAGCTTCCTAGTGGTGGTCTAAGTTATTGTTGTGGCATAGTAAAGTAAGTGGTTACTGAATAGTGGTAATTCTTACCCATTGTATTAAGTCAGTCCAAAATTCTACAGATGTACTCTGGGATTAGATACTTATTTTGTCGTGCCTAGCACTCTATTAGCTTATTACCCGGATTTCAGCCAGCTTGTGGGGCACACCATAGCCCTCCAGATAGGAGGTGCCTGAAATAGGACACATGGCTGTACTATATGTTTCCTGTGTCATGCATTGATGCAGTTATTGACATCCATAGTACTGCTGTTGTGTACATAGCTTTCTAGCAATGGTCTTAATTGTTGTTGTGGCATAGTAAAAGTAAGTGGTTACTAGGGTTTTGTGGCTTATTGCGCCGTAGCTGTTTTAATAATTATAAATAAAGTTCCAATTTTAATTTGATTTAGTATCCTAATAGTGTCAAGCACTGGAACGTCAGTAAGACTAAATATATTTGTTTTTTTGTGGTTCAGATATACAGCTTCGCACAAGATTAGCGCGCAGGACTAGTTTTAACAAAATATCTTGTCTGTTTGTGTCAGTGTGGCCCCAAGAGCTGACGGTCACTCTGCTTTGTGTGGGTTTGTACTGAAACGCACTGGCAACAAGATCATTTTCAATCAAATGTTTATTTTTTCATAATTAAAAAATAATGAAGGCTGGTGATCACTCTACTCTGTGTTTGTTTGTATCGAAACACACAATGACAACAAGATAATTTTAAATCAAATGTTTATTCTTTCATAATTAAAAAATAATAAAAGCCTAGCTCCCATTCAGAGCCTACCTCACTTCTTGGCCCCTCTCTATAAGGTGTGTAGCTAGGCCACCTAAACACAACCAATGAAACATGTCATTTGAGGCCTAAGCTCTCCATGCAGGGCACTCACAGCCTTCTGTGTTGTCTCTTTTTGTGTCTCCTCCTGGCTTGCTGTCTCCTGCAGTCTCTAGACTCTGTATACTGGACTCTCATGCAGCCTACACATGCAACTTCTGCAACTTCTGTGTTTTGCTATTCAAGCTGCACAGCAATCTCTGGTGATATAAATGCAGACTCCATTACTGCTTCTGTTGTCTGTTACCTCAGTTTGTCTCTAAGATGGCTGCTCCCATAATGTAGATGCTTCCATTAAAGGCACACAGCATCTTGATTTTAGGATGTTCCTGTCTTTCTCTGAGAACACTTCAAGATTTTCATTCATTTAACTGGAAAAATAACAGATATTTACTTTTTCAACTAAATATGGCCAAAATAGATAATGTTTTTTTTTTTTTTTTTTACTAAACCTTCCAGAAAAGAGAGAGTTTATGCTATAACAAAAGTACAATATGTTGGGATCAAACATGTTTTAATGAAGTTATAGGCTTTGGATATACTCACTAGTGAGACACGACGTTTATGGTTTCTATGCAATTCTTTTCAGCCTATTTACTAAAGTATGAAGAATTTGAGAGCTTTCTCTGCACTAGTATAAAACCTTTCACCTTATTCAATATAGCCCTATGTACATCAGTATTTCTAAGTGTAATAGTACTGCATCCCACTCATAGAGCATCCACCCCTTACAGGTCACCCCACCTCCTCCCTGATTGCTCGTGACTTCTTAAACATTATCAATTACCTTCTCTCAATTTACAGTAATCATAACATAATAATAAACATCTCAACTCAGATATATTATGTTCCCTCCATCATCCTGTCCCTTATATGCCAAACTCCAAAAGAAACAATCTCACCTCCATTACTTGTATGATCGTTATAACCAACATTTGGAAGTCTGAGTTTCTCTCCCTCAGACCTTCTTCCTTCCTGCAGACCCTTCATATGAGCCATTACCATCAAACATCTCTCCTGCTACAGCAAACTGGAAATAACTTTACCCTCATAACATAGCTACTTATATAGTGGTCAGGCTTTATGATGTCATCCACTATGACAGAGAGTAATGTCACCCACAGAGGAGCAACATCAGCACCCAAGGAGCTTGTCCACATATGTAACAGTGAAACCCAAAGGGCCTGGTGAGCATATTACTTTATGTGGGGCTTGTGCTGATTCATGCGGCAACTGGAAACCTTAATTCAGGTACTTAAAAACATTTATTTTTTCGTGAATAAAAAATACTAAAGAACAAAAAAAAAAAATCTCACTCCTCTTCAGGGCCCACCTCACTTCTCTCTATAAGTTGAGTAGCTAGGCCACTGCCACCTTATACCTAACTAAATATAACAAGTCACTTGAGGCCACAGTCCTTCTTGTAGTACACTCACAGCCTCCCAGCTTGCTTTCCATTGGATTATCTCAGCTTCTTATTCTGGTGTCTCCTGTAGCCATGTTGTTTCTGCTCACTTCAGGCCTACATCTGCAACCTTGTAACGGTATTCCAGCCTTTCTGTAGCTCAGTAACACCCAATCTCTGATCTTGCCACAACAAATCTCCATCTCTCTGTGATATAAATCTAGACTCCATAACAGTTTCTTTATACATATCACTTTCTCTCCAAGATGGCTGCTCCCATTGTTTTGGATGGATAAAAATAATCCCATTATGTAATATCTGTTCCTGTCCAAATCATCTGTCTGTTGGCCATGTGTGCACACAGAGACAAGAATTTACACAGACCCAAAAGTTCTGGTATAAAACATCTTGTATTCTTCCCAACGAACGAACCAACGAGCGAACCCCCCCAAATACAACATAGCAATTTATATAATATAAGTTGATCAGATATAAGAATCATACAACGCATTGTTAGACAGTGAGTGAGTTATTGATTGGTTGACAAGGTAGGAAGGGTCCTTCCATATTTGGTCTCGGATGTTGATGTCATTATGGTCAGTTTATGTGAAGCTTCTGATTGGCTCTGGAAGGTGGCGGGGCTCATATCCTTATTTGGTCACGGATATGAATGTCATCTGGGAGCTCCCGGATATGATTCAGTAGCCATCTTATGACTCCCAGGATACAGTTCAGTAGCCATCTTATGACTCTCAGGATACAGCTCAGTAGCCATCTTATGACTCCCAGGGTACAGCTCAGTAGCCATCTTAGGACTCTCAGGAAATAAAGAATAAAAGCAATTAGTGCCTTATCTTATGATATATTGTAAGGAAAGGAATGCAGCATGGACATAATATACATTTTCATGAATTTCGTCCACAACAGTCCCCCCTAAAATGCTATATTATGATACATACTACATTTATATTCTATTCTTGTAGATATGACAAGTTAGATGTATTATATCTTCCTCTTGTAGAGAGTACTACATAAAATGTCTGAGTAAAGATATAGGTTTCTTCTTAGTAAAACGTATTAATTAAGTATAAAGTCATATAAACGGCATATAAACAGTAACAGTCCCCTCTAGAGACTATGTGTACAACTGTCCCTGTGGATGAGATGTATGAATGTAAGAAAGCCCTAGCACATCTACACCAATGAACGCCCGTTCTTCTTTGTACGTTAGAGTTGCCATGGCTTGTCCCTCTTGCCACTGTCATAGGCGAGTCAGATGCTATCCCTGACCCCTTGTTTCAGGAACATGTGGGACAAGGGGTTTATGTAGAACTTTTATTTCTAGACATAATAGACCGTAACATCTTATGTGACTCCTTACAGTCATCTTCATACATTTCTTGGTGCACAAAGGTTGGTGTGACTCCAGTAACTGACTTCTTTAAATATGTTCAGACACAGGGGATAGTACAACAGGTAACAAATGCAAGAATTATCAGTATTGAAAGAAAGACAATTCCAACCTGTGACAATACCTGGTGCCAGTTATTCATCCACCCAAACCATTTATCCCAATAGTCTGTGGTTCCAGAATTCTCCTTCAATTCTTGTGCCAAGTTGTTTATTTCTTTAATGGCTAAAGTAATCTTACCGTTTGGACTCATATTATCAGGTATGTAGGTGCAGCAGTTGCCAGTGTCGGGGAGCATTTTACACTCCCCCCTTTTTAGCAAGGATCATGTCTAGTGCCATTCTATTCTGGATGGCCATGTGTGATGTGGCTTTTATTTGTTTTGCAACTCCTTGCAGAGCATGTCTTGTGTAATCCACAAACCTTTGCTGTTTCTGATATATATAATTGATTCAAGCAACATTTTTATTTACACCAATCATTGGTATCAGTGATTCAAATCCTGCTGCTATCTGGTTTCGGGCCTTAAATTCATTAGGCACCCCCCTTGGGACTCCAATAGAGTCTATGTACACATGGGGGTCAAAGCTACCTTGTGGGGAAGACACCTTTCTTTTGTGTCTAGATGTTGTCAGTAGGGTGTGTGATGAGGTATCAGTTTGTATGGGCACTATGTGCACTGGCATTATGACCTTTATCAGGGTACACTTACCATACCAGATACCCTCTAGTCTTGATCTGAGCTTCATGTCCCCACATATCCAATATATGTCTCCCAATGTTTGTGTGTGTTCTGTAAACTGTGAAACCAATACAATATATAATGCAGAACCCTTGCTTAAACCTCTTTAGGTTTCTCCATTGAGGTGTACTCCTTGTATAGCATGTGTAATTACCTGGGTATATGGTTATACCTTCACCTGGATGTAGATTGTCAGTTATAATGGGATACCTGTTCTCCCATTGTTCACAATTTAGATCTTTTAGTCTGGGTAGTTTTATAAAGACTTAAGAAACACTTTTCTTCCTTCATAGTTACCATAAGTGGAACAGTGCCTAGGTGAGATCTGGCACTTGCACAAACATAACAATTAGTCTTATTATGTGACTCTATGTTATATTTCATCCATTCCAGCCATAAGTTGAGGTCTGTGAACCCAATTTCATTTGTTAGGGTTCCTTCGTACATAGGTTCACTGATATCAGTCGTTTGGGGTAATGCCTGAGTGTGTTGTACTTGCAATAGTCTTCTGATATGAGTGGTGCATTTAGATCTTTGAACATAAATTTACCAATCCGTCCTTTTGCTTTTCCTCTAACCCAGCCACCCATTAGGTATGTACCTGCGTCTGTGGGTCTGGGCCACCCATTAGGTATGTACCTGCGTCTGTGGGTCGGGGCCACCCATTAGGTATGTACCTGCGTCTGTGGGTCTAGGGTTCTTGATAGTCAGAGTAAGTCGCATGTTAGCTCCAGTCTTGCCATTTGGCGAGCATTTGCCTGGCTTTATTAGAGTCATACGTTCAAGTAAAGGGCTTCCACTCAAATCTGTGCTATCTAAGGCACTCTGTGGTCTGTAGTCCCAAGCTGTCCCAATGACTACAATCTTTTCCCCAAGTCTGGTCTGTAACACATATGTATATAGATGTGCTGGGAGTGTCTTCGTACAAGTTACATTGTTGAGTCACGCTTAGCTGTTGGCAACATACAACATGACAATAATCAAAGGACAATGTGATCATATGTGCTTTATATGGATTGTACCAAAATGTAATACCATCTTTCTTCTCACTAATGAATGCAGAAGGTTCAACTTTAGTTAAGAACAGACAGGAAAGGATATGTGTTATGATCATCATAATGTTGGTTGCTATGGGTCTGGTACTGAAACTTTATTTTTGCAATGAGATGTGTGGATCCAAGTAGGCCGTCCTTCAAGTTTAACTGATGGTGCAGCAATTAGAAGAACTTGAAAGGGACCATCATATCTGGATTCCAGAGAATTCTTTCTCACAAATCTTTTGACCAGGACCCAATCTCCAGGAAGTAGTTGATGAGTACCAGTGTCTACTTCCGGATCTGGAATAGAAGAAAACACTTGTGCATGTATTTTAGTCAGTGCTTGAGATAAAACAATCACATAATCAACAAATACATCAGTTTTAAAATTTCAATTGCTGAAGATAATAACACCCTAATCTAGAAGCAGACCCAAATAGGATCTCGTGAGGGGACAGAGAAAACTTCCCTCCAGGGGTGTACCCCACACTTAACAGTACTATAGGGAGACTTTCTGGCCATGAGATACCAGTTTCTTGTGCTATTTCAGCTACTGGTTTTAACTTCACCATAACTGGTGGAACCCTAAGGTGTCCAACTTTGTTACAAATAAAACACTTTATTGTTCTTGTTGGTTCTGTCTCCTCCTGCTCAGAAGACACCATAATGTTTGTAGACTTCTCATTACCTTGTGAGAACTCACGCCCTTTTTAGCAACTAATAACAAAGTCTCTAATGGCAACACCTTGTACTCAGGACGAGATGTTAATAAATCTTTCCTTTTAATAAAAATTAATATTACCAAGGAGTAGTGGATACAGGGCACTGACTCCAGCAGCGGTGGTATAGTAGATGTTGTTTACCTTTAAGATGGGGTATAGGGGCGTGTCATAGTTCTAAAAGGGGGGTTGGTCCTAAAGTTATAGTCCACTCCCATTTTTCTAAGTTGGGAGCCATGATGGGGCTGTGGCTGTGTGTTAAAGTGTCATGTTTTTTTTTTTTTTTCCACAAACCACCAAAATGTAGCAAACACCATTCTTCTCTCAATAATACAGACAGACATATTTCCACATAAAAAAACTAACACACACACAGAGAAGGGTGGGATGAGAAAAGGGGAGTAGTCTGCTATGCTTAATTGTGAGAAGGGGTGGGCCAAACCCCTAACACATCTTCTAAAAATGCAGACTAATCACCTCACTCTCCAAAGAGTAAAATATTGAGTTACAAACACACAGAAACTTCAGACAAAATATTTCAAAAGAATACACGCATATACATACATATATACATATATATATATATATATATATATACTCACAAATACACAGAAATATGCAAACTGTTACATGCAATGTATTCAAACAAAATAATCTCCCATTACATTGCAGAATTTATGGAGATTCCTTCCTTGGATTAATAATCCAAAAACCCAACATACCTGTCTAAGATGTGTTCATTGACACCTCTGATGATTGTTACGTTGTTGTGTTTGTTACACAACCAATTCTCAGTCTGCATCATATATATACTGTACGTTTAAAATCCTAAGGTACTGTTTCCTTTGAGATATCTATTTGATGTGCGGTCTCAAAGTGTAACTCTGTGTATATATCTTGAACTATTTTCTTTTTTTTTTTTTTTTTTTTTTAATCTCCTCCCAGGACACACCTATTTTCACACAAACATTATTTCTTGTAAGCAAAATCTAACAACATCATGAAAACATGAACAGAAACATGACATTCACTTACTGTACAAAATTCATACGACCTTAAGTATTTGCATAGAAAGAATAACTAAGCATGAAAACATGAACAGAAACATGACATTCACTTACTGTACAAAATTCATACGACCTTAAGTATTTGCATAGAAAAAATAACTAAGCATGAAAACATGAACAGAAACATGACATTCACTTACTGTACAAAATTCATACGACCTTAAGTATTTGCATAGAAAAAATAACTAAGCATGAAAACATGAACAGAAACATGACATTCACTTACTGTACAAAATTCATACGACCTTAAGTATTTGCATAGAAAGAATAACTAAGCATGAAAACATGAACAGAAACATGACATTCACTTACTGTACAAAATTCATACGACCTTAAGAGAATTAACGGGATGGGAGGAGGGAGGAATTTCTTTTCACAGACTGATTCAAGGTCGAAGCATACAAACAGCTACACAGAAATCAGCTTTCAGCTTCAGGGAAAGAAATTCTAAGCTACATTTCTCATTAAAACATGCATCACAACCAGCAATTACACAGTAATATTTATCAATTTCTGCAGAACATTTCTGACTCTTAAAACATTGCAGTTCAAAATCTCACACCGTCGTGTGTTAAAATTGACGCCTTCAGAGAATTATCATGTTATCCGGACACAATAAATCGGTCCCTGAAGTCTGCATCCCACATACATGCTCTTACACCTAAGTGTGTGTGATAGATACCTCCCGGGTTCATCACGTTACCAAGGCATGAACATAATGAACCCAAAGAGACACTCGGCTATCCACCATGCATAGACCCTCCTAAAGAAAGGTATGCATATGTACGTCTGTACGTACGGCTATTTCAGGGCTATAGTGTTATTCGGACACTACCAATCCGTCCCTGAAACCTGCGGCAAACACAAACATGTATGTCTTTGAACACAATATCTAAGAAATCTCACTCGACCCACACTCTCAACAGTCATACACAGGCAACAGATATTATTCAGTACAGATATTTCTTCAAGGTAGACCCTGGGCAAGCAATTTATCTGTACTTTTGGTGCCTTCAGTAGCAGCCCAAGACAAAGTGGCAGATCTATAGCAGCATTATTCATATATATGCAAGGTTTTAAAAACATTAAACCTTACCATATATCTGAGTTGAGTTGATCAGGCTCCTTTATGCCACGACAGACCGTGCCAAAGTCTTCCTTGTCTGCTATCTGTTGGTCACAACCCAGGGCCCCACGTTGGGCGCCAATTGTTTTGGATGGATAAAAATAATCCCATTATGTAATATCTGTTCCTGTCCAAATCATCCGTCTGTTGGCCATGTGTGCACACAGAGACAAGAATTTACACAGACCCAAAAGTTCTGGTATAAAACATCTTGTATTCTTCCCAACGAACGAACCAACGAGCGAACCCCCCCCAAATACAACATAGCAACTTATATAATATAAGTTGATCAGATATAAGAATCATACGACGCATTGTTAGACAGTGAGTGAGTTATTGATTGGTTGACAAGGTAGGAAGGGTCCTTCCATATTTGGTCTCGGATGTTGATGTCATTATGGTCAGTTTATGTGAAGCTTCTGATTGGCTCTGGAAGGTGGCGGGGCTCATATCCTTATTTGGTCACGGATATGAATGTCATCTGGGAGCTCCCGGATATGATTCAGTAGCCATCTTATGACTCCCAGGATACAGTTCAGTAGCCATCTTATGACTCTCAGGATACAGCTCAGTAGCCATCTTATGACTCCCAGGGTACAGCTCAGTAGCCATCTTAGGACTCTCAGGAAATAAAGAATAAAAGCAATTAGTGCCTTATCTTATGATATATTGTAAGGAAAGGAATGCAGCATGGACATAATATACATTTTCATGAATTTCGTCCACAACACCATAATGCAAATCCTTCCATCCAGTGCTAGCAGCGATACTCAACATCCTTTTGGAGATGAGACAGTTACAGGTTTTCACTGATCTAATCATTTGAAAAAGGAAAAATTGTCTGTTTGCCAAGAACGGTCCCTTGCCACTCTTCATTGTGCAAGGGAAGAGACAGGGGCTCTTTGGGGCTCTTTAAAATCCCTTACACTGAGAGCATAGTGTCAGCCCCACTTGTGTGTGACCAAGAACATGATGATGTCACTATGCTGCACAGGTTCCAACAAGAGGACACTGGAAGGGACTAAATATGGAAAAGACTCATCCTCTGCATTATCAAGGGAGTGGAGCACCCAAGGTGTTAATATAAGAAAAAATACCCAGCCAAATTGAAAGATTAACCCATTTACTTGAGCGCACACATGCCCAACTCCCTAGTTATTTCTCCTCCTTTCCCCTTGCTATATCCGAAATCATAGGTTTATCAGTATTTATATATATCAGACAGTGTTAGGTATGTCACTACTAACCAGCATTTATCTGTCTATGTACTCTTCCACAATTCCAGGTTATCTTGCCAACCAGATTATAAATGATTGTTGTGGTGAACTACCTACTCATAAAGTCCACAACGCAGGCTGAGATCCCGCTCCATGCTGATGATAGCCAGTAAGCTTGAAACAGCTGTACATGGATAGGATACTCAGCTTGTGTTTAATCCAACATTAGGCTTTGCATTAAATCTGTGCAATACAGCATGCATAAGCTTAAAGAAAGCCATGTTTGATAATGGCTATGGATTGAAGGGCGAGAAATTGTGGGCACATTTACATGTCCCATCTCAGCTTCCCAGAATACAGTGTAATAACTGTTTTTCTCTGAATCCTGAGCTAGAAGCTGGTTTTTCAACTTGTTTTAGACATTTAAATGTGAACACAGATGTACTATTTATTTACATAGGCCCTCATTCTATTATCGGCCGTAGGAGATGCGGGGCCGCAAGAACCGGCCGCAGGCTATTTGCCTATTCTATTCCCTTCCGGCCGGGGGCTCCGGTAGGCTTGCGGCCGGAGCCTTGTTATCCCTTGCGGCCGCACGCGCCGGAGGAATGCCTTTGATCTTAAACGGCCGCAAACAAATCCCGGTTGCTATTCAATTGCTCCGGGAACCCTCTCTGCAAGGCTAAAACCGAGCCGCAGCTTACTTGCAGCAAAAAGGTCCCGCAGGCACACAATTAAGCACATAATAAAGCCATAATAAAGCCATCCTGCACTCTGAGGAGACTATAAAGTGATTGTAGATGTTAGCATTTATAGCACAACATTCCCCTACACTCAAATCCATAAATAATTTTTAATTTATGTCAAATATCCGTGGAAAAAGTCCAGAGGGCTTGGAGCACCTCAGACCCGCCCACGCTGCGGCCGGAAAATAAACAGTTAATGAAATCTCGGATTTGGGCTGATGTGCAAGCTTGAGAGGGGGTTGCTTTTAATCCTCATGTCCCCCATTATGATCCCTAGCATTTACAGGGCTTTACAGTGCCGTCTTGAATTTATATTTGCTTTTAAAGATTTCTGAGCTTACGGACGGTTGCAAGATATGCGGCCGGCCATAAGGGGATATCCCCCCGCAAGGAATCGCAGCTTTGCGGCCGATTTACGGCCGATAATAGAATGAGGCCCTAACTATATATATATATATATATATATATATATATATATATATATATAATGTTATTTTTTAGTTGTAGCTAAAAAATAAATGCTTATGATCAAATCATTCTGTTTAAAGGATTATCTCAACATTCATTTTACAGATTTCATTCTACACAACTAATCACACAGTTGTAAGCAGTTGTGTAATATTACAACATAACATGAACACTTAAAGGACCACTGGTGTCAGGTTTTCATTATATTATTTATGAATAACTAAATATGATAAAGGGTAAATATTTTCAGAAAAAATAAAATAAATAAGCACAATATTTTCAATTTTACAAATTGTATAAATAACTAATAAACTTAATTTTAGTCATGCTGAGAGCACTGGGAGTTGTAACTGGTGAATTCCCACTGTGCAGGCAGATACTTATTGTGTATTCAAAGTCTCCTCACACATCAGGAAGTTGATCTGTTCAAGTCAAAATGTTTCCACAGTAGCGTAATTACATAAAAGATAATAAATTAGAGGCTCCATTATTTTTTTACATTTTAAAAATGCTGCATTTAGTTTAGTTCCTCAAAATAGTATACGCTGAATATTTGACCACAATGATCCTTTAATTGTGTGTTTACCCACTCTGAGAAATAGGTAATTTGCCAGATAAAGAGCCTCATTCAATTGAGCAATTGTAAGTTACAGTAGGCTGTAATGGAGCCCATAAGTTATATTGCTATTCAATTGGGGTTTTTTTTGCAGGCCGCAAACAGCCTATGTGTTACAGGCGGGCATTCCTTGTGGTTGTTAAAATTGGAACTTACAGCCTATCAAAGCCTTTGATCTTTCCTGTCCGCAAGAGTTATGATCGCTAAAATCGCAAATTGCTATTCAATTGCTACAATTCCTCAAGCCCGCAAATGTTTTCACACCCGTAAATGGCAAATGTAAAAGAAAATCCTACGAGTACTAGAGAGGACTCGCTACAGGGTTAAAGACATGTCCGTAGCACTGTAAAAGCAAATAAAAACGTAATACTGCACTGCAAATGACGGGAAAAGCGATTATAGACATTAGAATTAATTTCACAACAGTCTCAAGCTCGCAAATCGGCAATAAAAATCTTTTTTCTTTTATGTTTCAATTCTATCTCAGGAATCAATGAGTTAATACATATCAGGCCACCCACATGGACTAGAAGAGCATTCATTTTTATTATTTTGTATTTTGCGGTTTTGCGAGTCTGTTCGCATATTGGACCTCTAAACGATTGACATGTAACCTCCATCTTATACTGCCGCAATGATAGCGATCTAATTTTCTATTGGCTGTTTTCGAAATGGGTAGTTAAGGCCTTGCTTAATTAATCATGTTCCCGCCCTGAACTGCTCGGTACAAGTGCATGGTTTACGGTTTTGGCTTTCGGCCCGCAACTTGCGGACTTGAACAATTGAATAGCACTGTAATTGTAGAAGAGTGCAAGCCTGCAGCATGCCTAGCAAATATACGGCCTGTATACTCTGAGATGCAGGCTTAGAATTGAATGAGGCTCAAAATCATTAGTAGAATGGGAAGACTTTCAAGTATTTTATGCTTAAAATGGTACCACCACTACTATCTAACACCCCAGCTTAATTACACTTTTTAGTAACAACCATTTATAATAATGTATATGTGTACTTTTCATTTCTGCAATAATCAGTGGAAGGAGGGATGGAGGAAGGAATAGACAATCTTTGTTAGATAATTGGATATAACTAAAATTAACACTACACCCCTTAATCCTCACCAGTGCTGGAGCTAGAGAATCGAGGACCGCGGTGCAAAATAATTTGGGCCCCCTTGCAACTTCTCTACATAAGGTAGATGCCTGTTTGGGTCAATAAAGAAGTTAAAACATATATGAAGATGATCAAATCCCCCTAATAATTTAAGATTTCTGCTTTACTCCTGATAACAGAGGGCTACACTGTTGTTTGTTCCAGTATATTGATTCTCAACTTCCACATATGTATTATGGATTCAATCAGGGTCCAGTAGATGCATAAAAATATATTTTTTTCTAATTAAAACTGTATTTATTTATTTATTTTCTACTGTCCTGGCGACCGGTCTCCTCCCTGGACCAATACTCCCTCTCTAATTATCCAGGGTAGCCCAGAATGCTCTTTATTTAAAAATATATCCAACCACTTTTTTAAAGTTATCTTTCTTTATCTCTGTCTTTATCATTATCTTTTGCCTCTGTGATTTCTCCTGAACAGTAAGTGTGTTGTGCATTGATTAGTGGCAGTTGAGAGTGGGTGTGGTTTTGCCTGTGTGAAGCTATATCAGTGTGTGTCTTGGTACATATTGGTACCAATGACAAAGTTAGTGGAAGATGGAGAGTCCTAAAGAATGATTTTATAGAACTAGATAATAAGCTGAAGGCAAGGACCTGCAATGTAGTATTTTCTGCGATACTTCCAGTGCTACGTGTTGGTCAAGGACAGAATGAGCTTAGGGAGGTTATCGCGTGGCTAAAAAAGTGGTGCATTAAGGAGGGGTTTGGGTTTTTCAGAGCACTGGGCTGACTTTTCACTTGGGTACAATCTCTGTAGCAGCGATGGATTGCACCTTAATGAAGAGGGACCTGGTGTGCTAGGCAGAAAGGCTGGGGGAGTGTTTACACTAGTAGTTGAGGGCGGGGGACTAGATAGAAGTAATGGGGTAGAAAGTGTAGAGGGGATAAGAAACAAATTAACTAGTCAAGGGGAGGAGATGGGGGAGGGTTAGTATAGTCAATAGGGAGGTATTGTTAAGTAACTCAAGTACAGTGGCATGCACTTCCGAACTACAGACTCATAACATAAAGTGTATGCCAGAAGCTTGCCAGGAAAAAATGGGAGAGTTAGAATTATTAGCAGTTAAGGAGAAATGGGATTTAATAGGCATTACTGAAACACGGTGGGATGAATCTCATGACTGGACTGTTAATCTGGATGGTTATAACTTATTTAGGAAAGATAGAGGCAATGGTAAAAGAGGAGGAGGGATTTGTCTGTATGTTAAGCCTGAATTTAAGCCTATAGTCAAAGATATTTATGGTGGAACTAGCGATAATGTTGAATGTTTGTGGGTAGAGTTAAATAGCGGAGCAGCAAATTCCAAAAGAATATTAGTAGGAGTATGCTATAAACCCCCAAATATAATTGAAGAAGTGAGTAGTATAGTAGTAGAAGTGAGGAAATACAAGTATTGTTACAGATTGTAAATGCAGCTAAGCATGGTCAAGTTCTAATAATGGGAGATTTTAACTACCCTGAAATAAACTGGATAAATGAGACTAGCAGTTCAGCTAGCAGGTTCTTGAGTACACTCAGAGATCATTATCTAGCCCAGGTTATACAAGAGCCTACTAGAAATGAGGCCATCTTGGATTTAGTCATCACACATAATATAGATATTATCAAATGTTGAAATAGGGCAACCTTTGGGAAACAGTGATCACAACACAGTCTCATTTGAGATGGAATTAAAAACAAAACTATAAGGAGCAAACAAAAACTCTTAAATTTAAAAGGGCAGATTTTGACGGTCTAAGGGCAGCAATACAAAGTATAGACTGGGACCGAGAACTGGCAGGTAAAAATACTGAACATAAATGGACAACATTCAAATCCTTACTAAATATACATACTTATCACCATATACGATGTGGAAATAAAAGTAGAAGGAGTAAATCACAACCCATGTGGCTTAGCAATGACTTAAAGATGAAGATGAGGAGTAAAAAACAGGCATTTAAATTATACAAACAATAGGGGACAGAGACTTCTTTACGTGAGTACAAGGAAATAAACAAGGCTTGCAAAGGGGCTATTAGACTGGCTAAAATAGAAAATGAAAAGTTTGTTGCAAAGGAGAGTAAGACTAACCCTAAAATATTTTTAAAATATATTAATGGGAAGAAGGTCAGGAAGGAAGCTATAGGAACATTACAATGTGACACAGGCCGTCTGATAAATAGTGACCAGGAAAAGGCAAATGAGCTAAATAGGTTATTTTCTTCGGTATACACAAGGGAGGTACCAGTGGTTGGATCACTGCAACATAATGGGGCTACACTACCTTCACCAAATAACTGGTTAACACAGGAAGTAATCCAAAAGAGGTTAGAAAAAATAAATGTTAATAAAGCCCCAGGTCCTGATGGAATACATCCAAGGGTACTGAGGGAACTGGGTTCTGTAATAGCCAAACCATTATATCAAATTTTTCAAGATTCACTGAACACGGGGTCTCTACCAGATGACTGGAGAAAAGTAGAGGTGATACCTATATTTAAGAAGTGAGCAAGAGCAAATCCAGGGAATTATAGACTCACATCAGTAGTGGGAAAGCTTTTAAAAGGGTTAATAAGGGATAGTATACAAGAATATCTCTATTTAGACAAGATTATAAGTAGGAATTAACATGGATTTATGAGGGATAGGTCATGTCAAACAAACCTAATTAGTTTCTATGGAGAGGTCAGTAGGAACTTGGATCAAGGACACTCAGTGGATGTAGTCTTTTTGGATTTTGCAAAGGCTTTTGATACAGTGCCACATGGGAGACTATTGAGCAAACTAAAGGATACAGGAATTGGCCTATTGAAGAATGGCTCTCAGCCATTTTTCTAATGGTCAGATTCATTAAGAATGCTGCGTATAAGGAAACTCAGTTTAAAAACATTAATAGATGGTATATAACTCCACTGAAACTGGGACAGTTAAATAAATCAAAAGAACAAAAATACTGTTGGAGAGGTTGTGGGCAGATTGGCACACACCTCCATATGTGGTGGGGTTTCCCTCTCATACAGAAATTTTGGCTTGAAATTTTTAAACATCTATCTAAGATATGTGAAACTGTAATAATTCCGGAACCAGAAACAGTAATTTTGCACTTTTTCCCTGCAAGTCTTTCAGCACCAGTTAAAGGAATGGCTCTACTTTTCCTTATGTATCAAAAAAGCTTGTAGCTTCTAGATGGAAAAATAATGTCCAACTTGGTCGGAACTTAGAGAAAGACTGGAGTATGTTTATCTCCTAGAATGTGGACTCAGCAATACAGGGTTAGGTCCAAAAAATAGAGCTAAACGTGCCCTAAGGGAATTTTTTTTTTTTTTTGTGGTCTTTATGTGTCTCTTATGTTTTTCTTTGTATTTTTTGCTTGATCTCTTTGTTAAGATAGATTTGTATAATATTCCTGTCTTTGATTTTGTAACTTTTGTATTTTGAAATAAGAAAAAATAAACAATGATTAATAAGCTGCCCCACAAGAAAAACTTTTTGAAACCTCATTAAAACAAGAAGTCTCCAGCCAATGGAGAACATTCTATAGGTAAACTTTGTGTCTAGTATTTAGCACTATCTGCTAGAGAGAGCTGCCACTGATCTGATAGAAGGTAACTATGAAGGTTAGTTTAACATTGAATATTGTGTTTTTAAATATTAATGATCAATGTCTAAGAAGACATCCAGCTCATATTGTTAGTGGCCCTTTAAAAAGTTAAAACAAAAATGTTGTGGAAACATATATACAAGTAATGAAAGAAATTCCGGATGCACCTTTGAGATTTACACCGTTGTCTCATTACAATATAAAAGATATACAGAGCAATGGGATTTTGAGCCCTTCTTTATCTACACAACAACATGTTTCCTTTTTTTTTTAAATTGATTGCTTTGGGGTTTTCTTTTTTGTTTATACCTTTCATTCATTTTCTTATTGTTTTCATGATAATTACACATTGCAATTAAAAGCATGAAGCTTGGATATTAGTTTGATTAATGTTTATAGTCACTCAGATATCAGGTCTAAAATACCAAGGCCTAGGGCTGCACATTCTCAGGTTGCAGCATATTGTCTATATGCAGAGAATTGTCTAGTTGGAAGGAAATACCTCAATGCAGATAAATTAAATTGATACCATACAGGTGTCTTAAGCTGGTGGTCCAGGATTTGGTGCTTTCACTGCTGCAACCTGGGTTCGATTCCAGTCAGGGAACCAAGAGGTCACACCACCATGAAGCCAAGCAGGGTTGGGCCTGGTCAGTATTTGGATGGGAGACCACCTAGGAATACCAGGAGCTGTATGCTGTGACCCACTGGAAAAGGAACTGGCAACTCACTCCAATATCTTTGCCATAAATACTGAGCATGGTGTGTTGCAGGTCCATGAGACACTATTGAGGCCCGGGGAAAGCATGTAACAAAGGGAAAATATAGATAGTAATTGAGGATGGGGGTTAGAAGCATACTCACTAAAATTAACCTTTCAATATAATATTGCAAGGAAGGGAGGGGTGTTGAGGAGGGAAGGAGAAGTGGGAAACGGGGAGGGAAGGAGAAGTGTAAGATGGGGGAAGAGGAGAGAAGGAGGAGTGGGGGGAGAAGGAGGGTGAGGAGGGATAGAAGGAGGGTAGAGAAGGAGAAAAGTAGGAGAAGGTGGAAGTAGGAGAGAGTGAGGGTGGAAAGATGATGAATACAGGGGGAGGTGGGCACAGGGGGGAGATGAGCATAGAAGGGAGCTTGGCGAGCTAGAAGGGAAAAATGAAGGGAGCTTGGAGCAGATAAAGAGGAAGGAGATGTTGGAGAAGAGGGGAAGATGAGGGGAGGTTGGGGCAAGGAGATAAAAAGTTAGGGCAGGGGAGATAAAGAGAGTGGGGAGGTTGGGAGCTGTGAGGGGAGATATGGGGAGAGTGGATTGGGGGTAGAGGGGGAGAGGCAGAAAGTGGATTGGGTGTTAGAGGGCAGAGTGTAACAGAGGGTGTTTTGGGGGAATGAAGGATGTGTATTGTTGAACTCACTAGGGTCTTTACTTTTAGACAATAAAATCTTTCTTAGGTTTATAATGTGCCTATTAAGGCAAGAAAAACCTTTTGTGCTCACATCAATTACTGACGTGTTTAGTCAGAAATAAATGTAATGTTACCCAAATATATTACCAGTGTATTATGGAGATCTGTGGCTTTAGTTATTAGATACAATTTCACTAAACATATTCAGCCTTATTAAATTGCGATTCGGCCGATTGAAGAGGGCTCTATATAAGCACATATCATATTTTTATACAGAAGTTTTTAGTTAGTGAACTTCTATCCAAAAGCAACTTCTATAAAAAAAATATGCTGTGTGCTTATATAGAGCCCTATTCGATTGGACAAATCGCAATTTAATAAGGCTGATTATTTTTAGCAAACGTATGAATTGATAAGTTTTTTTCACTTATTATTGTTATTTTCTCATGTTGCATGCAACCAAAGTAACAATTATGCCAATAGAAAGCTGATCTTCTACTGACAAAAACAATATTCAATTTTCATATGTAAATATGAATAATCTGCCAATAACCATATCTAAATTAATGCATAGCAAAATGTGGGAAATGTGTCCGGCCTCCTGGGTCAGGAAAATATCCTGAATACCTCTACTGAAAGGGTTAAAGTACTGAAGTCAGGAGAAACAGTTGCCATTTATAGGGTCACTCCAAAGAATATTTAGGTAGGGCTTCATAAGAAAAAAAACTTTATTAAACTTTTACTGTGCATTTAAACAATTAATTACTCATGCCCCAGGATATATAATCTCCAGATCGCTCCACCCGCTGAATTAAGTATTGTGTCTGGAGTGGAGCCATCCAGGCAGGAGGGCAATCTCAACTGGCATACCACAACTGCAGTATGATAGTGATTGGTGACTAGAAAGTGGGTTTGTACATGACTAGCAGCTTAGGTTACACTGTCCATGTTACTAATATATGTCTCAGAGAGTGTTTTTCAGTTCAGCAATTCCTCCCGGATGGGTCCACTCCAACCACAATACTTCATTTAGTGGGTGGAGAGATCCGGAACTTATAAAGCCTCATTGAAAAATAGTAATTCATTGTTTAAATGGACAGTAAAAGTAATTTTTTTAGCAATCCTTAACTAAGTATTCAATTAAGCAATAGCCTATGTTTAAAATATATTTACTTCCTATATAATTCTATAAAACTAAAGTAATAACACACATTACTTTTCACTCTTGGCAGCAGTACCTCGTGATTACACATTTTGTGTGTGTATCTTTATCAGTGACTTCACAAAGCTCTTTTTTTTTTTGTTAAAATAATCTTAAATAGCAGTGTGAGCTCTATAAAACGACAGCATAAATATTTGCCCGATTTTCCCCATCCAAGAAGTAAATATTACATTTAAAAAGCTTTTTAGAGTTAGTATTATTCTCCGAGCAGTTAACTTTTTATTTTTTATTTTAGTTAATCTTTCTTTTACAAGAATTGTTATATTCCTTGTATTCATGTAAGATTGGCTCGGCATAATTTAAATGCCAGTTTTTTAGTAATTGTCTTGATCTTAAAACTATTTTAAACCACATGGTTTGTGATTTACTTCTTTATTTCAACATATGTAAGATATGTATTTATATTTTGTGAAGCTTTAAATGTTGTCCTTTTATTTTCATATTTTTACATGCCAGTTCTTTGCCCCAGTCTATATGTTGTATTGCTGCTCTCAAACCATTAAAACTCTCCATTTTAAAATGAATAGTTTTTGTTGGCCCTTACAACTTTTATTGGAACTCAACTTCAAATGGAACTGTTATGAAGAGGGTTCCACAAGGGTTCCCCTACTTCTACATTTTATATTATATCAATGTTCATGCATCTATCACACCCCTGTTCCTCACCCAAACCCTTTAGATTGTAAGGACTGTAATATTCAATTCGGAGCCCGCAACTCGAGTGTGTCGCGGGTTCCTGTTCGTCTCTGATTGCGATGCTATTCAAGTTACTGTTCCAAAGCCTAAACCATGCACAGGTTCGGAGCAGTTTAGGGCGGGAACATGTTCAATTAAGCAAGCCCGTAACCACCCATTTAAAATCAGCCAATAGAAAATGAGACTGTCATTATCACGGCAGTAAAACATGGAGGTTACATGTAAATCAATTAGGTTCGAGGGTCCGATATGCGATCAGACTTGCAAAAACCTTCAAAATAAAGAATTATGAAAATGAATGCCAATACTGTTTAAGTCCATACGGGTGGCCTGATATGTATTAATACCAGAGATCGATTTAACTCCGAAATTAAACATAAATATATATCTCAGATCTTGCCAATTAGCGAGCTTGAGACTGTTGTGCAATTCATTCTAATGTCTGTCATCGCTTTTTGGTACTCACCTTTTTAGTACTCAGCCTACCATCTGGAATGAATTAGGGTAGAGTACCAAGATAACACCGGTATATATAGTAATTGTCTTGATCTTAAAACTATTTTAAGCCGCATGGTT
The DNA here is from genome assembly GCA_027410445.1 of Discoglossus pictus. Classification (NCBI taxonomy): domain Eukaryota; kingdom Metazoa; phylum Chordata; class Amphibia; order Anura; family Alytidae; genus Discoglossus; species Discoglossus pictus. The sequence continues at coordinate 32,155,677 of CM050166.1, read as the reverse complement.
TGTGATTTACTTCTTTATTTCAACATATGTAAGATATGTATTAATATTTTGTGAAGCTTTAAATGTTGTCCTTTTATTTTCTATATTTTTACATGCCAGTTCTTTGCCCCAGTCTATATGTTGTATTGCTGCCCCCAGACCATTAAAACTCACTATTTTAAAATGAATAGTTTTTGTTTGAGGGTCCGATATGCGATCAGACTTGCAAAACCTTCAAAATAAAGAATTATGAAAATGAATGCCAATACTGTTTAAGTCCATACGGGTGGCCTGATATGTATTAATACCAGAGATCGATTTAACTCCGAAATTAAACATAAATATATATCTCAGATCTTGCCAATTAGCGAGCTTGAGACTGTTGTGCAATTCATTCTAATGTCTGTCATCGCTTTTTGGTACTCACCTTTTTAGTACTCAGCCTACCATTTGGAATGAATTAGGGTAGAGTACCAAGGTAACACCGGTATATATATATATATATATATATTTAATTATTTATTCAATGCCCTTGGGGTTCCCCCTGTCTTTGCCCCTCCTGGATGGAACCGACCATCACTCCTTTCCCTCCTGAAGCCCACCCCACCAGTTTAATGTGCATACCGGTTGTGTACATGATATCAGTCAATATGTGCTATGATGTCCATTGGAGAAACATCCTATTTTACAAACATATTGACTAAGGTTGGGCTTGTATAAAGGCATTTATGGGTGGATCAGAAAGGCTACAGCTCTATTCTTTACACGTCATTATTTGTGTTAATAAATTACTTCTGTCACCCAAACAACAAGTTGCAGGTTACAGGCTGTAAATCCCTGCGGTTGTCAAAATCGTAACTTCAACCCATCTAAGCCTTTGATCTTTCAAGCCCGTAAATGTTACAATCGCAAATCGCTATTCAATTGCAACAATTCCTCAAGCCCGCAATTGTTTTCACACCTGTAAATGGCAAATGTAAAAGAAAATCCTACGGGTACCAGATAGGACCCGCAAGGGGGTTAAACATCCGTTTGTAGCACTGTAAAAGCAAATAAATAATCAATACTGGACTTTAAAAGACTGGGAAAGCGATGAAAGACATTAGACTTAATTGCACAGCAGTCTCAAGCTCGCAAATCTGCAATCAAAAGCTATATTTTTTAGGTTTCATTTCCGTGTTATATCAATCTCAGTAACCAAGGAGTTAATACATATCAGGCCACTCACATGGACTATAACAGTATCGCCAGAGCGCAAGTCAGATCGCATATCAGACCTCTAAATGCGAATTGATTGACCTCCACATTTTGCTGACCTAATGATGATGGTCTCATTTACTATTGGTTGTTTCTAAATCGGTAGTTACGGCCTTGCTTAATTGATCATGATCATGCTCTGAAATGCTACTTATGATTGTATGGTTTACGGGTTCAGCTTTCAGCCAGGTAGCTGCGGGCTTGTTCAATTGAATTACTCTGTAGCTGTTGCAAATTTCAAGCCCGCAGACTTACGGCCGGTATGAAGTCAACTGCGGCCTTGCAATTAAATGGCGGCCTGTGTTACTTAATGTCACAAAACAGCTAATTAGTATTCAGTAACTGCTAATTTGCAAAATAATGCTAAACAAATACTGCTTAATGTCTTATTAATGATTTACTTACGAAAAATGGCTATTACAATGTATAGTACATTTTAATGCTCTTAAAGAATAAGTTAATTAATTTGTTTTTAAGTTAACGGAGTCCCTTTAAATTGCTGCTTATAGAGAAAATAAATATCTCTGGTATTGTACATTACATGCGTTGATTCTTACATTTATTTGCATTTGATGATTGATCACTAATTATAATGCATACAATAGAGGAAATATACAGATATCTAAAAATAATATATTAGCAATAAAGGCTCTGCTTGTAATTCCCTCCTGCAGGTATACTTGTTGATCAGGAGCACTGCCACATAGCAACAGCTGGCGCACTAGGCAGCAAACCTCCTGGGGCTCTGCTGATGGATAAGCCTGAGTCGTGTGGTAGCAGGTGTACCATGTGACCATCGGGGGCATGCTCTTTCTTTTCTGTTTGATGCTTTCCTAATGGTGGCAATGGAGGATGTTCTTATAAGGTTACCTCAAATGACAAACATGTATTCATTCTAAATAAACAGTCCACAGGTACATTGCCTGCTCAGTCTGTTCTAAAGTAACTAATTTGCATGTCACTACCCAGAATTCAAGCTATACTGGAAATACTGTTTGCTGAGAAGATCTTTGGGGGGGGGGAGGTCTATTGGCTTATGTGAGACATATAAGTCGAAGCATGATCTTTTATTTCTTCCTCGAGGGATTTTAAATCACCTTTCTATCCATGATAATATCTTTAGTGCCTGGTCTAAATGAATAAGGTGTCCTGGCCGAAATCAATTAAACAATGTCTTCTGAAGAAGGGAGAAACATATGTGTTTCTAAAAAAGCTATGAAAAATAGGGAACCTGAGCAAACTGTTTATGGCCCTGATTCATAGCAGATATTTCTCAGTTCCTATATTATCCGATGAGACTACTTCATTAAAGGGACATCAATAGCAAATAAGACATTTAAAATATTTGTGTATGGGCCTCATTCAATTGCGATTTGGCCAATTGAATAGGGCTCTAAATAAGCACATAGCATACTTTTTTATAGAAGTTTTTAGGGCCTCATTTAATTGCGATTTGGTCAATTGAATAGGGCTCTATATAAGCACAGAGCATATTTTTTACAGAAGTTTTTAGTTGGTGAACTTCTATCCAAAAGCAAGGTCTTCATTAACTAAAAACTTCTTTAAAAAAAAAAATGTTATGTGCTTATATAGAGCCATATTCAATTGGCCAAATCGCAATTGAATGAGGCCCTTAGTTAGTAAAGACCTTGCTTTTGGATAAAAGATCACTAACTAAAAACTTCTGTAAAAAAAATATGCTATGTGCTTATTTAGAGCCCTATTCAATTGGCCATATCGCAATTGAATGAGACCCTATGTGTGTGAGCATGGTATGCTTTACTCTAGATCCGATTGGCAGACACTCATGACTACATATAGATGTATAACTGCACATTGGCCAACAAGGACAAACCTCCAAAGACATCTATACATTCGGATCCGTTTATTCTCCTCCAGGAGCTTCATTTAAAAAAAAAAGATTTGCTGATTTGCGAGCTTAAGACTGTTGTGCGATTATTTCTAATGTCTTTCATCGCTTTCCCCGTTATTTACAATGCAGTATTGATTTTTTATTTGCATTTACAGTGCTACGGACATGTCTTTAACCCCTTTGCAGGTCCCATCTAGTACCCGTGGATTTTCTTCTACATTTGCCGTTTACGGGTGTGAAACCATTTGCGGGCTAGCGGAAATTAAAGCAATTGAATATTGATTTGCAATTTTAGCGAGGGTAACCTTTGCGGACGTGAAAGATTAAAGGCTTAGATGGGGTGTAAGTATCAGTTGTAACAACCACAAGGATTTCAAGCCCGTAACCTATAGACAGTTTGCGGCTTGCAAAAATACGCCAATTGAATAGCAAATTAGTTTATGGGCTCCAGTAACTTAAAGTTGATCAATTGAATGGGTCCCATACTCTTTTCTTCCGAAAGAAGGGCTGACATTTACAGTAGGGGCCAACAACAGATATTATCTTGTGGGTATCTTAATTAGCGCAATGCCACTTTAGGAAACCCACAAATCCTGGCCTACTGGTAGTTGATGAAATTAGAACCACTGAAATTAAATGTAAACGCATTTGCAGGGTGCATGTGATTTCTTACCTGGAAAGTCAAATAAATTGCAGCCCGCAGTCAAGAAAAACAAGTGGAGTTGTTTAAAAACTTTTATCAAAGTATAAAATATGCATCAAGTTTAAAACATGTTAAAAAAGATCACTTAGTTTTAGTACTATGTAAATATAAAGCATCATTGGTAAATGATTTGTTTCTTTGTTTTAATTAATCTGTGCATGAGTTCTCTATGACTTGCCTTCCCAAACCACTATGAAATAACTCAGATGTCCTTAGTATCCCAAAATCACTCCCTAGGAATTCAGCCAGAACTCTTTCAATGCCAGTATATAATTTTCCACAAAGAAAATGTGTGGGAGGTAATTTCCCCATGAAAACCCCTTGCCCTACAAAATAGAATTCCTTGGTTCAATAGAACAAAGTTTGGAACTGGAATTATCAGTTGCATGTCATTACCCAGTATCTTTATCATTACACTCAGAATTCTTGAAGACAGAAGAATCAATATACTTAGAATCCTTATCACTGTACTTAGCAGCAATTCAACAAATACACCCAGAGTATCAAGACCATGGAAACCCGAGGTGAGGTTCCCCCAAAAGAACTATGAACCCCTGGTATATTTATTATTTATGAGAGTTGGTGTACAATAAAGTGCCTTTATAAACACCCATGATCAACCTCACCTTGGTAAGTTAATGCGTTACATTTCCCTAACACCAAGTATTCAGCCATCATTCCCTCAGTCTGGGCACATAGGTCATGTATCTGGTTGGGAGAGTCCTATCCTACATGACCTTGGGAGAGGTTCTGAGCTTCTGGCATGGTATCCTCATTCATTGGTCCCACAGTATGCCTCATTGCCATAGGTGCTACACTAACTGGGTGCCCACAGCAGAAGATAATTGTTTGGAGAAGGGTCTCATATGTCCTTTCTTCTCCCATGATGGATTTGTGTAGCTGATTCAACATCCCATTTCAATTTCACAGTATGACAGAAATGAGCCTCAAATTCAAGAGCTCTAAAGAGTTAATAATAATATAAAAGAAGCAGAGGTTTGTAACTGGGGTAAAAATCTTAGATAGCTCCACACTTATAATGTGCTTTTTGTGTAAAAAATGCACATGATAATGTAAATGTACATGACCCTAGCAAGATCCATCAGGCGTTTAGTTAAATAAGCACACTGAGCAAGTGTTTCTTTGGAAAAATTATGGGCCACAGCTTTATTAAAGCAACCAAATTCCAATAACCAATTAACATAGTTAACATTGTTACATCACAGCTTAATTAAACATTCCGGAGGAGGAGCCCGGCCCGGTCAGTAACCTCATGCCCTGGGCCCGCGTCCAGAGCCTCCCAGTGCTTTACTAAGCATGCCCATGAGGCAGGGCAACGCCCACATAAGCCTGTGGGCCGGGTAACTCACCTGCCGCCAACCAAAGCTATTCATAACCTACGTACTGTCTTAGGAATCCTAAATTCCCTTTTCCACGCTGCTTTTTCTTTTTTTTCTTTTCTTTTTTTTTTTACTTTAGCACCCTGAACTGAGCTCAACCAACCTTACCCCCTTCCATGTTTAGTATATATCATTTTTTTTTCTTTTTTTTATAAATTAACTACCAATTAAAAGGGGACAGATGGAATCCGAGCAATGGCCGGCGCAGAGTGAGGAGGAAGCCCGCGAAACGGGCGGAAGTCCCTCCTCCTGCCTCCAGCCAATCACGAGCGCCCAGGCTCCACTGGGTCACGCATCGCTGCGTCAGACCCAGCGTGCCCGGGGCTGTCTCTGCGCAGGCCAGTATTATTATAATAAACTATTTAATAAGAATAAGTCATCAGTGAAAGGAACCATCTTATTGTTATCTGCTTCTGCAAGTGAGAAGTGCATACAGAGAAGAATTCACCTGTTTCAATTCAAATGTGGCAATCTTTTATGCCTGTTATTGCAATGGGATTAATGGAGGCATCTACTCTAAAGCAATATATAGCGCAATCAATGCGAAGAGGTTAAAAACTTGCTCCAATAGCACTGTTAACATATAATCGGTTACACATTCCAATCCACTGTGTGTTATTTGTGAGCAAAGATTGTATCAGGAGGTACCTGCAGCCCTATAAAATTTGAAGCCCGTAGCAGCAACGGCACACCCGCAAAGGCTGCAGGCTTAAAATTTGTCTGCCTTACAGGGCTATTACATTGAACAATGCAGCGAGTTACGGGCCGTAGACGCAAACCCGTAAACCATTCTTGCGCGCATTGCATGTGCGACCGTCAGCATGATCAGTTAGTCAAAATCATAGTTACGGGTTTAGACGGAGCCAATGGCAAAATATATTGTCAGCATTATGTCACTGAAAAATGGAGGTTAGATTTCTTATGGGCTTTAATTACGAGTTACGATCGGACCCGCATTCCAGTAACAATGCAATATTAATAAATCAGTAAATATTATATTCTAGGCAATGCGAGTTCCATTATATATATTAACACATTGATTGCCGCGGTCGATATAAACATTCAGAAAAGGATTTTAAATTGCAGATTTGCGAGCTTGAGAATGTTGTGCTATTAATTGTAATACCTAACATAATTTTCCCATTAATTATAACTACAGTAATGTGTGTATAATTGCATTTACAGTGCTATGGATAGGACTTTAACCTCCTAGTGGGTCCTCTCTAATACCCGTTGGCTTTTTGGCTCCATTTCCAGGTTACAGGGTTGACGCCAGTGGATTTGTTGCAATTTAATAGGGTGTTTGGAACGTAACAGTTACGGGCTTGACAGAACAAAGGATTTGCAGCCGCAGAGTTAAATTTTCAACATCCGTAGTTTTTTTTCCGCTCTTATCCCCCAAGTCGTTTGGCGGGTTGCTTTATGGGGCCAATTTAACAGCCGCAAGTTTTGCGGGCTACTTTACGGGCTACAGTTTTAAACGCTGAGGGAATTTAATAGGGCTGCTGATGCTCTGTTGTTCTCTGGCAGCTCAGATAGAAACTTAGGGCCTCATTCAATTGGGATTTGGCCAATTGAATAGTGCTCTATATAAGCACATAGCATATTTTTTTTTAAAGAAGTTTTTAGTTAGTGAAAACCTTGCTTTTGGATAGAAGTTCACTAACTAAAAACTTCTGTAAAAAATATATGCTGTGTGCTTATATAGAGCCCTATTCAATTGGCCAAATCACAATTGAATAAGGCCCTAAGTGATGTGAGGAAAACGAGGGGGCTGCTCTTCACTCAAAAAAATGATTACTAACTTTAGTATTTCTAAATAATTGCTCAGTGAGCTGAGAATCAGCTGTTTGCACTGGGTGGTGTTTTTCTAAATTGCACAGTAATAAAATACAATAATTACTCACTGTTTGGTTTTGTTTCCCGGATGTGTTTTGATTTGTATATGTGTACTGTAAGAAGTCTACTGAAAACCAGGCCAGAGTGCAGTTCCAGATAGTTTTCTTAGAATATTCCTTGCTTACTCAGCATGACTGTGCAGCCCTTATTATGATGCTGTATAATGCAACTCACAGGTGCATTCAATATTTCCAAGTAATTCCCTCAGCAGATTTTTAAAGAATCTCTGGGCCTCATTCAATTGAGATTTTTCCAATTGAATAGGGCTCTATTTAAGCACAGAGCATATTATTTTTACAGAAGTTTTTAGTTAGTGAACTTCTATTCAAAAGCAAGGTCTTCACTAACTAAAAACTTCTGTAAAAAAATATGCTATGTGCTTATGTAGAGCCATATTCAATTGGCCAAATCGCAATTGAATGAGGCCCACAGTATTCGCATTTTACATTATGTTCTTTTAAAGAAATACACTTTTAAATGAACAAAATTAATTTAGTTTACTTTAATTGATCATACGTTATATACAGTTATACTGTAGTGCAAGCCAACATTTGATTTCTGTTTACCGACCTCTACAGGTGGGAGAAGACCTTGGCCCTCATTCAATTGCAATTTGGCCAATTGAATAGGGCTCCAAATTAGCACATAGCATATATTTTTGAAAGAAGTTTTTAGTTAGTGAAAACCTTGCTTTTGGATATATGCCTACTAACTAAAAACTTCTTTAAAAAAATATGTCATGTGCTTATTTAAAGCCCTATTCAATTGGCCAAATTGCAATTGAATGAGGGCCTTAGAATTCAATTGGTTTTAGCACAACTTGAATATTATGAGCTCTAAAAAATTAAAGTTACACAAAATCGATATTCTATTAGACTCAGAGTGCTAGATCGCAAATAAAGTTTAACCCGCAACTGAAAAAATAATCAAGTTTCAGTCAAAAATATTAGAAGTACTAAATAGGACTGGCAAGGACTTTTTCAAATACGCATTCTAGCTGTAACAGCAATTAAACACACACTACTGTACTTTAAAAGCATGGGAAGTATAGAAAGCCATTATAATGAATTGCAAAACAGGCACAAACCTACAAATATGCAATTTAAAATATATTTTTAAATGTTATTTCTGAGTAATATTGATTCTGGGACTCAAGGGTTAATACATATCATGAAAACCCCCATGGACTAGAACAGATGCTCTAATGCATTTTATAGAATGCTTGATTGTGAGTCCAATCAGCAACTATCACTTATTGGCACTAATTAATTCTTAGCCTCCGATTGCAGATTACGTGTAACTTCCATGTTTTACTGACGTCATGATGACGGCCTCATTTACTTTTGGCTGTGTCTAAGAAGTAAATTACAGGCTTGCTTAAAGATTGTCAGATCATATGATCACGCCACCTTGAAATCAGACTTAAAAAGGCAGGGTTTACGCATGGAGGCTGAAAGACGTAAATTGCGGCCTTAAGACAATAGAATAAATGTAAACATTTATTTAAAAAAATACCAGCAGCCAAATTTATGAATTGAATGCATTTGCGAGCTAAGGATTTAAAGAGCTATTACAGGGCGCTATAGTGAATAAGAGCTCAAAGGGGTAGTGTTAAGCAGGGGATACCTGTAATATAATTTCATCTCCCTTAATGACTTTATCTTGCGTCAATAATTACATGGGGGTTATAAACAAGAATAGCATGTCCAAGTTGTGAAGTAACGCAGAGTTATTAAGTATTAACAATTTATCATTATCTTTTTCATACCAAATGACCATGATATTATGGCTTATTAACCCACACTGTGCAAGATAACTATGTGAGATAAAGTTCTGATGCAGAATATTAAGCTTAAATGACCTTAGGTTTCAAGCTCAACCATCAAACACTTCCACTCCATGTTTTAATTGCAACAAACTGTAATTACATATATTTATACAGTTACTTTTAATTTATACATGGGACATTTGTCATGACTATTGAAGTTTCTTTAATATTTTAGTTTGCAACTTACTGTTCCATGTTTGAGGAGAGAGAGCTGCCATTGTTCAATTTCTGTTACTGACACCGAAAATTCTTTGCCGATTGGCGGCCTTATTAAATTGTGATTTGTCCAATTGAAAGGGCTCTATTTAAGCACATATCATATTTTTTTACAGAAGTTTTTAGTTAGTGAACTTCTATCGAAAAGCAAGGTCTTCACTAACTAAAAACTTCTTTAAAAAATATATGCTCCCTATTCAATTGGCCGAATTGCAATTTAATAAGGCTGTGGGTCAACAGCCATTGAAGCTACATATGTCATGTAACATACAAAGATCGTGTAGCAATAAAAGGCAAACGCTTCAACTTTTATACATATATTTGTACTTCTATCAGTGAAAGCTTTAATTTAAATGAATATGGAAGGTTCCTGGATATTACTAGGAATGTAATATACCTGTGTGTCTATTTACTTTTATGTACTTTATTAAGAAGCACTTATAAGTTTTATTTTACCCTCCTAAAACATATGCAGATACAGACGCGGGGGGATAAATGCGCAGTGTAGTGTTCTAGCAAATCAGGGGCCTTCTTAATAAAATAAAGTACATAAAAGTAAATAAATACACCGGTATATTATATACCCAGTAAAATCTTCTCTACTCTGCAGACTCTCCCTATTCCCCTAAATATAAAAACTTGTAACTAAATATAGCATTATTCACACAATCCAAATGACTTCTCGGTTCCACTACCTTGCCCAAAAATTGTTATTTTAAAAATGTAAAATTCTGTCCCAAAAGCAAAGACCTCTTTCTGTTTCCACATTATAGTGTATTTTTGGTAAACAACAATTCACATAAAGCATTATCAGAAATGCTGTCCTTTTTAACAGCAGTGCTAATTTTGCTTAAAGGCAAATCTAAGTTTAATGGATTATGAATGATTCTGATAGAGGAGAATCAGTAGTGTATGATTTTTTTTGCACAAAAATATATAAAAATAAACATTCACAAACTCACTCTGATGTTTGCTAAATCTCTTGAGTTTGCAAGCAGTAGCTTTTGTCAGCTAACACCCCTTGATATCCCTCCTAAAATTAAAATTCATAATTTGTTTTGGCCATTCAAAGGCAGCTAATACATTTTAATACATTGTAACAATCAATGATGGCAGTTTGTACAGGAAGGAATCATGGGATGTGTGTATCCCTGTCAAAGGAAGTAGGAGGAGTCAGACACTGATCTGTAAATCTCTGCATTTTGTTGTTGTTGGCTTGAAGGTTAGTAAAGGTTTAAAACCTGCACCCAATTGTTTCTATTAGGAGGGTCAATGTGCCTATGTAAGCAGCTCTGGGGTGTGGGAAACAAGTTTTATTTTTAAGTAAATTAAATCTTTATGTGTATAGAATTTGTTGTGTGTGTCTGATATAAGCAGCATGTGATAGATTAGAAAAAGGTGGGAAACTTAGATATACCTTTAAAGGAACACAATATCGGTAAAGCAACTGACTGCTCTTTAAAAGTATTTCTTGCATTCAGAAAAAAAAACAATGTTAATTATACAGAGCTGTGAAATAATATATCATGTTTTACTTTACCTTTTTTTTTTTTGCTTATAGGAGTCTCCATGGTTGCCATCATTCCTTGTTCAATCCATCAGAAAATATAACTGTGTGGCAGGGTGGGCAGCAAGCTGTGAGACTCCATACTGCAGTCCCTGGTGTAGGAACCAGCACCAGGTGATCACATGCACCAGCAGGAAGCCGGTGTCTGTTCTATGTGCAATACAAACTGCAATATAGTTTTTTGCAGATTGCTGCCTTTCGACTCACACACTGATACACTGATGATTGAAGAGATAAGAGGAGAAGGGAAGTTCATAAGGCAATCTCCTGGCTGCTGATCATAAGCCACATTAAATTCGGGCTACGTGTTAAAAGGTAGCCAGTAATGTAAATCTTAGAGAAATTTGCTATCAAATTGGACCCGTAACGCAGCCTGCAGACGACTTGAGGGTTAAGACGTAACAGGGCCGAAAAAAAGCCTACATGTTGAGCAACGTTGAACTTTGCTCCTGTAAATCCTTTGATCAAGCCCGTAACTGCTACTTGTTCAATTTAGCTATTAAATTGCAAAGAAGTCGCTCGCGAGCAAGCACGTAACACGCAAATAGAACCCAAAGCCCAACGTGTGCTCCAGTGGATGCGCCAAGGGGTTAAAGTCCAATACGTAGCACTAATAAAAACACACTACTGTACTAATATTAAAAGGTAAAGTGATGTTAGGTTTTAGGATTAATAGCCCAACATTCTCAAGCCTGCAAATCGGCTCAGAAAAATACTTAATTTTATGTATATTTTTTGTGTTATATCAATCCCGGCAATCTGTGTTACAATGTGTTAATATATATACTGTAACTCACATCTGATAGAGAAATCGATAGAGAATATCATATTTGCGGCTTTATTAATATTGCATCGTGACTGTAATGTGTGTTCGCTCGTAGATCGTTATTGAGCCCCCTAAGACTTTGAAATCCATCCTCCATTTTCTTGTGACGCAATGCTGACGATCTCTGTTTCCATTGGCTCTATCTAAAACTACCGGCTTGCTTGATTGATTATGTTCTAGCATGCAAAGCTGCCGGCTGACAGATGGTTTATGGTTTTGTGTCTCCAGCTCATAGCTCGCAGCCTTTCTAATTTAATAGCACCGTAACTTGGCTAAATTTCAAGCACGTTGGAGTTACTGGTTTGGAATTGAATGTGGGCCCATGTGTTAGATAAGTGTGGCCCAGCCTTGTCAATCATGAACTTATTACGTGATGGTTGGATAACCTTTTTTAATTAGAATAAAAATTATCTGATTGGTGTCCTTGGTCCGGGTGATCAAATACCATCCAGCTTTAGAGAAAATATGGAAAATAATCAAAGCTTTACAGCCACTACTAACCCAGAATGCACAATTAAAAAATATATTCCCCAAACCTCCCATCCTTGCATTTAAACAATCACTGAAACTGAAGCAAGAACTTGTCAGCAGAAGATTGGCCAATGAACAGCCCAACAGGGAAAATGGAACTAAACCTTGTAACAGAGGTCTCTGTAAATTATGTCAACACATTTGTAATGATGACACAGCCACATATAACAACAAGACCTATAACATCAAAGGGTCATATTCATGCACATCCTCCAATGTGGTTTATATAATACAATGTTCAGTATGTGAAAGAGGCTGTTACACTGAGAAAACCAGCCAAAAGGCTGCCCCTAAGATTGAATCTACACATGCATTATATTAAAAATAAAAGCAGTTATTGTACCCCAATTAGGCACCATTTTACTCAGAATCATCACTTCATCCAAAACCTAAAAATCAAAATACTCTGAGAGAATTTCAAATACATCCAGGATAGAAAAACATTTGAAATGAAGATGATCACATTCTTCAATACTAAAGATACAGGACAAAACTCCTTCAAGTTGGATGGTTTGCTCTTGTGAACAGCAATCTTTAAGTCTGGGCTTTGACTAGGCCATTCTAACACATTAACATGTTTCCCCTTAAACCACTCAAGTGTTGCTTTAGCAGTGTGTTTGGGTCATTGTCCAAGTGGAAGGTGAATCTCCGTCCTAGCCTCAAATCCCGCACAGAGTGGTACAGATTTTGCTCAAGAATATCCCTTTAGCACCATTCCTCTTTCCCTCAACTCTGACCAGTTTCCCAGTCCCGGCTGCTGAAATAAATCCCCACAGCATGATGCTGCCACCACCATGTTTCACTGTGGGGGTGGTGTTCTTTGGGTGACGGGATGTGTTGGGTTTGCTCCAGACATAGCGTTTTCTTTCATGGGCGAAAAGTTCAATTTTAGTCTCATCAGATCAGAGCACCTTCCTCCATACATTTTGGGAGTCTCCCATATGCCTTTTCGCAAACTCAAAACGTGCCATTTTGTTTTTTGCTGAAAGTAATGGCTTTCTTCTGGCCATTCTGCCATAAAGCCCAACTCTATGGAGCGTACAGCTTATTATCATCCTATGTACAAATACTTCAGTCTCTGCTGTGGAACTCTGCAGCTCCTCCGGGGTTATCTTAGGTTTCTGTGCTGCCTCTCTGATTAATGCCCTCCTTGCCCGGTCCGTGAGTTTTGGTGGGCGGCCGTTTCCTGTTGTGCCACGTTCTTTCCATTTGGTTATGATAGATTTGAATCATCAAAGATTTGGATTTTTTTTTAATAACCTAACCCTGACTTGTACTCCTCAACAACATTGTCCCTTACTTGTTTGGAGAGTTCCTTGATTTTCATGGCAGTGTTTGGTTCGTGGTGCCTCTTGCTTAGGTGTTGCAGCCTCTGGTACCTTTCAAAAATGGTGTGTATATGTAATGACAGATCATGTGACACTTAGATTACACACAGGTAGACATCATTTCACTAATTATGTGACTACTGAAGGTAATTGGTTGCACCAGAGCTTTTTATGGGCTTCATAACAAAGGGGGTGAATACATATTCACATGCCAATTTTCTGTTTTCTATTTCTAAAAAATAGTTTTATGTATATATTTTTCTCATTTCACTTCACCAACCTAGACTTTTGTGTTCTGATCCATCACATAAAATTCATATTAACAAAACATTGAACTTAAGGCTATAATGTAACAAAAAAGGTAAAAAGTCAAGGGGGTGAATACTTTTGCAAGGCACTGTATATTCAAACTGAAGGTTTCATCTCATGCCAGACTTGATAAAGAGAGGTCAGACCTCTCAAAAGCTTGTCAATATAAATAAAACGTTTGTCAAATTAAAAAGGTATCACTATATACTGTAATACTCATTCATCTAGATTACTGGACCTCCATGGATTCTTCACTCTTCATAACAATCATACATAAAAAACATTGTATTATTTTTTTTTATATTTTCATTACTCAATTGGGTGTTTTGGGGTGGGGGATTATCTTATTTTGAAAAAAAAAAGACCTTGCAAATTATAATGAACTCTTACTATTTGGATTTTAAAATATCCTTGCTGCATACAGGCAAGACTATCGCTTTTTCAATACTAATTGACTCACCCGTGCACAGAAAGGAAAGCCTCAAATCCAGGACTGTGTTTAGCTTTCCATGACCGAACTTGCCTGTCCCAGAAGAATGATAAACTGTATATATGTAGTGTCTGTAGACACAGATCATTCATATGTACAGATTGAGTGAAATATGTTGCTCGTGATGTGAAACTATTATATTTTTTTGTGAAATTATAAAAAGAGTTAAGTCTAGTGAGTGAGTATTTTTTGGGAAGAATTACTGTGTCATCTCTTTTTCAATTGTCTTATTTGTGGCTTTCAGAAAATACATACAGTATGTATATATTTCTATAATTATTTTGACGCTACAGTATTATTTAACTTGTTATTGCATTGATCATGTTTTTTTAAATCAATGAGGTGGAAAAACCTGTATTTTGCTTTTGCCAATTTCTGGCCTTGTTTCTAATAAATCACTAATAAATCACTTCTAGTACCCTCAGGAAATCCAGGGAATAGCTTAGAAGTTAAACTTTCCCACAATTTTATTCACGATACAAAAAGCAAAATATAAAAATGATTATTCATTGTTTTACCAGTTTATCTTTACATCAAAATAAATTTAGGTATGTTAAAAAAGCTATATATAATTTCCACATATACATAGAAAGTTTATCACATACATCACATAAAGAGATGCATAGCAAAATGGTGAAACTCTTCCTGACCTTTGGAATCCTAAAAAGTCTCCACAAAGGGGCTATGGTATATAAACTTGCACCTGGATTGTGGTCCAGGAGATCACTGGGCAATAAATTAATTTTCCCTCTCGATGTTGGAAGTTGGTATCTATGATTCCCAATGGAAACTTTGAATCTCCCAAAACTAGGTAATACATTGTAATTAATCTGTTATGGTGCGGTAAGTGCATCTATATATTGGAGAAGGATATTGGTTCTTTGGAATTTCATAATTCTTAGCTTTTGTATGGTAAGGAGATATGTCAGGGCCAGTCTTCAAGAATTGGTTATGATGTCTTGTATCTACTAGGTATTCAATCTAAGGTATATTTTAGCAGGCAGCTCAAGTTAAAAAGTTAAGTGGAGATTTAGGAGAGCCACAACTCTCATTTATAGAATATGTAAGCTGGAAAATAAGGGACCACGGTATGACAGGAAAAAAAGAGTCTGACTAAGAGCATAATTAGGGAGAATGTCATAAAGATACTTTTCTAATTAGAAAATAATAATTTTGATGCCTCTGTTGGTCCCTGGAAGCATCCATAATAGGTTGGTGAAGTTTGTGTGTGCTGAAAGGGAAGTTTGCATTTCTGCCAGAGCAGTAATTAGAGTATAAATAAGATAATGCTGCTTCTTATTTATTACTTTTAAATGCAATATTGCTGCTCTAGTTTCCAATGACCTATTTCCTGACATGGGTGGAGACTTTGAATACACAGGAAGTTTATATCTGAACAATGGTTAGTTGCAATAGATACATCTGCCAGTTCATTTATTAGCTCTAACAGAAAGCTCATTAGTTTACAAAGACACACCCTGTTGAGACAGAAATTGTAAGAAGCAGGTCTAATATATAAAAAGGAAGACTGCAATAAACAATAATTCATTTTATATGGATGTTGTAAATTATATGGATGATGGTGTTAAGGAGAGTGGTGTTTTTTCTCTAAACAGGTGGGTTTTCAAAGAAAGTTTGAATATTTGGAGACTAGGCGAGGGTCTAATAGAACAAATTCCAAACAGTGGGGGCTAATATTGAGATTGGGGTTATATTGGAGGATGAGAGGCACAAGTCATGGTCAGAGTGGAGAGGGAGGTTTAGGGTTTATCAGAAGTAAAGGGTTAAGATTTAGGAGGTGCAGTGCTGTTGAGGGCAGGCTTCGAATTTAGAATGTTATTCTTGAGAAAACTGAGCCAGTGTAGAGAATTAGAGAAAGTGTTCTGGCAGAAATGTTCAAGATAGATTGCAGTGGGTATAAGCTGGTGAATGGAAGGCCCATTATGACTGAGTTGCAATAGTCAAGCCGGAACCTGATGAGAACATGGATTAGTATCTTTATAGTGTTTTGGATGAGGAAGGGTTGAAGTGTGTAGTTGTTGGAGGTGGAGATGGCAAGATGTGGTCACCAACAGAAGGTAGGAGAGGTCTAAGTTAAATATGACACCGTGACATTTAACTTGAGACATGTAGGTGACTTTAGTGTTTTCTAAGGAAAGAGAAACTTCAAATATAGTGGCGGAGAAAGAAGGGGGATATAAGTAACAACGTTGTCTTGGAGAAGTTGAGTTTTAGATGATGAGAGGCCATCCATGAGGAGATGCTTGAAAGATGTGTTGTGTTAGTATGTCTGGGAAGGAGAGATAGACTTTGGATTGTCAGCATACTGATGGTACTCAACCTTATAGGAGCTGAGCACTTGGTAATAGCTTAAAGGCTGTAAGTAATTTATTATTTATTGAACAGTGGAGGAAGGGGTGATGGAGGATGAGAAAGAGGATAAGGGGATTTGTATGATCACTTGAGATTTTGTTATTTTATGCCTATTCACTTTCACTGCACATGAGCAGAAGTAGACAGCTTACAACAATCAATGCAAACCCTGTACTGCAGCAATGTAAATTACTATTTTACACATGCAACCTTCATTAATGTATCATGGATGTCTCATCGGAATTGGAGGCATTCCACCTAATGAGGCTTAGACTGAGAAATAACAGAAGGACTTATTGATGCAATAAAGATGAGCTATATAGCAGCATAGTCAGTTTCATATTGAATAGTGTATTGAAATTAAGGAAACAAAAATTTAAGTGACATAGGAATGAGGAAGCGGGGGGAAAGAAGGTCAACTATAAATGTTGTTCCTAATTCTGATCTAATCTGGTCTAACCACTGCTTATTTTACTGTCACTGTGGTTTTCTGAAGTATCCTACTGTGAACACAATATACTAGATCACATTACCAACCACACAAATACTTCCGACTTATTTACTGTTAATTTATAGGTTTGTTTAATTGGGATTCTCAAAAAATATTGTAAAAAGTAATAAAAGAGATACAGCATCTATTAACTAAATAACCAAATTAGAGGAGCAGTAGAAACACTTCACACACTTTTGAATTATGTAACAATCTGACAGCATTGGCAGATGTATAAGCTATGAGCATAAGAGCATTATTGAAAAACACGTCCTTTTAACTGGTTCTGCTATTCTGGAGGCTCCATATTGGCCCTCTAGAGCATTGTCTTTTGGGTAATTCTACTGCGAAGCTTCCATTTAATTATATTGTTCAGTTCTATAAAATTGTGGCAGCTTTTTAGTGGAACTAAACAGACATTGTACCTGCATCCAAGGTTCTTCACTATAACTAAGAGCCCCCAGGTCCCCATTTAATAAAGTTACACAAAAAGGCCCTCATTCAATTGCGATTTGTCCAATTGAATAGGGCTCTAAATAAGCACATAGCATATTTTTTTTAAAGACGTTTTTAGTTAGTGAGAACCTTGCTTTTGGATAGATGTTTACTAACTAAAAACTTCTTTAAAAAAAAATGTTATGTGCTTATTTTGACCCCTATTCAGTTGGCCAAATTGCAATTGAATGAGGGCCAAAGTGCGCAGTAACTTCCCCTATATATTCTATTCACCCCTCTCAGCATGATTGCGAGTCTGCTACTTAAAATATATCTGTGAGAAACCCCTACTCACAATATTACACCAGCTTCCCCTTTAATTTTTACACAACAGTACTATTATGAGTTGCTTTTACTGAAAATTACTTAATGCTTGCAACTCATAACATTTTTCTACAAATATTGTGAGTATTATATAGCACCCGCAAAGGCATAAAAATGCCCTTGAGGCTGCTTTCTCCCTTCCTGATCACTGTTGATCACCCTCTTCCTCGCTCAAATTGGATTCCCCATTCCCTGATCACTCCAATCACCCTAACCATGGAATGCACTGAGATCCCCATGGCATTGAGAATATTAACCCTGTGTCACTGAGATTCTGAAAGGAAATTTTAACCACTACCACGGGGGTCCCTAACAGGCCCCTGTGGCACATACAGTTAACCATCTAACTATTAACCCCTGCTACGGAGGTCCTTAAAGGACCCCCACAACATCTAGACCCCCGTGGTAACCCCTACCTACCATGTGCATTAATGTAGCATAAACTCTAAGGAGCTCACCTGCCGCAAATGGCCACTACTGTGCTTTCTGTGACTTAAATAGATATTTTATTCATACTGTTTGTCTGAAAAAAATGTCAATCATATTTCAGCCAATCTGAATGGGTTTTGATAAGTCACCCGACTCAATATTAATTTTAAAATCTATTTGGACCAGTCAGATTTTTCAGAGGGAGAACGTAATATAATAATATAATCCTGAGTCTTGTATCTTTACCTGCAAGGCTTGGGTTACAAGTTGTGAGTGTGTTCACTATTATTAAATCGGTGGAGGACTGAATACGTGTGTAAGATTACTGAAAAAAAAGCTCCAACAGCTGAACTTACATTTCTTTACTTGTCTTGAATTGATTGAGGCTCTAATTTTGTTGTGAAACAAGCAAAATTGAATATATTGAAAACTGAATAACCTTTTTTTCTAGTGGACCACTTTAAAGTTGACCAGGCTCTTGGTGCACCACTTCATTACTGCTGAAGGTCCTTGTGGACCACCTATTGATTGTTTTGACTACGTCTTGACTATTATCACGCAGAATCGATTACTTGGCACTTCTGTTCTGCTCTTGTGTGCATTTTTATTAAATATCTAAATGTTTTGTATTCTTAGTTGTACAGTGGACCCCCTAAATTAAGACCACAAATTGGGTGCCTCTGCCTTATTGGTAAGGGCAATTTGTCTTAGGTTGATTATATAATGAGAAACTATCAGCCACATTAAATTGGGGCTACGTTTTAAAAAGATAATTTTCTAATTAGAAAAAATAATTTTTGATGCCTCTCTTGTTCCCTGGAGGCATCCATAATATGTTGGTGAAGGTCGTGTGTGCTGAAAGTTTGCATTTCTGCCAGGGCAGTACTTAGAGTATAAAAAAGATAATGCTGCTTCTGATATATTACTTTTAAATGCAATTATGCTGCTTTAGAATCAGCAACTTTAGTTTCCAATTACCTATTTCCTTACATGGGTTGAGACTTTGAATACACAGGAAGTTTATATCTGAACAATGGTTAGTTGCAATAGTCAATATGAATGTTGCAGATACATCTACCAGTCCATTCATTAGCTCTAACAGAAAGCTTATTCGTTTACAAAATACACACCCTGTTGAGACAGAAATTGCAAGAAGCAGGCTTAATAGATAAAATGGAAGACTGCAATAAACAATAATTCATTTTATATGGATGTTGTAAATTATATGGATGATGGTGTTAAGGAGAGTGGTGTTCTTCTCTAAACACGTGGGTTTTCAAAGAAAGTTTGAATATTTGGAGACTAGGCGGGAGTCTAATCGAACAAATTCTAAACAGTGGGGGCTGATATTGAGAAATTCTGTAGGTGAGGTTATAATGGAGGTTGAGAGGCACAAGTCAGAATGGAGAGGGCGGTTTAGGGTTTATCAGGAGTAAAGAGTTAAGATTTAAGGAGGTGAAGTGCTGTTGAGGGGTTTGAAGGCAGGCTTCGGATTTAGAATTGTATCCTTGAGAAAACTGAGCCAGTGTAGAGAATTAGGGTGAGTGTTGGGTGAGGTCGGTGAGTCTGGCAGAAATGTTCAAGATAGATTGCAGTGGGTATAAGCTGGTGAATGGAAGGCCAATTATGACTGAATTGCAATAGTCAAGCCGGGACCTGATGAGAACATGGATTAGTGCCTTTGTAGTGTTTTGGATGAGGAAGGGTTGAATTGTGTAGTTGTTTTGGAGGTGTAGATGGTAAGATTTGGTGACCAACAGAAGGTAGGAGAGGTCTAAGTTTAATATGACACCGTGACATATAACTTGAGACATATAAGTGACTTTAGTGTTTTCTATGGAAAGAGAAACTTTAAATATAGTGGTGGAGAAAGAAGGGGGTAAAAGTATCAGCATTGTCTTGGGGAAGTTGAGTTTTAGATGCTGAGAGGCCATCCATGAGGAGATGTTTGAAAGATGTGTAGTGTTAGTATGTCTGGGAAGGAGAGATAGACTTTGGATTGTCAGCATAGAGATGGTACTCAACTGTATAGGAGCTGAGCACTTGGTAATAGCTATTGAACAGTGAAGGAGGTGGTGATTAAGGATGAGAAAGAGGATAGGGGGATTTGTAAGATCACTTGAGATTTTGGTATTTTATGCCTATTCACTTCCACTGCACATGCGCAGAAGCAGGCAGCTTACAACAATCATTGAAAACCCTATACTGCAGCAATGTAAATGACCATTTTATACATGCAACCTTCATTAATGTATCATGAATGTCTCATTGGAATTGGAGGCATTCCACCTAACGAGGCTTAGACTGAGAAATAACAGAAGGACTTATTGATGCAATAAAGATGAGCTATATAGCAGCATAGTCAGTTTCATATTGAATAGTGTATTGAAATTAAGGAAACAAAAATTTAAGTGACATAGGAATGAGGAAGCGGGGGAAAGAAGGTCAACTATAAATGTTGTTCCTAATTCTGATCTAATCTGGTCTAACCACTGCTTATTTTACTGTCACTGTGGTTTTCTGAAGTATCCTACTGTGAACACAATATACTAGATCACATTACCAACCACACAAATACTTCCGACTTATTTACTGTTAATTTATAGGTTTGTTTAATTGGGATTCTCAAAAAATATTGTAAAAAGTAATAAAAGAGATACAGCATCTATTAACTAAATAACCAAATTAGAGGAGCAGTAGAAACACTTCACACACTTTTGAATTATGTAACAATCTGACAGCATTGGCAGATGTATAAGCTATGAGCATAAGAGCATTATTGAAAAACACGTCCTTTTAACTGGTTCTGCTATTCTGGAGGCTCCATATTGGCCCTCTAGAGCATTGTCTTTTGGGTAATTCTACTGCGAAGCTTCCATTTAATTATATTGTTCAGTTCTATAAAATTGTGGCAGCTTTTTAGTGGAACTAAACAGACATTGTACCTGCATCCAAGGTTCTTCACTATAACTAAGAGCCCCCAGGTCCCCATTTAATAAAGTTACACAAAAAGGCCCTCATTCAATTGCGATTTGTCCAATTGAATAGGGCTCTAAATAAGCACATAGCATATTTTTTTTAAAGACGTTTTTAGTTAGTGAGAACCTTGCTTTTGGATAGATGTTTACTAACTAAAAACTTCTTTAAAAAAAAATGTTATGTGCTTATTTTGACCCCTATTCAGTTGGCCAAATTGCAATTGAATGAGGGCCAAAGTGCGCAGTAACTTCCCCTATATATTCTATTCACCCCTCTCAGCATGATTGCGAGTCTGCTACTTAAAATATATCTGTGAGAAACCCCTACTCACAATATTACACCAGCTTCCCCTTTAATTTTTACACAACAGTACTATTATGAGTTGCTTTTACTGAAAATTACTTAATGCTTGCAACTCATAACATTTTTCTACAAATATTGTGAGTATTATATAGCACCCGCAAAGGCATAAAAATGCCCTTGAGGCTGCTTTCTCCCTTCCTGATCACTGTTGATCACCCTCTTCCTCGCTCAAATTGGATTCCCCATTCCCTGATCACTCCAATCACCCTAACCATGGAATGCACTGAGATCCCCATGGCATTGAGAATATTAACCCTGTGTCACTGAGATTCTGAAAGGAAATTTTAACCACTACCACGGGGGTCCCTAACAGGCCCCTGTGGCACATACAGTTAACCATCTAACTATTAACCCCTGCTACGGAGGTCCTTAAAGGACCCCCACAACATCTAGACCCCCGTGGTAACCCCTACCTACCATGTGCATTAATGTAGCATAAACTCTAAGGAGCTCACCTGCCGCAAATGGCCACTACTGTGCTTTCTGTGACTTAAATAGATATTTTATTCATACTGTTTGTCTGAAAAAAATGTCAATCATATTTCAGCCAATCTGAATGGGTTTTGATAAGTCACCCGACTCAATATTAATTTTAAAATCTATTTGGACCAGTCAGATTTTTCAGAGGGAGAACGTAATATAATAATATAATCCTGAGTCTTGTATCTTTACCTGCAAGGCTTGGGTTACAAGTTGTGAGTGTGTTCACTATTATTAAATCGGTGGAGGACTGAATACGTGTGTAAGATTACTGAAAAAAAAGCTCCAACAGCTGAACTTACATTTCTTTACTTGTCTTGAATTGATTGAGGCTCTAATTTTGTTGTGAAACAAGCAAAATTGAATATATTGAAAACTGAATAACCTTTTTTTCTAGTGGACCACTTTAAAGTTGACCAGGCTCTTGGTGCACCACTTCATTACTGCTGAAGGTCCTTGTGGACCACCTATTGATTGTTTTTGACTACGTCTTGACTATTATCACGCAGAATCGATTACTTGGCACTTCTGTTCTGCTCTTGTGTGCATTTTTTATTAAATATCTAAATGTTTTGTATTCTTAGTTGTACAGTGGACCCCCTAAATTAAGACCACAAATTGGGTGCCTCTGCCTTATTGGTAAGGGCAATTTGTCTTAGGTTGATTATATAATGAGAAACTATCAGCCACATTAAATTGGGGCTACGTTTTAAAAAGATAATTTTCTAATTAGAAAAAATAATTTTTGATGCCTCTCTTGTTCCCTGGAGGCATCCATAATATGTTGGTGAAGGTCGTGTGTGCTGAAAGTTTGCATTTCTGCCAGGGCAGTACTTAGAGTATAAAAAAGATAATGCTGCTTCTGATATATTACTTTTAAATGCAATTATGCTGCTTTAGAATCAGCAACTTTAGTTTCCAATTACCTATTTCCTTACATGGGTTGAGACTTTGAATACACAGGAAGTTTATATCTGAACAATGGTTAGTTGCAATAGTCAATATGAATGTTGCAGATACATCTACCAGTCCATTCATTAGCTCTAACAGAAAGCTTATTCGTTTACAAAATACACACCCTGTTGAGACAGAAATTGCAAGAAGCAGGCTTAATAGATAAAATGGAAGACTGCAATAAACAATAATTCATTTTATATGGATGTTGTAAATTATATGGATGATGGTGTTAAGGAGAGTGGTGTTCTTCTCTAAACACGTGGGTTTTCAAAGAAAGTTTGAATATTTGGAGACTAGGCGGGAGTCTAATCGAACAAATTCTAAACAGTGGGGGCTGATATTGAGAAATTCTGTAGGTGAGGTTATAATGGAGGTTGAGAGGCACAAGTCAGAATGGAGAGGGCGGTTTAGGGTTTATCAGGAGTAAAGAGTTAAGATTTAAGGAGGTGAAGTGCTGTTGAGGGGTTTGAAGGCAGGCTTCGGATTTAGAATTGTATCCTTGAGAAAACTGAGCCAGTGTAGAGAATTAGGGTGAGTGTTGGGTGAGGTCGGTGAGTCTGGCAGAAATGTTCAAGATAGATTGCAGTGGGTATAAGCTGGTGAATGGAAGGCCAATTATGACTGAATTGCAATAGTCAAGCCGGGACCTGATGAGAACATGGATTAGTGCCTTTGTAGTGTTTTGGATGAGGAAGGGTTGAATTGTGTAGTTGTTTTGGAGGTGTAGATGGTAAGATTTGGTGACCAACAGAAGGTAGGAGAGGTCTAAGTTTAATATGACACCGTGACATATAACTTGAGACATATAAGTGACTTTAGTGTTTTCTATGGAAAGAGAAACTTTAAATATAGTGGTGGAGAAAGAAGGGGGGTAAAAGTATCAGCATTGTCTTGGGGAAGTTGAGTTTTAGATGCTGAGAGGCCATCCATGAGGAGATGTTTGAAAGATGTGTAGTGTTAGTATGTCTGGGAAGGAGAGATAGACTTTGGATTGTCAGCATAGAGATGGTACTCAACTGTATAGGAGCTGAGCACTTGGTAATAGCTATTGAACAGTGAAGGAGGTGGTGATTAAGGATGAGAAAGAGGATAGGGGGATTTGTAAGATCACTTGAGATTTTGGTATTTTATGCCTATTCACTTCCACTGCACATGCGCAGAAGCAGGCAGCTTACAACAATCATTGAAAACCCTATACTGCAGCAATGTAAATGACCATTTTATACATGCAACCTTCATTAATGTATCATGAATGTCTCATTGGAATTGGAGGCATTCCACCTAACGAGGCTTAGACTGAGAAATAACAGAAGGACTTATTGATGCAATAAAGATGAGCTATATTAGCAGCATAATCAGTTTCATATTGAATAGTGTATTGAAATTAAGGAAACAAAAATTTAAGTGACATAAGAATGAGGAAGCGGGGGAAAGAAGGTCAACTGGAAATGTTGTTCCTAATTCTGATCTAATCCGGTCTAACCACTGCTTATTTTACTGTCACTGTGGTTTTCTGAAGTATCCTACTGTAAACACAATATACTAGATCACATTACCAACCACACAAATACTTACAACTTATTTACTGTTAATTTATAGATTTGTTTAATTGGGATTCTCAAAAAATATATTGTAAAAAGTAATAACACTTTTGAATTATGTAACAATCTGACAGCATTGGCAGATGTGTAAGTTATGAGCATAGGAGCATTATTGAAAAACATGTCCTTTTAACAGGTCTTCTATTCTGATGGCTCCATATTGGCCCTCTAGAGCATTGTCTTTTGGGTAATTCTACTGCTAAGCTTCCATTTAATTATATTGTTCAGTTCTATAAAATTGTGACAGCCTTTCAGTGGAACTAAACAGACATTGTACCTGCACCCAAGATTCTTCACAGGTAACTAAGAGCTCCCATGTCCCCATTTCATAAAGTTACACAAAAAGTGCCCAGTAAATTCCCCTAGCTATTCTATTCACCCCTCTCAGCATGATTGCGAGTCTGCTACTTAAAATATATCTGTGAGTAACCCCTACTTGCAATATTACACCAGCTTCCCCTTTAATTTTCACATATTAGTACTATTATGAGTTGCTTTTACTCAAAAATACTTATTGCTTGCAACTCATCATATTGTTCTAAAAATATTGTGAGTATTATAGAGCACCCACAAAGGCATAAAATGCCTTTGAGGCTGCTTTCTCCCTTCCTGATCACTGTCAATCACCCTCTTCCCCGCTCAAATTGGATTCCCTGATCACGCAAATCACCATAACGATGGGGTGCACTGAGATCCCCATGGCATTTAGAGTATTAACCCTGTGTCACTGGGATTGTTAAAGAAAATTTTAACCACCACCACCACGGAGGTCCCTAACAGACCACTGTGACACATATAGTTAACCATCTAACTATTAAACACTGCTACAGAGGTCCTTAAAGGACCCGTCACAACATCTAGACCCCCATGGTAACCCCTACCTACCATGGGCGTCTATGTAGACCCCCATGGTAAGCTAGCTTAACCCAAAAACTCTAAAGGAGCTCACCTGCCACAAATGGCCACTGCTGTGCTTTCTGTGACTTAAATAGATATTTTATGCATTCTGTTTGTCTGAAAAATATGTCAATCATATTTCAGCCAATCTGAATGGGTTTTGATAAGTCACCCGACTCAATATGAATTAAAAAATCTATTTGGATCAGTCAGATTTTTCAGAGGGAGAACGTAATATAAGTGAGCACAGACTTGTAATCCTGAGTCTTGTATCTTTACCTGCAAGGCTTGTGTTACGAGTTGTGAGTGTGTTCACTAATATTACATCGGTGGAGGACTGAATACATGTGTAACATTACTGAAAAAAAAATCTCCAACAGCTGAACTTACGTTTCTTTACTTGTCTTGAATTGATTGAGGCTCTAATTTTGTTGTGAAACAAGCAAAATTGAATATATTCAAAACTGAATAACCTTTTTTTCAAGTGGACCACTATAAAGTTGACCAGGCTCTTGGTGCCCCACTTCATTACTGCTGAAGGTATTTGTGGACCACCTATTGATTGTTTTGACTACTTCTTGACTATTATCATGCAGAATCAATTACTTGGCACTTCTGTACTGCTCTTGTGTGCATTTTTGTTAAATATCTGACATTTTTGTATTCTTAGTTGTATAGCGGAGCCTCTAAATGAAGAGCACAACTTGGGTGCCTCTGCCTTTTTGGTAAGGGCAATTTGCCTTAGGCTGAGTATATAATGAGAAACTCAGCCACATTAAATTGGGGCTACGTTTTAAAAAGTAGCTCGAATTGTAGAAAGTAGGTTTTAAGGATATTAAATTAGCCTCATTAATCAGGCTGTTGCCGACTTTCATGTTAGAACACAGGATGGATGAAAAATGCCTACTGTTTATGGAACGTGGAACATCAAAGCCCGCAAACATTTTGATCTGTCAAGCCTGTATGGTCCAATCATGCTATTAAATTGCAAAAGAAAAAGAAAGCCCTATGAGCTAGCCCATAACACGCAAATGGAGGCCAAAGCCCGATTGCTGGGGAGAACTCGCAAAGGCACTAAAAGCCCCCGTTCTGGCCCCCAAATCTCTCTCCGGCCCCTAAAGTTCCCCCTGCACCCCAAACTAATCCCCATGCTGCAGGGGTCGCGATCAGGAGCCCCGCAGGCTCCCAATATTAACCCTTGCTGTGGGGGTCCCAATCGCGACCCCCCAGGCAGTTAAACAGTTAACCCCTGCCGATGGGGAACCCCTGCAGTGTCCCCATATTACCCCTTCCCGATCGGGACAAGCATTTAAAAATTCAAATTTGCCGCCTCGCGGGTCCTTAAAGGACCATAAAGGTTTTTAAAGGACCAGCGCTACCTAAAAAATTAACCCCTGCCGCGGGTGTACTATAAGTACCCCCCCCGAACCTAAAATGAACCCCATCACTCATGGGGGTCTATATAGACCCTCATGAGCCTCTAATTAACCCTATTAGTCCTATAAGGGCCTATACAGACCCTTATGGGTTGCTCAGTGCGAGGCCCAGAAAGTAGACAGTGGGAGAGGCTTGCGATGAGCACCGAAGGTGCTCATTCCGAGGCATGAAAGTGGCGTGTTGGTCGAGGCCTGCGATGAGCGGTGAAGCTCATCGAGATGCACGCAACTTGGAGGGGTGAGAGCCTTGCATTTTGTGGCAAACAGCATTGTCAGCCTTCAAATGTTATTGCCGTCATTTTTGACGGGCAAGTAGCTAGTTTATGTACTAATTACATAGTTACATAGATACATAGTATTTGAGGTTGAATAAAGACTGTTAGTCCATCAAGTTCAACCTTTTTAGATCTCTTCTGATCCTTTTAATATGTGGACTATTTGTTAATAATTGTTAATTGATCCAGAGGAAGGCAAAAAGAAAATATTGAAACCTTGCCAATTGTCTCATAAGGGGGGAAAAAAAGCAAAATTCCTTCCTGACCCCAGAGACTGCAGATTTAATTTCTCCCTGGATAAATATTCCTTTGCTAGGAATATTTACGCCCAGGAAACGCTAACATGCGCAGCTAGCAAGGCAGTGGCAATGGCGCGAATCTGACAGAGATGCAGCTCAACAGCCAGCTCCCCTTCTCCTAGCAGCCTGTTATGTGAAGTTCCTACTACCTGACCCAGAGAGTTTCAGTAGAGGCAGTATGGGAGGCTGAGAGGCTGCGCCACGCAGTGCCTTGTATTCCTGTCGGGTGGCTCGTGTGGGGCGCTGATGAAGAGGGCAGAGTGTACCTGAATGGAGATGCTGCATATACGTCTGAGCTGCTGGAGAGGTATTGGGCCCCACACGTGCCTCTGAGACGCGTGGAGAGGCTGATGCATTAGCCCCAGACACCAGAGGTCAACTGGACCGGAGCAAGCCAGGAGAGGTGGAGCAGATGAATGCTCCCTCATGGATCATTGTCCCTCAGCTGAGACAGGAGAAGCACTGAATTGATGTCTTCATATTAAGAGGCCTCTCACGTAAGCATTCGGAGGAGAGGCAAATTCATATGGACAAACACATTGTATGCTGAGAAGGTATGGTCTTTATGTTTATTTATTCCATGAACTTATGGGATAAAGCCTTATAGCTTTATATCAAGCCCTACATGCCCAATAACTGCTCAGAAGAGCCTGGGTGGAGGCTTTTGTCATATTGGGGATGGAGCCTCACCATGACAAATTTGCATTGAGACACCGGGGGAACTAGTTGAGATCATTGGTTACCCACGGTCAATTGAGAGGAGATTAGTGAAATATTATCCAAACAGAGCATCTGTCTATATAACAACTGACAGATGGAAAGGAGAGAAAAGGAAAATATAGCAAAATATTGCTTTGGGTCCAACCTGTGATAAAACATCACGTCTCTCTTGCCTTCACTTTTGTCTCATAAATTAAATAAGAAAGACAAAGAAATGCAGATAAAGCTGAGAGAGGTTGAGCAGTTGTATGCTCCCTCTTGGATCACTGTCTCCCTGTTCAGATAGGAGGAGAATTGTCTAACTACCCAGAGAAGAGGCAAGACTATATGGATATAAATATTATCCTTATTCAGCTGAGAAGGTATGGCCTGGTTGCTATGCATATTTATTCCATAAACTCTTAGAAGAAAACCTGATGGCTTCATATTTAATTTTTATGCCCAATAATTGCCTAGAAGAACTGGGAACTAAATAAGAGTGACAAACTAATGTAAATAAACGCAGATAAACCATCTCTGCAACAAGAAGGTAGAAGGACCTGGACTTTGGTTACTACAGATGGAACTGTGTTTTTTTTTTTTCCAATAAGATAATAGAACCTTTATAGACTTTTAGCGAATTGTTCTTTCTTGTTAGTTGTCTATTTGAAAGCACCAAACATCTCCTATTTAATGTGTAAAGGGTTTATATTATATATATATATATATATATATATAGATATATATATATATAGTTTTTCAGGTAAATTGGAACAGCTCGTTATCTTTTGTTTAGAAGATATGAGAGTCAGCTGAGACTAGATATAGTATAGGACATGTTGCAATTAAAAAAATAAGAGAATTTTATAAAGGCTTAAAAGTGCATTAGTAAGATGAAGAAAGCAGGTATAATCCTCGAAGTCTAAACTTAAAGGGAAAAAGAAAGAAATGTAACTTAAAAATGTGATTTTTTCCTTCCTAAATCAGGCCTTGATGAAAGTAGGGCCTTATGGAAGAAAACACAGATAATCCTTTAGGAAACGTCCTGCTTCCTCATCAGAATTTAGAGAAGTTTCTTAGTGCAGATAATACTATAAGCCTCTGATTCAATTGTGGAAGAATCCTTAACCGTTAAAAACTATTAATAAAAAACTTTTTAGCGGATTTTAGAACTACTCTGATTTCAGATCTTATGGACAGAAATAGCAAAGAATACAGCCGCTATTTACTGAGCTTATCGGAAAAAAAATGAAATTTTGGAAAAAAAAATTAACAACTTTTTGATGTAGAGCAGCAAAAAACTCAATTGAAATTAAAAAGTTACTGAAAGAGGTGTTCAGGCTAGTTAAACTTAAAATCAAACAACCTAGAGGACAAACTCGAGAAGGTGTAATGTAAGAATTAGGGGTATTTCCGAAAAAATGGTTATAAAGATTTGTCTATAACCTCCTTTTTTCTCCTCCTGTTCCCTTTAAATTTTTAAATGAGCATATGATTGATAGAATTCACAGAGTATTGGTTATCTCAAGTATCGAGAGAGAATTACCAAGGGATGTAATTGTTAAACTCCATTACTTTCCTTATCAGAAGCATTTGCTGGAGAAAGTCCTTTTAATCCTCCCTATGATAACTTAAAGATATTTGCAGATCTGGTCTAGGGTAAACCTTTACTTAAAAAGAAAATAGTTCATATAAATTACAAAAAGAGCTAAGAGCAAGGAATCTTAGATACAGATGGGGATTTCCAACAAAATTGATATTTTTAAAAGATGGTAAAAAAAAATTCCCATTACTACATCTTTGGAAGGGGAAACATTTATAAAAGATCTGGGTGTCGACATATGAGAGGAATGGACTAGACTTGTAAGGAGTAGAGCGAAGGGAGAGAGAAAGGGAAAAAGAGGGAGGAAAAGATTCGGTGGCTATTATCATCTTGAACTATGAATTGCACTTTGTTGAATATAATTAATATTTAGTTATAGTAATTACAGTATATTATGAAAAAGATGAGATTGAGACAATAGTATTTTTATTCACATTATATTTTCAAGGTACTTTATAGTTATATATCTATTAACAATTAATTATTGGAAATGAGAATCCCAAATTGTCTTTACTAAAATTTAAGTGTAAAGGTATGAAATTATTTATTTATGGTAATGACTAATGGGATCATACAATAAGGGAGTTCTTGCTGTGGGTTTGAAGGTTTTTGTTTTGTTTTTCTCTTTGAATTGCACTTTGTTGCACAGCGCACTTTATCACGTTCATTTGATATTATGGAAGGAGTTGATCACGATTTAGGGCCTCATTAAATTCCAGCCTCGTAAATAAGAGGCTTCTACTTAAGCCCTACGTACTGCAAAGTTTCTCTACCTTACAATGCTATTAAATTAGCCCTGCTGCAGCAACGTGTGAGCTACGCAGCAGGGCCGTACGTATCTACACTGCGTAAATGTACATGAGGAGTGACAGCCTGCGAGATGATATCGCAGGCTCCCACTCCTCATCAAGTGCTGCGGGGGTCCTAAAAGGGACCTCCGCGGCAGTCCCCCACATAAGCCCTTGCCGTGGGGGTACTCCAAACCCCCCCACGCACCTAAAATGAACCCCCCTCAATGCGGGGGTCCCTGTCGGGACCCCCGAAGTGTCCTCACATGAACACCTTGCTGCAGGGGTCCATAGGAACCCCCGCAGCCCCCACACATTAACCCCTTGCAACGGGGGTCCCCGATCGGCACCGATCAGGCCCCCGCTGCATTTAAAACTTTTAAATTCCCGCCGCGGCTCCTTATAGGGGCCGCGGCACACTATTAACCCAATCCCGGCCACGGCACTTAAAATTAACCCCCTCTATGCTGGGGGTCCCCATCGGGACCCCTGAAGTGTCCCCACATATACCCATTGCAGGGGTGGTCCCCGATCTGCATAGATCAGGCCCTCCGCTGCATTTAAAACTTTTTAAATTCCCCGCCGCGGGCTCCTTAAAGGGACCGCGGCACACTATTACCCAATCCCGGCCGCGGGACTTTAAAATTAACCCCCCTCTATGCTGGGGGTCCCCATCGGTGACCCCCGAAGTGTCCCCCAATATAAACCCCCTGCAGCGGGGGGGCCCCGATCGGGGTCACCGATCGTGACCCTGCTGCAATTACAATTTTAAATTCCCGCCTCGCGGGTTCCTCAAAAGGACCGTAAATGGTCCTGAAAGGACTCGCACTAAAAATATTAACCCCAGCAACTATAATTATACCCAATTAACTCATTATGGTCAATCCAGACCACCATAAGGCCTAAATTATCCCATTAACTCATGATGGTCAAATCCAGACCACCATAAAGGCCTAAATTAACCCATTAAACTCATGATGGTCAATCCCAGACCACCATAAAGGCATAAATTAACCCATTAACTCATGATGGTCAATCCAGACCACCATAAGGCCTAAATTAACCCATTAACTCATGGTGGTCAATACAGACCACCATAAGGCTCTAATTAACCCATTATCTCATAGTGGTCAATACAGACCACCATAAGGCCTAAATTAACCCATTAACTCATGATGGTCAATCCAGACCACCATAAGGCCTAAATTAACCCATTAACTCATGGTGGTCAATCCAGACCACCATAAGGCCTAAATTAACCCATTAACTCATGGTGGTCAATACAGACCACCATAAGGCTCTAATTAACCCATTATCTCATAGTGGTCAATACAGACCACCATAAGGCCTAAATTAACCCATTAACTCATGATGGTCAATCCAGACCACCATAAGGCCTAAATTAACCCATTAACTCATGGTGGTCAATACAGACCACCATAAGGCTCTATTTAACCCCATCAGTCCCATAAGGGTATATTATTACCATTATGGGCCTGTTACAACCCAACATTAACCACATAAGTGCCATGATGGTCCTCAAGGACCATCATGACACTAACTACAAACACTACACTATAACCCCCAATAAACCATTTAATCTAAACTAACCCCCCTCTACACTAATCTATTAACACTTACACTACCTACCTACACTACCTACCCCCTAATAAACCTCATAATAAATTCATAATTTTTTTTGAAGAGAATAGAAAGTCAGTTAATTCCAGCGTAACCCTGTGGTTGGCCCATAAGGCTTATATTAGAGGGATTCTGATAAAAGCAAAATCACATTTGTTTAAAGATAGAGGGAGAACGTTGAGGGAGATGTACATAGATTTTGATAAATTGGATAGAAAACATAAGTGTAATCTTGATAAAAATATTTGTGAGGAAATGAAGGGCATACATGTCACGATCTGCTTCTTCAAGGGGGCTGGATATGAACCTAGTTCAAACCTACCCCAGCAGAATCATGTACCTGATCTCTGTGGCACAAAAGATGGCTTCTGAAGATTGCAAGGCCCAAAAGCTACAGGCAGAGAATACTGGATCCAGGTTACTTAGTGGCCCATAGCAAGACCACTCCCCAAGTCAGGATACAACACACAGAAATAGTCTCACACCTTGTTTATGTGAAAACTATATTGCAACCTTTATTGAATGAACAAAACAACATATTTATACTCTCCAATACCACACCCTTGTGTACATTTGTGTATGTGTGATGTCAGACCATCTGGCTTGCAACCTTGGGCTATCAAAGCTCTTGAGATCACATTCATTAGATAACCTTTATGTTAAACTCAAGTGTTTGCCCAGGACCACTTGAAGCACATGCATCTGTCTTGACCCAAGGTCTGCATGTTTGAGTGTGCAATGATCTGCAGCTAACTTCTATCCAGAGCATTTCTACCAATTCCACATATGTTCTATATAACATTTTCCCTCATAATATATTATACCTAGGATACATAATAACCATGTACAGGCAACATAAACCGCACAATAACACATAATCCCAATGTAACAATGTCATGCTCCCTTGGACATACTCACAAACCACTGACAATATGAGTCCTTAAACAATTAAATCATGACAACTTCTCCCCTTCCTTTCTAGTATAGCATAGAGGATCATCCTAACGGATAATTCTCTAGCTATACTGCTTTTACTTGTCCTCCTGTCTTGAAAGTCCATCCATGTGATAGCCTCAGTGGCTCTCTGGGTACCCTGCCTCCCCCTGTCCAGGGCGAATACTCGCTCCTTCCCAGTGGCCTTGTGACTTTCCCAAGCCCCTGGGAGACTTATAAGACAACTGCCATGGAGGACCCTTCAAGGTAGTCCAGGGGAAACAGTACATCCCAGCTAGTAAGTCCAGCATAAATTTGGGAAGATCCTTACCCAGCAAAGCCCTTTCCTTCCAGGCTAGGGAGACCTCCTGTCCTGCCTTTTCTGGATCAGCACTCTGTCCCATGGGTAAAATTGAAGAGTACAAGGTTCCCTTTGTCAGGCCTGATCTTTCTCCTGAATAAACTGGGATACGGGGAGTTGCAACATGGGCTAGTGACATTCACTGGTGGCATCCATGCTGGATTAATGGGCAGTTCTGATACAAGCTGTTGTGACTCAGTAGCCAACCTTTCTCCCACCAAGCCTGGCCAATGGCTCCTTCTTTCCAGGGTTACAGGTACACAGCCAGTGTCTTTGGGCAGCTGCAGGGGAGTCATTGTAGGGATACCAGGAGACAAATCACAATCTGGGGTACCCTCTGGCTCTTTGGTCTCTGGATCCTCAGGTGGAACCTCCTGACTCTCTCCATCTGAGACTGCCTGGTGTGTAGTTACAGGCAGCCCTTGAGAAGCAGCAGCTACTGCCTCTTGTTCAGGCTGAAGAACAGGGCTACTTTCTGTTTCTGCTCCAGGTCTGTGGCTTGCTCCTGGACAATGGTCATCCAAGGAACCTCTCTACAATTTCCACAGTCAAATGGTAGGGCCCAGTGCTCATTAGGTTCTTCTCTTACACTAGGAGCAGAGTAGCTTTTCCCCAGTTCTTCCCCTGGGCCTGGCACTGCTGTGGTTTGGCCCTGTTCCCCTTCCTCTAACTGGGTGAGACTTAGCCCCCTAAAGATAGGGACCAGTTCTTCCTCTTCCCAGTCCCCCCATGGATGCCGGCATCCTTGTTATTTTGAGAATCATGGATATCAAAATTCTCCCCACAGTCCATACATTTATTTTCTGACCCCGCCTCAGCAATATTTAGCTGGGTCTCTGTAGTACCTGTTAGGTGGTTCTGTTCCATGCCTGACTGGCATGAGCCCTCCCAGCTGGCTGGCCAACAACCATCCAGGGATGCTTCATCCAGTAAGTCTATATAATCCACCTCCAGCTGTAGCTCCTGTTGGATCAAAGGCCAAAGTAATTCAGCTGTATGATAGCGTGTCTCCAGTCCCAGCATGTGACAGCGCTTGGCAAACAGACACAGCTTTCTTTTCTCTGTCCCCAAGCCACAGTCCGGATCCCCATGTACTATGTCCCAAAGTGCCTTTTCCAGCCCCAATGAAAAATGATGATGTATCCCAACAGGTCCAACCCAATAAGCATATTGATCTTCCAGGGCGACCTCCTCATAAACCAGTTCTTCCAGCCATTCCATTAGCCTGTGACCTGGCCATAGTCCCAGGAATGCCATCCATTTATTTACAAGGCCTATTCCTCTACAGTCCTTTCCAGTCACCAGAACATTCTCTATCTCTACTGGGGATAAGCATTTCCCCTCCACAGGAGCTGAGACAGGGCCATTGCTTACCCTTCTCCTGTTCCCCTTTACCTCCTGTGTGATTTGTATCCGGAGTTCCCTCTGCTGATCCTTAGTAAAACCTGCAGGCATTACCTCCATCCATCTTTGATACCTTCTGGACACTTCCTCCTCCTCTGCTGCAGACATCTCTTCATAAGCTGCCATCCTTCTGTGTTTTATACAGAGATCCCCACCGCTGCCAGCCAAATGTCACGATCTGCTTCTTCAAGGGGGCTGGATATGAACCTAGTTCAAACCTACCCCAGCAGAATCATGTACTTCCTGATCTCTGTGGCACAAAAGATGGCTTCTGAAGATTGCAAGGCCCAAAAGCTACAGGCAGAGAATACTGGATCCAGGTTACTTAGTGGCCCATAGCAAGACCACTCCCCAAGTCAGGATACAACACACAGAAATAGTCTCACACCTTGTTTATGTGAAAACTATATTGCAACCTTTATTGAATGAACAAAACAACATATTTATACTCTCCAATACCACACCCTTGTGTACATTTGTGTATGT
This sequence comes from Discoglossus pictus, assembly GCA_027410445.1. Taxonomy (NCBI): domain Eukaryota; kingdom Metazoa; phylum Chordata; class Amphibia; order Anura; family Alytidae; genus Discoglossus; species Discoglossus pictus. Next base: position 32,120,158 of record CM050166.1, on the reverse strand, counting down.
GTGATGTCAGACCATCTGGCTTGCAACCTTGGGCTATCAAAGCTCTTGAGATCACATTCATTAGATAACCTTTATGTTAAACTCAAGTGTTTGCCCAGGACCACTTGAAGCACATGCATCTGTCTTGACCCAAGGTCTGCATGTTTGAGTGTGCAATGATCTGCAGCTAACTTCTATCCAGAGCATTTCTACCAATTCCACATATGTTCTATATAACATTTTCCCTCATAATATATTATACCTAGGATACATAATAACCATGTACAGGCAACATATAACCGCACAATAACACATAATCCCAATGTAACAATGTCATGCTCCCTTGGACATACTCACAAACCACTGACAATATGAGTCCTTAAACAATTAAATCATGACAATACAGTCCTCAATTAAAAAAACAGAACAAAAAAAAAGCGGATGATGCAAAACTTTTGGGGGAATAAAGCGGGCAAAGATTTAGCATATAAGACTAAGCTACAGTATATACTCGAGTATAAGCCGAGTTTTTCAGCCCTTTTTTAAGGCTAAAAAAGAGCCCCCTTTGCTTATACTCGAGTCACTCTCCCCCCGTGTCTCTCTACCCCCCATGTCTCTCTACCCCCCGTGTCTCTCTAAACCCCCAGTGTCTTTTTCCCTCCCCCCTCCTCATCCTCAACCCCCCTCCTCATTATAAACTCCCCTCCTCATTCTCCCTCCTCAACCGCCCTCCTCAACCTAAACCCCCCTCCTCATTCTAACCCCCCCTAAATACCTCCCCCTCTCCCCTCACTTACCTGCTTCTGCTCCGGCCTCCGCTCCTTCTTGCCCCGGCGCGCATGTGACGTCACATGCGCACCCTGTCATTAGCATATACCGGGTGCCGGCACCCGGTATATGCTAATGACGTGACGTCACATGCGCGCCGCGTCATTAGCATATACCGGTGCCGGCACAAGACGTGGCGCGCATGTGACGTCAAATGCATGCCGGGTCAAGGAGCGGAGGCCGGCGCAGAAGCAGGTGAGGGGAGAGGGGGAGGTATTTAGGGGGGATCAGGTTGAGGAGGGGGGTTTAGGCTGAGATGGGGGGATGAGGCGGGAGGTTGAGGAGGGGGTTGAGGATGGGAGGTTGAGGAGGGGGGTTGAGGATGGGGGGGATGAGGTGGGGGTTTGAGGAGGGAGGTTGAGGATGAGGAGGGAGGTTGCGGAGGGAGGATGAGGACGGGGGGGTTGAGGAGGGAGGTTGAGGATCGGGGGGTTGAGGAGGGAAGTTGAGGAGGGAGGTTGAGGATAGGGGGGTTGAGGATAGGGGTGTTGAGGAGGGAGGATAAGGAGGGAGGTTGAGGATGGAGGTTGAGGATGAGGAGGGAGGTTGAGGATGAGGAGGGAGGTTGATGATGAGGAGGGAGGATGAGGAGGAGGGGTTGAGGAGGGGGGTTTAGGATGGGGGGTTGAGGAGGGGGGTTGAGGATGAGGAGGGAGTTTGAGGATGAGGAGGGGGTTGAGGATGAGGAGGGGGGTTTGAGGATGGGGGGGTTGAGGATGAGGGGGGGTTGAGGAAGGGAGGTTGAGGATGAGGAGGGAGGATGAGGATGAGGAGTGGGGTTGAGGAGGGAGGTTGAGAATGAGGAGGGGGTTTGAGGAGGGTGATAAGGGAGGGGGGAAGAGACACAGGGAAGGGAGAGGTTGGAAGAGACACAGGGAAGGGAGAGGGGAGAAGAGACACGGAAGAGAGAGGGGGACACAGAGGGCACAAGAGGGACACAGGGGGCAGCACATTTCCCACCCTCGGCTGAGTATACTCATTTTACCCAGTATTTTGTGGTAAAATAGGTGCCTCGTCTTATACTCGGGTCGGCTTATACTCGAGTATATACAGTAAGTAAGATAAATAAACGCCTGGATAAAATTAAACATGGGGATAAAATCATCTCAAACCCAGAGAAAATAGTACACATTTTTAAAGAATATTATTCTGCACTATACAATCTAGAAGCGAATAAAGACGATAGAGCTATCCAGGAGAAAAAAATAACCTTCCTAAATTTTATCTCCAGAAGATCTAGAATTGTTAAATAGGGAAATCACTGAAGAGGAAGTAGAGAGGGTAATTAGTAATTTGAAGACTGACTCTTCACCTGATCCGGATGGTTTTAACAATCATTACTATAAAATGTTTCATAGAGAAATAGTGAGGGAATTGGTGTATTAGGATATTGGGTATTAGGATAGGCTCAAGTATACATAAAACATCTCTCTTTGCAGATGACATGGTAATATCAGTGGAGAACCCGCTTAGCTCTTTGGGTTTCCTCCACAAAATCATTGAAGATTTTAATGTAATATCAAATTATAAAATCAATATCTTGAAATCCGAAGCTTTGCCTATTAATCTATCTTTGGCTGAAATAGAGGGTTTGAAGGGTAAATATCAATACAAGTGGCAGAATAAGATTCAGCATTTGGGTATTGATATATATGTTAATTTAAAACAAGTTATTGTGCAGAATTTTAAACAGCTTTATATACAGTAAATATAAAAAAACACTTCAAGATTGGGGAAACAATATTATGTCTTGGTCTGGGCGAATAGAGGCGGTAAAGATGTGCATTCTCCCAAAAATCACTTATTTGTTTTGCAGCTTCCCGCTGTGGGTCTTAGCACATATTATCAATAAATCTCAGCTCTTAATCAATAAATATACTCACAACTATAAAAGTATTAGAATAAAGAAAGTCTACATAATAAGCGACTTTGAAAGGGGTTGGATACCTGTTGATAAAAAATTACCAACAAGCTATACAAACGTCTCAACTAATACTATGGACCCAGCCATCTTACTTATTTAATTGGTTTCAAATTGAGAATTTTGATTTGGAATCTGGGGATTTAAACCTTTTACACTTTCTAACAGAGGGGGAGTTTAAGGATAGAAGACTGCGAGTATCTCCTACACTAAAAAATCATAGGTGGTGGTGTAAATGTAATGCTCCTTTCTCTCTTATGCCTTTACCTAGTCCTATCACGCCTTTGGCCTCATTGGCCAGACTATTTGACTCAAGCTTGCTTAGGTTGTTAGTTAGAAAAAAATTATTGTAGTTTCAAGAACTAATTAATATTTATTCAATTTCTATAAACAATTGGTTAGAATATATTAAACTACAAAAGTTATTGGTTTCATCACCCTTTTATATGGAAGAGACGAGGGGGCTGGCTGACTTTGAAATATTAATCTCTTCTAAAGATAAAAAGCACCTTTTGGCTAAATGTTACACAATTATCAAGAAACAATATCAACTTTAGAAACCTTTCAATTGGAGGCTATGGGAACATGATCTGGGTTACTCTTGGTCTATTGAAAAATGGCATTCAGCCTTTTCTCTAATGGCTAGATTCATTAAAATTTTTACATATATGGAAATTCAGTTTAAAATCATAACTCCAATGAAACTGGGACAGTTGAATAAACTAGAAGATCAAATTTGCTGTCACCACCCCCTTTGGTAGAGAATTCCAGTTTAACCACCCTAACTGTGAAGAACCCTTTTCTTTCTTTAAGGTGAAATATTTTTTCCTTTAACCTCAAGGGATGTCCTCTTGTCAGTTGAAAATATCTTGGTACAAAAAGTTCACTTGACAAAGCCTTATATTGACCCTAGATGTATTTAAATAAGATAATCATATTCCCTCGTAGACACCTTTTTTATAGGAAAAATAAGTGTAATTTGGCTAGTCTTTCTTCATAACTTAGCCCCTCCATTCCCCTTATTAGTTTTGTTGCCATTCTCTGTACTTTTTCCAGCTCTAAAATGTCCTTTTTATGAAGTGGTGTCCAAAATTGTACTCCATATTCCTAAAGAGGGTGTACTAGGAATTTGTTCATTGATAGAATTATATTTGCTTCCCTTCCTTCTATACGCTTCTTAATACATGCTAATATTTTACTTGCCTTTGCAGCTGCTGCTTGGCATTGAGCACTGTTACCTAAGTGGTTGTCCACAAGTACTCCAAAATCCCTTTCAATATCCCCCTAGATTTGCTCCATTAAGATTATAAATTGCATGGCTATTTAAGTTCCCAAATGCATAACTTTACATTTATTTGTATTAAATCTCATCTACCATTTAGACGCCCATTTCTCTAATTTATGCAAATCCCCTTGTAGGGAAAGTACATAATTATCTGATTTAATTAACTCGCACAACTTAGTGTCATCAGCAAAAACAGAGACACTACTTTCGAGTCCTACTTCCACATCATTAATAAATATGTTAAAAAGGATAGGACCTGATATTGAACCTTGAGGAACCCCACTTACCACATTAGTCCAATCGAGTATGTTCCATTTACAACAACCCTTTGCTTCCTGTCTTTTAGCCAGCACTCGACCCATGAGCAGATATTTACTGCAATTCCTTTATCCCTTAGTTTGCTCAAAAGTCTCCCATGTGGCACTGTATCGAAAGCCTTTGCAAAATCAAAAAATACTACATCTACTGACTTGCCCTGATCCAAGTTCCTACTAACATCCTCATAGAAAATAATTAGATTGTCTGGCATGACCTATCTTTCATAAATCCATGTTGACTGCTACGTATGATCTTGTTCAAATAGACATATTCTTATATTCTGTCACTTATTAACCATTCTAAAAGTTTCCCAACTACAGATGTGAGGCTCACTGGTCTATAATTCCCCGGATTTGTTCTTGCTCCCTTCTTAATTATAGGTATCACCTCTGCTTTTCTCCAGTCATCTGGTATCAACCCTGTAGTGAGTGAGTCTTGAAAAATTAGATATAATGGTTTTGCTATTACAGAACTCAGTTCCCTCAGTACCCTTGGATGTATTCCATCAGGACCTGGGGCTTTATTAACATTTATTTTCCCCAATCCCTTTTGGATTTCTTCCTGCGCTAAACAATTTTTTAGTGATGGTAGTGTAGCCCCATTATTTAGCAGTGCCCCAACCACTGGTACCTCCCTTGTATATACCTCCCTTGTATAAAATAACCTATTTAGCTCATCTGCCTTTTCCTCGTCACTAATTATCAGACGGCCTGTGTCACATTGTAATGTTCCTATAACTTCTATCCTCGCCTTCTTCCCATTAATATATTTTAAAAAATATTTAAGTCTTACTTTCCTTTGCAACTGACTTTCTATTTTAGCAGTCTAATAGCCCTTCTGCAAGCCTTGTTGATTTCCTTATAGTCACATAAAGCTGGCTCTGTTCCCTCCTTCTTGTATAATTTAAATGCATGTTTCTTTTTCCTTATTATGATCTTTAAGTCATTGTTAAGCCACATGGGATGTGATTTACTCCTATTCATTTTATTTCCACATGGTACATGCCGATGTGTATGTATATTTCGTAAGGATTTGAATGTTGTCCATTTATTTTCAGTATTTTTCCCTGTAACTTCTTTAGCCCAGTATATATGTTGTATTGCTGCCCTTAGCCCATTAAAGTTAGACCTTTTAAAATTTAGAGTTTTTGTTGGCCCCTTACAACTTGTCTTAAATGAGACTGTGTTGTGATCACTGTTCCCCAAGGGTTCTCCTATTTTAACATTTGATATTATATCAATATTACTTGTGATGACTAAATCCAAGATAGACTCATTTCTAGTGGGTTCTTGTATTACCTGGGCCAGATAATGATCCCTTAGTGTATTTAAGAACCGGCTCCCTTTAGCTGAACTGCTGGTCTCATTTATCCAGATTATTTTAAGGTAATTAAAATCTCCAAAAAATATTTATTTGGATACCTATGATCCTGGACAGCGCCACAAAAGTATAAAGAGTGCTTACAACTTTGCATAATACCAAAGTCACAGTACTAAAATATATTTGAACATAGAGATAATCAGCTCTGTATAAAGTTATTCTAGATCTTAGCTAATCAACTCTCATATATCAGGTTATACTGATAATCCTGTTAATACAGGATACACTGATAATCACAGAGTTGAAAAATGTAAATAAAAAAGCGCATAGTATACATATTGTTAAAAACTAAAAAATATATACATAGTGGGACACAGGTGTTCAATATCTCCAAAAACAGGGGATTCTCTCAGTCAATTGGACAACTGTATATTATATATTTTGCAATATATTTAAAAATATTTTTTTTTAAAAATTCCATAGTTGCAGCAAAAATGAAATTAGCAAATCATTAGAGGATAAACGTATGGGAGGGTAATAACATGTAGCAGAAAAATACTTGCGATTCAGTTTCCCTCTCTCCACACTCCTTCTCCTTGTTGAGATTGACTTTTGAGCCCTTTAAGCCATATTGCATGAGAATAGAACCTGTCCCACTAGAAAATAAAATGCCAATGATCCGTTTCGTCCTTTTAGAGGACTTTCTCTAAGGCTGTATTGTACTGGCTTCTCCTCTGGCTTTTAAAGCCCTGTCACTTCCGGGTTTCGCGTGAGCGTCATTAGGACATGACGTTCGCGTTTACGCAATTACGTCATGATGTAACGTATTCAATTTAATAAACTTTACTAAGCCTCCGTTGCCTGAATTCATTGAACTTTATTTAACTTTATTTTCGCTTCATTATGTCATGACGTTCTTATTTTTAATTTAATTGTATTAAAGTGTGTGTTACAAAATGTACCTGCTTTTTAATCCAGAAGCGCAGCTAGATACACAATTAACTTGGCAGTAACACACCTCTGCATTTGGGATGGGCAGCATTGCTTTCTTTCAGAACAGAACATAAAGTGGATAAAGAGATTTGGAAGAATAGCTATTTTTACTATTCTGAAATAAAGCAGGAAAACAATGCAATCAATTATGACTATGAGGGAGGAGAATGAAACAGATAGATGCACTGAACATAAATGAATATAGAACCAAGCATATGAATAATAAACAAGTGAGTAGAAATATTGACAAATCTGGAGTGGCATAAATATAGCTTTAGTTTACAGTCAGATTTTAATGCACTGTCCCTTTAAGGACCACAGCCCAGTCTAATCTAATGTTTTAAAATGGATTAGATGTATGAGTCAAAATTGAACACAGATTTTTTTTTGCCATACTCACATGGGATTTGAAAGGCTTCAGTGATCAGTGGGAGTATTTCACTTTGAGGGTTGGTATGTATTCTATGCTGCTGTTAAATTGAATAAACTTTTAAAATATTCTAGGAATCCACCTTTATGACCTTTCTTTAATATGTGTACACAAAATGACACAACACCGAACATGACATAAAACCACTTGGCACAGTCGTTATGCCCTTTTACCAATTCATGTCTTTGAATATAAATAATCACTGACCTTCTTATATATCCCATATTAGTCTCATTCTTTATGAACATTTATGAGTAACAGTTGGTCCAGCATTCACATGTCACCAAAATAAGAAATATGGGGGAAGAAAAAAAATTTGGGAGGAGAAGTTGAATGCCAAGGAAGCTTCTATCTGCACAGTGGAAAATGGACAGCTAAAACTATGGAACAAATGGAGAGTTAATTAGTGAGACTGCAGCAAAAACAAGAAACTCAGTTAAGGGCCACTTAATTCAGCACAATTTGGATCACATAACATTAAAGATATCCTAAAAGCATGTTGAAATACTTTTATAATTTTTGAAATACGTGCATATTTCACTTATATAGAATAAACTATTATCAGTGTTTACATATGTAACCGTCTGCCCACCCACTGTTACAATACTGCAACCAATAAGGTTGCAGGGGTGTGTGTCCCATTCAAGTCAATGGTAAGTCTGCTTACATTTCTAGTTTGAAGGGGACAAACCTTGTAATTTTTGTAATTTTTTATGGCAGAAAATTCAAATTTCTGCTTTCTTGCCTCTCTGGAATTTCAACAATGCAGACCAGTGATCTGCTAGCTCGGTGCTGTCTCTGTACAGCTAAAAAGAAAATAAATTAACCCTTAACAAATGTATCTGTGCAGGCAAGCAATGCTGACCTCACCTAAACAGGTCAGCTATGAGATAACTGGTCAGTGCAGTGTAAACTGAGTCCACAGTATTCTGTGTATATCAATCACAACCTTCAACATACAGACTCACAGCACGCACATGCAATCTGTTATTGGAATATCTGTTAGGGAATGGGTAGGAAAGACTTGTATGTAAATATACAGTTAAATCTTTATATTTTTTAGCTGTGTAATTAAAAATAGATCATATTAACATACTATCTTGTGCTATGTCACACCATGAAGAGCACTTACAGTGAGTTAAATGGCCCTTTAAGGAAATGGAACACTGCAGTGATGGCCACTTCCTTAGGATGCTATTTTGGTAAAACAATCCACAAAGTTTTTTTAAACATTACAAATAGTTGTAATAATTGTACTTATAGAGGTTTCATTATGTTACAATAGCTGCAACCTTACATTTCCTTCTGCTCAGTCGTCTCATCCCGCACAGTGGGTCACTGGGTAAGGTGGGTGGGCAGCAAGCCGTGAATCTCTATATTGCATCTTCTAATCAATTGCTTCACTACTTTGAAATAACAATTTCCATTCCCTATCCTGGAAATTAATATATATGACTTTATGTCACAGTGTTTTTCTCATGTGTTGATGTCATGCATGGATATATTTCTTAATCAACTTTTTTTTCTTAACATAACTATTTACATTATTTATAAAGAAAAGACCTTACAAACAAGCAAATTAATTGAACTCAACCATGTAAGATGGCATGATCAGTATCTAACAGGGTGAAATATAACTTAAAATGCAAATCCATTGCCAACTTTTTTTACTTATCCTGTAATTATGTATATGCTACACAACATTCATTTATTACTGTTTCTCAGTTTATTTATTTTTTATCACAATTGCTTTCAATTTTTTCCCATACATAACTCCCAATTGGCCATTTTATTTCTTCTGTGTAACCAGACGTGTTACATATTCCAGTTCATTTATTATAAATATGTTTTCTCTCAGTGATCACTAATGGTATTTCCCTGGATTATCCACCCTGTTGCATATTATTATCGAGCAAAAACATAGCATCTTCTCTTCCAAGTGATTTGCTATACTACTGATAAAGATATAAGGTCATAAAGTAAAAGCTTAAATGTCACTATAATGGTCCATCTTTCATGACATTTAAAGTAGGGCTGGGCTATGATTATTTTTTCAGTCGCTATTGATAACATTATTATTTCTTTTATTGAGGTGATTACAAAATTAATTGCAGTCTTTTACAGGTTGACCTCCTCTTCTGGATCGCTACCTTGTTGTAGTAAGGGGGCTTGTCTATTTCAGTGAAACTGGGAGCTATAAGATGGGCAGGTCATAGCAGAGAGGTTAGACAAATTGCAGTGCACTGGAGAAAGAGCTGGCAACCTGTTCCAATACCTTTGCCAAGATAACCTCATGGATAAGCTTAACCAAAGACATAGACAAGATGTGCGTGGTGTGCTGAGATTGATAGGGTTACAGAGAGACAGAAACAACTAAAGAACACCAACAACTGATTGACCTAACATTAATTTTTGCTGCCTATTTACTGCACAGCGTGAATGGAAATGGCAGAGCTCTTCAAGCCAGTAACTGAAAAAAGATAGGAAGAACTGCAGCCAAAATATGGGGCCATATTCAATTCGAAGCCTGTAACTCGATCACTGACAGTCGTTTGACTGCGCTTGTGTTGCAGGCTCTCGTGTTAGTGTCCGATTGCAATGCTATTCAATTGCTCAAGCACGCAAGTTGCAGGCCCAAAGGGCACCCCGACTTTAAGGCTGATGACGCAGTAGCTCTGACACATGGGCGCACACACAAAAATGTGCCCTCCAGGGTGACTCTCCTTATTCATAATAGGCTTACATTTCGCCACACCCGCACTCAGACAGACCCAGAGGGTAGATATGTGGCAGTACATGGCACCATTCATGACCAGAAAATTACCTTCCTTAACATATATGCGCCAAACACTGATCAGAAGCAATTCTTCACTAAGATTTCAGATCTGATTATGGGCTGGGAGCACTCCCTCCTGATCATAGGGGGGGACATGAACACAGTCCTAGATCCATCTACAGACAAATCAACTGCTACCACTAAACTCACACCTCCCACGGCTACCCGAGCTCTTAAACATATTCTCAGATCTAATTGCCTGATAGACAGTTGGAGGATAATGAACCCCACTGATCGAGAGTATACTTTTTACTCCCCCAGACATCTGTCACACTCCAGAATTGATTACCTGTTCATTCAACAACACCTATCACTAAACTTAGAAGCAGCTTCCATTCGACCCATTTCGTGGTCAGATCATGACCTGGTTCTGATCTCCCTGTCTGGACTTCTACCAGCGGGACGGTCCCCCTCGTGGGCACTAAATCCCTGTCTATTAAACGATCTAGTCCTAAGGGAAAAAATCAGCAGTGCAATTGTGGAATACTTCGGGATCAATAGTGGGGGTGAGGTAGACGGGGGAGGAGTGTGGGCAGCCCATAAGGCAGTGATTAGAGGAGTTTGTATTCAGCTAGGAGCAGCAGCGAAAAAAGCAGATAGAGTGCAAATTAGGGACCTCAATAGCAAGATCACAGAGTTACAATCACTATTTGCCAGGAATCATGATCCTAAGATCTACAATGAAATTCTGAAATACAAACACACCTTAAACACAGTGCTCAGGAAGAAGGTGGTCTCCATGCTACAACGTACGCAGGCCAGCTTCTTTATGAGCACCAATAAACCTGACAGTATGTTGGCCAGAAAGCTTAAAGCACAGAGGGCGGACTCATTCATCCCAAAGATATTTACTAAAGGGAAAGGCCCGGTCTCTAAACCAGACCAGATTGCTGATGTCTTTCGACAATTTTATACAGAACTGTATTCCGCCCCCTCTCACTCAGGATCCTACTCTCACAAATCACAAATTGATGAATTTCTTTCTGGGATTCAGCTGCCACAAATTGAGGAATCACAGGCAGAGACCCTAGCAGACCCCATAACTGCTGAGGAAATTAAACAGGCTATTAAGGCCACGAGATCACATGCAGCACCTGGTCCGGATGGATTCACAAATTTTTATTATAAACAATAAATCGATCTCTTGCTACCGCACCTCCAAGAATTATTTAACAGTTTCCTTTCTGGTTCTTCATTCAGACCAGAATTTCTAAAGGCTAAAATTATCGTAATACCCAAAGAGGGGAAAGACCCAGCACAGTGCGGTAGTTATAGACCGATCTCATTGATCAACACGGACCTCAAACTATATTCCAAAATAATGGCAAACAGATTGGCCCCATTGTTGCCGGACGTGATCCATCCGGACCAGGTAGGCTTCATCTCAGGTAGAGAAGCACCCGACAACACCAGGAGAATCTTTAACCTGATAGACTTGGCTACCAGAGAGGATATCCCGCTAATGCTCCTATCTTTAGACGCCGAAAAGGCATTTGATAGGATAGACTGGACTTTTATGTGGAAAACATTGGCGAAGTTTGGTCTGGGGGACGGCTTTTTGAAGGGCATTATGCCTTTATACAGCGATCCCAGAGCATGTATTATATATCAGGGATTTGTGTCCAAACAATTTAATATTACTAGGGGAACTAGACAGGGCTGCCCACTCTCCCCCTTGCTCTTCGCCCTTAGTCTTGAACCATTGGCAGCGGCAGTTAGAAATTGTCCAAACATTAAAGGAGTGCAGATTGGCCCTAATGAGCATAAGCTCAACCTTTTTGCAGACGATATCATGCTGTCACTTACAGATCCAATACCAAGCCTGCCTAATTTATTCCAATTGCTCACAGACTTTGGCAGAGTGTCAGGGTTCAAAACCAACACTAACAAGAGCATAGCCCTCAACATTACACTACCCCAAACGGTGAAACAGAACTTAGAAAACAGCTTTCCCATAAAATGGGCACCCAAACAGATAACTTATTTGGGTATTCATATTCCGCGGTCTATAGCGTTGGTATACGAGGCAAATTTTCCTCCTGTCTTTAACAGAATCAAGGCAGATATCTCCAAGTGGTCCTTCCTTAACATCTCATGGTTGGGCAGAATAAATTCCATCAAGATGAATGTGATTCCCAAATTATTATACCTATTTAGGACAATCCCAACCCCGATCAGGTTACCCGACCTTAGAGTGTTGCAAAAAACACTTTTTAAGTTCGCATGGAATAACAAGAAACCAAGAATTAATAGAACCACAATGTGTGCGCCTAAACAGAAAGGGGGGCTAGCCTTCCCTGATCTAATCAAGTATTATAAGGCCACTAGATTAGCTCAAACCACGACCTGGTTTAAAAAAGAGGCCATACCGGTGTGGGCAGACATAGAGAGGCAACTTCTAGAAGACAAGCATTGGGTACTATCGCAGGTTTTATGGCTTAGCTTAGGTCGGGACCTACGAACAGGAGAGTTACCAATTTGTATTAGCCACTCTTTGAAATTATGGAAAGACCTGAACAGAAGGGTGGACCTCCTGAGCGTGGGTTCTGGCTTGATTCCACTATGGCAATCACACAAAGGTCAGCACCTCAATAAATTTACCCAGATGAAATGGTGGATAAAGAACAAAATAACAATTGTGGCAGATACCTGGGTGACCTCACAAAGCAACACATCGTCAATTATCACTGACATAATTCAGGTGCCACATAGAGAGTGGCTTAATCTGATGGCAATTAATGAGACACTAACACACTCTACGAAAATCAACAAATATCACACCAAATCTCCCTTTGAGAAATGCTGTATCAACAATCCCGGAGGTAAGGCCAATATAGCCATCATTTACAATCAGATGGTGTCTCTCACCAACAGGGTTAAACCACATTACCAAACTGCATGGGAGGCTGACTTGCAGGTAACTCTAGACGACAGCCAATGGAATAAGATCCTAAAACAAGCCAATACCTCTTCACTAAACGTGACACTAAAAGAAAACTCTTTTAAGACAATAATGAGGTGGTACCTTACACCAGCAAGACTCCATCTTCTGAACAAAACACACCCTGACACATGTTTTAGGGGCTGCACAGACACTGGTACACTGATTCACATGCTGTGGGAGTGTCCGAAAATAAGACCCATATGGACAGCAACATACGACCTATTAGAAACACTTTTGGGGTCAACAGTAACACAAAAGCCTGAGGAAGCTTTGCTAGGCCTTCCAATTACGGGGCTATTCAAATCAGAACAATGTTTAACAACACAGATATTTTTGGCCACGAGATGCATCATAGCTAAACACTGGAAACTTACCTCCCCTACTCACATTGAAGTACTTCACAAAATCAGGTTCATTCGGGCTATGAGCTCACTTTCAGCTGAAATTGATGAAAGATACCGTCGATGGGCCTCCTGCTGGGACTTATGGACTCTACGAGGTCCACAATAAGGTTCGTGTGAACTACTTTTATGGGTTGACCTGATGTTTGATCTATGGTTTCACCTTACTGTACCTCCTAGACACATGTCTGCTTTGAGGAATGTATATATGTTCAAGACCTTGTGTGACTTTATATATATGTTTTACATGTTCATGTGTTATTCTAACCAAAAAAGAAAAACTTTGAAAGAAACTTTTTGATATATCTTGTTGATACTTGAGAGATTTGTTATATGATTTGCTGAACTTACGATGTTCTATTTGTTTATTCTTTCAATAAAAAAGTTAATTATAAAAAAAAAAAAAAAAAAAAATGTGCCCTCCAATAGCGCGGGCCGTTGCGCTAAAGTCGTGCACTCTCTTCTTATCCCACTCTCACATACCCCACACACTCCTTGAGTACTCTCTTCTCCATGGATCCTGTACAAGTACAGTCTCTCCCACTGACCTGCCTGTACCCCGGCTCCGTGTGGTTGAACTCGCTGCTCCGTGGCTGCAGGGAGTGCTCCAGATGTGGGAAGTTGTGCAGCCAATAAACCCACCAAGGAGCTATGTATTCCACGAGTGCAGCAGCCATTCCCCCCACTCACTGCCTAGGGACCGTAACGAGCATCCTGGGGAGTGAGCGCGGCACCCCTGTGTGTCTGTCACCTTTGTCCCCTGTCCCCCTGTGTGTGTGTGTCACCTGTGTCCCCTATCCCCCTCTGTGTGTGTCTGTCACCTGTGTCCCCTCCAACCCTAAGACCACCTTACCTCTAGTCATGCAGCAGTCCAGCGTGCATCAGGGGGCTAGGGGACACAGGTGACACACAAACACACAGGGGGACAGGAGAGACATGGCAGTGCCGCTCTCAGTCCCCAGGATGCTTGTTCCGGTCCCCATGCAGTGAGTGGGGGGATGGCTGCTCCACGCGTGGAATGCATCGCTCCTTGGTGGGTTTATTGGCTGCAGAACCTCCCCCATCTGGAGCTCTCCCTGCAGCAGCGAGTTCAACCACACGGAACCAGGGTACAGGCAGGTCAGTGGAAGAGACTGTACTTGTATAGGACCCACGGAGAAGAGAGTACTCAAGGAGTTTGTGATAAGAAGAGTGTACAGGATCCACGGAGAGTAGAACCAGAGTCTGCGTGCAATTGTCGGTGCGCGCTATTTTCCTGCACGCAGTAGTTGGTGCACGCATGTGTCAGTGCGCTGTTGATGGTGCGCATTTCGCGCACGCTGTATTTTCGGGACACCGGCTCAAAGCCCAAACCGTAAGCCATGCACTGGTTTGGAACAGTTCAGGGCGGGAACATGATCATTTAAGCAAGGCCATAACCTCCCATTTCAAATCAGCCAATAGAAAATGAGACTGTCTTTATTACGGCAGTAAAACATGGAGGTTACATGTCAATCAATTAGGTTTGGGGGTCTGATATGCGATCAGACTCGCAAAGAGACACCAACTGAATAGCAAATTAGCTTGCAACCTCACTTACGGGCTCCCAGATCACCCAAAAGCTCAATTTAATATGGCCCCTTGTTTCTAGATAGCTGGAAGTGGTATATCTCAATGACTTCAAGAAGTATTTTTCATCCAATTATTGTTGGATTAATTGCTTATGCTTTTCTGCAACTAGTAAAGATTGTATCAAGGACACACAAAACTAGGCAAAATCACACCCCAGAGATGAAAAATATAATCACAATTAAAAAAATGTATTTGCGAGAAAAAAAATAATTGAACGATTAATATTGTGATCACGATTATTTTTTTTCATGCAAACCAGGCAAAACAACACCACCTTAATTAAAAGTTTAAAAGTAATTACAAATTTTATTTCAGAAAAAAAAGGAATTTTGTGATTAATCATGATTAATGCCAAGCCCTACTTTTAAGTAGCAATAGGATAAGTTTCAGTTGTGATTAAAATAGAGCTGATGGTTTGTGAGAAAATGCTGTTTTTCCCATATCTCTGATATGGAGCCTCCCCCCTCACTTTTCCTAATTAATTAGAATAGGAAATACTATTGTTTAATTATGCCATTAATGCATCCAGGAAATGGAAAATTTTATTAATTTGCTAAATATTCATTTTTAAAAGATACTGTGTGATCCTATTGGAGGAGAGAATTCAAGCCTTTTATAATTTCCTTTGATTCATAACCAGCCACATAACTCTGCCCCATGAGGAGCCCATTTAGGGCAGAAGTCAGCAGACGTTCTAATAGGACAGGTTTTCTTTTATCATTTTTACACCTACATTTTCTAATTTATTAATTTGCAGAAATATATAGATATCTTATAGATATTTTTTTTATTTATTTAAATATTATTTGTAACGGAACCCATCACGGTTTTACCCTGTTTTACGGTTATTTAATTACTATGGTTAAAATATGATCACATTGCTGTACTGTAGATATGTTGTTTTATGTTCTACAGAATATATTGGCTCAGAATATTACAGCTACTAGGCTAATAGATAATTCTATTACAGAGAATCCTGTTACAGATAAGGAAGTCGATTGTATAAAGTGTTTTCATTCTCAGACATAAGAACAAAGAAGGCTGATTTAATCAATGTCTGATTATATCAAAGTTGCCAGGGAGCCTCAGGGAAGTGTGACTCACCTATTGTCCCTCTATGTGTATTGTGTGGCCAACTATGAGGGATGTGTATTGCCTGTGAAATGTCTGTGTGTTATGGGTAAAAGATACTTTTACTAACTTTTGAACCCCTGGTCTGATTCATGCCATTTTTTAATATGTTGTTCCCCTGGGTGAGAGCTATTGAACGGTGCTGGACTTAAAGGTGTACCCCCTGTTTTTGGGGTACATCCAGAATGTGGTTAAAATTGTGTCTGTTTTAATTGTGTTACCTGTTATCTTAGGGGAGGAGACGTGGGTGTTGAACCATGTATATAATTGGCTGTTGTGATAATTATGTGGGTGTAGCCCTTCAGAGGGCACCATTGCATAAAAGGAGATTCCCTGTCATTAAAGAGTAGTTCTTCTCCTGAAACTGCGTGTCGTCCAGTGATTGGGATTGCGGTTAGGATACTGCTATTACTTTACCTGTTGGAAACCTTGCCTGTGGATTTACCCTTTACTTGTTCCTGAGCCTCACTGGGATTATAAGCGGAGATACCCTGGGGAATACTGCCTCTCCGCTACATTATTGTTTTCATTCATGTGTTTGTTTATATAGGGTTCTTGCAAAGGACTTTTCCTACTTCCCTAAATAAATAATAGCCAGCAGAGAACATAAAACAAGCATTAATAAAAGTGCTTTTTGTACAAATTAAGATGATTCTTCCTAGTCACTGTGTTGCTATCAATCAAAGCAGTGTCTTAATTAAACACGTACAAAACAGGAATAATGAGAGACATCAAAGACAAGATAGTAGAAAAGTACCAAAAAAAGGATTTCAGAAATCAATGGACACATAATAAGACTATCTTTTTATTAGATTAATTCTGGCAGTGCACGGTATATAAAATAATTAAGACATTTTACATTGTAAGTCTATTCTAGACCAGACAGTTCCAAACTGCTTGATTTTTTTTATAATGTGAGATTTGAGCAATTGTATAGCATTTTATGAAAAACAAAATATTTATTCAAAGAAAGGTTATTAAGAATGTATAGGGTGTTTTATATTCATCCTTTTCGTGGAAGCTGCTTTACATGATTGGCAATTTTACCTTCTATTTCTGTTCCTATAAAGGGAGGGAAAAGGTTAAACACTTGATACACATCTAATTCAGAGGTATTTGTGTAAATGTAGACATTGCGTAAAATGTTGAGTAAGTCAAAAAAGGTTTAACTGTTTCAACACTGTTGCCAAAATCTTAGAAAAAGCCCTTTAAAAAAGGACTTTATACTATTGAAGTCAAAAATTTGTCTGAAAGGGAAATAGTAAAAAAATATTAGAACAAGAAGCCATGATATAAACTTGAAGGGTAACACATACAGAAGTACTACTTTACGCACACAGTAAGGGATTCCTTGATATGGCACCAAGCATGAGAGAGAATGGGAAGAAACTGGGCAATTTCAAAAGGTGAAAGGCTGTTACACAGAGGGCTTCTTGGAAGTAAGTGAAGCTGAGGCGGAGCTACCACCGGTGTAAGCGAAGCAAGGCACCGCTGCCCCAGGCCTCTGAGGGGCCCAGCGGACCTCCAGTGGGCCCCTGTGGCCCTTGCAGGATCGCTGTGGGCCCTCCGTGGCCCTCCAGGCCCCCTATGACCAACACGGATCCCCTGTGGCCCCCTCGGATCCCCTTATGGCCCCAGCGGACCTCCCATTGGTCCACTGTGGCCCTTTATGGCCCACAGTGGCCCCGCCACAGGCCCCAGGGGCCCCATGCAAGCACTGTGGCCCCCATGACTGCCAGTGTTCCCCGTCAGCCTCCTGTGTCCACTCAGGGACCTCTGTGGCCACTCTCAGGCCTCTGTGTTCCCCCTCAGCCTACTGTGGCCCCTCGCGGACCTGTAAATGTATACATGCATATGGTGTATATATATGGTAGGTATATATATATATATATATATATATATATATATATATATATATATATATATATATATATACACACACACACACACACAGGCAGACCCCATTTAACACTGATTCACTATAAAGCAGCTTTTTGCCATTGGATATAACACAGTTTTTGCCCGACACATCCCTGAGTAACACTGATTCGATGCCATGGAAGGAATTTTAAAATTTAGTTTGCCTGTGATTTACCCTATGGTAAAATTGACCCGTTTAACAATGTTTGGTTTAGTACTTGGTCTTCTAGGAACATATCTACAGAGATAAAATGGGCATGCCTGTATTTATACACAGGTATACCCTGCTTAACGCTACCCCTTTTAGCGCTGTTTCGCTATAATGCTATTTTGACCCATTATTCCCTGTTTAACCCACTGCCTCGCTATCACGCCTAACAAACCATCTTTAATGCTCTGATCCTCAAAAAAAAAAAACAGAATCCAGGATGAGCCAGAAGCTTTAACATCACAAATGTAAAGTTTATATTTCTGCCAATGTTCAGTTTGTTAGTGTTATGTTCGCTGTTCGTTTTAAGTTCATATAAAACAAAAAATGGTTAAATTTCAATTGCAACTGAGTATTTTTTTCATGAGTTCCCCTATCTACCCCATGTTAAAATGACCCCGTTTAGAGCTGTTTCCCTTAACACTCCTACTGCTTGGAACCTATCTACAGCATTAAACAAGGTATAGCTGTATATATTTATATATTTTTTATATATATATTTTATATATGTACTGCGTGAGTTGGTGTTGGAGGGGGTTTGGGAAGTGCCACCTCCTAATTAAAGGCATATTTAATTTTTCTGAATTATGAATGCATTTGATAGAGGAGAATCAGCAGTGAATTAAACATTTTTGCATTTGTAAAATACCAAAATAAACATTAACAAATTCACTCTTGAGTTTGCAAGCTGATGATTTTCAGAGTTAACAGCCCTGGAAAACCCAGCTAAAATTAGCATAACATTCAGAATTAGTTTTGGCCAATCACAGGCAGCTAATACATTTGTATCTTTCTGTAAAGCCAGTTTGTGCATGAAAGAATCATGGGATGACTAGACCTGTTTTCACCCGGGAAATAAGGACCTCAGAGATTGCTGTGTAGATCTTTGCATTTTGCTGCCATTGGCTTAAAGGTTAGTTAAAATCCATACCCAAATACAGTGTTTATATTGGAAGGTTCACTGCGCCTATGTAAGCAGCTCTGGGGGTGTGGAAAACAAGTTTTATTTTTAAATAAAATAATCTGTATGTGTATCGATTGACTCAATGCAATATGTGTTCCTGATAAAAGCATAATGTGTTAGATTAGAAAAAGATAAAAACAGGGAAACTTAGATATACTTTAGATTGTAAGTAGCGAGTTTCCAGTCTTGTAGGGTGCTTTGGGATAACGCACTTTCTGCTAAGATTCTAAGCTCAAAACAGGGCCCTTCAACTTTTTAATTTGATAAACTTGTATTTCCCCTGCTCTTATCCCCTGTACAGCGATACGGAATATGTTGGAGCGATACAAACAAAAGATAATAATAATAATAATAATATACTTTTAACATAGTTAAATATTTATATAATACAAAAAGTTTTGCTAAAGAGTCCCTATAAACAATATAAAAGTTTTGAGTTTTTTCATTTTCAAACCTGTTTTACTTCCATGAAACTAGCAGGAAATATACAGAGCATACAATAGTATGTCACTGGCAGACAGATATGACTCATACAGCTATATTATTACTCATAGAGGAAAGCCTCACAATGTAGTAAAAGAGACATATAACACAGTCGTTTGACTCTCCATGACCATATGCACCATATTACTTCAGGCTCATCTTGTGTCTAGTTGTGCTTATCCATAAGGTTTTCTTGGCAAAAATACTGGAGTGGGTTGCCAGTTCCTTCTCCAGTGGACCCTGACTGTCTGACCTTTCTGCTATGACTTCCCCACCTTGGGTCATCCTACATGATATAGCTAACATTCTCCATTGAAGTACACAAGCCCCTTCACCACAACAAGGTAGCGATCCAGAAGGGGATAACATTAATATGTCCTTTTACAGTAGATGCAGAGAAAATGTTGCGTGATGGAGATTCTTTAAATGGGCTGTGAAAGTAACTTAAAAAGACAACATAAGTCATCACCAAGACATACTTTATTTACCACTTATGTTAAAGTGTTAAAACTGTAATTGGACACGAAAGTCACCATATGCTCTACTATCAGGTAGATTTTTGAAAATTATCTGAAATGTTGCTTTATTTTCTTTAAAATGAATCATCATTGATTTATATAATATAATTTTGAGTTATTTATTGTATACCCACTTAAGTCCTCCTACAACATATGCATTAGATACGAAGGACCAGAATATATATTTAATCTATGCAGAGATGAGACACAGTAGGTTAAAGCTGTTTTAGAACTGTATGGTCTGGATCGCCTTTCATTCCTTAATTGATCAAAATGTAAATTAAAATAAATAAATACATTAAATTGTAGTAGGATGCAAGTCCACATCTGCCATTTCACATTCCAAGCACAGTATGTGACTACTTGATTTGCAATTGTGAAAAAAAAAGAACAGTATAAGTAACATAGAGCTAATGATGGAAGTATAACAGCATTATAACACCCATATTTGTCTTTTATCACACCTTTTAATTTACTATATATTTTAGTTTTTTTTTGTGACCAAAGTAAAAATAACTGGTGTTATGCCCAGGGAGATCCTAAAACTACATAGGGGACAGGTGGACTGTCATGGGCCTAAGCCATCCCGAGTGGGCCACTATTTCTCCTCTTTTCTCTGGCAGATGCCATCTGTGCGGGAGTGTCAAGACTATGGAAGCCATGTTTGTCATTGGGAGTTGTGTGTGGGTTGTTGTTCTTCTGTGTACTATGTTTTAGTGTCAGCCATCTTGTGGTACCCAGCCAGTTTGGTGTCTAGATGCTGCATTTTGCCCAGTGTGCTACTAGGCTACTAGGTTTTCCTGGGGGTGTGGGGTACAGGGTACAAGATGCCTGGTTGGAAAGGGGTTCACTGCTTTCTCAGGAGGGGCTGGTAGATGCCAGGAGATCAGTGGAGCAAACAAGGGGGAAAGGTGAATAGGGCAGTCAGAGAGCTGCTGACTATTGCCAGAACATCACACTAAGATCTGAGCAATAGTGGAGATCAGGAAGTGTGTGACTTAGCTTGATGGATGGACAGCTCCCAGGGGGGTCAGGGTGGGGCTGGAGAAGATGGGTGGGAGACTGTGGGAAATAAAGACACTGGACCTGATCAATAAAGTTTGACAGATTTAAACATACATCAGCATTGTGTATGGTTTATTCTTGGAAGATAATAATTCTACACAAGGAATTATTGCAATGGACCCTGTCTGATACTCTGCTGCTAATTCACTGAGAGTGTAGCGCTGAACTGCTTCCTGGGTACCAGTGGTTATATGCCGCTGTACTCTGTTCATTCTTGCTAACAGGGATTTAACAAAGAACCTCATGACCTACTGGGTGAGACTAATCGAAGATCTTTCTGAGCCCAACAGAAGCAGTAGGATCATAACAGCTGGTTATGAAAAATGGTTGTGGTTTGCATATAAACTCACAACTGCTACGATACAGACCAGACATTTAAACATTGGGCTAATCTCCACATGCATTCTAATAACTGAAAGAGAATAATATATGTAATTTAGAACGCACCTGATTCTAAGTAGTACCATTGGCCCCTGCTCGTGATGTATTTTGACAATGCAACAGCAGGTTCCTCCTTCATACACTCATAAAAAAATGAATTAAGCAACACATTTAAAAAAAGAAAACACTTTTTGCATATGCTTTTCCACTTTCTATCTGATGGTGCAGAGCACATATGGTGATTTCAAGGATCATTTCAAGATGATCTAAATAGCATGTAGAGGGAGAATTCTTGCTAACCCGACAAAGGACATGAAATAAAAATCAATATGCCATGACATAGGGAACATAATGTACAAAACCAAACATGTTTGACTGCAGTGAACACCCTAGATTATGGCCAGGTCTCTCTATCTCATATTTGTTACACTTTAACACAAGTAATAAAAAAAAAAGGCTGTCTTTTAAGTATGTAATGCTTTATGTTTCTGCTGATAGCTCTTGTACATTCACTGCACTTTATGTAGCGCATATTTTTATTACTATTTACTTATAAAGTGCTAACCTGTGATTAGAAGTAAATACCAATGCAGAGGTCCCAGGCTTTATACAATTAGTTAAATTATATCACGTTTTGTGAAACCTGCTGATCAGTTCTGCCAACTTTCCTACTCCTGTAATGAGAAAGCACTTCCACTTGGAGAAATATGTCCCCTTCTCTAAGAAGAACATTGTGTTTTATAGTTATATTTAAGTCCAGATACTACTCTGTGCATTATGAACAATTTTACTGTAAATATCATTAAACATTTAAACCATACTGCTTTGTGTCTCATTCATACCTGATTAGGGAAGCCATATGAATGTTACTATAAATCATTCACGATGCTGGAGATGTCATCCAAAAATGTGCTTTACTTTCATTTGGTTACTTATTGTTTGTATAAAACGGACACCTTAGAGGGTTATATAGAATAAGATGTGATTAGTGGGCAGAGGTTAATCTAAAAGGGGCATCCAAAGATGTTTATAATAAGAACATCTTAAAGAAATCTTAATATTCAAAGGACCACTTATTTCACTTGTTAGTAACTTAGGACACCCCGCCTAAGTGACAGGATCAGATGAGAAAAAAAACTGGATTTCTATAGTAAAAATAATTGCATATAAAAGATACAAATGTAAAGGTTGTGTTTATCTATTTATCTTCTTTTAATTCACTTAACTTTTTTTGCTTAGTTATTTAAAATGCTGTACTGAAAAAATCTGACCTCAGTGGTTCTTTATCTGCATGATAGCAATATTTTACTTTAGTTTTCATTTAATGGGTATTTTTTGTATGTTTTATTCACACAGCCGCTACATAGAAACAATATCCGTAAAAAAAACATAAAGTGCAGAGTTTAAATATAGCATCAACTGTATAAAAAATGTAAAATGTGATTATTGTACATTATTCTTTATGTCAGAGAAACATTTGCAATAACCTCTATAATGCATTACCTGCTAGAGCCTTTATTACATTTATTTCTATCTACAACCATGAACCCTTACACTGTTTTTATGGCTGTATAAAGATTCTGCAGAACAGGTTTTCTAATGTTCCAAAAGGAAATAATTTCCGCTCCAAATTGTTAGCATATTCTCAACGGGTTCTTATTTCCCCCGTGAATCTCTAAAGAAGGATTTTAATCAATTTCCAGACATCAAACAGAATCTTTGAACACCAGGAAAAATACAGTCTCCAGACTTAACATGTAAAACAAATACCCGCTTTAGTTTTAATATTATTCATTTTAGTTTGCTATTTTTTTGGATACAGTTAATGCTTTTTTCTTAAATGTTTTTAGAATAAAGTAAGTCACATTTCCCCTTCTGGATCGCTACCTGGTGAAGGGGCTTGTGTTCTTCAATGAAGCTGTGAGTTATACCATGTAAGATGACCCAAGATGGGCAGGTCATAGCAGAAAGGTCAGACAGTCATGATCCACTGGAGAAGGAACTGGCAACCCACTCCAGTATATTTGCCTTGACAAACATATGGATAAGCACAACCAGAAACAGAGGCAGGAGTGTCTGGCATGCTGGGTCCATATGGTGACCGAGAGTCGGACACAACTGAAGGACTGAATAACAAAGCCACGTTTATTTGCATGCTCAATAACAGTAACATTTTTGAAAATCAAATTTGGCTGAAACATTCAGTCAAAAAAGAAAAACCTTTTAGGATTGCCCAAGAAAAACTAACAGTTAAAGTGTAATCATTATTAATAATAATTGTTAAAAATAATAATTTGAAAAACGTAATAAATTGGCTAAAGATACTATATTTCCATAAAGTAACATTATTTTTCTGTATCACCATATTTTGCCAGTATGATGGCAGATCACTTTATTTTTCTACGTTAATGTTATTGAGAATATAAATTAATTGTGACTGGTATCCATCTGAAAGATTATGATGGTATAGTAATAGAATAATAGAATCATAGAATAATCGTGCTAAGCAGAATAACCTTATTAACTATCTAATTTTGAGATCTCCTAAAATCACGTTAAAAGACTAATTGCATTTTTGAAACGCGTGCATTTTTCACTGAGGAATAAAATTAAATCTGTGTTTACATGTGTCACTGACTGCCCACTGCCAGACCCGCAGCCACATCTCCGTGCAGCGAGCAAAAGAAAAACTAAATACCGTATTTACACATATCTAGTGCTCCCTCCAATCTAATGTGCACCCCAAATGTTGAACCCATAAATCAAAAACATTTTTTACTGGTGAAAGTAATTTGCTCTCTGGGTGGCAGGCTCTGTTTGCCACTATGCTGTGGTTCTCTGGGTGTCAGGCTCTGTGTGCCACTGTGCTGGGGCTCTCTGGGTGCCACTTCCTCCAGCGGTCACCCACTCTAGAGAGCCGGAAAGAGATGGTGGTGTCGCGGGATGTCCTGTGCTTTCCTTTTTGCCATCAAATCTAGTGCGCCATCGAATCTAGTGCACACCCCAAATTTGGGACCCGATTTTCTATGAAAAAGGTGGCATAAGATTTGAGTAAATACAGTAACCCTTAACAAATCTATCTGTATAGAGCATGGAATGCTGGAATCACCTAAACAGGTTAGTTAACTGGTCAGTGCATTGCTGAGTCCAGGGAAAACTGCTATCAATCAGCTATCTGTTATTACTCATTCAACAGCCAGTAGGCAATATATACTTTGTATGTAAGCAGACTTAAAACTTTAGATTTGTTTAGCTGTTATTGGTGTATTGTGCTCTTTCACACCATGAAGAGCACTTACAGTGAGGTAAATTGCTCTTTAAAAAAAACATAGAAGTAAATGAATAAAACATGCTCATCTCCAGAGGCTGCCATTTTACTTGCCCAAGAGCTTTATTTAGTGATTAAATAAAGTAAGATTTTAAAATGACTCTTTCTGTAATATTTTTGTTTTATATACATGTGCTAACTAGGTGACAATTCATGTTATCCTCCTCAGTGTAAGTAGTCATATAAAATGTACACTTTACTGACTTCTGAGAAGCCCCCACACATTGCCAACTTCTGAAACCTCCCTGTGTTCACGTGCTCTCTCATATCTGGTGCCATGATTCACAGCTGTGACCTAAAGCCACAAGGAGGAGCTTCACACACAGAGCAGTATGGGACATTGGTTGTGTAAAGCACCTCCCTCTGGGCATGGGGTTAGGTCACAGCTATGAAACATGGCACCTTACATGAGAGAGAACTAGAAGACAGAGTGAAGTTCTAGAGGGCGAGAACTGTTACTCTGGTAGCTTCTTAGAAGTAAGTGGAGTGTAAGTACTTTATGATAATTACATTGAAGAGAATATGATTAATTGAAATGTGGCCCTAACAAGACAAAAACATTTTTGTGGTGATAAATATCTGTAGCATACAGTGCATGGTAAATTAACATATAAATAATACATACAAGTAAAATCTTATGTGAAATGTGGAGGGCATGAGGGGATCCAACCTCACAGGACTACACTCTAGTAATCAGAGGGGAGGTCAGATGTTCCCAAATGTTGTCATACAAGTATGTACTGTGTCTTGAGATGGGGCAGTTACTCTAAGGCAAAGGGGAACTATGGTGCAGCTGTAAATGCTCCAAAGTAGTTACTACTGAGTCTACCACTCCCAATCACCCCTGGTTTCCCTCTATAATGACATTGACTACAGAACAGCCACATTTTGGTTCTTCTTCTATAGCAGAGATTCTCAAGTGCCTGTGGTGGTGATCCCTGAGACCTTACCTACCACTCTTCAGAGACAAAGAAGGATAATGAGAGCCTCCCACAAACAACTAATATTAGTCACATCTATAGATAGATTGAGGAAAGTGTCATGTATTTAAAATAAACTATATGCAAATGTATTGATCTATATGTAGTATCACCCTGTTACCGTTCTCAATCTCAAAGTGTCCATGAGCCCTGGAAGGTCACCAGCCAGTCCCGTGGCCAAAAAGGTTGAGAACTAACCCCATGTGCTGTATACACATAGGCTTCTTTTTGCCTATAGAGTGCAGAAATGTATTAATCCAGCACATTTAGATATCCATTTAAGATAAGGTCTGGATCCTGGTTAAATTATAGAAATAATACATATTATAGCATTGATATATGTTAATACAAAGCAAATAGAGCTTCTATTTTAAATACGTTTTATTTTAAGATCCAAGTTTTCAAGTCAAGTGATATTTTCAGCACACAGAACAGGAGCTGGAAACAAAGGCAGGACCCATTTCTCATCTTGAATTTCGCTAGTTATTTCAGTTATTTCATTAAATTAAATTCATAGTGTTTTATCATGTAGCAGCATAAAATGATATATAGAAACTAAGAATAGTTTATGTAGAGTCTTGCCCTAGGACAGGATTTAAAATATTGTAAACACAACATAATAAATTAAAAAAGAGGTCACAGGCCTTGTTAAAAGGAATTTACAATTCAGGGAAGTAGCTAATTTTTTTATTGAATGTGCAATAAAAGCAATGAAGCAGTGAGCTTTATACTAAGATACCGAGAAGCTTGTCTTGTTTACCATAAAACTGCCTAAACTGGTTGGGACTGCATTGTCATATACAAGGAATGGACAAACTAACATAAACTTAACGAATGTGTAAATGGAGTTTACAACTGCAAAAGCAAAGTTGACTGACAATTAGCAGTATGTCTGACAATTAGCACTCTATATGCCTCAAACAAGATGAGGCACCTAGCAGGTTTCCAAAGAAGCCACAAATTGGTGCCCTCATTGCAGCGCATTGGTCACAATTATTTAAATTGTCAAGGGGAACAGTTTCAAAACTAACAAGAGCATATGCTAGACATGGCCAAACTGCACTGGCAAATAGTGGTTGCAAGTAAAAACCCACAGACTGGGATAGACGGACACTTCATATGATAGTTACTAAATGCCACAAAAGTACAGGTTCCAAAATATCTACAGAATTAAATCAGCACCACTCTGGCTCGGGATGACATTTGGAAACCATTTGTATCCAAGACTAAGCACAGAGCCCTATAACCTTGTGTAAGGAGGATAAAGTCTGGACTACTGAGCAACAACAAAATAAGTAATATGGCTGAGTCATCTTTCACCCTAATTCCTACATTTGGATGGATGTACATTTTGAGAAAACCAAAGGATAGTGCACAATATACTAAAGATCAATATGGTGGCAGTAGGGTAGCTATGACGGTTTTATAGTAAGCCTGTAGCCTTTACACTTGACATTAATGTTGAAGGCTTTAGCAGATATGTTTCTCCAGATGTCCAGGAGATGCACAGGAGGCTGCACTGATAGTAGTCTTTATGTGCCTCCTGAGCAGATAGAGTGAACACTGAAGGATAACAATGACTGGTAACAAATGTCGGACAGGTTCCTAGGCGTATCTTCCCCATACAGAGGGAATGGAGAGAAGCAGCTCTGATTGTCCCTGAACACTAAATTTTCAATGTACACTAAAAGTAAAGTTCAGGCTGTATTGAATGTATTATATCTGTGTATTGATTTTTTTGCTAATCAGTTTCTAAACAAACAAATTATACCTATTGTAACATAACTGCAGTGGCCCTTTATTGTGTTTGCTGGCTGACTTCTATAGTAAAATGACAGATACTCCTCCATCGCGGAGTGGCGGCCGATAGACACAACCAAGAGGACGGCTGAGGGAGTATTTTGAGACATTGTTTCCATATGTTTTGTTAAATAAATTGAGAAACAAACAATGCACTGTTCTTTCAATATGCCGCCATATTTTCCACGGCTGTGTTGCCTTTAAATGATTAAGTGGGTCTATAAAGAATAGTTAGGTAAGATGTGATTTATTAAACTTTTTCTGTGCATTTAATCAATTTTTAAAATCATGCCCGACCTTTATAAGCTCCAGATTTCTCCACCATCTGAAGGATGAATTGTCTCTGGAGAGGAAGTATATACACAAATATACTTTCAATCACCCCCCCACTATCTTATTGCAAGTATGGTATGCCTGTTGGGATAGCATTTCCCTCTGGCTGGTTCCCACTCCAGAGACAATACATCATTCATAGGGTGGAGAGGTAAGACGCTCATACTTCCTGGGAGGCATAATTAAATAATAGTAATTAATTGTTTAAATGCACTGTAATTTTTTTTTTTTATCAAGCCCTACCTAGCTATTCTTTAAGGAACCCTTTATCAGAACATTCATGTAGCAGTTTAAACAGGAATTGAAAATGACTACTAGTCTTTCAGTGTTAAAGGGGCATTACATATTTCTGTAAAGCACATCAGCTTTTTTACTCAGCAAGGGAAATATTTTAGCCTTTTGTTAATCACAATCATTCTTGATCACATCCCTCTTCAAAGAATGGAGATATACAGCATTTCCTGATGAAATCTTGAAAACCAGCATTGTTGTAAGCTTAAAAAGCAGGTTCGCTGTAGTTCAGAGCATTTATTTTTGAGCAAATAAATACATTTCCAAATGTTTAAAATACACTCTTTTCAATGTATGAAAAAATGTGGACTAAATACTCCTGTCCTTGTGAGCGCTCCAGAAATTATTGTGAGTGTTGCAAAAGTATTTTTTATGTAAGTTACTAGGACCAAACTGAGCACAAGCCAAGGAGATCTGAGTGACATTAAAAGTATATATAAGTTTTATGGGTTTCAAATGTTTTGTAAGAAACAGGCAGTGATTATCAGAAAAATATGTATTATATAGAAAAGTACAGTGTACAAAGTTATAGGCAGGAAAGTAAAATCCAGCTTTGAACACCCACAGAGAGCTTACATAACCAAGTACACTGAGGAAAGGAAAGGCTGCCAGGTACAGAGTTTGACCTTTCTGGTAGAGAAACTTTACAGCACAGGCCGGAAATCCAGAGCTTGATACAAATGTATCAGCTGCCTGAGCCTCCTCTTGATTGGCCAAAACAAATTATGAATTTTATGCTAATTTAGTCTGGGAACTCTAATTTTCAACTGTCAGAAATGACAAGACATTTTGCCAACTTCAAGGTGTAACGGATCTACTGGCACCCCGACCGGGTACCTCCGTTGATGGACGCGTCCTAGTTTGCGTCGAGGCCTACAAGCACTGCACCGGACACCACACTACCACAGACTCCACAACCGCCGTAGCTTAAAGCTCCCAGGGAGTATGCAGGGCATAGCAATTACCCAGTATGATATAGAAATCCCCTCCAAGAACGAGACGAAGCTACGTTTTGAAGGGTCAAGTAGTACTATCTTTAATGACAGGGGATCTCCTTTTATGCAATGGTGCCCTCTGAAGGGCTACACCCACATAATTATCACAGCCAATTATCTACATGGTTCAACCCCCACGTCTCCTCCCCTCAGATAACAGGTAACACAATTAAAACAGACACAATTTTAACCACATTCTGGATGTACCCCAAAAACAGGGGGTACACCTTTAAGTCCAGCACCGTTCAATAGCTCTCACACAGGGGAACAACATATAAAATGGCATGAATCAGACCAGGGGTTCAAAAGTTAGTAAAAGTATCTTTTACACATAACACACAGACATTTCACATATCCCCCACACAATACACATATAGGGACAATAGGTGAGCCACACCTCCCTGGCAACTTGGATACAATCAGACATTAATTAGATCATCCTTCTTTGTTCTTATCATAGAATGAAAACACTTTGGAAAATGTAAAATTAGTACCTCAAAGGAAGCTAAGCCGGTTATCCTCTTTCATGTTGCTTTTGGTGTGTTATATTGTAATACTGGCAAAATATATGAAAGTAAATAAATACAATATAAATACTATATATATATATATATATATATATATATATATATA
The DNA here is from genome assembly GCA_027410445.1 of Discoglossus pictus. Lineage (NCBI taxonomy): Eukaryota > Metazoa > Chordata > Amphibia > Anura > Alytidae > Discoglossus > Discoglossus pictus. Next base: position 32,090,262 of record CM050166.1, on the reverse strand, counting down.
TATATATATATATATATATATATATACATTAAAGCTGTGTAAGACAGCATGCATAGGCTTAAAGGAAGCCATGTTTGATGATGGCTACGGAATGAAGAGCGAGGCATTTGTGGACATATTTGTGTGTCCCAGCTCAACCTCCCAGAATGCAGTGTAATAACTGTTTTTCTCGGAACTCTGAGCTGGAAGCAGGTTTTTTAACTTGCTTTAGACATTCAAATGTGAACACAGATGTACTTTTTATTTACTATATAGAAACAGAGAGAGATAAAAAGATATATAGATACATACAGTATAATACATTTACATATATATAGTAAATAAATAATACATTTGTGTTCACATTTGAATGTCTAAAACAAGTTAAAAAACTTGTTTCATGCCCACAATTCTGAGAAGTACAGTTATTTCACTGCATTCTGGGAACCTTGGCAGGGATATACAAATGTGACCACACAGGCTTCTCTTTTGCAAACCATAACCATATCAAACATGGCTTCCCTTAAACATACAATATGCCCGTTGCATCAAACAGCTTTGAGCAAAGCTAGGGTTAGATTATACACAAGCTAGGAATCCCACCCTTGTACAGCCTTTTTTATGAACTAATAAGATTTAGCCCATCATCAAGTTTATTTATTTAATATCATATAGCAAAATCTTGATTGTGGTCCTTTAATTACGGAAATTACACATGATATCTCAAAATGATAACCATCATCTTTGATCTGTCAAGCCTGTGCAAGTTACAGTCGCTAAAAGCGCAAATCGCTATTAAATAGCTACAATTCCTTTAAGCCCGCAATTGCCTTAAAACCTGTAAATGTCAGATGTAGCCAAAAATCCTACGAGTACCAGATTCAGGGTTAAACACCTGTTCGTAGCACTGTAAAAGCAAATAAAAACTCAATACTGCACTTTTGAAATACAGGAAAAGCGATGAAAGACGTCAGAATTAATTGCACAACATTATTTTCAGGCTTTATTTCCGTGTTATATCAATCTTGGGATTCAAGGAGTTGATACATATCAGGCCACCCACATGGACTAGAACAATTTCTTCATTCATTTTTATTGATCTTTAAATTGCTGAACTGCGAGTCTGATTGCATATCGGTCCTCTAAACGCTAATTGATTGACGTTAAAAAGCCATGTTTTACTGATGTCATGATGACGATCTCATTTACTATTGGCTGTTTCTAAATCCATACTTGCCGGCTTGCTTATTGATCATCATCATGCCCTGCCACGCAACATACGGGTTCATGGTTTATGATTTTGGGTTTCGGTCATGTAGTTGCGGGCTTGTTCAATTAGATCGCTCTGTAACTATTGCAAATTTCTAACCAGCTGACTTACGGCTGTTTGAAGGTAATTACGGGCTTGAAATTTAATGAGGCCCCATATCTTCTGTCACATGCTATGATTCTATATTTTCCCCTCGTTTCTGTTCACTTTCTGGTTCCCGTCCTAGTTGTTAGGGTTTATCTGTTTTGCCTTGTAGGCGACAACTCTCATTAATTATGTTTAGATATTAAACAAATTAATCTTGTTTGGAGATGGAGGAGGTGATGTACTCTTGGATCATTATTGATCTTGTGACATGTTACATTATTGAGTTGTTACATGTACACATGCCAAAGAGTAAGGAACATCCAAACAAGAACAAACATGCATAGAGGTGCATCCCAAAATACCACTTCTGAGAGTTTATCTGCAAAACGCTTCCCATAGAAGAAGCTCTTGATTTTAAATTGAGGTTATTTTACTCTTTTCTGAAGTAGTCTATGGACGAAACATATCATATATTTGATCTTCATTCCCATTCCTATATCACATGCTCTTGTGAGTATAATGTATATGTATGTTCAAGAAATCTTTTTATCCAATTTACATTCAAGTCAATGGATATAGTTATCAGGTTGAGATACCACACTGGTGAAAACATGAGCTTCACCCTATATGTAGTTTCAGTAATTAAAAGGATCACAGTGGTCAAGTTTTTGTTATATGATATTTTGAATAAATAAACTTGATAATCGACTAAATATTATTAGAAGGTAGTATATATATATATATATATATATATATATATATATATATACACTGCTCAAAAAAATAAAGGGAACACTAAAATAACACATCCTAGATCTGAATGAATTAAATATTCTTATGAAATACTTTGTTCTTTACATAGTTGAATGTGCTGAATACAAAATCACACAAAAATAAAAAAATGGAAATCCCATTTTTTAACCCATAGAGGTCTGGATTTGGAATCACCCCCATTATGAAAGTGGAAAAACACACTACAGGCTGATCCAACTTTGATGCAATGTCCTTAAAACAAGCCAATATGAGGCTCAGTAGTGTATGTGGCCTCCATGTGCCTGTATGACCTCCCAACAACGCCTGGGCATGCTCCTGATGTGGCAGCGGATGGTCTCCTGAGGGATCTCCTCCAAGACCTGGACAAAAGCATCTGCCAACTCCTGGACAGTCTGTGGTGCAACGTGACGTTGGTGGATGGAGCGAGACATGATGTCCCAGATGTGCTTAATTGGATTCAAGTCTGGGGAAGGGGTGGGCCAGTCCATAGCATCAATGCCTTTGTCTTGCAGGAACTGCTGATACACTCCAGACACATGAGGTCTAGCATTGTCTTCCATTAGGAGGAACCCAGGGCCAACCACACTACCATATGGTCTCACAAGGGGTCTGAGGATCTCATCTCGGTACCTATTGGCAAACTAATAAGCTTTGCATTAGTGCTAATGAGAGCACTGACAGTTGTAACTGACAGATTTTCATAGTGCTCATATAGACTTATTCTCTGCATTTAATGTTTCCTCCGCCCTCAGGAAGTAAACTGAAACTAAAATAATACATTCCACAGTTCTCTCTGTATAAAAAGTAATAAATTAGACGCTGTTTTTAAAAAAAATGATATTCTACAAAGATGCTGCCTAGTTAATTTTTAAAAATAAGATATTTTAAATGCATGACCTCAGTGGTTCTTTTATATAAAATATTACACTTCTACATATGTAATACACAATATCCATTGTTATTATTATCTCTCATTTATACAGCGCCAACACATTCTGTAGCGCACATGAGTTGATGACCCTGCGCTTGAGCTAACAATCATACACATCAAACTTTTATACAAAGAGCTTTGCATGACTAAAAACCTAATTCAATTGCAAGGCTTAAATGTGCTGTATACAGACCGTATGTCTGCGGGCTTGCTGTGGGCTTGAACTCTGCTACAATTACGGAGTGATTCAAATGAACAAGCCCACAAGTTAGGGCCGAAAGCCGAAACCGTAAACAATGCAGTCATATGCAGCATTTTAGGGCGGGAACATGATCAAATAAGCAAGGCCGTAACTACCCATTTAGAAACAGCCAATCGAAAATGAGACAGTCATTATGGCAGTATAAGATGGAGGTTACATGTCAATCAATTATTGTTTAGAGGTCTGATATGCGATCGGACTCACAAACCCGCAAAATACAAAATAATAAAAATGAATGCCGATACTGTTCTAGTCCATGTGGGTGACCTGATATGTATTAGCTCATTGATACCTGAGATCGATATAACCCTGAAATGACACATACAAATAATTAATTTTCTGTTGCCGATTTGCGAGCTTGAGACTGTTGTGCAATTAATTATAATGTCTGCTCATCGCTTTCCTTGTATTTACAGTGCTGTAGTGATTTTTTATTTGCTTTTACAGTGCTACAGATAGGTGTGGGTCTTCTCTAGCACTCAGAGGATTTTCTTCTACATTTGCTGTTTACGGGTGTGAGAACAGTTGCAGGCTTGCGGAATTGTAACAGTTGAATAGCGATTTACGATTTTAGCCATTGTAACTCTTGCGGACGTGAAAGATCAAAGTCTTAGATGGGGCGTAAGTGACGGATGTAACAACCGCAGGGCTTCCAGCCTGAAACCCGAAGACTCCAATTGAATAGCAAATTAGTTTACAGGCTCCATTACGAGCTCCAGTAACTTACAATTTCTCAATTGAATGAGGCTCTAAGAGTTTGCATGGTTAAAGGATTAATGAAACAAAAGCAGAAGGAATTATAAGAGACAAACAAGGGCTTGGCAAGTAATTGAAAAGAGATTAGAGGATTAATTAGTATTAAGTCTGTGGGTATATTAGCTGTTAAAAATGGAGGAGATAGCGCAGAAATCATTGGTGGGTGGGTGTGGACATGGTAGTGAGAGGGCATGCTAGATGAGTTTGGTGGCAGAAGAGAGTTTGTATGTGATTATCTAGGTCTGTAGTTAAATATAATGTAAAATCATGACCCTAATTTACAAAGCCCTCAACAACAATGCACCCCCTTATATCTCTGCTCTTGTCTCAAAATGACCCCCAACAATCCTCTTCTTTCTGCTAATGACCTTCTTCTTTCCTCCTCTCTTATCACCTCCTCTCATTCCCGCCTTCAGGACTTTTCTCTTGCTGCCCCTACTCTATGGAACTCCTTGCCTCGCTCCAGTAGACTATCTCCCTGCCTCAAAACCACTAAAATGCATCTGTTTAGAGAAGCTTACCATGCACATGACCCAAGCATGATCCATTTAGGCTTATGATAAATAACTGACACAAAACCGATTGATTGGGAGAAAACACGGGCCACAGCTTTATTGTAAATAACCAATTTACATAACTTAGAACTTGCATATATTATGCATATTAACATATTCAAACTATAGGGGGAGGAGCCCGGCCACGGACAGTAACCTCACGCCTTGGGCCCTGCCCAAAGCCCCCAATGCTTATTTTAAGCACGCCCTGTGAGGTAGGGCCACGCCCACTTAGGCCAGTGGGCCGGGCAACTCACCTCCCGCCACAGAGCAAGCGAGGGACTCCTCCTGAGCCTGCGATCCCCCCCTGCTGTTCATTAAAGCCAAGGCCCGAACCGCACTCTCCCTAAACTCTAAAGTGACCAACTCCAGCCCCATCTCGGTAAGATGAACCTTATCCGGACTGAAAAAATCATCCGCACCGGCCGGCTCGAATTCTTTGTATCTGATGGCGATGAAACCTAGCTTGCGAATAAAACTAGACAGCTGCTGGTTAATCTTCTGCCGTGCCTTATCTAGCCCGACTGGGTCACGCGCATTTCGCCAAGATCTTCTCTTTATCATTTCAGACCATATCAGAAATGTCCCCGGGAACTTCTTGGTCCAGTTCTCCACGTCTCTTTTCATCACCTTCAGCATTCTGCGCATGGGAACTGCCCCTAAATCGTTACCGCCGGCATGTATTATAATTATTGTGGGTTGACCATACCGCTGACTGCAGGTGTTCAACAATTCATCCAATTGGGCTCACCGAAGGCCCCGAACCCCGAACCACCGCACGTGTAAGTCCGTAACGGGGAAACCCAGTTGTGTCCTTCCTTCGATAACTGCGGCCAACCTGTGGGCCCAGTACACGTACGAGTGACCCACGATCCACAGTTGCTTCTGACGCCTGGAAGCAGAAAGCAACAGACGTTAGATTACAGCCCTGGGTCTTACGTAAGACCGAAAACGTTCTGATTCCCATCTACCAATACGCTTGACTGCCGCATCAGGTAAGCCTAATCTAGCTGCTTCGGTCGCAGCCCCTATTCTGAACGAGTGTGTTCCGAACTCCGACCCCTTTATGCCCAGGCTGTGTAGTGCAACTTTTAGCATCCGTTCAAACTGATACCGGTATAACGCCGTCCCATCGGCATGAACCAAAAGCGAACACCGTCCCACCGGTCGCTTACCAAGGTACTCCACCATACACCCGTAGGGACAACACTCCGTGCCTACTTGGTGTAACACCACCTCCTTTCCTTTTCCCTGCTGGTCGGTCTTAGACCTCCGCAGCCATATCACCACCATGCCTTCCCTGAGGCAGGTATTCACCACCTGGAGGCCTCCTGAACCGTGTCTGCTGCTCGAAACTAACTCCCCTATTCGGAATGCTCCGAAGAACGCCAGGGAAAAAGCAGTACGGAAAAGCAGAGATTCAAAAGGGGTCCTACATTTAACTCCCAACACCTGCGCCATTCGCAGTAACAAAGCGAAGGTGATCGGCCGCCTAGTGTCTGGCCTGCGATCCCCGTTAAACATGCCGCGCACCACCTTGCGCACTATAAATTCCTTCGTATGGTCCTTCTGCCCCGCCAGCTTAAATATAAAAGCCAGGGCAGTGACCTGTCTATCTACTACTGCTTTCTTTTCGCCTTCTTCAGCACACCGCAGCAGAAACCATAGCAGTATCCCTAGGGTCCTCTTATCCTCTGATGAGGACCCCCCTGCCGCTTTTACTAAGTCATTCCATTTGGCCCATACGCGTTTATACGCCGCCCACGTTGCCGGGGCGACAGACTGTCTAACGAGTCTCGTCACCTGGTTGCTCCAAGTTCCCAGATTTCCTCGGGAATGGCCTCCCCCAGCATGTTCGCCCGGGGGGCCAGAGCCCTGAATCGCTCCTCCTGAAACCGAGAAAGGGCGTCAGCAATGCCATTCTCCACTTCCGCTACTTGCCTCGCTTGAAACCATATGTTCTGGCGCAGGCAACACAGCACCAAGTGCCGGAGTAGTCTCACTACCGGCACGGACGTTGCCGTGAGGTTGTTCACTGCCTGAACAACCCCCCTACTTTCCGTATGGAACAGGACACGCTGGTCCCTGAAATCTGAACCCCATAAGTGTACCGCTACTACCACGGGGAAAAGTTCGAGGAATGTCAGGTTCTTTGTGAGACCTGCCACCTCCCATTCATCCGGCCATGGTGCGGCGCACCATTTTCCTTGAAAAAAGGCGAGGCATCCCACTCCCACGCCGGTAAAAAGCTTTAGGTCCATGCTATTAGTACGCCTTTTCTGGATGATCTCAGAACCATTGAACTCAGCCAGAAATACCGACCATACCCGTGCGTCGTCCCGCATGGCCTGTGACACTTTTATGAAATGATGAGGCTTACTAACACCCACCGTAGCAAGCGACAATCTCCTACAGAATACCCTTCCCATGGGGATAATCCTACAGGCAAAGTTCAACTTTCCTATGATGGACTGTAACCGTCGAAGGGTGACCTTACGTGCATGCCCTAGCGCACTAAGTTCCTCTCTCATGTCTACTACTTTCTCCAAGGGAAGACTACATTCCATTGTCTTGGAATCTATCTGTATCCCGAGGAAAGTCAATCTTTCCGTGGGGCCCTCAGTTTTGTTATGGGCCATTGGCACCCCAAAATCCCTACAGATTTTGGTGAATACTTCTAACATAAACCGACAGGTGTCCTGCCCAGCTGGACCAACGAACAGAAAATCGTCCAGGTAATGCGTTATGCTCCTGTACCCGGATTCTTTGCATGCAACCCATTGCAAGAATGAGCTGAACGCCTCGAAATATGCACATGATATGGAGCACCCCATAGGTAAACAAAGATCAATAAAATATTTTCCCTCGACTTGGCAACCGAGGAGCCTGTGGCTCGTTGGATGCACCAGTAATAGTCTAAAGGCCGCTTCTATATCAACTTTTGCCATGAGCGCGCCCACGCCGGCCCCCCTGACCATGTCAGTGGCCCGGTCAAACGATTCATAAGACACTGCTGATTCCTCTCTTGCAATGCCGTCATTTACTGACCCGCCCCTCGGGTAAGACAGATGCTGGATCAATCTAATTTTTCCAGCATCCTTCTTGGGAACGACGCCTAGGGGGGAAACAACAAGATCTCTAATGGGAGGGGAAACAAATGGCCCAGCCATCCTTCCCAGTTGTACCTCATTGAGAACCTTAGCTTCCGCTACCCCTGGAAATTCTCGCACAGACGTAAGTTGGGGGCCATGGACCCCCGCACCTCTGTTGTGCACGGGATCCAAAAACCGTCCTGGAAACCCAATTCAAGGAGGCGACCCGCCGCACTGTTACCCGCCGACCTACCGTAGCTCCTTAGCCATGGCAGCATGCCGGGAAGGTGTATGGGCATTTTGCCCTTTGGCAGCGGGCTCCGCCCTGTTTTGCTTTGGCCTAGCACATCTGGCCAAAGGGTGCTCTCCGCCACAGTTGGAGCACACGTGCTTGAACCTGCAGTTGGGCGCCCATTTACATACCCCTTCGTTGTAGGCAAAACAGGACTTGGTACCTGCGGCCGAGTTGGCGGTGGGACTCCTGACCAAACCACCTCCGACCCGAAAGGGCGGCATGGCACGCATGGGTGTCATAATATTAAGCCAGTGTGCTGCCGCTTTGTCGCTCCATGCCATGGCTGGCCTAGATGCCAGATACTGGCGAAATTCTTCATCATACCGCCACCACGCCGTACCCCCGTACACCTTGTGAGCGCTTCGGATCTCATCTATGTACACGAACAGCCCCTGGCATTGTTCCGGGTGGCGCTCGCATAGAACGCAAGCCATGATAGAAAATGCCTGAAGCCACGTATCGAAGGTTCTAGGCAACCTCCTGTAAGAACCCTCCCGTGTGCTCCTCTCACTTGGATCCAATTGCCTAGACATGGGCAGCAGGGAGAACAAATCAACGAACTCCCTCCTATAAATTTTCTCTTTGACATCCTGGGTCAGATGTGCTCCCAAGCTGTCCAGCGCGCATAAGACTATCGGTCTCATGGGTGCATCTGAGGTTACTACCTTTCTCGCCTGCGGCCCCGGACCACCCACAGTGACCGGGGGGGTAACGCCCCTGGCTCTATATTGCCTACGTTACTGGGCTGCTCTTCCCAGGCCCCTTTGGCTAGCCCACCTAACCACGTACCCATTTCCTGCTCACTAACCGCAATGTTATGTGTGGCTAAGAGGGCCTTAAGGGACCCCAAAAATCCCCCTTTAGTGTATGGCAGTACGCATTTATCAGCTTCCTCCACTCCACCAACTGCCTCACCTGCTTCTGGGAGCCTCGGAGTAGATACGGCCAACGGGGTGTCCCGACGTCTTTCCTGACGCCCTGGGGATTCAGACCGTCTGGCCCTCCGCGGGCTCCGCCCTCTTTCTGATCCGCAGGCACAGCTGCATCGGCAGGATCTCCTGCTCCTGGATCTGGATCGCCGTTCAGACCTGTGGGTGCAAGAGGAACAGTCACTAGCTCTCCGGGACCTGCATGCCTGTGCCCATACCGCTTGTTCCTCCCCTGAGGACTGGTCCTGGTCACCTAAGCTTGCGCGGCTGGAATGCGCTAGTGCCGCGGGCTCTGCACTTTGCACCAGTAACCTGGGGACTGCCTGGGGCGTTGCGAAGTCTACCTGTGGGTCAGGATTAGTCACTTTTTGCTGTGGCCTAACCGTAACGCCCTCAGTCTCTGTCCTCTGTCGTCTTAAAGGGGTATGGGTAAATAGCAGCGGGCTGTACCTGCTTGTGTTCTTCCTAGCTCTGGTGGGGCGCGCTGGCCTCGCCACCGCCGCTGCTACGGGTATGTCATTGATCATGACCATGCTGTCCTGGCTGATCATCTCTCTGACCACTCTGTCTCTTCTCTCCCGTGTGGTACCCGTGTCCATCTTCTTGCCGCGGCTGTGTCCCTGCAAAGCACCAGAAGCGCTGTTGCTATTGGGATTAGAGGGGACCGCATGGTCGGCACTTTTTATGTCTGTAGGAGCTTTTTTAGGGCTCCTGTCTTTACTTTTACCCCCTGCGCCCCCTTTTTGGGGTGGTAACGGGGTGTTCTTTGACCTTTGCCATGGCCGGAGCCCTTTAGGCAAAATGACTGGTGGTGGCCGGGGTACTAGGCCCTCACCCTCACTGCCCGTGGGCCGGGCACTCTCCTGCCTAAGGGGTAAAAGGTCCTGGCTGACCAGCCCCGCATTACCCCTGTCACCTGTGGCCTGGTCCTCCACTGGACGGTGGTCTGTTGGCTCTGACTGAAAAGGGGAGGAGACAGCTTCCCCCATATTGGCTAGGCTTCCAGCAACTGCATGCTGAGCCTGTCCAATGTAATGGGAGTCTCCTGCAGAAGGCATGGGAGGACCCAGCCTGTCCTGCACCCACCTGACCCCTTGGCTTAAGGCACGGGCCCTAACATCAGCCAATAAGGCCTCCAGAGATAAAACATCCATACCCCCAGGCACACAAAAGACCCCCCCAAGACAAACAAAAACGGACCGCGAGACACAAGGAAAAACAACACAGAAAAAACACACACACACACGAAAGACCACTCACACAGCCCCTTATTTGCTTTTTAAGCTGGGGTATCTCAGTATTTAACTTTTACTTGCACTTTTCATCCTCAGACCCGGAGCCTCTCAGACCTCCGTCCGTTTTTCACGGAGACCGCGCCGAACTGACTCCCAGCGTGCGAATGCGGCGGAAGCCCCGCCCCCCGCCGCTCCTGATTGGCTGGTGTGCCTTACAGGCTCCGCTGGGTCGCGAGACGCTGCCGGCTGACCCAGGGAGCCTGTGCAGCCTCCGCGTCGGCAATACATGTATAACCCCCTATATTAAGAATGCAAGTTTTTAATCTTGTTAGGTGCTTTAGAAACAAGCATTATGTACTTTAGGTCCGAAATTAAAAAGACAGTCCCTCCATTCTTTTGCATGGTGTTAAAATAGTTTTTGCCTTGTACTTACACCCACTTTGTTGACACATTACAAATAAAGATAATAAAAGCTGAATGGAACTGGGATAGATGTCAGTTGGTCAGTACTGTTCAGGAGGATGGTATGAGGCCCAGTCCCTGCTCTATAAACAACATTGCAAAGGGCACCAGGTTCAACTTGGCAGACAGTTTTAGTATATTTACAGATTATTGCCACTGGCATTTTCCTGGTAAATATTACGCAGTGCCGTCTTGCATCTATCACCGTCCTGCATCACACCCAACCCCTTTAGGTTTCAAGTTAGATCTTCAATCTTGTGTCGGTGCTTTGGAAACAAGCTCTATGCACGTTTGATTCTAAGCTCAAGGACAGGGCCCATCATTATTTTGCAAGGTGTTAATATTGTTTCCCTGTTTTTACCTCTCTCTAATCCCACACACGCTGCTTATATCAGACACACACATTACATGGAGTCATTCTACACTATTTAAAAATAAAACTTGTTTTCCACACCCCTAGAGCTGCCTACATGATACCTATCAATAGAAACACTGCATTTGAGTATGGATGTATGTATGGCAACTCATGCTTCCTTGTTCAGGGGACTTCACACCCTCGCATAAACTGCTATCACAGCTGGATACAATGTATCAACTGCCTGTGATTGGCCAAAATGATTTAGGAATTGTCTGATAATTTTAGCAGGAATATCTAGGGGTGTTAAATCTGAAAATCAACTGCTTGCAAACTCAAGAAATTTAGCAAACTTTGGGGTAAGTATAATAATGTTTATTTTGGTAGTTTTACATGCAAATAGCTGTTTTCATACACCTTTGATTCTCCTCTATCAGATGCACTCATAATCCAGGAAACTTAAATGTGCCTTTAACCCCTGTATAGCACTATGGTATATGTTGGAGCATTACAAATAAAGGTAATAATAATAATATGAATATCAGTATGGTAATGCCAGAATTGCATTAATTCTTAATCCAGGTCACGTATTGGAGCAGTACAATTTATACATGGATACACACTTATCCTATAGACTAATTTATTGTTCCTGTGCAGTTGAGCTGACAATTAGATCTGGTGGCACAACATTTGTGGAATTGGTCAACAGTACATTTACTGAATGTTTGAAAAACAGTATTCTCAGCTCTTTCTTGGTACAACAGTTAATATTTTCGGAAAAGTTATTCAGACATTTACATACATTTAGGGTTGTTTTAAATATAATTGATATGGATATTTTTATATCCACAATATAGACTATAGCTAAGGTCCTGCAGAGGGTCTTTAACTTTTACTTTTCAGTTTTCTTTAATATATTGTGATTTGTCTTCACTACAACACCTTTTTGAAATTAGATATTTGGACCACCTAATAGAGTACTTGTCAATTTAAAATGAAAGAAACATACATTTGACAAGTAAGAACAAAATGGCCCATGTAGTCTACTCATTCTATCTAAAATCTTTATCAAAAATGGATATTTTTCATGTATGTAAAATAGGGTAACTAGCAGGGAAGTAATATTGATGCCGTATCAGACGATATCCTTCTTAGTTTTACTTTGTTGTAATTATGAGACTGAAGTTTCGTGACCACTGCTAGGAAATTAAGAAGAGATTCCACAGTTCCCTCTGTATAAAAAGTAATAAATTAGACGCTGTTTTATTATTTTTTTATATTCTACAAAGATTCTGCCTAGTTAATTTTTAAAAAGAAGATATTTTAAATGCATGGTTCTTTAATATAAAAAATAACAGTTCTACATATTTAATATCATATAGCTGAATGAAAACCATTGATTTCAAATGTTATAAAATATCTCCTTTTCATTTACGGTATTCCTTAAACATTATACCCCTGCAACAGGAATTCCAAATCCAGTATATCCAACAGGTGATAAGAAATAATTGATCTTGGATTTATTTTTCGAATTTTGGACTTTATCACCTAAATTTACATTGCCTTTTGCAATATTTACTTGTAAATTAGCCCTTTTGATTCAGCTACCAACCTTGGGAGCCTCGGAGTAGATACGGCCAACGGGGTGTCCCGACGTCTTTCCTGACGCCCTGGGGATTCAGACCGTCTGGCCCTCCGCGGGCTCCGCCCTCTTTCTGATCCGCAGGCACAGCTGCATCGGCAGGATCTCCTGCTCCTGGATCTGGATCGCCGTTCAGACCTGTGGGTGCAAGAGGAACAGTCACTAGCTCTCCGGGACCTGCATGCCTGTGCCCATACCGCTTGTTCCTCCCCTGAGGACTGGTCCTGGTCACCTAAGCTTGCGCGGCTGGAATGCGCTAGTGCCGCGGGCTCTGCACTTTGCACCAGTAACCTGGGGACTGCCTGGGGCGTTGCGAAGTCTACCTGTGGGTCAGGATTAGTCACTTTTTGCTGTGGCCTAACCGTAACGCCCTCAGTCTCTGTCCTCTGTCGTCTTAAAGGGGTATGGGTAAATAGCAGCGGGCTGTACCTGCTTGTGTTCTTCCTAGCTCTGGTGGGGCGCGCTGGCCTCGCCACCGCCGCTGCTACGGGTATGTCATTGATCATGACCATGCTGTCCTGGCTGATCATCTCTCTGACCACTCTGTCTCTTCTCTCCCGTGTGGTACCCGTGTCCATCTTCTTGCCGCGGCTGTGTCCCTGCAAAGCACCAGAAGCGCTGTTGCTATTGGGATTAGAGGGGACCGCATGGTCGGCACTTTTTATGTCTGTAGGAGCTTTTTTAGGGCTCCTGTCTTTACTTTTACCCCCTGCGCCCCCTTTTTGGGGTGGTAACGGGGTGTTCTTTGACCTTTGCCATGGCCGGAGCCCTTTAGGCAAAATGACTGGTGGTGGCCGGGGTACTAGGCCCTCACCCTCACTGCCCGTGGGCCGGGCACTCTCCTGCCTAAGGGGTAAAAGGTCCTGGCTGACCAGCCCCGCATTACCCCTGTCACCTGTGGCCTGGTCCTCCACTGGACGGTGGTCTGTTGGCTCTGACTGAAAAGGGGAGGAGACAGCTTCCCCCATATTGGCTAGGCTTCCAGCAACTGCATGCTGAGCCTGTCCAATGTAATGGGAGTCTCCTGCAGAAGGCATGGGAGGACCCAGCCTGTCCTGCACCCACCTGACCCCTTGGCTTAAGGCACGGGCCCTAACATCAGCCAATAAGGCCTCCAGAGATAAAACATCCATACCCCCAGGCACACAAAAGACCCCCCCAAGACAAACAAAAACGGACCGCGAGACACAAGGAAAAACAACACAGAAAAAACACACACACACACGAAAGACCACTCACACAGCCCCTTATTTGCTTTTTAAGCTGGGGTATCTCAGTATTTAACTTTTACTTGCACTTTTCATCCTCAGACCCGGAGCCTCTCAGACCTCCGTCCGTTTTTCACGGAGACCGCGCCGAACTGACTCCCAGCGTGCGAATGCGGCGGAAGCCCCGCCCCCCGCCGCTCCTGATTGGCTGGTGTGCCTTACAGGCTCCGCTGGGTCGCGAGACGCTGCCGGCTGACCCAGGGAGCCTGTGCAGCCTCCGCGTCGGCAATACATGTATAACCCCCTATATTAAGAATGCAAGTTTTTAATCTTGTTAGGTGCTTTAGAAACAAGCATTATGTACTTTAGGTCCGAAATTAAAAAGACAGTCCCTCCATTCTTTTGCATGGTGTTAAAATAGTTTTTGCCTTGTACTTACACCCACTTTGTTGACACATTACAAATAAAGATAATAAAAGCTGAATGGAACTGGGATAGATGTCAGTTGGTCAGTACTGTTCAGGAGGATGGTATGAGGCCCAGTCCCTGCTCTATAAACAACATTGCAAAGGGCACCAGGTTCAACTTGGCAGACAGTTTTAGTATATTTACAGATTATTGCCACTGGCATTTTCCTGGTAAATATTACGCAGTGCCGTCTTGCATCTATCACCGTCCTGCATCACACCCAACCCCTTTAGGTTTCAAGTTAGATCTTCAATCTTGTGTCGGTGCTTTGGAAACAAGCTCTATGCACGTTTGATTCTAAGCTCAAGGACAGGGCCCATCATTATTTTGCAAGGTGTTAATATTGTTTCCCTGTTTTTACCTCTCTCTAATCCCACACACGCTGCTTATATCAGACACACACATTACATGGAGTCATTCTACACTATTTAAAAATAAAACTTGTTTTCCACACCCCTAGAGCTGCCTACATGATACCTATCAATAGAAACACTGCATTTGAGTATGGATGTATGTATGGCAACTCATGCTTCCTTGTTCAGGGGACTTCACACCCTCGCATAAACTGCTATCACAGCTGGATACAATGTATCAACTGCCTGTGATTGGCCAAAATGATTTAGGAATTGTCTGATAATTTTAGCAGGAATATCTAGGGGTGTTAAATCTGAAAATCAACTGCTTGCAAACTCAAGAAATTTAGCAAACTTTGGGGTAAGTATAATAATGTTTATTTTGGTAGTTTTACATGCAAATAGCTGTTTTCATACACCTTTGATTCTCCTCTATCAGATGCACTCATAATCCAGGAAACTTAAATGTGCCTTTAACCCCTGTATAGCACTATGGTATATGTTGGAGCATTACAAATAAAGGTAATAATAATAATATGAATATCAGTATGGTAATGCCAGAATTGCATTAATTCTTAATCCAGGTCACGTATTGGAGCAGTACAATTTATACATGGATACACACTTATCCTATAGACTAATTTATTGTTCCTGTGCAGTTGAGCTGACAATTAGATCTGGTGGCACAACATTTGTGGAATTGGTCAACAGTACATTTACTGAATGTTTGAAAAACAGTATTCTCAGCTCTTTCTTGGTACAACAGTTAATATTTTCGGAAAAGTTATTCAGACATTTACATACATTTAGGGTTGTTTTAAATATAATTGATATGGATATTTTTATATCCACAATATAGACTATAGCTAAGGTCCTGCAGAGGGTCTTTAACTTTTACTTTTCAGTTTTCTTTAATATATTGTGATTTGTCTTCACTACAACACCTTTTTGAAATTAGATATTTGGACCACCTAATAGAGTACTTGTCAATTTAAAATGAAAGAAACATACATTTGACAAGTAAGAACAAAAAGGCCCATGTAGTCTACTCATTCTATCTAAAATCTTTATCAAAAATGGATATTTTTCATGTATGTAAAATAGGGTAACTAGCAGGGAAGTAATATTGATGCCGTATCAGACGATATCCTTCTTAGTTTTACTTTGTTGTAATTATGAGACTGAAGTTTCGTGACCACTGCTAGGAAATTAAGAAGAGATTCCACAGTTCCCTCTGTATAAAAAGTAATAAATTAGACGCTGTTTTATTATTTTTTTATATTCTACAAAGATTCTGCCTAGTTAATTTTTAAAAAGAAGATATTTTAAATGCATGGTTCTTTAATATAAAAAATAACAGTTCTACATATTTAATATCATATAGCTGAATGAAAACCATTGATTTCAAATGTTATAAAATATCTCCTTTTCATTTACGGTATTCCTTAAACATTATACCCCTGCAACAGGAATTCCAAATCCAGTATATCCAACAGGTGATAAGAAATAATTGATCTTGGATTTATTTTTCGAATTTTGGACTTTATCACCTAAATTTACATTGCCTTTTGCAATATTTACTTGTAAATTAGCCCTTTTGATTCAGCTACCAACCTTGGTCTGTTATCTCATTATTATAGGTGGTTATTGTCAACAATTGCTACTTAAGGCCTGGGTCTGGTTGCATATCATTCAATTTAAACAATATGCTGTTAAGAAGAATTAGTGTCTGCAGACCCCATGGAGTAACTAGGCTGACTATTCCCTAGGGCGTACACACGCTTATAAATCTCATTGTTTATGCCTAAGACCATGGGTGTATTTAGGTTTTATGGTGCCCTAAGCCATTTAGATTTGGGAAGCCCCCACATCTCACTTGCAGCTCCTCCTTTCCAAATCTCAAATCATGAGCACATGCAATTGTGGGAGGGACTCTCTCAGCTGATTTCAGCTTATTGCAAATGGCACAACCCACCCGCCTCTTGCCTTTTGTCTTCTGTCACCTATTCATCCTTTGGCCCTCTTCTCACATCAAGAAGCCATAGCTTTGGCCACACCTCCAGCTACCAGGGGAGAGGGCCCTTACTACAAATATATATCTAACCTTGGCTTTGCAAAAAAGCTGTGTAATGCAGCGGGCAAAAGCTTAAAGGAAGCCACGTTTAAAATGGTTATGGTTTGAGAAAAAAGCATTTGTGGACACATTTGCATGTTCTTGCTCAGCTTTCCAGAATGCAGTGTAATAACTGTTTTTCTCAGAATTCTGAACAGAAAACAAGTTTTTTAACTTGTTTTAGACATTCAAATGTGAATACAAATGTACTATTTATATATTATATACAGTGCCTTGCAAAAGTATTCACCCCTGTTGACTTTTTACCTATTTTGTTACATTACAGCCTTAAGTTCAATGTTTTGTGAATGTGCATTTTATGTGATGGATCCGAACACAATAGTCTAAGTTGGTGAAGTGAAATGAGAAAAATATATACATAATACTATTTTTGAGAAATAGTAAACAGAAAATTAACATGTGCGTATGTATTCACCCCCTTTGTTATGAAGCCCATAAAAACCTCTGGTGCAACCAATTACCTTCAGAAGTCACATAATTAGTGAAATGATGTCCACCTGTGTGCAATCTAAGTGTCACATGATCTACATTTTTGAAAGGCCCCAGAGGCTTCAACCCCTAAACAAGAGGCACCACTAACCAAACACTGCCATGAAGACCAAGGAACTCTCCAAACAAGTAAGGGACAATGTTAAAGTACAAGTCAGGGTTAGGTTATAAAAAAATATCCAAATCTTTGATGATCCCCAGGAGCACCATCAAATCTATCATAACCAAATGGAAAGAACATGGCACAACAGCAAACATGCCAAGAGACGGCCGCCCACGAAAACTCACGGACCGGGCAAGGAGGGCATTAATCAGAGAGGCAGCACAGAGACCTAAGGTAACCCTGGAGGAGCTGCAGAGTTCCACAGCAGAGCCTGGAGTATCTGTACATAGGACGACAATAAGCCGTTCTCTCCATAGAGTTGGGCTTTATGGCAGAGTGATCAGAAGAAAGTCATTACTTTCAGCAAAAAAACAAATGGCACGTTTTGAGTTTGTGAAAAGGCATGTGGGAGACTCCCAAAATATATGGAGGAAGGTGGTCGGGTCTGGTGAGATTAAAATTTTACTTTTCGGCCATCAAAGAAAACGTTATGTCTGGCGCAAACCCAACATATTACATCACCCATAGAACACAATCTCACAGTGAGACATGGTGGTGGTGGCAGCATCATGCTGTGGGGATGTTTTTCAGCAGCCGGGACTGGGAAACTGGTTAGAGTTGAGGGAACGATGGATGGTGCTAAATACAGAGATATTCCTGAGCAAAACCTGTACCACCCTGTGTGTGATTTGATGCTAGGACGGAGGTTCACCTTCCAGCAGAACAATGACCCCAAACACACTGCTAAAACAACACTTGAGTGGTTTAAGGGGAAACATGGAGATGTGTCGGAATGGCCTAGTCAAAGCCCAGACCTCAATCCAATAGAAACTCTGTGGTCAGACTTAAAGATTGCTGTTCACAAGCGCAAACCATCCAACTTGAAGGAGTTCACAGTTGTAGGCATGTTCTGCAAATTAAATTATGCAAATCCTCAAGCAATCCATGTCAATTCCATGTTAACACGAAAAATGTCAAAGGGGGTGAATACTTTTGCAAGGCACTGTATATACTGTATATATATATATATATATATATATATATATATATATACAGTATATATATATATATATATATATATATATATATAGTATCTCAGAAAGTGACACGTACACTTACAGACAGAAATATCACTCCAAATCCCTGACTAAGACTGAATCCAATGCATTAGTAGTATTCAGCTATTAGAATGAGATAACATATCATGTTCAATGGATGGATCATAAATATTGATTGATAGGTAAAAACTGCAAACTTCAATTTAAGTTTACAGTAACAAAATGTATTTTGTTTAATATTCAATTAATAAAAAATTATCTGTTATCTATAGTTTTGAATAATATCATATTTGTAACCATAGTTTTTTTAGAGAAACACATAAAAAAGCTGATAAGGGCAGTTTGTCTATAAAAGAAGGAACTTGCATTGCACAGTTACAACAGATATATAACAAAGGCAGTAGATACAGGAAAACCACTCCCTAGTTCTGTCTGCACAGTTTATAAGCAAAAATAAAAAATACTTATTGACAGGATGCATGTTGTGCTTAGGACGGGCTGCAGTCTGAAACCTATCACATGGCTCCTAGGACATTTTTGACGTATTCTACTTGGCAGATCAAAGACGTTTTCCTGTTAGACTTTAGCAAAAAAACAAAACAAAACCAAAACACACCCAGTACATAAAATTTAAAAGACAGGAATCATTGTTTAGACAACAGTATTGTAGACATCATGACTTTAAAGGACATCTTAAAATGACACTGCTAATGTTCTTAATCTGGTATAATTTACAACTATAGGGCCCTATGCTAATCTATTAAAAAGCAATTACGGGTGCCCTAACTTCAGAGTAAATCCTTCCTAGCTATGCTCTTCCCCATCCCTAAAACACTGCGAGCAAACTGCTCTGGGTCACTGCTACGAGTGAACTTCACAACACAGCTGAAAATCAATGCAAAAATATCTATTGAGTTTTGCACTGAAAATAAATTACCAGTTACTCCCTGACACTTTGACACCCAAACCCCATGCTAATAAGATTTTACAGATCCCTCGCAAATAAGGGCAGTGTCATTAATGAAAAAACTGAACAAAGAATTAGGTGGACCAAACACCACTGGCAAATGCTTTGAAAACCTTTGCTGGGTCTCTCAAAAGCATTTAAAGTGACAGTATAGCACAAAAAACACTACAGAATGATGATATTTCAACATTATTTGACACTTAACAATCTGATATCAACATGTGTTTAATTAAAATATATGATATTTTGTTATTGAGCCTGTTTTATGATACAAACAACCCAGAACTTAAGGGGTTAATACACATCCCAAAACCACATTTCCTAGGAACAAACACTCTAATGCATGACCTATAAATATATCGTATTTTAACACAAAATACAAAACAACACACCGTTTTTTTTTGGAATATATAAATGCAATTGCCACATTCTTTTAATATCAAAATATGTTAATACATAAAAAACAATTACTATATATATATATATATATATATATATATATATATATATGTATATATATATTCCCCTATTTCCTTGCTGTAGCTAGTTACGGACAGTTGTTCCTACACTTCCCACTCATTATGACATTCCCATTTCATATCCGTAAAGCATGATTTGGCTGCTCCCTGCACAGAATTCTGCTACAGAGCAGAATTTACAGATGATCACTTTGTGCTCTAATCTATGAATTAGGGGAATGCAGTAAAAAGTATATGTGAGCTTTTTATTCTTTTTTATTCTCCTAAATTCTATACTTCAAGTTAGAACACCAGATTACCATAGGGCTCTAATTGTATGTCCTTTAACATACTAGCAGATATTAAGACCTTTCTTGCAATTGTTGATAATATTTCTACTATTTTCTAAAAACTGCCCTTGCCTAGCCAATAAAATAGTAAAAAGTAAATCATGCTCTTTTAAAATCGTCATGATATGGGGCACTTTGCAGTGTGTGTGGCTATTCTAAAAATGTTAAAATCTTTAAAAAAAAGGTGATGTAATATGCTTACTGTGATATGATACATAATGGGCATATGTGTGTAAGGAAGAGATGTCAGTGAACAACTCACCTCTCCTTTGTTACCATATGCAGGACTGGATTTCCCACTAGTTGGAGTTGGCAGCTGCCTGGGGGGCTTCAGCATACTTATACTTTCACAACAGTAATAGAAGAAGCGCTGAGTGTCTTGGAGTCAGAGATAACAAAACTCCTCTCTGACTGGCGGAAATGTGCGGTTTACTTTCACTCTCTACATATCTTTGGAGACGTAATCTTGCTATGAAGTCAATGACATTAAAGGGACATGGAAGGTTTCTGGTTGTCGCTAGTAATGTAATATACCTATGTATCAATTTACTTTTTGTGTAGTATATTTTTTATTAAAGGTACATGGAAGTTGGTGGGATATCATGTGGTGGGATATTATGTGTTATATGGGGAATTCTGTATATTTGTAATTCAAAGTACATTTGACATTTTCCCCCACGGCACATATGTAGACAGAGCGTCCTAGCCAATGAGCTGTGCAGAGTTGTGTCTTAGCGAATCAGCTGTCAGTATCCCGGCTGCCTCCTGAGCAGCTTTGTCTCTACGAGTGAGATGGAAACATATACATCATTGTACCTGCCTTTGATTGGCACAACTAATTCTTCATTTTATGCTAATATACAGCCTTATTAAATTGTGATTTGGCCAATTGAATAGGGCTCTATTTAAGCACATAGCATATTTTTTTACAGAAGTTTTTAGTTAGTGAAGACCTTCCTTTTGCATAGAAGTTCACTACCTTATATAGAGCCCTTTTCAATTGGCTGAATTGCAATTTAATAAGGCTGTTAGCTTGGATTTTCAGGGGCATTTCTTCTCAAACTTTTATGCAAAATACGTTTGCATACACTACTGATTCTCCTCTATCAAATGCAATAATTTATAATCATTCATAATCCATGGAACTTCCATATGCCTTTAAGAAGTACTTAAAAGTTCTGGGGGGTTTTCAGCCTAAAATCTTACAAATAGTTTCCTAACTGATTTCTCTCCTTTTCAGCTCATGAAGATAGTGTACTTCTAAGTACAGAGGTTGCACTGTCTCCTATAACCCAATTAGTGGCAACATTCTGCAACACGCTACTTGAGGTCACAGATTGGCTAATTTGAAACACTGGACTTCACGCTCTGTGTATTCATGAGCTGCAGACCCAAATTAACAAAACATTGAATGATTTTAGTCAGAAAAAATTATATATTTTAAGCACCTCTCAATAAAATACATCAAAGTATTTTCTGTGTGGGTCAGAATAATTCTAAGCCTATGTGTAAAGAAACATCTTTATACGAGGAGTAACGCTACGATCTATATATGATCATTTCATAACAAAGTTAGTCTACAACACTCCATTAGTGTTCTGTGGTTGAATTGATAAAAAACTAGAATATTAAAACACATCTGTGAGTGGTGTGGGGCCCCTTAGGAATCTTAGCCTGAGATATTTCAGATTTGACGCTTGAGTGTAGTGATTTGTAAATCACTTGTCCTATAGTAGAGAACCATTCATTAGAATTTAGCACCCGAACTGTATAAATATACAAATGTAGCCATAACAAACTATTGCTAAAGAGCTAATGACACCAGGGTCGATAAATGTGTAATTATTTTTATTCAGATAAAGATACTTTTTCTTCCTCGGTAGTGGATCTACAAAAAAAAAAAAAAAAAAAGGTATAGTTTAGTCCCATATTTTATTTAATACATTTATGTCAAGGCCTGCTACTTCAATTGACTTGATAAGAACCTGGTTCAAACCTATCCAGCAGAATCGTGCAGTCCTTGTGGTAGCAGAAGATGGACCAAACATAGGAACCATGGCCAGGAGATTGCTTCCACAGACCAGAATATCAAGAACACCACATAATTCCTTAGAATTAGGATTAATGCACAAAATGACACTTACACCTTGTTTATGTAAATCCAGACAACTCCCATACCTTTATTAATTGTCACATTTTATACAATTTTCTGGCACACAGGCTGGCCAATCACAGTAAGCCCCATACTTAGGTACATAGAAGAGGGACCAATTAACATAATAGGCTGACCCTGCTTACTGGGAAACCCTTTACATCTGATGAGTTTATCCTGGTGATTGGATTACCTATCATTATTTGCTGTAAACAGTCAGACTTTTTATCTGCTCAAGACCCCCTGTGTTTGTTTATTTAGGTGAATCTGAGCTAGTCATCACCAGATAACAATGCTGCAACATAATCACAATACATAAAATGTATATGTCATCTTAACCAAAAGTAATACAAAATACATAACTATAACAATAAAACAGGGTAACTTCTTGACAGATCAGGCTCAGGCCGTGGTCTAAATCAGTCCAGTCAGGCCCAGGATATGACAACTTCTCCCCCTTCTTTCTAGTGGAGACTGTGAAGACATCCTGCCGGATAGCTTTCCAGCTCCACGGCCGCGGCACATGGCCTCCTCTGAGGTTTAAGCTATGACACAGTCCCAACAATCTCCAGGGTCCAAGACCCCGGTCCCCAGCTGGTAGTGGTAAGGCTAGAGAGTGCAGGAAGCGTCCATTGTCCTGACTCCCCTTTCTGTGGCTCAATCCTGGGGCTGTAATGTGGCATTTCCATGTTCCTCCACCTCTCTAACCCCCTAGAGAAAATCCATTCAAGTGATAAATTCAGTGGCTTTCTGGGCACCCCGTTTCCTCCTGTCCAGGGTGAATTCTCCCTCCTTCCCAATTTTGGAGCAATGAAAATTATTTCTTTTGGCAGCTGCAGGGGGAGTCAAATCACACCCTAGGGTAGTCCATGAAATGTGGCCTATCCAGGCATGAAACAATCTGTGGTAGTCCTGGGTCAACACCCTCTTCCCCATCCATGCCAGTGTGCACAGCAGTCCTGATGCTTCTAATACAGTCCCTGGGCCTACAGGGTCACAAGTGGGCAACACATCCCCCTCCCCAGATCTTCTCCCTCCCCTGACCAGTGCTTGAGTTCAGAGATATACATTGGGCTTTTTTTCATTACCCCAATCCAAACAGTTCCCTGGGGGTAACCAGTTCAGGTGATTGCTCGTCAGGTGTTATCACCACCCCATTCCCCAAAAGCCAGGGCCAATGCCCCTTCTTTACCCCTCCCTTAGGGGAAACAGGCTTCTTAGGGACCCAATAAAGTAGTAGTTCCAGTGAGGACTGTACCTGCCGATGTGCCAGTCTGCACTCCTCCTGATGGCCTTGCCTGGGGACTCAACTCCTTGGGGCTGCATTGTGCCTACAGTCTCCCAGCCACCTTCTTCTAGAACCACCAACTGGGCACAGCTGTCACCTCCTTTTGAATCTTTAGTCCCTGGATCCTTGGGCAGAATCTCCTGGCTCTCTCCATCTGATACTGCCTGGCATGTGAATACAGGGGGTAGCGATGGGGCCCCAGTCCTCTTATCCAGACTGAGCCCTCTGAGCTGGTAAATTCCCAGGGCTGCTTTCTGGTGCTGGCACCTGACAAATGACTGGCTCCTGGATAAGCTGTATCCCTGGGAGTCCCAAACTAAGTTTGCAGTCAATTAGTAGAGCATAGTCCACCTTTGGTTCTCTCCTGAACCCAGAAGCATGACAGCTCTCCTCCAGGCCTTCCACTTGGTCTAGCAATGCTGTGGGGAATCCCTTTCTCCTGGCCTTTAACTGGGCGAGATTCAGCCCCCTAAAGCTAGGGACTAGTTTTCCCTCCTCCAGTTCAAGCCACAGCATCAAGGCAGCTTTGCTATTGTTAAAATCCATGAGGCCAAAATGCTCCCCACAGTCCATGCCATCCTCTCCCAAACCAGACCTCTTGACAATGTTATGGTCCTGTGAGGGCAAGTCCCAAAGTACAAACAGTTTCCCTTTGCCCCAGATGTGGAAAAAATTATCTAGGTCCCCTTTGTCTCTGGAAGGTTACTCTCCTCCATGCCTGACAAGCAGGAATCCACCCAACTGCGTGGCCAAAATCTCTCTAGATATGCTTCATCTAGTAGGTCTACATAATGCACCTCCAGCTGTAACTCCTGCTGGATCAAAGGACAAAGTAAGCTAGCTGCCTGGGAGCATGTCTCCAGTCCCAGCATTTGACAGCGCTTGGAAAACAAACAAAGCTGTCTTTTCTCTGTCCCCAAGCCACAATCCAGATCCCCATATACAATGTCCCAAAGTGCCTCTTTCTGGCCCAGTGAAAAACAGGGACCCCCATGAGGTAATCCCAACAGGTCCCCCCCAAGCAACATATAGCTCTTCCAGGGCTACCTCCTCGCATACCAATTCTTCCAGCCATTCCATTAGCTTGTGACCTGGCCATAGTCCCAGGAATGCCATTCATTTGTTAAAAAGGCCCATTCCTTGATAGTCCTTTCCAGTCACCACAAAATTCTCTGTCTCTACTAGGGATAAGCAATTCTGCTCCACTGGAGTCGAGACAGGGCCCATGCTTACCCCTCTCCACTTCTCCTGTAACTCCTGTATGATCTGTTTCTGGAGGTCCCTCTGCTGATCCTTGGTTAAATCTGCAGGCATTACCTCTATCCATCTTTGGTACAATCTGGACACTTCCTCCTCCTCTGTTGCAGATAGCCTAGGCACAGGTCGGGAGTTGGGTCACCAGTTATGTGCTTATCTCTTCCTCCAAACCTCCTTCTACTAGGCATAGTTCATCATTTAGGAGCAGCCCCTTGACCATTATGGATTTAATCATCCCTGCTGTCCTGTTCAATCCTTTGAGTCTGAAGTTCTGTCATGGTCATTTCTCCATATGTTACCATCTTACTGTATTCCGTAGAGGTACCATGTCAAGGTCTGCTACTTCAATTGGACTTGGAAAGAACCTCGTTCAAACCTATCCAGCAGAATCGTGTGGTCCTTGTAAACCTCTGATAGCAGAAGATAGACCAAACACCAGTACCACACCCAGGAGCTTGCTTCCACAGACCAGGATATCAAGAACACCATATAATCCCTTAGAATTAGGATAAATGCACAGATTGATACTTACACCTTGTTTTATGTAAGTACAGACACAACTGTCATACCTTTATTAATTGTCACATTTTATACAATTTTCTGGCACACAGGCTGGCCAATCACAGTAAGCCCCATCCTTAGGTACATAGAAGAGGGACCAATTAACATAATAGGCTGCCCCTGCTTACTGGGAAACCCTGTACATCTGATGAGCTTATCCTGGTGATTTATTACCTTTCATTATTTGCTGTAAACATTCAGACATTTTATCTGCTCAAGACCCCCTGTGTTTGTTTATTTAGGTGGGGCTGAGTGAGTTATCACCAGATAACAATAGTGTAACATAATCACAATACATACAATTTATATGTCATTTTAACCAAAAGTAATACAAAAGACAAGTTACCCTGTTTTATATAACAATAAAACAGGGTAACTTCTTGGCAGCTCAGGACCAGACTGTGGTCCAAAACAGTCTAGTCAGGCCATGGGCATTACAATTTAAAAAAACACGGCTTAAACATTAAATGTTTTTTATATCATTAAAAGTGAGTAAATTGAGACTACTCACCGGTGTAAAGCTGTGATAACCCTTGGAATATTAGATGGTTCCATATTGTGACAATGGCCCTGGTTTAGAGCAGAGCACACTAATGTCTACTGTACATGAAGTCAGTCATTGCATTTAGCAGTATAAAAGACCACTGCAAAATGGAAAAACAGTTCTTATATCTTATCAAAATGGATCTCTTCTACATTTTAATGATTCATATGATATGTTTTGGGCTTATGTGCTGTATTCTGCCTCTCATATTGCTCAGTATAGGAACCATATGAGTCATTTTGCCTATTCTTCCTCTCCGCTATCTTCCTCCATTTCTTAGCTGCAAATAGGATATTACTGTTGGAAGAGGAACCACGCACAATGATGGGAGCTACTGTAACAATGGGAGTCACTGCAACTGTTGTCATAACTTCTTTCCCATGAATGGAAAAATGGGATAAAAGTATTAAATTAGACATTTTTCATTTAGAAAGGAAAAATAAAAGTCTAACATTTACTGAAATTTAATTTAAAACAGATCATTTTTAAACAATGGGAAAAAAAAAAAATTAAAAAGATAAGTCGTTGAATAATTTTATTGAGATCACGCTCATCCTTTCTTTCAGTTTTACAAAAATCAACAAGATTTATGCAGCCATTCAGAATATGAACATTTTTGTCTAGCCAATCAGATTCAGTTCACTACTGGCAATTGGTGGCAATGCCTCGCCCTTAGGTGGGAATGGGACACCAGAGCAATGATTTTTCAGTTCAAGTCTCCACAGGCATAACCTTGGATATAATATATAGTAAAATGACTGAACTTGAGCCTCATCATTTTTCAGTGGACAATGAAATAATTTTCAAATACTTAAAATGACCACAAACATTCCACACGCTTGAAAATATGTATCATCATAGCTGTGGAAGATAAAAGCATTTTTTTACAGAAATTTGTATAATATAGAGGACTGCTTGTGTCAAGGGGGAATCCATCTTAGTCTACATGTAGCTGAAGCAGGGAGGGTTATCCATTGGGGCTTAATCCATTATTGATTACCATGTTAATTGTGCAATTTAAAGAGGCATTTATTGAACAGAATTGAATAGAGGTCTTATCTGACTCTACAGTTCCTCTCACTCCTTCTAGGTTTCCAATCCTGTTAGAAACAAAGACAAAATGTCTGTCATCATTAATGCATAATAAAAAACAACAGTTAAGAAATAAAGGTAGTTATTTATTTGTAAAAACACCTTGTCCACCATCATGTCATGTTCTTCAACGGTATTTTAAAACAAAACTCAGCAACATAAAGATGAATTTAGCTCGGTGCAGATAGACATGATGTCACCCCCTAACCAGGAATACTACAAGGGGCAGAGCCAGAAGAGGCTTTTCCCCAAATAGAGTGACCACTATTTTTTTAGCCTACTGTATTATCAATTGGTTCACCCCCTGGGCTAGTTGTGTATGGACAGCATAATCTTACATACTATAATATCGCTCCTTCATAGATTCAGGACTCTCATCCTAGATCTGTTTTGAAGACACTGGCCCCTATTTAATTCCAGGCTCGTAATTACATCGATCCTGACATTTTGGGTGCAGGTTACAGATTTGTTAACATATATAGATGTATTAAATTCACCCATAATTGACCCATAATTACAGGCTCACAGCCCCAACATGCAAACCATGAACCGTAACATAGCATTTCAGGGCATGATCATGATCAATTAAGCAAGCAATTTAGACAGAGCCACTAGTAAATGAGACCATCATCTTGATGTCAGTAAAACATGGAATTTAAACTACAATCAACTAGTGTTTGGAAGTACGATTTGTGATCGGACTCGCAATCCAGAAATGTCGAAATCAATAAAGCAACTGTTCTAATCCATGTGGGTTCCATGAAATGTGTTAACTGCTTGATTCCCGGGATCATTTCATTTGCAGATTTGTGAGCTTGGGACTGTTGTGCAATTAATTCTAATGCCTTTCAATGCTGTCCCAGTATTTTTAAGTACAGTAGAGTGTGTTTATTTGCTTTTGCAGTGTTACAAACAGGTGTTTAACCCACTTGCGGTGGTAACGTATAGAATTTTTTGATATATTTGCCATTTACTGGTTTGAAGGCAATTGCGGGCTTGTTGAATTGTTGTTATTGAATATGGATTTTGCGTCTTAAGCACTGGTAACATTTGCGGGCTTGAAACATCAAAGGAGGAGATAGGACGAGGTTACGTTTTTGACAACTGGATTTTGAGTCTGTAACTCGCAATTGGAATGCGAGTAGCTAAAAGTAGCCAATTTAATATCAGTAACATTTACGGGCTCCATTAGAGGCACATGTAATTGCGATTTGGACAATTGAATAGGGGCCACTATCGGTTAGCTTTTCTGTGTTTTTTGCTTATTTTTTTCTAATACAATGCACTGTGTGAACCTAATATTTTGCAGGTACACAAGCCTCTTCATTTTCGACCGGGTTCACGGTCACTTCAAGTCTACCTCACACAGCAAACTGAATACACTCAAAAAGGAATAACAGGAATTTTAATGCAATTTGTTTTCCTTTATTGCTTAAGATTTTGCAAATGCATCAAAATATATTTTCTTTTTTCAAATGATGCTTTTAGAGCACAATAAACATATTTAAAGGATTAACTGCTCTGAGGGGCTTGCCC
The DNA here is from genome assembly GCA_027410445.1 of Discoglossus pictus. Lineage (NCBI taxonomy): Eukaryota > Metazoa > Chordata > Amphibia > Anura > Alytidae > Discoglossus > Discoglossus pictus. The sequence goes on along the minus strand of CM050166.1, from coordinate 32,061,621 downwards.
TGTCAGCCAATAAGCAACTTCATACTTGCCTGCAAATGAAAGGTAAATATTGCATTATGCTCTGTGCATTTCCTGGAAGATCAAACAGGTTTCCTTTATGCAAAAAAAATATATATTTTTTGTAATATTTAAAAACATGCTTTTTGAAAGGATGTAAAAGTGTGTTCCATGCCCATTTATTAGTTTGGCAGGGTACATAGATGTTTTTTGTTTGCTACACTAATTAAATCTTCTATTTGTTGTGTCCTTTCACAGGTCTTATATTTAGAGGTACAATAGCAATATGCTCCCTGTCACACAATTGAGTATCTTATTGCGGTTAAGAAAAATCTACAAACTATTCAATGAATATTTGCAAAAGCACACTGTGTATAGAAGAAAATAAAATTACACAGAAAAAAACACATTAAATACGAACAGCAACAATGAAATCCTGGCTGGGCCTTATTCTGGTAGATTTGCCAACAAATGTAACTTTTAGCCGATAGGACGCTGACCTTGGGCAAGATTACAAGATAACATTCAATTACTTTTTCCTTAATATGCAAATGTTTGAACCTTGAGGCACAAAGCTGAGTTAATCTTGTTTCATGATTGTTTCAGACGGACTTGTTTGACATGTGAAAATTGTCAGATTACATCAGAACCAGAATTCCAAACTTCATATAAATTCCAAATTATGTAGCATTTTCTAGTACATTAAATAGCAGCATTTTGTGGTTTTGATGGAAAACAGTGATATTGGAAACATACATTAAAAGACATTGCTGCACTTTAATGGAAACTGTAGCCCCATTTAAGTCCATTGTGCATTTAAATGTATTTAAATCTACATTTCCCTGTTTTTACCTTTTTCTAATCTAACACACACTGCTTATATCAGATCACACATTACATTGAGTCATTCTATACACATACAAACATATATATATTTTTAAAATAAAATTTGTTTTCCACACCCCCAGAGCGGTTTATATAGGCAGAGTGAATCTTTTAATAGAAACACTGTATTTGGTTACTCATTTAACCCTCTACTGACCTTCAAGCCAATAGCAGCTCAATGCAGAGATCTACAGATCAGTGTCTGGCTCCTCCTGCTTTCTTCTACAAAGGGACTACACATCCCATGATTCCTTCCTGCACAAACTGCCATCACTGATTCTTACATTGTATTAACATGTATAGCTGCCCGTGATTATGATTTTTATGCTAATGTTAGCACAGATATCCAGGGGTGATAACTCACTTAACTTGCAAAATAAAGAAATTTAGCAAACATCAGGATGAGTTTCTTAATGTTTATTTTGGGATTTTTTTAATGCAAATAAATGTTTTCATACACTACTGACTCCCCTCTATCAGATTTATTCATAATCCAGTAAACTTAAATATGCCTTTAAAAGAGCTGGTCTTCATTATTATACCGATTATTATACAAATTGGTGACTTTTTTCTTCCTTTTTACCATAAATTTAAGTCCGCGGCAATTTGTTAATATAATGTTTAAAAGCAGGGAATTAATCATAACGCTAGATTTTAAATAAAAAAAAACGGTTTCTGCTCACCCTGGAGGCATCCATGATACTTTGGTGGGACTTTGTATTTGTGAGATGCATATTTAAACTTCTGTAGAGTTGTTCTTGTAATTATTTATGTAAGATACCTACTTATTGATCTGTAAAAGGTAAATGTATAGGAAGTCTATTTCAGTTAAATCCAATTATCTAACAAGTTATCCAGACTTGTCTGTCTTTCCTCACCTCACCCCACCCCTCCCTCCACTCAGATAAAAAAAAATGTTTTTCGCCTTCAGGATGTAATGTGATGTGACAAACACAGTCTTCACAACTTCAGATTGTCTCTGGTATGTCTATGGCTATGTATGTTCTTAGTTTGTTACATACTTTGCAAACAAGAGCCTTGAACTACAGTGATCCTTTTAATGCAAAGTAATAAATTCTGAATGTTCCTTTGTATCATTTAAAGGCAATGAACACATCACCTTTAACATTCCGTACAAACTTACAATTTCCTTGAACATGTGATGTGATTTTAAGAAGAACTTCATTATCTGATTAACTACTGGCACTTCCTGCAAGATATCGGCAATTAATTAGATGACCTAGTAGGGTTCACATTGGGACCAAGAATTGCTGGCGTTAAACATCAGCAGAGCCATCATTTGTACGGAGGCCGTGCCGATAGCTCTTCCTATGGTGAGGTCTATGCTTCCTAAGAGCAAAATGGTTTCAATTCTCCGCACCTGGGAAAAAAAGACAACAGCTTATCAGAGAATATCAATTATAAAGCTCAAACACGGGTGCAGGGTTGATTTATATCATTTTATTTGGACATAGTCTTACAATCGCCATAGGTCAGATTGTCTCTACAGTGGTTTGTATATCAGATACTAAGACCATGTTAATTGCAAGAGCTTCATAACAGGTTCATGGCCCTCTTCGTTCTGCTTATCACCTCCTCTCACTCCCGCCTTCAAGACTTTCCTTGTGCTGCCCCTATTCTCTCGTACTCATTGCCTTGCTCCACTATACTATCTTCCTGCCTAAAAAAACTTTAAAAAACTGCACTAAAAATGCATCTGTTTATTACCTTGAGCCGTAATATGCACAACTGCACACTCCACAGCTTAAAATCGCTCGCACCCCCACTCTACAGTGAGGCACAGAGACACCTCCACTTGATTGAACCAATTGCTTTCACACGGCCATCTTGCATATATCACTCTCCTGTATCATACCCAGACTCTTTGGATTGTACATTTACGAGTATTCATTGTTGTGTCGGCGCTTTTGGCTAAAGCACTATGTATGTTTGACTTTAAGCTCAGTCAGGGCCCACCATGTGTTAATTTAGTTTTTTTTTTTATGTTACGGAATATGTTGGCGCTTTACGAATAAAATATATTATTAATTCCCTGAAACATAAATCAAATCAACACTAAATGACATTGATGGTGTTGTTACAATCTGATGTAATTGATACAAAACACGTTTTAATGGTCAGTATAAGCCCTTTTTATGTAAAAGCTATTGTTTAGTTCACCATTAACATTAAAAACATAAGTGCAAACTGCATTAAAGTGAAGTCTTGAGCCAGAAAATATATAAAAAAAACAAAAAACACAGTTTACCACATGAATGGCTGCTGCTATACCCTTTCCTCACCTCTCTCATTGTACGGAGCACTGCTGAAAAGAACACAAACATTTCAAGTGAGATAAGATTAATTAGCCATGGTGGGTAAACTGGAGCATGCTCTGTAGGGAAAAAAAGTATATACCTTATATACTCGAGTATAAGCCGAGTTTATCAGCCCTTTTTTTAAGGCCAAAAAGGGCCCCTCGGCTTATACTTGCGTCACTCTCTCACTCGTGTCTCTCTACCCCCCGTGTCTCTTTCCTTGAGGATGGGGGTTGAGGAGGGGGGTTGAGGAGGGGGTTGAGGATGGGGGGGTTGCGGAGGGAGGATGAGGAGGGAGGTTGAGGAGGGGGGATGAGGAGGGGGTTGAGGTTGACGAGGGGGTTTAGGATGAGGAGGGTTTGAGGATCAGGAGGGGGGGTTGAGGTTGAGGAGGGGGGTTGAGGAGGGAGGTTGAGGATGAGGAGGGGGTTGAGGAGAGTGATAAGGGAGGGGGGAAGAGACACAGGGAAGGGAGAGGGGAGAAGAGACACAGGGGAGAGACGGGGGACACAAGGAAAGGTCCCACAAGAGGGGGACACAGAGGGCACAAGAGGGACACAGGGGGCAGCACATTTCCCACCCTCGGCTTATACTCGAGTCACTCATTTTCCCCAGTATTTTGTGGTAAAATAGGTGCCTCGGCTTATACTCGGGTCGGCTTATACTCAAGTATATACGGTAGTTACAATCCCATAACCCCCTGCATCCCTAAAGTGAATGTTATGCACCCTGCTTTTTGATGATATCTCATTTAGATTTCTTTTTTTATCAGTAGTGCTCAGGGCAATCAGAGAGGTGGAGAGGGATACAGCAGCAGCCATTAGTAAGCTAGACTGTCTTTAAATTATATTTTTTGGCTAAAGCTTTGCTACTGTTGCCACATGCATTTTCAAATTTAGTTAAGCAATGCTATACTAAACAGTATAAAAAGTGCTTACACTGGTCCTTTAAAGGGACTACTAGTCCAAGAAAAAAAAAAAGACCCTTGTTTGTAACAAACTAATACTATTAGCAACGGTGTAAGTCATGGACCCCCTTCTGGATCGCTACCTTGTTGTGGTGAATAAGCTTGTGTACCTCTATGACGCTATACCATGTAGGGTCACCGAAGACAGACAGGCCATAGCAGAGAAGTCCGGAACCGGCAACCCACTCCAGTATCTTAGCCAAGAAACCCTTATGGGTAAGCATGACCAGGACATAATTATAGATGTGCCTGGAATGCTGTGGTCCATTTGGTCACAGTGAGTCAAACACAACTGAATGACTTAACAGACAAAGCCATGATCATAAAGAATTTTTGGGGAAGAAATTGGAATTTTTGAGTAGGGGAATAAATGTATATTTGGTATATCACTTCCGGAGAACTGGACCATGAGGGTGTGTTTATCAGTAAAGGGATGTATGGGAGAGGATGGACCGGGAAAAAGCAGAATGCTTTATTAGAAGACAGTCGGTGCTTCCAAAGTTGTCAACCTGGGTTTGATTCCAAGTCAGGGAATCCTGAGGCCATACCACTCTGAAGCTGAGCAGGATTGGAACTGGTCAGTACTTGGATGGGAGACCACCTAGGAATACCAGGAGCTGTATGCTGTGGCCCACTGAAGAAGGAACTGGCATCCCACTTCAGTATCTCTGCCATGAAAACAAAGTGGATTAGCATGATCATGGACATAAAGATGTTCAGGTGTGTTACAGTACATGAGGTCATGCAGAGTCGGAAACAACTGAACAACGCTGAAAAAAAAAAAACTGTCCCTTTAAAAACATTACAAAAAAGTTATTTACAGAAGAGTTTATTCCCTACAGCAGAAACATTTTTTTTATTTTATATTAAACTCACCACATTGGTTAAAGAACCAGAATAGTCAGTTTAATAAAAATAAAAAAGGTACAAACAGCCCTTATATTGTTTTGTTTTTCATGCAATTATTTTTTAGTGCAGGGTTTCACTTTTATTCTTTAGCCTCTAATTTCTCAAGAGGGAGTGCCCTTGTAAACTAAGGAGCCTTGCATTATACCTAATGAAAGTACTGGCAGTTGTACAGACAGAAACTTCAACATCTTCTCCCACCTCAGAAAGCTGATCAGCAGAAACCGACGTGGTTGGTTCTAGAGCAGCATCATTGCGTATGGGCTGTAGCAGCCTTTTCACATTATAAAAAAACATTGCCCCCATTTTCAAGTGTAGTTATTCACAATTGTATATATTAAAGATGCGACTACAGTGGTCCTTTAAGTATTTAAAGAAGGGAGGCTTCATCTTAAAGCTTGTCCAGCCAATCGGGATCATTAAAAAAAAAAGGGACAAATAAAAACAGCCATTGTTCACGCCACTAGTCTATCCATGGCGTCCTTTCACGTATTTTCTATTTTTTTAACTGACAATTAGCTGTTTGTAGAAAACAAAACAACTTTATATAGTTATCTTTGTAGTCGCGTATTTCGGATTTAATCGCTGCTGTACAGTACATTTAGATAGTGATGAATTTTGATATTATGACCCATTTAAATAAACCCTATGTGCAGTATAAAAAAGTACAATGAGCAATTTACCATAGCAGTAGTAAAAGACATATAGAACGGAGTTGTCTAAAGTCTTGTGGCTTAATAGACAAAAAAATGCTTTGCACAGCATGAATAAGCACAACAGTGAACCCAGCTGTTCCTTGGAATAGAGTTGGTCAGCAATAAAACAAAAATGACTTATTTAGGCGCTCACTTTCCTGGGTACATGGAGCGCAATGTGTTTTGATACACAGCACAATTTTTTTTTTTTGGTAAAGATATCCTTCACTGTGTCCTTGGGAGAACAATTTATATGACAAGCACAGGACATGGGCCAAAAAAAGATGCTTCATAAAAAGTATACTCATTACACTATCAATATATAAAAATAAAACAGTAGACTCTCAGATAACCAGAACTCAAGCAACCAGAAAAAAAATGAATATTGTACTTTAAATAAAAATGTAATTTTACAGCGCTAAACAAATGCCAGGAGCCAGGTTGTCATGCCACAAAATGCTTACAGGCACCTAGATTTTATCCACTGTACGTCTCTGCAAATCAGTGTTATCTGGACAGGCAGGAGAGCCGGTGTTGGCATTACATTACCCGGGTTCAGCACCGCACCCTCCAGCCGAACGTACCGGTGTGTAAGTGAGGAGTGAAAGCTGCTGCTGCGAGAACAGCCCTCACTGACAAATATATTTAGCAGAGCACCCTATGTGCAGCTAATCTAGGCCTCTTAATAGTGACTCTCAATCAACCATAAACTATATTTATCTGGCATCTACCAAACCCCATGGATGCTGGATAACTGAGAGAGACTGTATATATTTGCATGTCCCTTCCCAGAATGCAGTGTGAGAACTGTATTTCTTGGAATTCTGAGCAAGAAACAAGTTTTTTATTTTTTTTACTTGTTTTAGACATTCAAATGTGAGCACAAATGTATTATTTATTTACTGTGGAGAGATTCTATCGCTCTTTTTGCCCACCATAAATTAAATGATTGTTGTGGTAAACTACCACCCCACAAAATCCTCAACACAAGCTAGTAACTGGCCACACATTTATGAGAGACAATAACCTTGAAATAGTGCAGTCTGTGGGTAGGTTTCCTGGCTTGTTCATAATTCAACCTGGGCTTTGCTTAAAGCTGTGTAATACAGCAGGCGTATGCTTTCGTAGGAGCCATGTGTGAAATGGAATTTGGAATAAAGAGCAAATCCCTTGTGGGCACATTTGCATGTGCCTGCCCAGGTTCACAGAACGCATTGTACTAACTGTATTGCTTGGAATTCTGAGCAGGAAACAAGTTTATTTTTTAACTTGTTTTAGACATTCAAATGTAAAACACAAATGTATTAAATTAAAAGAGGATCAAATAAAACTAATTAAAAGAATATTGTGGTTTCAAATTTGCCATCATGCAATTAGAACATGTTTTATGGGGGGTTTTTTAAGTGCTTTTGCATAAAAATAAATATGAAATTAATAAAATAGACGAAAAGTTTAGTAGGATGAATAGTCAATTGAAACAAATCTGGAAAGACATTGGAATTTTTGTAGTTCGTTAAAACATTCAAGAAAATGGAAATAAAAAATAAGCTTTTGGACATATAATTGATTCCCAAGACAGAGAAAGTGGAAATAGCCACACTCCTACCTAATTGTTTATGGAAGCAGGATCTTGGATAGATAACTTGGAGTTATGGTGACCCTTTATGATAACTATAGGATAGGCACGGCTTTAAGGCTTGTATTGGTCAACCAATAAGCACCTTTTTTTTTTTATTTGCGTCGTTCAGTTGTTTCCCACTCTCCTTGACCTCAAGGACCATAACATACCAGGCATATCTTTATGTCCATGGTCATGCTGATCCACTTGGTATTCATGACAGATACTGGAGTGGGTTGCCAGTTCCTTCTCCAGGGGGCCACAGCACACAGCTCCTGGTATTCCAAGTACTGACCAGGCCCAACCCTGCATGGCTTCAGAGTGATGTGACCTCTTGGTTCCCTGACTTGGAATCGAACCCAGGTCTCAGTGGTGCAAGCATTGTATCCTAACCACTGGACCACCAGGGAACCCATGAGCACCATTTCAGCTGTATTAATGAGGACTGGATGTCAGGAACAAATCATGCAGCTTATTGTATGACAAGATCAAGCTCCAAAGGGAAGTATAAATTCATAACCCTATATAAAAAAAAACAAAAAAAAACACATGACCCTTCTGGTACACAAAAAGAAATATCACCAACGCCGCCAGGGTTCTGGGTAATCGAACCATATATGATGCTGTGGTTAGAATATACCAAAAATCTTGTCCAAGAGCACAACACCTCATAATAAGTATTGTAAACTAAAAAGAATTTGGGGAAAAAATGGACAATATTTATTTAATAATTAATTAAAAATACTTAATGTGCAATCTTTTCCTTGTTATCTGGGAGTATCTTAGAAAGAACTCGCAATATTGAAAAGATTCATTTGGCTCAATTATATTTACTCTATATCTATTCTAGCCTGTGCACCTTGTTTTTCACTCATTTGGCAGCTTATTGCAGGGGCATTTAGTAAGCTTTTGGGGTCAGTTTTACAGACCTTCCAGATAGGAGGTACCCTTTGTGGGTCTCAGTCTATTTAGTCTTTTATGTTGCATTATTCATTACGGACTAGTAACCACTGCTATTTTGTCTTCTACCATTTTACTTACGTTTTTTTTTATTGATTATCAATAGAAATATTTAGTTTTATCCCCTATTTCTAAAAGTGACCATGTCTAAAACAGCTTTTTTTGATTTATAGAGCAAAACATTTGAGCTCATTTGCATGTCCCTGCCCAGTTTCCCAGAGTACAGTGCAAACACTGCATTTCTTGAGAAGTTGAGCAAGAAGTAAGTTTATTTTCTTGTTTTCAGACATGCAAATGTACTTGTTGCTGGCAGTAATTGAACACAAGTTGCACGGACATATTAAATCTCATAAAGAAAAAAAAAGGAACGAACTGTGTTTCATTGAATGAGTTTAGTGAACTAATTAGGCATCCATTTTCGCTCAGTGTTGCGCCCAAATTACAGACACGATTCAGTGCATCCGAGGTCATTCATGGTCCAGCAATTCTTACTTATCGGTTTACACTTGGCAACCCTGGTTTGCATGCAGTTGCCTGGTGCCCCACAACACAGGTGCTGACGGGGTATCAGCCACCAGCAGATTTTACATATAGATGGAAGTATGTTCAAAAAAAATATCTTTAAATTAATCATTTAAACCATTTACACCCAGGTTCAAACCAGGACAACTGAGAAGATACAAAAAAGCGGAGATATTAAAATGTAATTCATTATTGGATACAAAAGGCATATGGGAAAGATGTCATAAATTATTAACTACAAGATAAAAAGGTTTCAGCTGTAAGAATTATATACCAGGGATGTGAAGAAGTCATTAATTTGTTTTGTCATTTTTTTTTACCTTTTCAATTGATTGTTGTATTGTGACGAATTGTTTAAATATATAAAAAAGACAAATCAAATAACAATAACAACAACAAAAAAAAGATGTGACAATAAGGTTATTTGAATGAGGTTCTTAACATTGACAGACATATTAAATTGTGATTCAGCAAATTGAATAGGGCTCTATTTAAGCACATAGCATAATTATTTTTTACAGAAGTTTTTAGTTTGTGAAGACCTTGCTTTTGGATAGAAGTTCACTAACTAAAAACTTCTGTAAAAAAAAAAATAATAATAATAATAATAATAATAATAATATATGCTGTGTGCTTAAATAGAGCCCTTTTAAATTTACCGAATCACAATTTAATAAGGCTGTGAAAATGTAATTTATTTATTTTAAGATTAAAGTGACCACTGTGGTCATATTTTTTTCTATAAGGTGTTGCAATAAATAAACACAAGAACACACACTATATTTATATATATATATATATGTTGTTGTGTTTGCGTCAGTCATGGACCGCAACACACCATGCTGATCCACTTGGTATTCATGGCAGATATACTGGAGTCGGTTGCTAGTTCCTTCTCCAGTGGACCACAGCATACATGTAATCTCCCATCCAAGTACTGACAGGCCCAATCCTGCTTGACTTCAGGTTGGTGTGACCTCTTGGTTCCCTGACTGGAATCTAACCCAGGTCACAGCGGTGACAGCACCGAATCCTAAGGATATAAGTTCTAAAAATGTTAACAACTGCAACAATGTAGATGCCACATTCCTAATACCTCCTGTGTATTCAAAGTTTCCTGCTCAGAAGAAACCAAAAGTGTTAGGTCCCACAACAGCAGAACGGCCTATAAAAAGCTAACAAATTAGAGGTTACATCTTCAATTCTATAAAAGATTTTTTTAAAGTGTAGGTCTTCAAAACAATTTACTTTAAATATACAACTCCTGTGGTCCTTTTTTTTTTTTTAGTAAACATTGAAGTTTGTTGTCAGACTTCATTTTATTTTGGGGCTACAGTGTAAGGGTTGCCAATTACTCCATTTGGGTCAGTACATGCTCAGATTAGTGGTGGCATGTGGACACCTTCATTCAGCAACCATTACACGATTACTACATTATTGACATAGCAAACAGAAATGTGATTATACCTAATGGGCATGCTCCAGAGTCCTAGCACAAAAATAAAAGCAAGGGCTAAAGTGAAGAACCAAATGATGTTCATTTGGTAGAACAGTAAATAGTACATTTGTGTCATATTTGAACGTCTAAAAGTAAAAAAAACTTGCTTCCTGCTCAGAATTCTGAGAAATACATTTATTACACTGCATTCTGGGAACCTGGGCAGGTACATGCAAATGTGCCCACAAAGGCTTTGCTCTTATAATCCCTAACCATTTCAAACATGGCTTTCTTTAAGTATATGCCTGTTGTATTACAGAGCTTTGGACAAAGCTAAGTGTGGATTATCATATGGTAGTAAATATGATATGTGAGTTGTCATGCAGTTGGATACACATACAAACTGCGTCACACAGCGGTAAAAGGGTACAGCTCACAAATAATGTACTTTAGATCAATCTGGAATGCTATGGCTCCAAAACTGGTTTTGTTCATAAACCACCTTGAGGTTTATTAGGGGCTTGTTGACAACTCAACTAATTGTGGAGTGTCTTCACAGGCCACCCAATGATTATTTCACCTGCTTCTTAACAAATTAGTGTTATACTGAGATAGAGACTGTTACCATAAAATCTATTTTTTTATTAAATAATATTTCTGTAGCACCAGTTCTACCTTGGGCAGGTAACAGAAACATATGGAGAACAGTTGGCCGACATCTTGGAAAGCTTTGGTGTACAGAAGGTAAGAAAAGCCAGCTGTATTGTTAAGTTGACAGTATCTTCACTCAACATGAGATAATTCTCCCAGATAACCAGACCTACGGACTGTAACAGTTTAAAAGGGCAAGATCCACCTAAAATTAGGTTTCTTTAATATAATAGTGCGTTCCTAGTGAAGATTAAACTATGCAGTGATCAGAGGCTGCCATTGTAAGTTGGACGTTTGTCATGGATAGCCAGATTTCAGAGTAGACTGCATCAAAAAAAGTTCTTGTGTCTTGCTTCTTCAATAGCTCACATCACCCAACATATAAAAAGGACTTGTAGCAACAAAAAGCAAGGAATAACTTCTACAAATCTATCTGAACTTCTTTCTTGGAACAGCAATATGTGTTTGGATAAAACTTCCCCTTTAACGCCAAGATTCATTAAACTTTTTTTTTTTTATGAAGAAGTGAATACAGAGAATGTCACTTTGTCCTAGAAAACCAATATTGTGGCCTTTTCAAACTTTAATGAAATGTATTTTCATTTCTTGAATAAATGGGACCTTTTCTGTGCACTTAATGTTCTTCCATATGGACAAGTGATGAATTGTTGGAATATATTTCTAAGCGTTAGAGGACAGGAAAGTAATGAAAAAATAAAAAAGGCCTTGGGATAAACATAAAATGGTGTTCAGAATATTAAATAAACAAAACAAGTTTCCATTTCAAGAACTTACCAAAGGAAGATAACCTTATTACAGAAACAGGCTTCATACAAACCAGTAGGCCTATCTAGTGTGCCCATTGTTTCCACTGGATGAAATGCTACCAATTCAAAGAGTGTGATTCAACTTTCAAGATCGCATATAAGATATGATATGACGGGGATTTCAATATGAACAACAGAGAATAAAAAGTTGTTTTAAAGGGTCACTGTAGTGGTTTTTGTTTAGTAAAACATTAAATACTGAATTTTCCAAACCAGTTATTAAAAAAAAAGAAGCTCTAGGACCTTTCCTGCTGGGTGGCCGCTAGCAACAGCTGCAGCAGTTTCATCTGAAATTGAACTCAAAATTTCACAGTGTTAGGGTACCAGTTTAAAATTAGAAATTTTGTAAAATGTCCACAGTGCCACCCAGTGGCCCTTCACCACAGTGCTACCGGCCATGCAACAGGAAAGATCCAAGCCCTATTGTATGGTCCTTTAAACATTTACATCAGCACAAAAACATCCCAACCAACAGATATCATAGCCCCCCACACTGATCGGTGTACCAAAAACGTTAGTTCAGTTTTTAAAAACACATAGCACAAACATAAAAAAAACACACCCAACACAGTTATAATCATGTGTATTAATTTACTTTTTCAATTGCAAAAATTTAATGACAATTTTTCCAAAAAATATTTGTAAGAAAATATTTATCTTTTTTTTTTTTTTTTTTTTTAAATAGAGAAACAATATGATTTCTACAAAAACTTTCAATATGAATATCTACAGAGAAAAAATGTTCAGATCTGTTGCAAAACTACATTCCAGTAGGAAACGCACAAGGATTAAAAAAAGGTTATCTAACCACTGGAGGCCCGTGTATCATGGCAGACAGATGTGTGTGGTGTTGGTTTTGCTTTATGCATAATATCCATGTCAATTAATATAATATCCCTTGGCACATAGGATTATATGGCATCAAGTTGACATTGCTCTCGTTCAAAAGGGACATTTAATATTCAACACAGCCATTCTCATACACAGCTAAAGTGGAACATGAGCTTTGCATTTTGACGACTCATAGAAAAGCCATTTTTACACTAAGTTTTCGTAAATAGCAACCATGATGTATTTACCATGAATACAAATAAAGAAAAAATTATGTAATTTAACCCATTTACGATATGAATGACTATCAACCAAAATAAATAGCTAAAACCACTTAATTTCTACATTTTAACAAGCAGGTTTTAAACGGTCTTTAACATGGAAAATGAAGGCTGAAATGGTTAAAGAAAGAGGTTATTTTAATCCCTGAATATACTGCCCTTGCAATAAAGTCATGACCTCCGGACAAATTCTAATTAGTGTATGTGTCAGTTTGGTGTACCAGTTTAAAAACTATGAAACACTATGGAAAAAAACTCAATTATTCCCTCTACTGGTGGAATTTGATATAAATTTATATATATGAAAATAAGGGGTCTGGGATTAAAACAACAACAACAACATGAACATCTATAATGCAAAGAAAAATAAAAAAATAAAATGTGTGACCTTAATATCCCTGTAAATGGTATTAGCATTTTATTTAAATGTACAATAAATAAGGTTTTACTCTTTGGACAAAAACAGTGTAAATTTGTCTTTTCCCTCTACTTTTAACATCCCTATATCTTGTATAAAGCATGTTAAATACTTTAAATTTGTCTCCAGCGTTTGAGTTAATAAATGGATGCACCAACAAAATTAAGTATTACTTATGCAGAAGTGGTTGTGCCTTACAGAATGGTGATGATGCTGTAGTATCAATGATGACATCACGTAAATTTGCCTACTGGTGTCATTGATGAATGTAAAGGCATGCTCACCCCAAGAGGAAAAATAAGATACTACATAATATATCCCAAAAACACAACTGGTGCAGATTCGGATAGGATACTAAATAAAAATGCAAATAAGGGACTGGGAAATAACATAAGTTGATTGCAAATAAAGGATTTTGTATTCTACCCAATGGTTCTCATCTGGTAAATCTGGGACTTCAGTGTATTTTCTCTTGTTTAAATATGGTTGTTTGAAGAATCAGACTTATTTTTATTAACTATCACATGTCACATTGGCCTGTCTTGTGACAGAGGAGAGCCTTAAAGTGTTGAAAGCTTTTTAGTGGAAGAATCAAACGTTAATCAAGACTCCTCCATGTCCACAGACAACAATGGAAGCTTCCAATTCAGTATATCGTATTTAAAAAAAAAAATAAAAAAAAATTGCAGCCTTTTTTGATAATTATATGCTGCACAAGGGTTTGCCGTTATATTGTGTTTATCCGTCTAGTCAAGTAGGAAAGGTCTTAGATGGGCTTTTTACTTATTTCAATTGAAAGTTTGCAGAAAGTTCTAATGAAATCGTTTAGACGTAACATTGTATAGAACGTCTCTCCTCTTTAACCATGCAGATAATGGCATCCCCCAGTTATATATTTGCATTATTCTTGCTAATATATTGTGACTACTATCCAGTCCAATTCAAACAACTTTAAAGCCATGTTTATAACATAAAAAGTGAAAAGGGGACTCCTGCATCACTTTTCAAAACTAGAGTTACATACACACACACATATATATATATATATATATATATATATATATATATATATATACACACATACATACATACACACACGCTTTTTAAGCAATAGATACCACTTATGAGAAAAATATTAAACTGTTAGAGAGCAATTATTCATTTAAATACCTTTTGTTTTTGCTCGGATCGTGCCACTCATTACTTTTTCCATGCCAACCACTTCTAAAGCCCATGGGGCATGGCTGACGTACAGTATAATATGATGTGCATGGTGTATAAATAACTTTACAGTGTATATTAATACAATGCCTTGATACATAGGCCTCCACACCTTGAGAAGTCATCCAGCTGACTGGATAAACCAATATATTTACATATCTGCATCCATAAGAATGCTTAGACATTAATATAGCAGGTTGACCCCCTCATTCAATAAAGAAAATATTATAAGAATGGCATGTTCATTAGTATGTTAGTGCAATCGTCTTAATGTTTACAATATCTCAGATGACAGACAATGAAGATCTTTTTTCTCCAGACCCAGCAGTCTACATCCTAAAATTAAAGTGTACAAATCATTTTAATGGGGACAAATGTGGCAGTTATGCAAATAGGCAGCCAGGAGTAGTTCTTTTGTTATATGATATACAGCAGCCCAGGTCTGTGGTTTATTTTCTGTAACATTAATAGAGTTTTGTAGCAGAATTGTTTATTTTTGTTATGGGTATTGTGACCACGTTTTATAAAATCCGTCATTAAAATAATTTAGGTTGCATATAATGATGGCAAATTGTGTAAAATCTTCTGCCACCTAAATATATTTTAAAGGAGAGGAATATTATGTGCCAGAAGATTGTACTTGACTATGTTATGCCACATGATGGAAAAAGAGGCCCTGCAGAATCACATAGAAGTCTATTCTTACAAGAGAGAAAATGCTTACCTTGGTGAGTGGATATAACCATTGTCCCACCATGTACATTACCAATGTTTGTGTATATATGAGCCCAATACCCTGTTTAGTGCTTTGCATGCAGGAACGCTATGTGCATTATATCGCCATTGCTATTAGATAGCGCCATGACGAATTGGAGAGTGTGGAGCAGGGATTTAAATGGCTAAACAGGGTTTGGCAGTCAAAAACTGTGCTATAGAATGGAATTACATAGAAAAAGATACTAGAATCAGCGCTTAAAGAGGTAGCATTAACAAGGATTTGCATATATATATATATATATATATATATATATATATATATATATATATATATATATATTAGTAGTACAAATAAGGAATAGTACATTAGTGATTCTATTTGAATGTCTAAAAATAAGAGGAAAACTTATTTCCTGCTAAATTTTCTCAGAAATACAGTGTATGCACTGCAGTCTGGGAAAACTGGGCGGGACATGCAAATGAGGCCACATAATGCACCATCACGGTCGATCCAAACCATTTTAAACATGGCTCCTTTAAAAAAAAAAAAAAATATATATATATATATATATATATATATATATATATATATATATATATATATATATATATATATATCACTGTATTTCTGAGAAAATTTAGCAGGAAATAAGTTTTCCTCTTATTTTTAGACATTCAAATACAATCACTAATGTACTATATATATATATATATATATATATATATATATATATATATATATATACACACATATAACATTAATAAAGTGCATAGTGGGACAATGCTTATTTTCAATCACCAAGGTAAGATTTTTTTTTTTCCTCTAGTAAGGCTAGATTTCTATGTCCTTCTGCAGACATAGAATATATATATATATATATATATATATATATATATATATATATATATATATATATATATTTATTTTTTTTATTATTTATTTATTTATTTATTTATTATAGGCTTCTTAGCTTTAGAACGTGTAGTCATGAAAGTAGTAGACATGAAATTGGACTGTTTTTATAGCATTTAAAAAAATATCATGTACAAATTAGCAGCTGGATTGGTGTCGAACGCTGAAAATAAATAAAACTTAAAAATGACCCACACAATGAAGAAGATCTCACTCCTGATTTCTGCAATACCAGTTGAACTGGAAATTGGCAACACTAAAAGACCTGGTTGGGTATAAAAGAGTTAACTCAAAAGCAAAACTAATCAGCTTTCCTTTCACATGTGATTTGAATAAAACTGCACTGAAACGACCCAAAGGGCTTATAACAGCTCAATTTCGCAGCCTTCAGTTTTAATCCATCAGTTGGCATTGTGATCAGTCCTGGCTTCATCCTCAGCGTGTAGATGGCTGGAGAGTTCTTGTACCACAGCTGTTTTGCCAATTTGATCATTTCTTCTCCTTTCCATGATAAGATCCTCTAAACTCTGGAACTCCAAAGTGTGGCTCTTTTTCTCAGATAGTTGGATTTTTAACCTGTATGGTTGTTTGCCTATTCGGATTTCCCCACCTATTTTGAACTCTCTCTTGCCATACCTGCACCAGGCTGCAAAGCATTCAGAGTTCCTCCAGCTCAGCTCCTGGTCCTTGGCACCTACTTGCTCCATGGCATTCTGTACCACCATTTCTGGGCTGAGGGCTTTGTATTTGTATTGGTCATTCACAATCCGCCCTCTTCTGCCCTGGCTGGCATCTGTCATAAAACCATTTGCAATCTCCAGTCTATACAAATGCACCACTTGGAAATCTCCCACATACACAGCCCAGTGGGGATATTGGTTCTTGGCTACAAACTCCACCAGGTCTCCAGGTTTGCACTTGTTTAATAAATTCTCCGGAGAATAAGTATTCAGCTGCTCCCCTGCTCCAAAGCACTTCTCATAAATACACTCATCCCTATAATAAACACAACACTCCACCTCATTACAGTGATCATACTGCAGTTCTTCTTGCATAGATCCAGGTTTATCTATATTATTATGTCCAGTGTCTTCCAATTCATCGTCATCCGCTGAAAATATATAGGACACCCCAATCCTTGGACCATCATCCTTGTCCAAACCCATAGGATCCGCTGTGGGCACTTCTTTATAACTTAAATGTGTCAGTTTTTCCACCTGGTTCCCCATATTTCTGCAAAATACAAGTATCCATAAGAGATCAGAGATCCACCTGTTGGATGCAAAAAGGTGCTGAGAAATAGGAGCTGTAGAGAAACCCTATACCAAGGGAGGAGGAGGGGGGGGGTTAAAGGAGTTTTGTTTTCTATAGGTGGTCCCTGGTTACAGACGACCAAACTTAAAAAACATCTCCCAAGACTTTTTTTTTAGTTCGTTTGAATTAAAAAAGGAGCACAATAGTTCCTGTAACTTATTATTACAGTATAGGGGTATTATTGCAGTATTATACTGTATTATTACTACATATGAGCCATTATAGTATTATTAATCAGGGATCCGAGTCACATACAAATCCAGTTTAAAGACGTTCTCAGGAACGAATCTCGTCCTTAACCCGGGGACCACCTGCGGTGTTATCCCTTTGCAGCACAGAGCTGGAAAGGAGGGGGTTAAAAATAAACACAAAAATGTAAATTGCAATGCAAACATGGCATGCATTTGTAATAACTGCATTTCCTGAGACTAACTTTGTAATAGATTATATTATAGCTCTGGTGCAAACTTACCAGGCGGTGACAAGGCACAGATCTCCAAGGAGCAATGCTGAGATCTTATGGTAATAGTGTCTGAGGTCCTTGCAAGAGATGGGGTCTGCAAGCTGGAGGGATCATGATGCTTCCTGCAGGTAAGGCTGAGACACACTGAGCTGCAAGCGCCTGATCCGGCTGAGCTCTCTTACCAAAGCCTGGAGCATTTAAAGCAGCAGTACACCTTATTGTCTGACACAGCAGCGCACAGCTTCCTGAAACACAGCTCCCTACCCCCACACTCTCACTACAAATGTAAACTGCTGTGGCTTAAAGAGCCAGTGTACGCACTCACTTTTCATGTTAAAGCAATTGTTTAGTTCAACATTTACATAAAAAATACAAACCACAGCAATTAAAACATTTAGCCAGCATATATAATTAAAAAAAAGGCTGTTGCTATATTCCTGCTCATCTCTCACTGTCCTGAGCACTGCTGAAAATAAAATAAATATATTTACTGAGATAACATTAAAAGTATAAGGAAACACAATTCTTTTCCATGCATTTAAAATAGCATATTGTAAACATTACCAGTGTTGTGTTTTGCCTGAAAAAATAGTTAAAACCTGTTTAAATTTCATTGAAACTAACAGGAAATTCATATCTGTAGAATTCAGTTGCAGACAAGCATGACTCATACAGCAATATCACTGCTCATTGGCTTACAGGGGCAAGCCCCTAGATCAGTCAAAGATATATCTAAGTTTCCCTGTTCTTACCTCTCTCTAATCTAACACATGCTGCTCACATCAGACACACACATACATTACATGGAGTCATTATATACACCTACAGATTTATTTTATTTAAACATGAAACTTGTTTTCCCCACCCCCAGAGCTACATACATAGGCACAGTGTACCTACCAATAGAAACACTGAATCTGGATACAGATTTTAAACCTTTATGAACCTTCAAGTCAGCAGCAGCACAATGCAGAGATCTACAGATCAGTGTCTGGCTCTGTCTGCGTCCTTCTGCAGGGGACTACACATCCCATGATTCCTTCCTGTGCAAACTGACATAACTGATGGTTACAATGTATTAGCTGCCTATGATTGGCCAAAACGAATTATGAGTTTTATGCTAATTTTAGCAGAGATTTCCAGGGATGTTAACTGACAAAAGCAACTGCTTGCAAACTCAAGAGATTTAGCAAACATCAAGTTTGGTAATGTTTCTTTTGGTATTTTTTCATGCAAACCACACACTACTGATTCTTCTCAGATGCATTCAGAATCCAGGAAACTTAAATATGCCTTTAAGCAATTGGATTAGTTTTTTTCTGCTTTGAGAACATTGTCTGAAAAAAGTAAACAGTTGCACACTATAACCTTAAAGTGCTTTCAATGTCTCATTACTTAGGCAGGGTGGTTAATCTGGAGCATGGTCATTTTGGAGATGCATTTTGGGAATGTTACTATAGCCCCCGTATCCTAGATAACAAGCTCCAGGGTTACCGACCCTGATCAATTAATGTTATTCAATTTGGGGTGCTTTTTTTCTTTCCAGTAATGCTTAGGACAATAAGAGAGGTGGGACTCGGTACATCACAGCCATTAATGTGGTAAACTGTGCTTTTATATAATATTTTCTGGCTTAGGATTTGCTTTGCTGTTGTTCACACATGCATTTATAATGCTAGTTAATTAATGGTGAACTATGCAGTGCAGTGGCGTGCATCGGGCAGTGGGTGCCACATCAAGACTTCAATTTTTTTCTTAGGGTTAGGGTAGTGGCAGATGATGATAAGCTTTACATAGTAAAGTAGTGGCAAGTTATTTTACTATGTAAAGCTTATCATCTGCCACTACCCTAAACCATAAACCCTTAGAGCAAATACAACAAAGTCTTGGTGCTCCACATACTGGCTGCTGCCGCCACTGCACTGGCGGGGACAAAGTAGGAAAGATCCGTAAAGAGTGCACACTAGCCACGTAACTCATTTGCTCTAAGACACATCTCAAAGCAATAATAATAAAAATCACATTAGCAGAATTTAAAGCAGTAAGTTAATTAAAAAATCATAAAAGGACCACTGATGTGTCATATTTATAGTATTCTCTTTTGAAGAAGTAAATAATGTGCAACATTTTTACTTTGTTTTTTACACAATTTTGGGACCTTTGCTGTTTTCTGCCCGCAATCAGTGGCGGCCAACTGCCACTGGGAGGCGCAGCCCAGATTTTTATAAATGTTCTCACGTTAGGATTAGGGTTTTGGTTAGCTTTAGGGGTTAGGATTAGATTCCGAGGTTAGGATTAGGGGTTTAGGGTTTACACTAACCAAAAAGTTAAAAAAATCTAGACTGCGCCACCTAGTGGCTGCTGGCGGACAGAAAACAAGAAAGATCACAATTTTTGCTTTAGTTATGACATCTTGTTTTTGTTCCTAAATAGTATTAGAAACCAGGAAGGAATAAGGACCCATAGAATAATCCTTCCACTGATGCTACAGGGAGATTAGTAGTCTAGAAAAATCCCCACTGCACAGAATAAATATGTGATGTTCTCGAAAAATGCCTTTATCTTCCTGTCTTACCATTGGCAGAGCTAGGGAATGGAGTGCCCCAGTGCTGGGTCCCATCTGTATGTGTATATGTATATATGTATATGTATATATATATATATATATATATATATATATATATATATATATATATATACTAGAGACTTGCCCGTCAAAAATGACGGCAATAAATTGAAGCCTGGCAATGGTGTTTGTCACACACTGCGAGCCTCTCCCCCCCTCTACTTTATTGGCCTCGCGATGAGCGCCTTTGGCGCTAATCACGGACCTCGCAATGAGCGCCTTCGGCGCTCATTGCGAGCCTCTCTACCCCCTCTACTTGACGGGAGAGGCTCATTGGGAACCTCTCCCCCCTGTACTTTACTGGCCTTGCGATAAGCTCCTTCAGAGCTCATCTCGGGCCTTGCAATGAGTGGCTTTGGAACTCATTGTGAGCCTCTCCCGCCCTCTACTTCCTCTCCCTCCCCTGTGTCTCTTCCCCCTCTCCCTCCCCTGTGTCTCTTTATCCCCTCTCCCTCCCCTGTGTCTCTTCCCCCCCTCTCCCTCCCCTGTGTCTCT
Organism: Discoglossus pictus; assembly: GCA_027410445.1. Lineage (NCBI taxonomy): Eukaryota > Metazoa > Chordata > Amphibia > Anura > Alytidae > Discoglossus > Discoglossus pictus. Next base: position 32,040,558 of record CM050166.1, on the reverse strand, counting down.
TTCCCCTCTCCCTCCCCTGTGTCTCTTTCCCCCCTCTCCCTCCCCTGTGTCTCTTTCCCCCCTCTCCCTCCCCTGTGTCTCTTTCCCCCCTCTCCCTCCCCTGTGTCTCTTTCCCCCCTCTCCCTTCCTTGTTTCTCCTTCCCCCTCTCCCTCCCCTGTGTCTCTTTCCCCCCTCTCCCTCCCCTGTGTCTCTTTCCCCCCTCTCCCTTCCTTGTTTCTCCTTCCCCCTCTCCCTCCCCTGTGTCTCTTCACCCCATCACCCTCCCATGTGTCTCTTCACCCCGTCTCCCTCCCCTGTGTCTCTTCACCCCATCTCCCTCCCCTGTGTCTCTGCCCCCCTCATCCCTCCCCTGTGTCTCTCCACCCCTTGACCCTCATCTTTTCCCCCCTCCGCTGTGTCTCCTCCCCCATGTCTATTCCTCCCCTCCTCTCCCTCCCGTTTCTCTTCCTCCCCTACCGTTTCTCTTCCTCCCCTCCTCTCCATCCCCTGTGTCTCTCTTCCCCCTCCTCTCCCTCCCCTGTGTTTCTCTTCCCCCTCCTCTTCTCGCTCCCCTGTGCCTCTCTTCCCCCTTCCCTGTGTCTCTCTTCCCCTCCCCTGTATCTCACTTCCCCTCCCCTGTATCTCACTTCCCCCCCCCTGTGTCTCTCTTCTCCTCCCCTGTATCTCACTCCCCCTGTCCCCTGTGTCTCTCTTCCCCTCCCCTGTATCTCACTTCCCCTGTGTCTCTCTTCCCCCCTCCTCTCGTGTCTCTATTCCCCTCCTCCTCTGCCTCCCTCATGTATCTCTTCCCCTGCTTTTCCCCTCCTTGTCACTCTTCCCTGTGTCTCTCTCCCTCACCTCATTGCTGTAGATGCGCGCGCGCGCACGCTTATGTGACGTCTTTGCGTGCGCGCGCGCACGCTTGTCTGCCCGGCTACCCGCGCACGCGACGTCTTCGCGTGTGCGCGCGCGCGCACGCTTGCCGGCTACCCGTGCACGCCTGCTGTAGGGCTGATGGGAGCCATGGTGAAACTGCGAGTTGTCGTCAGTTGCGGCCCTTCCTTTGCGAGGGCCGCAAAGCGTGACGACAACTCGCAGTAAGACAATTATAATATGTGATACTATCTCTACATAATCAGTCAATCGCAGCACCAAGTCTCTCTCAACATCCATCACCACACAGCACCACCCCTCTCAGCATCCATCCCTACAATACAGAAAAAAAATCATTGTAAAAAAGAAAAACAAATTACACAGCACTGGGCCCCCCAGAGGAGGGCCCTGGCGCATTGCACCACTGGTAGCTCTGGCCTGTGTCTTACATAGCTGCTCATCTTGTTAGTGTGTTACATATTTCACAAGCATGTGAAGTTTTTCCCAAACTACAGTAGTCTTTTAATTCCATTTCGGACTCATAACTCAATGCAAAAAGAAAATGTAACATCATATATATATATATATTCAAATACAATTCATACCAAGATACAGGTGCGCAGCCAGGATCTGTACACAGACGCTAGTCTCCACGTGTAATATACATGTCCTGTCTTGCTTCTCTTACTGCAATCACAAGCTGAGCTCCCTCTAACCCCTTTTTCTATGGGGAAAAGCCAAACTTAATTGAATTGTGGTAACATGCAGCTTCAGTGGCTGGATTCAATTTGAAAACTCTTATTAAGTGCATTGCGTTATTTTCACCCATTCATTGCTGGATGCACTGTATTCATATTAGGGAACTGATGTACTCTTTTTTTTTTTTTTATCATTTTTTACTACTGTTTAGCAATTCTGCTCTATTTAAAGGGATACTGACGACACATGATTACAGCAAGCTCTTTTTAGTACCACTAGTATATAATAGCCAACATATTTAAATTAAAACAGCCTAGTACCAGGGCCCTTTATTTTTTTGAAATGTATTAAAATTGTTTTTGACTTGTACTTACCCCTGTAAAGCCCCACAGAATATGATGGCTCATTACAAATAACGGATAATAATAATAAAGTTTATTACCTTATATGTGGGACTGCCCCATCAATTACTTTTAGTCTGTCTATTGTTTAACCATGACTGGCTAATTAACGTTAGAAGGGTAGTGTCTGTATCCTGTGAGCATAAGAAGTCATGGGGTATTTTGGTTTATGCTGCTTAGGCCATTCAGATTTGTGTGCCCCCCACCTTGCAGCTCCTCCTGGTCCTATGTGTGTGTGTGTATATATATATATATATATATATATATATATATATATATATATATATATAATATATTATGATTTGATTTGAGAGAGGAAAATAGGAGGGATCTAGTCTATTTGGAAGCCGCATCCCATCAGAACACTAGGGTGTGTGGCTGTGCCACCTGGTGGTGCAAAAAATTTACTGCATGCAATGAATTATTCCATCCTCCGACGTGGCGTAACTCGAACGGCACTGAGTCGACAGTGAAGCCATTGCTAAGTTCGTCGCAGGCACTCTCATAGGTCAAGGCCTCTTCTGTCGACTCGCCTTATGGGCCAGATCGGAGGATGGAATAGTTCTATGCTTGCAGTAAACTCTTTACACCACCAGGTGGTGCTGTGGTGCAGCCACACACCCCAGTGTTCTGACGGGATGCAGCTTCCAAATAGACTAGATCCCTCCTATTTCCCTCTCTACATCTCAAATCATAATATATTATATATTATATATATATATATATATATATATATATATATATATATATGTGTTAGAAAGTGCACACAGAAATCTTACTGCATATAGATATATCTCTGCATATACAGACATATCTCAATGTATTGCACAGGCAGCCCGCAGCCTCATGAACCTGATGTGCAGCCCTAGGCCTGGGCCTCATGGGCCTAGGCAGAAACACACCCCTATACAAAGTGTTTTCTCTAGTAGGGAAAAGGTCCACTTGAACGTTACCATAACCAGAGACCAAGCCCCCCAGGTAAATATATATAGCTGGACCCCAATCAAATTATAATCATCTTTTTAAGTTTATTTCCACAGTGCTTTTTAAGGATTACCTAACGCACATTTCGCTGTCAAATAGTACAGGGATTGTATAGAATAACATGTATTGGAAAAATCATATTTTAAAATTTGCAAAAGTTGTTTCCTTACATAAATAATGAATTATTAATGTGTGCTATCTAATCTGCTAATTATAGAGAATACAGAGGAAGTTTGATCAGGTGCTCCTTAGCTGAGTATTCAAAATAACTGAACTTCCTGTCACTCTGTATCATGTAAAACGAGATAATGACTTACAGTATCTTTCTACAGTATACAATAATACTACGCTTCTTTTAAAAATGTTTGAATGATTTGGATTACGTTTTCCATTTTAATCGGTAAAAAAAAGTAGATACATTAAATCCCTAAGTTCTTCTATGATGCAAATTCTTCAAATACAGTAGTTTGCACAGAATAACATATTCTATTTTGACGTTATTTATTTGAAAAAAAGCATGGTAAAGCTGAAGGAGATCAAGTTTAAACGTGTGTTTTAAGTGTTTTTTTTAAAGGTTTTGAGGCAGAAAGATAGTCTAGTGGAGCGAGGCAAGGAGTTCTATAGAGTAGGCGCAGCACAAGAAAAGTCCTGAAGGCTCTGTGGGGGCGGCAGAATTGCCCCCACCTGCCCACTTCCCCAGGCTCCCTCCTCCTCCTTCTTCCCGGCAACTGTTCTTTCCACTGCGTGCCGTGGAAAGGAGGAGCCGCCAGGGGCAGGGGGCGCAAAGGGGAGGAGCCACAGAGGGGAGGACCAGATGGACACAGGAGCATGCAGGTAAGGAGATTGGGAAGGGGGGAATGAGATAGATGAGAGGGGGAGAGGAGAGCGACAGTGAGAGAGAGGGAGAGAAATATATAGAGAGAGAAAGGGGGGAGATGTAGAGGGGAGAAACAGAGAGGGAGAGATGGAGAGAAAGAGAGGGGTGGAGAGAGAGGGGGAGAGACAGAGGACGAGAGAGAGGGGGGGAGAGAGAGATTGAGAGAAACAGAGGGGCAAGGAGAGAAATTAAGAGAGAGAGATCAAGAGGGAGGGAGGGATTGAGAGATGGAGAGAGAGGTGGGAGAGGGAGAGACAAAGAGAGAGATTGAGAGAAACAGAAGAGGAGGGTGAGAGAGAAAAGGGGAGAGAGGAGAGAGTGAGAAGAGAAATAGGGAAAGAGAGAGGGGGTGAGAGAGAGAGAACACTGGGGGAGGGAGAGAGAACGTGGAGAGAGGAAAGAAAGAGACGCAAGGGATAGGGAGAGAAAGAGGGGGACAGTGAGAGAGGGGGAAAGGGAGAAAGGCAGAGGGGTATAGAGAGAGAGAGAGAGAGTAAAAGAGGGAGAAGAAGAGGTGCCAGAGAAGGAGACATTAATGCTTGATCTTCTACATACCATATAAACCCTGAGTGAGCTGTATCACGGATGCCAACAGAGTGGGAAATTATGGTAGTCAACTGTGTCAACCTTATCACAAAGATCCAGGGGGAATAGTAAAGAGATGTGCCCGTGTGACTTGGCCGTGAGCAGGTCATTTGTGGAATGTTGGGGCTGGAAGTCAGAGAGGGCGGGGGGGGGTGTCACAATGGAGCTGGAGGAAAATAATTGGGTTAGTTGGTTGTATGCAAGTCGCTCAAGTCGTTTTGAAGCCCATTGAAGTAGAGAGAGAGCACGATGAGGGTTTCTTAAGATTGAGTGTAACTATGGTATGTTTAAAGATGATGGGAACTTGCCTGTGTTTAGGCAGAGGTTGAATAGATGTGTGAGAGCTGGGATAAGTGCAGTAGAGAGGGGAGGGATACGCTGTGATGGAAAGTTGTTAGGTGAGAGCTATAAAGTAGGCAAGTTGTTAAGTGAGAGGTTTATAGAAATTTTATCCACCGTTTCAGGGCCAAATGAGCAAATTGTACATTGTAGCATTGCAACGGCTGGGGTTATTGTTTTTTTTTTTTTTGAGAGGAGAGTTTCTTTTTGATGTAAGCATTTTATGGCTGGCAAAGTCTACAGCTGTGAGACATGAAGGGGTGAGGTGGGGTTGAGTAGTGGAGAGTCCGTCCCTTTCACAGATGGTAGAACTCGCTACCAAATGAGGTTGTGTCTGCAAATTCAATAGATAACAATAAAAAGGGGTTTGATCCATGATTTTATTCAGAGAAATGATCCTGGTATGACTAACTTCTCCCTTCTTTCTAGTTGAATTTACCTTTTGTTTATTACTTTTTTGGATAAATGAAAAAATAAAACAAAAAGGAAAAACTTGTCGGAGGCACATGAGTCCGATCCATGGGGAGCTTACTGCTCTCCAGAATATTTGGTAAACATTATTATTATTATAGTTTATTTGTAACGCACCAACATATTCCATAATGTTTGAACATATGTAAAGAGAAATTAGCTTGTGTAATGGATATAACTGATTGTAAATGCTTGGTTTGATATGGACAATATCATGTCTTCTACGTAACCAGAAATGTACATGTTTTAAGCCTCTGCTCTATAAAAACTTATTGTGGGGAAAAAAAGGGGGTTGAGATATTTCTTGAGGAAAAGCACATTCAAGGTTATTAACTGGATCCAGTTGCTAGTTGTTGGGACCAGGAATAGTTTTTTCCCTAATGAGACAATTGGCAATATTTCGTCAGAGTTTTTGTTTGCCGTCCCTTGGATAAATTCATAATTCACAGAACACCCGGATCAGAGCTGATCTATAAAGCTGATGGAGCAAATGATTTTTCAGCATCAGTTACTATGTTAAACAAAAAACAAAGTTAGAGGTGCTCAATCAGAGAACGAAATAACCTTAATAGGTTAGTTCTATGGATATGGTCATCTACTCTAAGAGCAACCTCTTTTAGCCACTTGTGTCCTTCACAGGGAGAAATCAGTCTTTTCCCACTCACTAGAGTAGTCCAGCCCCAAAATACCAGGTAATTCTACCCAGACTAGAAGAAACAGCAAACCCCAGACATACGTTTCGGCCTGCATTGGGCTTTGTCAGTCGGGTGTAACTGAATTCCCGAAGGCACAGTGAGCAAGGGGTCCATGTCTGGAGTCCCTTATCACCCTTAGGGAGATTAATCCCTACAAGTAATTTGCATAAACAGAGAACAAACTAACCGTAATATGTCAATGGAGATGATAACCCTTTCAGAGAGCAGCCTCGTTTAGCTCACTTGTGCCCTTCACAGGGAGAAATATCCTGTAGTATATTAGTTTGGTCCCACTCACTAGAGTGACCCAGCCCCGAAATATCAGGCAATTCTACCCTGAATGGTAGCAACCCCCAGACGCACGTTTCGGCCTTCTTTGGGCCTCGTCAGTAAGGTGTAGCTCACTGATACATTGTTGCATAAACCTTTGTAGCACTCATGTCACATACAAAGAGAAACTATTTCTATAATTCACAAACCCGGCTATTTTAAATGCACAGTAGAAATGTGTGACTCCTCTGTCCTTTGCAAAGAGTGTGAGAGGTGTGTGCACGGCTGCTGGCTGTCAGAGGAGCCACATAGGCAGGTGGATTGTAATCTGATCGCTTCAGTTAAAGTCCCACTTATTATCTTTAAACATTAACTTTACTGGCTGCTTGGAAGAACAAGTATAAGATGAAAGTGCTGGAAGCTACATATCATTGAAAGACATTCAGCCCATTAAATCCTCTCAACGTGTAAAACCGTAGCCCGTAACGTAGCCTGCAAGACTTGCGGCTATTAAATTGGCCCCGTAAAGCAAGCCGACAACGACTTGTGGCTTAAGAACAGAAAAAGCCTATGGGACATGTAACGTTCAACTGCGTGCCCGCAAATCCTTTGTTCTCTCAAGCCCGTAACTGTTACTTTCCCAATTTCGCTATTACATTGCAACAAATCAACTGGCTTTCGACCCATAACACGCAAATGGAGCCAAAAAGGCAACGGGGACTAAAGAGGACTTGCAGGGGGGGTAAAGTCCTATTCGAAGCACTGTAAATGCAAATATACACACGCAAATATATACACGTACTTATAATTAAAGGGAAAGTGATGTTAGGTATTAAAATGAATAGCACAACATTCTGAAGCTCGCAAATCTGCAATATAAAATACTTTTATTTCTGTTTAATTTCCGTGTTATATCGATCCCGGCAATCAATGTGTTAATACATATAATGGAACTCGCATGGACTAGAATATCATATTTACTGATTTATAAATATTGCATTATTTCTGCCGGTCCAATCAAAACTCGTAATTGAGAAACCTGTAAGGCTTTGAAATCTAACCTCCATTCTTCAGTGATGTAATGATGCCGATCTCTTTTACCTTTGGCTCCATCTAAACCCATAACTACAGGTTTGACTAATTGATCATGTTCACAGCCACACATCCAACCAGCGCAAGGATGGTTTACGGGCTTGTGTCTCAAGCCCATAACTCCCGGCATGGCTCAATTTAATAGCTATGTAACGCAGCCAAATTTCAAGCCCGCAGCCTTTGCGGGTGTGCCCATGCCGCTACAGGCTTCGAATTTAATGTGGCTGTTTGATTAGTGATACTTAATTAATTGCTTAATACTTGCCATTCATTAGAATACCCAATGTCATGGTACAGATTCCTATGAGAGACGTCTTGGGCTCCTTTGTGCTGTAAAATATAACATACGAGAGCTGAAAAGTACACATCAGTGTAATCACAAAGACTTATACATCTTAAAGCGTCCTTCATTATGATAAATGTATACACACTGACCATGCTCTCTTGTCTAATTTTACCACCTTAGTTAACTTTATTAGTAGAGATAAATATATATAATTGAAGCTTTTAATATCTAAATTTCAATATCAGTTATCTAACATCCAAAACGTTTAATAACTAACTGCAATTATATGTCTTTATTGTGATCCTTGATATGACCCTTTAAGTTACTTATAGACAGGATTGATCACATTTGTTTTCAAGATTGGGAGTAAGCTTTATTTTAACTGTTGTTGAAGGATTATTTTTTTTTTAGATTACATGGGGTTTTCGGGCAGTGGACACCGTGAAACTCCATAATCTTATTTTTGGCACATTGGCATTATTAAATAATCTTTTTTACATATAACTATGTTTTTCTTGGTGATTATAAGAGTAATGTTATGTTCCCATTAATAGATTTATTTCTACCTATCCATCGGTTAATTCTTTCTTTCTTTGGAAATAAAAAGCATTTTAAGCAGTTAAAAATAGATAATGTCCCAAGATTTCATTTACAAATAACTGGTCACTTTGGATTATTAGTGACTATCAGCCTTATTAAATTGTGAATCGACCAATTGAATAGGGCTGTATATAAGCACATACCATATTTACCATATTTATTTTACAGAAGTTTTTAGTTGGTGAACTTCTATCCAAAAGCAAGGTCTTCACTAACTAAAAACTTCTGTTAAAAAAAATATGCTCTGTGCTTATATAGAGCCCTATTCAATTGGCCAAATCACAATTTAATAAGGCCGTATATTTGGGTCTGATAAAACCTTTAAAGTTATATCTAAGTTTCCCTGTTTTTACCTTTTTTCTAATTAACAGCTGCTGCCTATATCTGAAACACACATTACATTGATTCAGTCTACACACAAAGGGCCTCATTCAATTGCGATTTGGCCAATTGAATAGGGCTCTATATAAGCACAGAGCATATTTTTTTACAGAAGTTTTTAGTTAGTGAAGACCTTGCTTTTGGATAGAAGTTCACTAACTAAAAACTTCTGTAAATAAAATATGCTATGTTCTTATATAGAGCCCTATTCAATTGGCCGAATAGCAATTGAATGAGGCCCATACTAACTTGTTTTATTTGAACATAAAAAAAGAGCTGCTTACATAAATAAGCACGGTGAACCTCCCAATAGAAACGCTGCATTTGGGTCCAGGGTTTAACCCTTTATCTACAGAGAAGTATCTTTTGCACATCCCATGCACAAACTGCCATTACAGATTACTGCAATGTATTAAACTCTATAGCTGCCTGTGATTGGCCAAAAAAATTATGAATTTTATGCTAATTTTAGCAGGGATATCAAGGGGTGTTGACTTTAGCAAACATCAGGGTGAGTTTAATGTTTATTTTTTTCACACCAAAAAAATGTTTCATACACTACTGATTCTCCTCTATCAGATGCACTCATAACCCCGGAAACTTAAATATATCTAGATGTATTTGTAACATAGAGAGATATGCGGCATAGTACATGTTCATCTAGTTTTGCACTGATTTGAATGTCTATAGCTATGATTAATGGTAGTGGTGTAATTAAAGTGATAGGATCAGCAGCAAACAAGGTCTGACCCAGGGCCGGCTTTTAAGAACCACAGCCATAGAGCGCATACATTATAGTAGACAGAATCTGCCAGTAATATTGGACAGAAGTGGGGTAAGTGTGACAAGTGCTCATAGAGATAAGAGTTACAGTGACCGGTCACACCGGTCATATTAGAACAAGGGATTGTGAGTAATAAACAAACACTAAACACACCCATTGTTGGTGGATTTGCATTGTGTACACGGGAGTGGCTGCAGTTGTGCTGTTTTGGATTATCTGGGGGGGTGTACAGGATCTCTACGGATCGGTCTCACACATGACTCACTTACACACCCAGGAAACCTGTTCTGTGCTGTTCAGTGATGTCACCGGTGGAAAAAATAAGCTATGGAAATAGTGTGTGCCTAACAGTGGTTAGGACACAAGAAACAAACACGGCTTATTAGTATTTACAGAGTGGAGTCTGGGGCCTACAACCCCACCCCTTCAACCGATAAAGTTAAATTAACTGACGTATTTATAAAGATAAATACCTTACTCCTTCTAGTTTGGTCGGCAAACTACTAGAATAATGTTTAAAGCTATTTTGTAATTATCTTCTAGATATGTGTGTTCCCTGTCTCTTTAACTAGAAGCTCCCATGACTATACTTTCTGGGTTGTCAGTATTGTTTGTTGACCCCCCAGGCTAAATTTTCCACCTGCTCTACTCGTCTTCTTAGCTCAACCTTAATCACTATATTCAATCACACCCTCTCCAAATTTGTATTTATTACTCCACAGCACACACATCATTACACCACACAGAGCTGGCATTGGGGTACTTGCAGGTACTATGTTGGTGCATCTGTCTAGTTCAATCTTGATTTTATCATGTATGTATGTAACAATCACTGTGCCAGCGGCAAATACGGTATGGTATAAACAGTGCCCGGAAGAAGCATGGCTGCAAGCTACACACGTACAATAAAGCACGACTTGCATGTTTCTTAGAAAGAAGTAGCTAGTAACAATGTTCAGCACTAAGATATGGTTTATTCATGTATTGACACTATAATTTAGCATATATTAATATATATTCAAAAAGAAAATAATATATTATACACAACACAAGCTGGGATCACACCCCAAGCTGATAGGCAGTTACCTTGAAACAGCTGTCTGTGGGTAGGATTCCCAGCTTGTGTATAATCCAACCTTTGGCGCTCATTGCAAGCCTCTCATGTGGTGTACTTTTGTTTCTCTGAGAGAGATATATATTTCTATGTATATGTAGTTAAGTAATAATTAATGATTTATTCAATTCATTAATTAAGTAATACTTAATTATTTCTGCAATAAATAAATATACTTTAATTATTTATAATTGATATATGCAGCGAGCAATAGGCTGAAGAGCTAACAATCTGTTTGTATTTTGCGTCTGCATAGAATATACATTGTGAGTGTTGGTGCTCTGCTTATAAAGTGTAATGAAAGCTTGAACTGTGCATTCTAAATAGGCTGCGTGCGCGAGGTAAAGCCGTTGGTTTATTGTGTAAAGCGGCTTTGTATAGTCGTAATGTTATTAATGCGTTACGCATTTCGTGAGCATTTTCCGGCTTTTGTAAAAATGTATCTTGTAGTGTGCAGTGTAAAGTGTTACGTGTTTTGCAGTGGTTTGCGCGTTCCAGGGTCGTGTAGCCTCGTTTTTCTTTTTTTTTCCAGAGGCCATTTTTTTCCTCGCTTAGGCGATTTTCGTGTGGCGAAAATCGGCCAAATCAAGTAAAATTTGCGTTCCAGCTCACTCACAGACATTGTGATGTTTTTGTAATTTTTTAGGTGCAGTTTGCGTCTCGTATCTTTTTTTTTCTAAGTCCCGCGTCTCGTAAGTGCTCCGAGTTTACCGGCTTGGCGGCAATGAGCGCATTTGTCGCTCATTGCCTAAGTGCTCAGAGTTTAACTGCTCGCCTCGCTATGTACAGACTACGCAAACAGCGTGACAACGATTCGTAGTTAGACAATTATAATATGTGATATATATATATATATATATATATATATATATATATATATATATATATATATATATATTCCAAATATCAGAAACATGCTTTGGATAGGAAATGTGATTAATTGCCTGTTTTCCTTTTATAAATCATATTTACTGCAATATGACCAAATAAATCCATCCAGACATCAGAAGTTAGCTGTTCCTTGTGTCTTATCTGCAGTTATATTATGATTGCAATGCGTAGGAATTTAACCTTTGCATCTTAAACGACTGAACTTCGGTGGATCTCTAAATTAGCATTAATTTAGGATTAGACCCTCTCCTCAAAACAATATAAAAATGTGACAGGTGTAAAAACATAGAAGTAAAGTCAGCAGTATTTGCAGATAACCTTTGAACAGTTTACAAGTTTTACAAACAAAAAATATATGAAGCATTAGCTCACGCTGCTTTGGACCTTTACTAGCAATTAACAATTTTCGGTTTGCAACATTCAGGATTTTGGACTTGTCCGTTTAGTTACGTTTGTGTAGTAACAGAGCTATTAATACTCATCCCATGGCCATACTGCTGACAGCTCTATCATCTTGTCGATCTCCCCTTCTGGTCACAATGTACTTTAGTTATATCAGTCGTAGGTACGGTACAATGGCATGCCTCCCAAACAGGGACACTTATGTTCAGTGCCGGAGCTAGAGAATGGATGGCCCTGTGCAAAATAATTTGGGCCACCTCTTGTAACTTTTTTAAAGAAGGTAGTAAAATTGCCAAAAAATAAATAAATATTTTTTGATACCTATACCCAGAAACAGAGTCTTCAATTTCTTTTATTTTCTCCACAAAATGTTTTTTCTTCTACTTTAAAATACTGAGACGCTGTGCACTAATACTTCAATTCTTCCTTAACAGGTCAAATTTATATTGATAACTATGCCATCCACATTACTAACACGTATACATATAAGTTACATGTTATGATAATACATGCATGACCTCTATCATATAAGCATATAAACTGTCTGCATTTTTGAGGCGTTAACAGGAATATATTCATTTTCTGTGTATTCAAGTTCAAAGCCTTAAATAGCCTTTATTGCGAACGCTATCAACTTGTTTTGCAAATGCCATAAAACTTGATCTGCTTTGGACCTGCGCCGGCCAGAAACCAAGCACGAGTCAAATATATTATTGTAACAGACTGTAAGAACAACAAACTAATAGCAGGTTAGAAATTGTTTGTCCCAAACTTGAAAGAGGTTATATATTAGGTATTGATAGGAACAATACATGTAAATATGCTAAATATGAAATTATAATTTATGTAAAATTTCAAAATGTAATATTAGTATATTTATTATTTATGTATATAATGTCATGCTATGTGTCAGGATTTGCATTGAGTTGTTCCTTAATTCTGTATAAAAGTAGGGGTGATATATACTAACATTATTAAGTGTAAACATTAAAGCATTAAAACATAGATATAATAGAAAAAAAACCATCTAGTCTGTCCATTCTACGTATCAAAAAGTCTGGCTTAATTAATCATAAGGATAGCCTTATGCTTATCCCAGGCATGCTTAAATTCTGTTACTTCCTACTACTCCCACTGGAAGACTGATCGACATATACTACTCTTCATTTAACTAATCTGCTGGTTACTCCCTGAAGTCTGAGCATGTATTTTCTTTTTCACATTGCTTTAAACTGAAGAAAATAGATACAAATTCACACGCATGGGTGTAGGAACTGGGGGGGACTAGGGGGATAAATCCCCCCCCCCCCCCCCCCCGATTTTTCAATGTGCGTGTTTATGTGTAGAGAAGCAGTTATGTGGTATTTTTATATTATATGCTGTATCCCCCAGATTTTCTTTGGCTCCTAAAACCATGCACATGGGTAATTAGCAATGACTGACAATTTTCTCCACTTAGCAAGAGATATCAGTATGTTCTTAGTGAGGGGATCAGAAATGTTGACTGACAAATAACATTTTTAATTTTCTATGTATGCTTACTGTAGGAAAAACATTTATTCAACTGATAATGTATTAATTAAATTGAATCTTTGGAACCTTATTTGCATCACTTTTAATTAATCTTTACAAAGACTTTTGTTACTGCTTATCGACAGCTCATGACCCACTCCTTTGCAAATAAACAGCATGGAAACTGCGGAGCACCACGTGCCATTGATGTCTGAAGTGAACGTTGGTTGTGTAGATGTAAGTACCAACGACACACCACGATTGAGCAACTCACCGTCCAAACAAACCAGGGGGCTACCAGACATGTGCCTAAAATGACAGTACAGCGAAACCGGTTGCGTATGGGGCTACTAAGCAAATGGTTGGCCACTCCACCCATGCTGACAATGGTTAATCAGCAGAAACGGCTTCAATTTGCACGGCAGTAACAGAATTTAACCTTTTCTAAATGGCAAAGGGTTGCCTTCTCTGATGAGTCATCGAATGGACTCCATCGAATGGACGGATGTTGGCATGTCAGGTTGACTCACTACCACACCATCTAGCCACTGTACGTGCTACACACAGCGGTTATTCAGGATATTAGCATGTTGGTCAAAATAATGTGACTCGACCATGTATTTTATTAATGACCAATGAATAAATAAAATAACCAGCTACGGTGTTACAGTGGTCATTTAAGCCATGGCACTCAAATTAATTTTAGCTAGAAGTACTGAGTAAGACTGGTGCATGCAGGTCCATGATTATTGTGGAAATCGGCCAGTAAAATTAATAGTATGTGTTGGAATCCATTAGAAAGTGACTCTCAATAGACTTAAAGTAGCCTCCTAGATCTAAAGTGGTCTATTTGACATCTGAGAAGGCCACATGAATTATGACTGTTTGCACTCACGCAGATGGTTATTTAAGAGCAATCACTATCTGCTTTGATGTTCCTGAAAGATAATACATACTAACATATACATTAACCTACGTACAAATGTTATGTCATCTAGTATAAATATACAAAACAGATAATGCTATTATGAACAAAACATGTGTGATTAATGGCTAAGAGATGTTGACAGTGAATGAGTTGAGTTTACATTTAATAGAAGCCAGAGATTATTCTTGATGACAGCTTGCTTGTTTTTTCTACCATGTTCTAATGGTTTCATTTATGTTAGCTTGTTTGATCTAATTGTTTGGGTTAAGTAGATGTTTGTGTGGTTGTTTTGTTGTCTGGATAAGGAGTTTATGTTAGTTGCTTGTAATTCTATATTTATTTTGTGTGTTGTCTAGTAGTAGTGCCAGGTAGTGTCGCTTTATGAGAATAGTGTATTTATTACCATCTGTATATATATATATATATATATATATATATAATATACTAGCGTATTGCCCGTCAAAAAATGACGGCAATGAGATGTGTATGTTTGGAAAATTGTTTAGCTATTAATAAACATATGGAATTGAAAGTTAGCTAATGCTGTTTTCTGTGTACTACTGAAATATAGAATTCAAATTAATAAATGAATATACTTTACCTATTTTTATGCATTGTGTTGAAGAGCTGGCAATCTGTGTTGATGTTGCTGCAGTGTAATAGTGTGCGTGCGCGAGCCGAAACCGTTAACGTAGCTGTGTACTTCCGCATTATCCTAAAATGGCGGATAATGTGTGGTATGCGTCTTAGCGGATCATCCGTACGTCGTTTAATGGTGGGTAATGTGTGGTATGCGTCTTAGCGGATTATCCATACGTGTTTTCCGTGGTTATAGTGCTGTAGCCTCGTTTTCGTTTTGTTCGGCCGCCATTTTTTCTGCGGCGCTCATTGCCAAAGTGCTACGGTTTAACGGCTCGCCGGGCGCTGATCGCCTGCGGCGCTCATCGCTAAGCCCGCTAAAGTACTACGGTTTAACAGTAAATATGGTAAAAGGGTAAAATGACGGTCAATAATAATTAAATGTTGTGAAATTTGTTTTCAACACAAAATGACTCCACTACATTTGTCCCTTTTTTTTTTTCTTAAAATAAATACACTTTTTTTTTTTTAACTTTTTAACTTTCAACTTATATTTCATCAAAAGGCGTGAAATCCGATGTTGCGCGAGACAAAGGCGTTAAATCTGTGTTAATGCGTAAATCTGTAATTGCGTTTCGTAAAATGTACTCGCTACTGTCTTTTTACTCATTGTGCGGTTAATCCGCATCCTTTGTCTCGTTGTTTTTCGAGCACATACGTCTGTGGCTGTGTTTTACGCAGTTCGTAGTAGTATAGCCTCGTTTTCATTTTTTTCGGCAGCCATTTTTTTCTCGCTTAGCCAATTTTGGATCTTTGTAACTAAATCGATGTAAATTGGAGTTCCAACTCACTCCCAGACGTCCTGCCTGGTTCCCCATGCTGTAAGTGTTAGTGTTTTTTTTTATTGTTTTGGTTCCGCCGCTTATCTCGTAATTTTTTTCATCTCGTATTTTTTTTCTAAGTCCTACGGTTTAACGGCTCGCCTCGCTATGCGATGCTCGCCTACAATGAGCGCCTGCGGCGCTCATTGCCAAAGTGCTACGGTTTAACGACTCGCCTCGCTGTGCGAGGCTCGCCGGGCGCAAAGTCGTACGATCGGCACTCCATCCCAGCAACTGAGGCCCTTGCCCGCAGTGTACGGCCCGTTGCTCCACGCTGAGACCCTGCACGGGCAAGGGCCTCAGTTGCTGGGATGGAGTGCCGGAGGCGCTCCATCCCAGCAACTGAGGCCCTTGCCCGCAGCGTACGGCCCGTTGCTCCACGCTGAGACCCTGCAGCCACCTCCTCCTCACAATACCCCGCCGCTGGAGAGAGGGAGCAGAACTCCATGCCCTTGCCCGCAGCATACGGCCCGTTGCTCACGCTGAGGCCCTGCAGCCACCTCCTCCCCACAATACCCCGCCGCTGGAGAGAGGGAGCAGAACTCCATGCCCCATTACACCCATCAGACTACTTACATTAAACGAAGCGAGGGCTGCGGGCAAGGGCCACCATCGGAGCAACTGAGGCCCTTGCCCGCAGCGTACGGCCCGTTGCTCACGCTGAGACCCTGCAGCCACCTCCTCCCCACAATACCCCGCCGCTGGAGAGAGGGAGCAGAACTCCATGCCCTTGCCCGCAGCGTACGGCCCGTTGCTCACGCTGAGGCCCTGCAGCCACCTCCTCCCCACAATATCCCGCCGCTGGAGAGAGGGAGCAGAACTCCATGCCCCATTACACCCATCACACTACTTACATTCATTGGAGCATTTCAATTAACCTCCGCCATGTCTCCCCTGCCTGCACATTTTCTACAGAGGCAGGGAGTTTCAGAATTACGTCACATGCATGCAAATTGAACAGCTTCGATGAATGTAAGTAGTCTGATGGGTCTGACTGATAGTGGCAGATCTGACTGATCGGGACCATGGAGGCCTGGCCTTGGGGGACATGAAGGCTTAGCCTGGGGGGACATGGCATCATGGGCTGGAGGCCATAAACGTCGCAACGCAAATAACACGGCACACACATTACGACACTCGCAAACAACATACCACACACGTTCACACACATTACGGACTCGCAACACTCGGACGCAACTCGCGAACATTACAAAATTAAAAACACAATACATACACACAGCACATACATAAAAAACTTACCTACAGCAACTGGGAGCATCCAGGACCTCAAAAAGGCAACTTACACCTTCGTTTCAATAAAAATAAAAGAGTTTGGACAATAAAAAATTTGATATGCGAGAGAAAAAATGGCCGCCGAACAAAACGAAAACGAGGCTACACACGCAAATACCATACGAGACACGTTACCAGACATTACGACCTCGCAAGCATTACCTACCTTACGATTTGATTGCCGTCATTTTTTGACGGGCAATTCGCTAGTATATATATATATACAAGATACAAATTATTACCTGATCATTAAAATTAGGGTAGCCCCGTGGCAGGACCTTACCTCCCCTTGTACACCGAACAGGAGGTGGAGAGAAGCTGAATTAAAAAATAAATTCATATGTAATATTTATTTCCTTCAAATTCTGATTGTATTGCTAATAAATTACTAAACAAAAAATGAAATGCTGTTGTATGACCACTAGAAGGAAAATAGCTAGAAAAAAAGGAATTTGATTTGTACCTTTAAGTAAAACATATTATTTTAATAGAACTAAAACTTACTTACTAAAGGTAGACTTACTAAAGGTAATTAAAAATATATATATATGTGCATTCTGGCGTGCAAAGTGTAAGATGCAATTTATGTTTTTGTATCAGTATTTGTTTATATTTATGATGTTTAGGTATAAAAAAATAAAATATAAGTTTAAAAAAAATGAAAGGTTTAAAAGTTGCATTGATTTTTTTTTTTTTCTCATCAGTTTTAATGATTTATTAAATAAACAAAAAATAAAGTCAGAGGCTCTCAATCCGAGAAGGAACTGACCCAAGTGGGTTTGTTGTATGGACATATTAATCCACTCAAAGTGCAGCCTCTTTTTGCAGGTCTTACTCCAAAGAGTCATCTAGACCAAAATACCAGGAAATTATTTACTGAACGGGAGAAACAGCAAACTCCAGATGTATGTTTTGGCTGTTTGGGCCTCGTCTGTGAGGTCTAGCTGTACTCTCTAAGGCACAGTGAGCCTGTCTGAGGCACCCTTAGGGTGATAGAGGGCTCCATAATTTGGACTTGCTGACTGTGTACTGAGAGGTCTAGTTGTACTTCATAAGGCAGATAGACCTCTCCGAAGAGACGCAAAAAGGCTGAAACATACCTCTGGGGTTTGGTGTTTCTCTTGAGTAGGGAACAAGTGAGCAAAAAGAGGCTGCTCTCTGAGTGGGTTACTATGCCCATAGAACTAACTCACCTTGTTTGTTCTCAGATGAAGCTCATCTGTCTTTGTTTTTATTTATTAAATAAACAAACAAACAAAAGCCTGAATGTTTTTTTCTTCTTCTTTATTGCAAAGATATCAAAAATGGGACATATATTTTGTAGCAGAATAACATCATATCTTTCCAAATGTTACAAATATACAATACATTTACACAAATAACAAAAACAAAACAAAGAAACAAAAAAAATCAAGTGAGATAAGGGGGAACTTCAATATTCTTCGTTTCTAAACTGTTCCCATCTTCCCCATTTCTTCAATGATATTTTATTTGTGTTCTCTCGATTCTACTTGTTGTGACTATACTTTAACACTCTGCGAACAAGGACTGTCTCATGCAAGCAGTATACTGAGCCGATGTGGAGGATTTGAATATATTCCTATGTACCCATTTAATACCTCTGATATAGATGATAATACATGTGAGTGTCCATTTGTGAAACTTGAATTCTCTTAAATAAGTTTTGATTTGCACTAGGAAGTGGCGTGCGCTCTTCTCTTTCTTCTTTTCGCTTTCTCTCGATCTATGATAACAATAAATATTTCAATTAGTATTAACATCAATAGATCATACTTATTTCATTCCATGAAGGAAGATTTTGTTGTTTCCAATACTAATAACTTGATTTATTAACAGAGTTTGAACGACCAAATGTTTTTCAATTTCTCTGAAAGGATCTGGGAAGATGTGGATCAGGACTAATCCCGGATTTTTATTCAGTGGAGTTTTAACAATAGATGTTATTTTATTTAATACACATAGACCAAAAATCATCTACTATGGGGCAATCCCACCATACATGTTTGTGGGTTCCTTGACCAGTACATCCCCTCCAACAATTAATTCCCATTAGATGTTTTCAGATATATTTTCTGTAAGAAAGTTGGTACTCTGTACCATCTTTGTACCAATTTAAAATGCGTCTCTCTCAATGTTGTGGAGGTTACAGCTTTGGCAGTTACAGTGAATGCTTTTAGCCATATTGAATTGTCCCAACGCATATCAAAATCTTTCCCCCAACTTTCAATATAACAAGGTTTACCCAAGTGGGAGATTTTTTTCTTAAATAATGTACAATCTGAAATACTCATCTTTTTCCCGTTTTTATTTAAACATCTCTTCTCAAAATTGGTAATCGGTTTTATACAGATTATATCGAAATTGGACTTTTTAATATTCTCTTTTAAGATGTTATATTCAAGCCATTTAGAGACAGGTATATTAAAGTTGGCACGTAGACCTTCAAAAGATTGAAATCCATTTTTATCATAGAGATTGTTCAGCTTTATTAGTCCCTATTGATCCCAAAAGTTACTTGGCTCTATCTTATAGATCTTCAGGATGAAACTAATCTGACTTGCCGGAAATGGGGACTAGATAAACCTACATTTCTTGTTAATTTTAAGCCATGATTTCAAATTAATTTTAGTAACCCAGGGGGGTTTAGATAGTTTTATTTGGTCCGGGTTATACCACACAAAATCGTCTATATTTATTGTTTGAGTGAGTGATATTTCTATATCTCTCCATTTAGCTGAATTATCACAGAACTATTGGTCTAATGTTTGTGACATTTTAACTGCCTCGTAATAATCCTTTATAATTGGTGTTGCCAACCCACCCTTATTAAATTTTCTTTTTACAATGCTGATGTTTATTCTAGGTTTTTTATTTAGATATATAAATGTATCTATCTGTGTTTGAAAAGAGCGTATAATACATTTTGGGAAAATTAACAGGAGCATCCTCATCGAAAATATGACCTTAGGTAGAATTGTAATTTTCACTACCGCTATTCTACCCAACCATGATAGTCTTATATTTTCTTATCCACGCATCTCGTGGTGAAAAGCCCTAATGTTTGAGGATTACAGTAGACCTTTAAGTAGAGCACAACTCACAGATTTTCTAATAATGATTTAGCAAATATGCATTATTATGATTGATGATGGCTGTGAATTTTTATTAAAGTCCTATTGTGAAGATCCTTAAGCTTTATTTTGTACAGTTCTTTGGATTTCTTAAAAGGTTCAATACTGTGAACATCTAAAAAGACATAGAAGTTTCTTATGACCTGTTTTGTTTATCCTGTGATAAGTCAGCACTTTTGGTGAAAAATAGAATGAAACCTATTGACATAAATCATAAGATTATTTTGCCATCATTTTTGTATCTTATATCTCTAGAACATTGCTTCAATTGTTTATATAACTGACTGTCTTATTAGTCAGCGTTGGAAGACTGGCTATGAGTTGGCATGAATAATTTGTTAGGAATGTAGTAGACTTTCTATATTGGTTTCCCACAATTAGCTAACCACCCTTCCTAAACATTGATAAAAGCTAATTGCCAATAAATTAGCTCAAATACAATAAAGTTAATTGCTTTCTTTCCTTTTTATTTAAACCTACGACAGAGTACAACACGGTGGTGTGAGCAATCAAAGCTGAATTTTGAATGGTTAAATAAAACCAAAGCAGAGATTGCCATCTGTGACTTTTTATTGATGTAATTACATAGGTTGTGTGTCTATACTAGCTTCCTGGCTCTTCTTTTTTGTGAATACTGGAAATTCCATTTTCCTTTCCAGAAGAATGTTGTGGTAATTAAACCATGATTTCTTAGCCTTCTCTTATAATAATGCCATCTTTCATGAAGGACTTTGCTGTAGCTACAGTATTGACTTATGACTAGGTAGCTTCCCAAACAGATGTATTTTCCTATTTATTGATAACTTACTTAAGGTTATATTTATCCTCCAGAAAGCTCCAAAGAAGAAAACATTGGTGGTTCCAAAGTGCTGAACCTCATCTATGAAGGGATTTTTCTGCTGAAATCCCAAAACGGGATGGGGAGACTCATTTCCATCTATGACCCACATACAAATGTATTGGTGCCACACAAAAATACATATTTTTTTAATTGTTTTATTGAAAAATAAAATAAAAAAATATTAGAAAGAAGAAACAATATAACAAATATATGAAAGAGGTCTTATCATGATTTTTCGTACATCTCATAACCATTTCAATAAAAAGCCATTTTCCTTTAAACGTATGCAACAGATGGAAATATTTCGGTTTAGTCAGCTGCCTGTTGATTTGAAGTTCTCAGTAGAATTTTTCATTATATCCACTGCATGCGTTAGGTGCCACCCGCATTGTTTAATCACTAACTAATGCCCCTATTCAATTAAGCAATTGTTAGTTACTGGAGCCCGTAAACAAATTTGCTGTTCACTTGGTGTCGTTTAGCTACCTGCAAACGATCTGCGGGTTACAGGCTAAAAATCCCTGCGGTTGTCAAAATGGTAACTCCGACCCAGCTATGCATTTGATTTTCAAGCCTGTAAATGTTACAATCGCAAATCGCTGTTCAATTGCTACAATTCCTCAAACCTGTAATTGTTTTCATACCCGTAAATGGCAAATGTAGAAAAAAATCCTACAAGTACCAGTTAGGACTCACAAGGGGGTTAAACACCCAATCGTAGCACTGTAAATGCAACAAAAAAAAAGAAATATTGCACTTTAAAAGACAGAGAAAGTGATCAAAGACATTAGAATTAATTGCACAACAGTCTTAAGCACGCAAATCTGCAATCACATTTTTTTTTTTACGTTTCATTTCTGTAATATATCAATCTTGGTAATCAAGGAGTTAATATATATCAGGCCACCCACATGGACTAGAACAGTATCGTCATTCATTTTTATTATTTTGTACATTGCCGGATTGCGATTCTGTTCGCATATCGGACTTCTAAACGCTAATTGATTGATGTTTAAGCTCCAGGTTTTGCTGATGTCATGATGACGGTCTCATTTACTATTGGCTGTTTCTAAATCAGTAGTTATGGCCTTGCTTAATTGATCATGATCATGCTCTGAAATGCTACTTACAATTGCATGGTTTACGGTTTCAGCTTTTGGCCAGGTAGCTGCGGGCTTGAGCAATTGAATCGCTCTGTAACTGTTGCAATTGAATAAGAGCCTAAGTGTTGTCCTCTTTATTTTTATTATATTTTATTTTTATTTAGAGAGAATGCAAGTTAAATCTTAATACATTCCACAATTACATCCCCTGCTTTTGTTGGATTGCACCCTTTGAGACATTGTGTACATATTTGAAACTGTGTGCCTTTTCTTCTTTATTGTAATCGCATTTGTTCTCACTTTCTGCACACCTTATACGCATTAATAATTTTTTTGTGAGTAAAGAAATTGGGTAAAGGAATATGTCATAATGTTCTAAGTTACTCATGATATAAAGATACTTGTCATTTATCAATTACTTATTTTGTTGCACACATTCCATATGGAGTCTGTCTTCAACATTTAAAAGTTATTCCTGTTTTTATATAGTTTAAAAAATAAATCTTGCACCCAAATTTGTTTTGATTTATTATATTCCACATTAGAAAGATGTGTCTCCTTAAGTAGGAAAAACATCAGCATGTATCCTTATTATGTGAAATAGTATAGATTTCCTTTTGATCATTGAGCTAATCCAATCTACATTCCAAAGACGTTATGGGCAGGGCTTTCAGCCACATGTACATAATAAATCATGTACTTAAATATATAAAGGCCAATGCATTCATACAAATCATGATAACCATAACACATAATTTTTAATTTTGAACATACAGTGGAAAAAAAAACTCTACACACCCCTGTTAAAATGTCAGGTGTCTGTGCTGTAAAAAAATTAGACAAAGATAAATCATTTCAGAACTTTTTCCACCTTTAATGTGACCTATAAACTGTACAACTCAATTGAAAAACAAACTGAAATATTTTAGGTGGAGGAAAAAAAAAAAAGAAAAAGAACGTGGTTGCATAAGTCTGCACACCCTCTTATAACTAAGGGTGTAGCTGTGTTCAGAATTAAGCAATCACATTCCAAATCATGTTAAATAGGAGTCAGCATACAACTGCCATCATTTAAAGTGCCTCTGATTAACACCAAATAAAGTTCAGCTGCTCTAGTTGGTCTTTCCTGAAATGTTCTTAGTCACATCCCACAGCAAAAGCCATGGTCCACAGAGAGCTTCCAAAGCATCAGAGGGATCTCATTGTTAAAAGGTATCAGTCAGGAGAAGGGTACAACAAAAATTTCCAAGGCATTAGATATACCATGGAACACAGTGAAGTAATCTTCAAGTGAAGAAAATATGGCACAGCAGTGACTTTACCAAGAACTGGAGCTCCCTTCAAAATCGAAGAAAAGACGAGAAGAAAACTGGTCTGGGAGGCTACCAAGAGGCCTATAGCAACATTAAAGGAGCTGCAGGAATATCTGGCAAGTGCTGGCTATGTGGTACATGTGACAACAATCTCCCGTATTCTTCATATGTCTGGGCTATGGGGTAGAGTGGCAAGACGAAAGCCTTTTCTTACGTTGGAAAACATCCAAGACAGGCTACATTTTGCAAAAACACATCTGAAGTCTCCCAAAAGCACGTGGGAAAAGGTTTTATGGTCTGATGAAACCAAGGTTGAACTTTTTGGCCATAATTCTAAAAGATATGTTTGGCTCAAAAACAACACTGCACATCATTAAAAGAACACCATACCCACACTGAAGCATGGTGGTGGCAGCAGCATGCTTTGGGGCTGTTTTTCTTCAGCTGGAACTGGGGCCTTAGTTAAGATAGAGGGAATTATGAACAGTTCCAAATACCAGTCAATATTGGCACAAAACCTTCAGGCTTCTGCTAGAAAGCTGAACATAAGGAGGAACTTCATCTTTCAGCATGACAACGACCCAAAGCATACATCCAAATCAACAAAGGAATGGCTTCACCAGAAGAAGATTAAAGTTTTGGAATGGCCCAGCCAGAGCCCAGACCTGAATCCGATTGAAAATCTGTGGGGGGCTCTCAAGAGGGCTGTGCACAGGAGATGCCCTTGCAATCTGACAGATTTGGAGTGTTTTTGCAAAGAAGAGTGTGCAAATCTTGCCAAGTCAAAATGTGCCATGCTGATACACTCATACCCAAAAAGACTGAGTGCTGTAATAAAATCAAAAGGTGCTTCAACAAAGTATTAGTTTAAGGGTGTGCATACTTATGCAACCATATTATTTTATTATTTTATTTTTTCTTCCCTCTACCTAAAAGATTTCAGTTTGTTTTTCAATTGAGTTGTACAGTTTATAGGTCACATTAAAGGTCGTAAAAGCACAGAAACCTGACATTTTAACAGGGGTGTGTAGACTTTTTATATCCACTGTATATATATATATATATATATATATATATATATATATATATATATACAGAAAAAGAACTGTATGAGGATGAATTAATCTGAAAAAAAATAAGCCAAAATGAGGTGCAAACGTATGACCTCAAAAAAGAAGAAATTACTATGGACTTATTTAAACCAAGAAACCATCTCTCCACCAAACTCAAAGAAGAGGATTTGTTTTCTAAAAACCTATGACCTTACTATTATTTTTTATTACTATTATCCTTTATTTGTAACATGCCAACATATTCTCTAGCGCTATATAGGGTAAGTAGAAATAGATTGTTTTACAAAAACAATTTTAACAAATTACAAAAGAATGGAGGGCCCTGTCCTTGACCTTAAAATCAAATGTACAAAGTGGTTTCCCTAAAGCACCTAACAATTTTTCGAAAACTTGCAAACTTACGGATAGAGGATTTTGGTGAGGTATAGAAGTGTACAATATATTGTGCATATTAAGGCTGGAGGTGTTACATTTCTTTAAACAGATGAGAGTTTGTGAGGTTTCAAATGATTTGAGGCAGGAGGATAGTCTAGAGGAGCGAGGGAAGGAGTTCCTAAGGATAGGGGCAACACGAGAAGATTCCTGAAAGTGGGAGTAAGAGGAGCTGATAAGAGAGGAGGAAAGAAAAAGTCCATTAGTAGGGTGAAGAGGATGGTTGGGAGAATATTTTGAGACAATGCATCATTGTTGAGGCCTTTATACGTTATATGTTGAAAGCTTTACCAATTCTTGTGTAGGATTTAATAATGAAAATGTATTTCCAGTTTGGTATACTTGTATACAGTAAGGGAGAGGAATTCTTTCTATTTATTTTCTGCAGAATAGTCTTGGAACAACAAAAGTCTGTTGCTTTGATACATAACTGATTTGGACCTAAGATATACTTGCATTTAATTAATTGGGTCTTAGAGGTCATTATCGTTTATTTATAACGCGCCAACATATTGCGTAGCGCTGATTGTGGTATTTTTCCATCACTTGTCATGTGTCTCAAGACCAATTCTATATGCCTGTTCAATTCCTAATGAAAGATTTTTTTTTATCTATTAATAATAGCGACTGTAAAATATTAGATACAAAATTCTGAATATCAACATATCCGGGAATCCCAACATTTCTGATATTGTTTCGTTTAGAGCAATTTTCCACTTCTTCCACTTTAACTTGTAAAGCTTAATTTTGCTGTTTTATTTGTATGGTCAATCTTTACATGCTCTAAACCAGATCGTACAATATTCAGTTTCTGTAACTTTATTATGTAAAATTTTTATTACTACTTTGGAAGAATCTAAAGTTTTCCTTGCATTTTTCTGACAACTCTTTTGTTAATATCTGAATAATTCTCTGATCATTGTCAAGTATGTGTACAACAGCAGATCACAATAAGGATATATTTGGCGGGTTTGTCTCGCCAAAATATCATGGATTCCTCCGGGAGCAGCAATCCATTACATTTCATTGTTTTCTAACTAGAAGCTAACATTATGAGTTTTTCCCTGTCTAGATATTCTCCTGGTCATGCAAAAAAATTTTTTTTCATTATACAGTGATCGTTTAAATAAAGTTTGCAAATGTCAGCTCACCTATTTTTTGTTAGATGGATTTTATTGCTTTTACTTGATAAAGTCTGCTTGCTCTCTCTATTATCTCTCCTCCTTATTCCTTCCTCTTCCCCTTATCAAAATACCTTGAAACTTTGAAGCTTATCTGACCATAAGCATATAAGTCCTTCTATCCTTCTTCTGTACAGTACAGCACTTAGAGCAGTGACCCCCAAACCTGTTGCTGTCTGTGCAGCCAATACTGGAATATGATAGGGATCGATGACTCTAAGTAGGTAGAAATCTATTGTTGCACTGGATCAGAACTTGTTCTGGGTAATATGCAGAGCTGCATTTATCTCCAAAATGACATATTACCCACCCCAGCTTTAAAAGAATTAACTTTTCTCCAGAACTAATTTATGTTTTCACACCTCTCCAATGTGCTTTATGAGCATTTCGACATATTCCATTTTAACACCGAATTTAAACCTTCTGTACATTTATCAAGTTTTTGCCTGTTCCGGCAAGGTCTATGAGAATTCTCTGCTGGGTCATGCCCAGGACATACTGGTTTAAAAATATAATGTTCAGCTTTCGTTCCTTATTCAGGATCTTTAGTGCAGAACAAAGTTCACTGATATCATTCACACTGTTATAACCGAATATTTATTACCAAGGGAACGTGCATTACAAAGACGGGAGCTTCAAGTAACCCTTACTCAGCATGTCAACTGGAGACACTGGCTTAATCTACATTAAGGGAGATTGCAAGGTATAGAAATGATAGTATATAAATAGATCAGCTTCCCAGCAGAAATGGTAAAAAATTATGGTAAAGGAATTTAAGCGTGGCTGGGATATGCATAAACTTATGCTAAGGATTTATTAAACTAAATATATTGCTGGAATGGACACATAATATAATATTTACAGCAGTCTTCCATATTGTTTACTGCAGCTTCTGTCTCAACCAGATACTTAACCCCTGTAGTGCGTTATGTCATATGTTGGCGTGTTACAAGAAAAGATAATAATAATAATCACATATAATAGTTGTCAAACTGTGAGACGTCGTCACGATTTGCGAGGTGCGTAGGACTTAGCTGATGAGCGCCAAAGGCACTCATAGCTGCGAGCCTCGCGAAGCGAGGCGAGACGTTAAACCGTAGCACTTAGCCGATGAGCGCCAAAATATGAGACACAAAAAATTACGAGATTAGCTGCCGAACGACGAAAAGCAAAAAAACTGAAAAACACATTAAATACACCAAACAAAATTACAAAAACATCACAGACAGCAGGGGGCGACAGCCAGGACGTCTGTGAGTGAGGTGGAACGCAAATTTAACTTGATTTAGACGATATTCACCCACTTGAAAATTGCCTAAGCGAGGAAAAAAAATGGTTGTCGGACAAAATTAAAACAAGGCTACACGACCCTGGACCACGCAAAACACTGCCAAACGTGTAGCACTTTACACATCACACTACGACCTACAAAATACACTATTACAAAAGCCGGAAAATACTCACGAGACGCGTACCACATTAATAATATTCCGACTATAAAATCCTGCTTTACACAATAAACCAGCAGCTTTACCTCTCGCACGCAGCCTATTTATAATGCACACTTCAAACATTCATTACACTTTATAAGCAGGGCATTAACACTCACAATGTATATTCTATGCAGACGCAAAATACAAACAGATTGTTATCTCTTCAGCCTATTGCTCGCTGCATATACTGTATCAATTATAAATAATTAAAGTATATTAATTGATTTAACAAATCATTCATTATTACTTAACTACATGTACATAGAAATATATATCTCTCTCAGAGGACCAAAAGTACACGACAGGAGAGGCTCGCAATGAGCGCCGAAAGTCCTCACAGTACAAAAATGTTTCAATTATGTGTCAGCATTCCCATGGCTTGAAAGTTTATTGCCCCGTCATTTTTTTGACGGGCAAGTGACTAGTAATATTAATAATAATAATAATAATCATCATAATAAACAGGAAATGTCCTGTGACATTCTCAATGTGCAAACACTTCCTGTGTATTCAAAGTCTCCTCCTACTTCAGGAAAACTAAAATGATAGATTCTATATTAGCATAATTGTGTATAAAAACAATAAATTAGAGGCTATATTCTTTACATTGTCAAACCATGTTCCATATTTCCAGTGTTATTTTACAAAAGAAACCACACTGATCCTTAAAGGGAAACTTATTGACTTTTTTTATAAACTTTCTTTCTCTTATGTGTACCCCAAAGCTAGCATTTTAAATAATTTGACATAGCAATTAGGTTCTTATGTTATACATAATTAGTATGTGATATAATTGCAACAATTTTTATTTTGCAGCTTAAATATAATATATAGTTATATTCTTCTATGGGTCATGTACTTATATTTATGCTACTGGATAAAATACCTTTTAAAAGCGTGTTTTATAATTGTGTAGCTTTTATTTGAACTAAGCTTTGCACCTTTTGTTACTTTATGAGACTACTGTAGACATCAAACTATAGAGATGGGGTATTCAATAGACCTAGGTCCAAATCAGAACTCTAGAATACTTGTTCCAGATATCCATCTCGTTATTACACTTTCTATATATCCCCAGTATCTTTAAATAAGTTTATAGTTAAATCATAATCTTGCTTTGTCTGTCATGCCCTATGTAATCGTTCTTCCTGTGCTCATTTTTAGTTCCATTATTTTAAAATATTTGTGTGTGAATACTTTCAAAATTATAGACTCTGCACATTTACTTAATTCTCCCCAAAATGCATGTGGACTTGGTCTTATCAGGTATGCGAGATGTGTGGATCTATGCACAAAGTCAGTGACATGAGATGAGGAAAAAAAGTGTTATGTGTCTGTGTAATAGCCTTATAAATTAGTTGGACTCATAAATAACCACAGATATTAATAAGCTAAAAAGTAAAAAAACATGAGAAAAGAACGTGGCAGGATTACAAGAAATTTTGAAAATTCAAGTCCACGTTAAGTCCTCTATCTTTATTGTTGGAAAATGGGATCATTTTTATTTGGATGTTTTTGAAATTACCTCTGAGTATTTTAAATTTTAGGTTTTGGATCAAGTCATTTTTTTGGGTAAAAACTGGTGTCAAACTGGGGTACAATAACTGCTTTCATTATGTTTTATGATAGAATGTCTGTGTAGGCTCATCTTTAGATACAAGTTTGTGACTGGTTTCCCCAATGTAATGGCCTGTTTCACATACAGGACATTGTACTATATAAACCACATTGGAGCATGTGCGTGAATATGACCCTCTGATGTTCTAGGTCTTATTGTTATGTGTGGCTGTGTCGTCTTTACAGATGTGATGATATCGTTTACAGAGAGTTCTAATTCATAGTTTGGTATCATTTTCTCTGTTAAGCTCTTCATTGGCCAATCTCCTGTTGACCAATGCTTGTTTTAGGTTTGACAGCCGTCTAAATGCAAGAATTGGCTTGGGGAATATATTTTTTAATTCTGCATCCTCTGTTAGTAATGGCGTAAATCTTTGAATATTTTGTTAACTTCTTCTAGAGACAGATGGTATTTGGTCACTAGACTGTGGGAGGAATGGAAGCTGGAGCTGTTTAATAGTTGCATCTGTCTGTGGTTTTCCTATATACAAATGAGTGGAGTGGTAGTATGTGTAGGGTTTTGTGAACAAATGTGGATAAGAATCTCTGTTCCTGGCCTGCCATAAATAGATTTGGTCATTGTGGTGCCATTTTGGTACCTATTGCAGTCCCCATTATTTCTAGGTAAATATGTTTGTTGAAGGTGAAGTAGTTGGGGGCCAGATATATTCCACTAGTTTGGAAATAGTACCAACATTGGCATCCAATCAAACAATGTAATGTTTCCTATGGCAGAGATCAAGTTCTTCTGCAACAAAGATAATGGTTGGTGTGCCAATGTTGTACCAAAGTGTATTACATTTCTTGTACATTGTTATATTTATTATATACTAGGAACTTGCCCCTCAAAAATGACAGGATTAAAATTGTAAGGCTGACAATGATGTTTGCAACACAATGTGAGGCTTTTGGTCCACTGAGCACCTTCGGAGCTCATTGCGAGCCTCTCCCCTTGTGTACTTCAAGTTTCCTGCTTTGCACTGATCACCTTCGGCGGTTATTGCGAACCCCATGCTGAGCGCCTTTGGCGCTCATTGCAAGCCTCTCCTGCACGCAGTGCTCATGATAAGCCTGCAATGAGCGCCAAATCGCTCATTGGGTGGCTTGCGATGAGCGTCAAAGAGCTCATTGCGAGACTTTCCTCTCACCTACTGTACGGGCCAATCATTGCAGGGTTTGTTAACCTGCAAGTTGTGTGCTTGGGAATGCCATGTGTCTCTTTCCAGCTTCTACCCCCCTGTGTCTTTCTACTCTGTGTGTGTGCTGAATGTTTGCGTGGCGCGCAGTGACTGCCATTGGTTTTATTTTCAAAGTCCTGCGTGCTTGGCGTTGTTGGTGTAAGTGTTAATTTTCAGCGTTGTATATTTTGTAAGTTTTGCGCGCCTGGCGTTGCTGAGACTCGTTTTATGCTGTGTCTGAAAATTAGCGTTTTGCGTTTATTCCTTGTTTAGGTGATTTTGGAGTGACGAAAAATGCCAAAGATGGGTGTAATTAGCTTGCAACCTCCCTCCCAGGCTTCCTGTGTCACCCCCTGTGCTGTGTGTGAGTGTGTAATAATTTTTTATACATGTTTTTTTGTTTTGGTTGGTTTTTAGAGTTGCGTGCTTTAACAGTGCAGCGCCGCTGCTTTGCCTCTCTTTGCGAGGCTCGCATGTGTGACGGCGCCGCTGGCTGCAATGAGCGCCTTTGGCTTTCAACAATACTTATGATTTAAATAGCATTAAATAAATTATTATAGATATATACTATACTTTTATTATTCTGACCAGGTGGCTTATATTAGCAATAGTTGATTCCAGTCTAGTAACTTAAAGGATATTATTCACTATCTAGAGTTCATATTGATGAGTAGTATATTTTGAAATTCACTAAACTGTGTTATTTTTGTAGCTTTTAATGAATTACATTAAAATGTATAAAACCTATTTCCAAATCATATTAATATTACAAGTATCAAGGTGCTAAGCACCCTGTTGTTAAGTGTTCTATATGATCTATGCAAAATAGAGGGAATTCCCCCTCACATCTTCCTATGAATTATAAAGAATAAGAAACAAGAGAAAAAAGAAAAAGAGACAAGGGAAGTCTCCTTCAAGTAACAACCACCCTATTTGCCGACGATATTATTCTGTCCTTTACCTCGCCCAGTCGATCTTTGAGCCATTTGGAACAAATTATCTCTAGATTTGCTTATATATCCAACTATAAACTTAATGCTTCAAAATCTGAGATTTTTACAATTAACATCTCTATTAAGATCAGGGAAGAATTGGAGACAAAATTTCCATATAACTGGCATTCAAATCCTTTTAATCATCTAGGAATTACATTCTGGGAAGACATCAGTAAGATGCCTTCTATTAATCTAGGTAAAGTGTTTTTCAAATGTGATAAATCAATAAAAGCTTGGAGTGGTATTCGCTTGTCTTTCTCAGGTAGAGTTGGCCACTATTAATATGGTCATCTTGCCGAGAATTAATTATATTTTACAATCCATCTCTATTCCCTTTCCAATGGGGTTGCTTACACGTTTTCAATCCTTAATTGACAAATTTATACTTTCTGGTAAATAAACTAGGTTAAACAGATCAATTATGGTTAAAAAATGTTATAATGGCGGTATTGGCTATCCAGTAATAAAATTTTACTATGAAGCCATCAGATTATCACAAGTTCTGAAATGGTTTGATCATAACAAAAAATATCCATGGCAACAAATTGAGAGTTCACTTATCATGAATTGTGACCTAAAGTCGTGGCTTTTCTTTGAAAAATTTTGGGCCAAATATTTAATGAAAGGCTCAGCTATTGTTAAGTCCAATTTATATTATTGGCAAAGTATTAATAAAAAGCAGGTATATATTCCCTTTCCTAGTTTATTAACTCCAATTTCTAGTATTATTAAATTAATTCCAACCATTACAAATTCTAACTTCTTAATTAACTCTTCTCAGATACTTGGTGATTTTTTTCTTGATAGAAAGCTTCTCCCCTTTTCTCAATTTAAAAAAAAAACTTGGTATTTCAACTTTTTGTTGGTTAAAATATGAACAATTAAAAGTATGGGTAGATAAGCATATAACTAATAAAGTTTTGGCAAGCAGTTGAATTCAGTCGAACTGCTTGTTCAAAAAAATTACTTTTCCCACCTAGTTTCTAAATGTTTTCATATTATACGATCTAATATTGAGAAAAGTCTGCTTATTTGATGTTGTGGGAGCAAGACTTTACCACTTCAATTTCCCTAAGTAGTTGGGAAAAAGCTTTTAGAGCTACTAATAAATTTATAAAAAATGCTTCCCAAAGGGAGGTATACTTTAAGAGTTTAAACAGATCTCCCACGACATCAAAGATAAACTTTATTGGAGAAACTGTGGGCGTATTGGCAACCAACTCCACATTTGGTGGGAATGTCCTCTTATTCACCCCTTATGGGTTGAGTGCTTTGAATTTATTTCAATGACACTAAAAAAGACTATCTGTCTCACCCCATATGGTTGTCTATTTCATATTTTTTTTGACGCTCTTAAAACTAGAGAACTTGCGTTAATTATTCAGATTTGTTCCACAGTCAAATCTGACATTATCAGCAGATGGAAACAACCCAATCCCCCTAGCTGGGCGGAAATCTTTCAACAAATTAATTAGCATGTATTAGGAAGGGTATAGAAGCCAGGGAAGAAGATATAATTCTGCCACTATACAAATCTCTAGTACGCCCTCATTTGGAATATGGAGTACAATTTTGGGCACCACCTCACAAAAAAGACATTTTAGAGCTGGAAAAAGTACAGAGAAGGGCTACAAAACTAATAAGGGGAATGGAGGGGCTAAGTTATGAAGAAAGACTAGCAAAATTAAACTTATTTTCGCTAGAAAAAAGGCGTCTAAGAGGAGATATGATTACCTTATTTAAATACATCCAGGGTCAATACAAGGCTTTGTCAAGTGAACTTTTTGTAGCAAGAGGTTTTCAACTGACAAGAGGACATCCGTTGAGGTTAGAGGAAAAAAGATTTCACCTTAAACAAAGAAAAGGGTTCTTCACAGTTAGGGTGGTTAAACTGTGGAATTCTCTACCAAAGGAGGTGGTGACAGCGAATTCGATAGACAACTTCAAAAAGGGGTTAGATATATTTCTGAATAAAGAGGGCATTCAAGGCTATCCTAGATAACTAGCAAAGGAATATTGATCCAGGGAGAAATTTGATCGCCAGTTTCTGGGGTCAGGAAGGAATTTTGCTTTTTTTTCCCCTTATGAGACAATTGGCAAAGTTTCAATGGTTTTTTTTTTTATGTTTGCCTTCCTCTGGATCAATTAACAATAATTAACAATTAACAGTAATAATAAATAGTCCAAATTAAAAAGATCAATAGAGATCTAAAAAGGTTGAACTTGATGGACTAACTCTTTATTCATTCTCCAATACTATACTATTAATAATTATTGAATCAATAATTTAATTAATAACTAATCCGCATATTGCAGATCAGAGGAGATCTTAACAGGTTGAACTTGATGGACTGAAAGTCTTTTTTCAACCCTAATTACTATGTAACTATGTAAATTAACTATATTAGAGACTTAGAAAACCTTTATGAATCCAGCAAAATTATTAATCAACACAAACTTAATTGGTTGGTTTGGGACGCAATAGCGGAACCTTGACAGCCTTGTTAAATTGCGATTCGGTAAATTTAAAAGGGCTCTATTTAAGCACACAGCATATTTTTTTTACAGAAGTTTTTAGTTAGTGAAGACCTTGCTTTTGGATAGAAGTTCACTAACTAAAAACTTCTGTAAAAAAAAAATATGCTGGGTGCTTAAATAGAGCCCTTTTAAATTTACCGAAGCGCAATTTAATAAGGCTGTGAATGTTTAAACAAATCAAGTTTTTACGAGACTCTTTTGACCCTTATTTGGGTATTAGCACAGGCTATGAATGTGGTGTGAATGAGGCTATATCTGTTTGTTTCTCTATGTTTTGTTTCTGTTTTGTTTTTTTTCCTTTTGTTTTTGTATAATAATTTGTTATATTTGTGTTTAATTATCAGGCATAGTCTTGTCTGTTTGTTGTGTGTAACTTTGTCATTTGAAAAAGAAAAAAAGAAAAAGAAAAAAAAAGTGTTAAGCACCCAATAGTCTAGTTACTCTAGATAGAGGAAACTAGCTCTTAATATATACAGTGGATATAAAAAGTCTACACACCCCTGTTAAAATGTCAGGTTTCTGTGCTGTAAAAAAATGAAACAAAGATAAATCATTTCAGAACTTTTTCCACCTTTAATGTGACCTATAAACTGTACAACTCAATTGAAAAACAAACTGAAATCTTTTAGGTAGAGGGAAGAAAAAATATAAAAATAAAATAATATGGTTGCATAAGTATGCACACCCTTAAACTAATACTTTGTTGAAGCACCTTTTTGATTTTATTACAGCACTCAGTCTTTTTGGGTATGAGTCTTTCAGCATGGCACATTTTGACTTGGCAAGATTTGCCCACTCTTCTTTGCAAAAACACTCCGAATCTGTCAGATTGCGAGGGCATCTCCTGTGCACATCCCTCTTCAGATCAGAATCCCAGATTTTCAATCAGATTCAGGTCTGGGCTCTGGCTGGGCCATTCCAAAACTTCAATCTTCTTCTGGTGAAGCCATTCCTTTGTTGATTTGAATGTATGCTTTGGGTCGTTGTCATGCTGAAAGATAAAGTTCCTCTTCATGTTCAGCTTTCTAGCAGAAGCCTGAAGGTTTTGTGCCAATATTGACTGGTATTTGGAACTGTTCATAATTCCCTCTATCTTAACTAAGGCCCCAGTTCCAGCTGAAGAAAAACAGCCCCAAAGCATGATGCTGCCACCACCATGCGTCATTGTGGGTATGGTGTTCTTTTGGTGATGTGCAGTGTTGTTTTTGCGCCAAACATATCTTTTGGAATTATGGCCAAAAAGTTCAACCTCGGTTTCATCAGACCATAACACCTTTTCCCACATGCTTTTGGGAGACTTCAGATGTGTTTTTGCAAAATGTAGCCTCTCTTGGATGTTTTTCTTTGCAAGAAAAGGCTTTTGTCTTGCCACTCTACCCCATAGCCCAGACATATGAAGAATACAGGAGATTGTTGTCACATGTATCACACAGCCAGTACTTGCCAGATATTCCTGCAGCTCCTTTAATGTTGCTGTAGGCCTTTTGGTAGCCTCCCAGACCAGTTTTCTTCTCGTCTTTTCATCAATTTTGGAGGGAGCTCCAGTTCTTGATAATGTCACTGTTGTGCCATATTTTCTCCACTTGATGATGACTGTCTTCACTGTGTTCCATGGTATATCTAATGCCTTGGAAATTCTTTTGTACCCTTCTCCTGACTGATACCTTTTAACAATGAGATCCCTCTGATGCTTTGGAAGCTTTCTGTGGACCATGGCTTTTGCTGTGGGATGCGACTAAGAAAATAACAGGAAAGACCAACTAGTGCAGCTGAACTTTATTTGGGGTAAATCAGAGGCACTTTAAATGAAGGCAGGTGTATGCTGACTCCTATTTAACACGATTTGCAATGTGATTGCTTAATTCTGAACACAGCTACATCCCCAGTTATAAGAGGGTGTGCAGACTTATGCAACCACATTATTTTTAATTTTTATTTTTCTTCCCTCCACCTAAAAGATTTCAGTTTGTTTTTCAATTGAGTTGTACAGTTTATAGGTCACATTAATGGTGGAAAACTTTTTATATCCACTGTATATTATATATTATTATTGGTGCTCAATTATACTGATTTATATAAAATGTATGCGTAAATTTCCTTACATTCTTCCATTACTCTTGCTATAGAGTAGAGACTTTCCTAGGAAGGTAAAAAACATATTGGCAAAAATGTGATTCTACATAAATTAATTCAAATTCAGGAAACATAAAGTTCAAATTCCAATTAAAATTTTAATGGCAAATCACATTTTTATGCCTTAACTTTTAGCATCATCAATAAGTTATCTTATAAGAACCTGATTCATATTGCAAAAGCTAACAAATAATCTTATGAGAGTGAAACTTCATATAATCATATAAAAAACAAGTTTTATTACATGAAAGTTAATTACCAGTGCATCAGTTGTTGAACTTTTGTGATTTCTGCTGTAATTCACACAAAATACTAATTGATCTCTGGTTTCTTAAATCAGTGTTTGGTGAAATGTGTGAAGTCTGATTGGTGTGATATATAACAGCTTGGGTATGCTGTATAGATCTGCTAGCTTGAGAATATTATCTTCTCAATGTTAATGAGTGATACTAATTTGTCTTTAACCTTCTAAGAAGATAATTAAGACTGTGAAAATTATATTCCTGCCAGGATTTCGAAAATATATCCATGGGCACTTTTTGGCCTTAAAAAATTAGACCTGGGTTCGATTTAAATATGGCAACACCCAAAACTATGGAAAGTTGTAGAGACTATGAGCCTCATTCAATTGAGGTTTTAGGCGATCCGGTAGCCCATAAGTGAGGTTGCACATTAATATGCTATTCAATTGGCATCTTTTTGCGGGCTCCAAAAAGGTTACGAGTTACGGGCTTGAAAAAATTGCGATGGTTAAACCCATAAATTACAGCCTCCCACAGCCTTTGATCTTTCAAGGCCGCAGGGGTTACAACGGCTAAAATTGCAAATTGCTATTCAATTGCTTCATTTCCCCAAGCCCGCAAATGTTTTCACACCAGTAAATGTAAAAAGAAGGAGAAAATCCGAGTGCTAGAGAGGACCCGCAAGGGGGTTGAACACCTATTCGTAGCACTGTAGATGCAAATAAAAAATCAATACTGCCCTGTAAATAACGCGGAAAGCGATGATAGACATTAGAATTAATTGCACAACAGTCTCAAGCCTGCAAATCAGCGGTAAATTACATTTATTTTTATGTTTCATTTTGGGGCTAAATCGATCTTGGGTATCAATGAGTTAATACATATCAGGCCACCCACATGGACTAGAACAGTATTGCGATTCATTTTCATAATTCTTTATTTTGCGGGTTTGCGAGTCTGATCGCATATCAGACCCCCAAACCTAATTGATTGCATGTAACCTCCATGTTTTACTGCCATAATAATGACAGTCTCATTTTCTATTGGCTGATTTGAAATGGGAGGTTACAGGCTTGCTTAATTGATCATGTTCCCGCCATGAACTGCTACGAACCAGTGCATTGTTTATGGTTCCGGCTTTGGGACAGTAACTTGCGGGCTTGAGCAATTGAAAAGCATTGTAATCTGAGATGAATGGGAGCCCGCAACACACCCGCAGACATGCGCCCTATAGCGATCGTGTTGCGGGCTTGCAATTGAATGGAGGCCCATGTTTGGCAATTGCTAACAGAAAAGGAGACGGTATTACAACTGAACTTGGCAAGAATGCCACCAAGGTGCATTATTATTATTATTACTTCTTTATTTATAACACCGTCAATATTGCATAGAGCTGGGGTACAGTATATTCATGCATATGACAAAACGGACCAATACAAATGGAGCCGACAACCCCGCTAACAATCAGACAAAATACCATGGTCATACAAAGCACTTTTCAAGATTGAGAGCTTGCAAGCTTAAATACTAAAGGAGATATTGAACAAAAGGTGAATTTGGGAGGGCATATCCATAACTGGTGTGTCTTTAAATATGCGAGCTAAGTTGTGGCATGTGAAGGCATGTATAAGTAACATAAAGTATGAGTAGAGGGTTCATTATGTGTAATGTCTTTGTTGTAGCAGACTTGCAATACAAAACTGAAAGTAGGGTAGGGAAGGTTATTTGGCTTCAAGTCACAGTCAGATAGAGGAGTGCGAGTGAGATGGGTGTCTTGGATCTGGAGTGAAAAGATATGAATGCAACAGCAGTTTTGAATGAAGAGCAGTAACGGCTGGGGAGGAGAAGGTCCATGTGAAAAGAAACAGGTTATGGTATGCATTTAGATGATTAAACAAAAAACAAATATTGTAACAGAGTTCTCAAGTTTACATATTGTTGTTTTGTTTAGTCGTTCAGTCGTGTCTGGCTCCTTGTGACCCAATGGACCGCAGCATGCCAGTCACATCTTATGTCTGTTTGTGCTTATCCATAAGGTTTTCATTGCACAGATACTGGAGTGGGTTGCCAAATCCCTCTCCAGTGGACCGAGGTTTGTCTAACCTGTCTGCTATGACCTACCTTACATGATACATAAGCCCCTTCACTACGACAAGGTATCGAACCAGAAGGGGCAAATATACACATATAGGCTTATTATATGTATTTAAATTATAAAAAGCAGTGGGTTGCAGGAAGCTGGCTCCAAGTCACAGGCAGATAGAGAAGTGGGAGTGAGGTGTGTGTCTTGGATCAGATGGGTTGCAGTAAGCTGGCTCCAGGTTTACAGGCAGATAGAGGAGTGGGAGTGAGGTGTATGTCTTGGATTGGTGGGTTGCAAAAAACTGGCTTCAACTCATAGGAAGACAGAATAGTGGGAGTGAGGTATATGTCTTGGATCTGATGGGTTGCAGAAGATTGTCTCCAAGTCATAGGCAGATAGAGGAGTGGGAGTAAGGTGTGTGTCTTGGATCTGATGGGTTGCAGAAGACTGTCTCCCAAGTCATAAGCAGATAGAGGAGTGGGAGTGAGGTATATGTCTTGGATCTGATGGGTTGCAGAAGACGGTCTCTAAGCCATAGGCAGATAGAGAAGTGGGAATGAGGTGTATGTCTTGGATCAGATGGGTTGCAGTAAGCTGGCTCCAGGTCACAGGCAGATATAGGAGTGGGAGAGAGGTGTGTGTCTTTGGATTGGTGGGTTGCAAGAAACTGGCTTCGAGTCATAGGAAGACAGAATAGTGGGAGTGAAGTATAGGTCTTGGATCTGATGGGTTGCAGAAGACTGTCTCCAAGTCATAGGCAGATAGAGGAGTGGGAGTGAGGTGTGTGTCTTGGATTGGTGACTTTATTATTATTATCATTACAGTTTTTTTATAAAGCGCCTACATATTCTATAGCGCTGTACAGGGGTTAAGTATAACAGAAGAATTGAAAATACAATGTTAAATACATGCCAAAAAGAAAGGGTCCCTGTTTTTGAGTTTAAAATTGTATATACAGGGTGCATTTTTCAAACCACCATACAAGATTGAAAGCTCGCAAACTTACCATCTAAAAGGGATTATTGAAACAAAAGGATAAGTAATTAAAGGAAGAAATATGGGCTTGTCAAGTAATTAAAAAAAGAGTAGAGGGTGATTAATGTTGTGAAAAATGGAAGTGATAGTATTACACCTGATCTATAAATTAAAACAAATCATAGGTGAGTGTGGACAGAGTAAGTGGAAGGGCAAGTTATATGAGCTTAGGGGCAGAAGAATGGTGGCATGTGAAGTTATAGAGGACAAGAAAACAAGGTAAATAGAATTGGCAAAACGGCAGTTGGAGAGTGAGATTCTGCCGGGTGGATGGGGTGAGGCCAATTTGTTATGCAGATCCTCTTGCAGAAATTACGTCTTCAGTCCTGATGGTAGATAGAATTGGCAACGTGGCAGTCGGATAGTGAGATTCTGCCGTGTGGATGGTATAAAGCCCAGTGGTATTTGCAGAGCCTCATGAACAAGTGACTGCTTCAGATAGAGGAGTGGGAGTGAGGTGTGTGTCTTGGATCTGTAATCATAACATATTCCTATATTCCTTCACAAGAAGAGACAATTTATACATTGAAAGCAGTTTATTCAGCCCCAGGAATTTAATTAAAAAAAATAAACATACACCATGAAATATTACCAAATGTCTTCTTTCAGATGCAACAAAGAAGAAGGTTTTCCATGGTCATTAAAGTAAATATGTATGTACATGCCGGTGATTTATAAATAAGGCGTAATAAGGATAACAAACATTGGACTAACTTAATTGAAAGACTAATACTGCTGGAACTAGACTTGGAAAAGTTCACCTTACAGTATTGTGGTGCATTCAACATTATGAATATTCAACAAAGAATGACTAGATCACAAGATGCTGAATTATTCTGTTTTTTTATATAATAGTAAAACTTGATAGATGGCTGGAAGAAAACTGGAAAATTCCATGAAGAATCATCTAGAGACTGAGACACACATGAGAATATTAGGACATTAACACTCAACTAGCGGTATATAAAAACATAATTTTGCACAAAAATGTAATAATATGTGCAAAATAGATGGAACCACACACACATTATCTGGTTATAATATCATTGTTTATCCCTTGTGTTTTCCTGTGTAATTACTTGGGGCCTCATTCAATTGCGATTTGTCCAATTGAATAGGGCTCTATATAAGCACAAAGCATATTTTTTTTACAGAAGTTTTTAGTTAGTGAAGACCTTGCTTTTGGATAGAAGTTCACTAACTAAAGACTTCTGTAAAAAACATATGCTCTGTGCTTATATAGAGCCCTATTCAATTGGCCAAATCGCAATTGAATGAGGCCCTTGGTACTTTACCGTAGATAATATGAATTTTTACTTATATACTTATTTTTACGTATATTTATGCATAAAGCTTACTTAAGGGAGGTTTTTAGTCAAACTTTTTTGCTTTATATACTTTTGAACAAAGTGCTTTCATTTTGTCTGCCTCAATGCAATTGTCTTAGAAAATTTACACTTCACTTATTTCAAAAAAGTCCCCAGAGTTAAAGTATTTCTCATGTAAGGTGCCATGTTTCACAGCTATGACCTATGATTACAGGCATGCTAGTCTTTCACTCTCCTATACCTCACCAAAACCCTTTAGATTGTAAGTTTGCAAGTTTTCAATTTTACTAAATGCCCTAGTCAATCACAGACTGTGTCTCTGTAACATACTGCCGAGACACATCTATCTATCTATCTATCTATCTATCTGTCGTCAAATTTATAAGTAAATCTTTCTAATAACACAAGTGAAGATGACTAAAAGGATCAATATAGGATGAAACAAATGCATGTATACTTGATAGTTCCAAGTCTCAATAAGAGCATAATAAAATCTGGAAAAAACAGTCAAGCTTGATTTTAATTAGAAAAAAAATGTAAGCCTCTGCTGGATCCTGGAAGCATCATGATACTTTGATAAGGGTTAAAGGGACACTTAATTAAGCACAATTTGGACCCACACCAAAGTTACGATCTAAAAGCATTTTTAAGTACTTTATGAATTTTTTAATATAGTAAAATCTGTGTTTACATGTGTCACTAACTGCCCTCTGTCAGACCGGCAGGTACAGCTCTGTGTAGAGAGCAAAAGAAAAAAAAAGTTAACTCCTTAACTAATCCATCTGTGCTGAGCATGGAATGCTAGAATCAGTTAAACATTTATGAGTTAACTTTTCAGTGCATTCCTGAGTGCACTGTCCACACCACACAGCCCTCCTGCCTGTTATTAATCATGCAACAGTCAGTAGGCAGGCTACACTGTGTTTGTAAACAAACGTAAAACTTTAGATTTTTTTGTTGTTATTAGCGTAATTAAAAAATAGATCATTTTAATATACATTCTTCTGAAGAGCACTTACAGTGAGGTAAATGGCCATGTATGTATTAGAGGAGTGTTTTCAATTCTAGAGAAGTAGGATTTACAGTTATTGGCGCAAAATGACCTGAGCATGTGCAAGAGAAAAGGAGGTATAAGATTCAAAAAGATCCGAACTCTTTCCTTTTCTCTAAATCCACACCAATCGCTAAAATAAAAAAAACAACATATGAGCTGTGAGGTATTGTTGAAAAAGGATAGATAGATAGATTTTTGTTTATAGGTTGTTTATTGTCAGTTCCAACTTCACAAATGTGTAGTTTTTCTTAAACTACAGTCATCCTTTAGGTCCAGTTTATGTGGAATAATGAGTTACAAACAGACTGGACGTGCTTAAATAAAAACACTTAAAATTTTATTTTAACTTCAGTTCTTGCTCCAATGTCTGAAGATCAACCCGTACTGTATTTTCAGTAAATATAAATATATAGGTAATATGTTTCTCAGATATTTACTATATAGATTAATTTCCAATTTCTCATATCTCTTGCAGATTACAGTTAATATCTAAGATCTCTTAAAATAATGTGAGGCTGCTAATGATAATGAGTCTGGCAGCTGCTATTTGCTCATCTTGCATCCAGCGCCCTTTCACCAGCTGTAAATTGGATATAAAGACAGCAGACATGGAGGAAGTAGCGTCCTATACAGTAGGCTCAGATTAATTTGTATATTATTTTTGGCCTGTCTGCTAGACAGTCTGACACTGTAGATACAGCAGCTGCAGGGAAGCCCCGAGCTGTTCAAGTTTACTCTTTCTTCAACCTTCCTGCATAAAGATACAGGAGGATGGGAACTTTCACTGGATATTCTCTGAAACTTGGATTATCTACTTAAAGTGACACTTATGAAATTCTAAATATGGTTTTATTTTAAAGTATCGTTATTAATCAATACTTAATGATATTAAAAACATTTTCCTACAGTTAATTTACACTAAAGTTTGCAATTTGTACCTATCAGTCAGCCTTTCCTATCCACCCACCAAGCATAATCTGTCATCTCTTTCTTATGGATGATTATTGTCAATAATAATAAGATGGAACCCAAGAGACCAAGGCAGTGTAAAACAAACAAAACACTTATACTATGCTATAAAGAATACCATGGAATAACATGGCAAATTATTTTCACTTGTTAAATACATATACTGTATAATATATATATCATTATATTATATATGTTTATATAATAAATAGTGCCATTATTATGGTTATGCAAGTCTTTTCCCAATTCTAACTTACGGGCCTCGTGATCATCGCTCATTGCGAGCCTCTGCCACCATTTACGGCCCGCGCAATGAGCTCCTTCAGCGCTCTTTACGAGCCCCTCGCACCGTTTACTTTACGAGCCTTACGATGCGCACCTTCAGCACTCATTGCGAGCCTCTCCCACAGTCTACTTTCCGGGCCTCGCAATGAGGCCCTATGCCCTGCCAATGATTGTTTAATGCAGACATAGTTTCCCCCTCTCAGACATTTTCCCCCTCTCTCACCTCTGTGTCTCTTTCCACCCTGTCCCCCCTCCCCTATGTCTTTCTCCTCTCCCTGCTCAAGTCGTGCGTGCCTCGCGATGTGCGTCGTTGTTTATTTTTCCAAAGTCTTGCAGGCATCGCTATGAGTGCCTAAGTGTTACGGCCTTCTGCCTCATTTTGAGCCTTTTTCCAAACAATTACGGGTTTACGGGCACCATTTTCTTTCTTTCTTAGACGATTTTCGATCTCTCTTGCAACCTCACTCGAAGGCTCCCTGCCTCTCCCCCTTTGAAAAAGGCTGGCAATGAGCGCCAATGAGCGCGAGGCACGCAACACTGAAAAAAATCTGCCTTCTGCCTTTTAACATAGTGTTACCAAAAATCACTATTACATGTGATCTTGGGGCTTAAATACACCAAGGCTAGACTTCCTTTTTGTGTAGCTCTGGGTTTCCTCTGCTGGGGAACACACTAAATGTTGTGAGGTCTCACATCTCAAATATTTTAGAGTAGAGGTAGGCAACGTTACTCATGGAGTGCCATACAAAGTTGTGGATTTTAGTATTTCCTTGTTGTGCGCTGGTG
This sequence comes from Discoglossus pictus, assembly GCA_027410445.1. Classification (NCBI taxonomy): domain Eukaryota; kingdom Metazoa; phylum Chordata; class Amphibia; order Anura; family Alytidae; genus Discoglossus; species Discoglossus pictus. Next base: position 31,996,810 of record CM050166.1, on the reverse strand, counting down.
AATCACCTAGTGCCTACAGTAAATATTCTGATTGCCTCATATTTGCACACTAGGGGTACTGATATCCAGGACACCGCTAGTTAAAATATATATACTGTATGAGGTATGTAGCATCTATCTCTCAACTTTACAGCCACAAAATGTTTTACTATCTTTAAAATTGTGCATGTATATATATTTTATTAAATAATTAAATAATTACATATACAAACCCCTCAGATGATTAACCCTTCACCTCTATGAAAGATTGGGACAAACTTGATGTGTGTTTCACAATTGCCAATGAAACAATTAATATACAGGCACAGCATCAATAATGCGGCATCATCCGTTCCAAAGTGTTTTGTTTTTGCCGAACCATCGGTGGAGTAAATTTTTTGGAGCGAATATTGCAGTTCTATGTATGTATTTATGGTAGTGATATAAAGTGTTATTTGAACCAGTGTTTTCTGCATGTTTAATGAAAGCTTCATCTATTTACAAAGCTCCCTTTTTTTGAGAAAGCAATGAAACTAAACAATTTGATATATTTCCGGATTGAAAGAGGTGCCGGATCCTGGATAATCAATGTTGTACCTGTTTATGCTCCTGAGTTTTTATACCCCACATAAGCTAAACATGAAAATTAAGCTTCCAGGTCAAGGTTATATGACAAGCTGCATGAATCTGACTTTTAGCAAATAAATAATATATGAAGTGATGGAAGCTTAGGTATTTTTGACTGGTATGGCAGTTACTGATCAGTACCTGTATATATATCTGAACTCACCCCCACAGCTATCCTGACGTGTCCATGCACAACCTGCAGCCAACTCAGTCTGTATAAATGTGTATAACAAATGGGTACAGTATCCAGGGCAGCTCTTGGCCAAGGGACGAGAGCAGCGTCCCCAACCTACGCAGAAGCTGTCTGTCATTCTTCAAATATACAGGAAAATATGTTTTCTGTGTAATTTATTCATTCCATAACTCAATGTCTTGGAATTTAGGAGATCTGCAGAGAGTTATTTAGACTTGAACTTAAAATTAAAACTTGGGACTGGCTTAAACTGGACAATTGGGTAAATTAGTTTACTACCGTTTAGTCCCCATTCTAGAGAATGCTCTGACTTTCTCAAGGAAGTATAATGTAATGGGCTTATAATACATAAAACAAATTTAAATTGAGCAACAATATGTACTTTGGGTATATATATATATATATATATATATATATATATATATATATAACCTATAATAGTTGTGAGCAAGCGGGTTGTTGCTAACGCTGCGAGCAAGCGGAGGTGGAGGCTCTCACGTCGACTGCAAAACTTACGGACTTAGCATCCACAAATACGAACCGCAGGACTTTACAACCTTAGCGCCCGAACCCTGCGCACATGAAAACATTAAAAACACAATAAATACACACATTAAACACATAAAAACTTACCCACAACAAGAGGGGAAGTTACACCTCAATTTAAGTCCAAATTGAAGAGTTTAGACACACGAAAATCCCCTAAGCAGGAGAAAAAATGGTTGCCGAAAAAAAAACGAAAACGAGGCTACAGGACCCTAAACACGCAAAACAACTCTAAACACATACAGATTTTCTGAAAAAGCTGTATGAGGTCCAAAATACACTATTAACAAGGACGCTAAACCATCCAAAGCCGCGTCCAACACACATTAGCCACCATTTTACAACAGTAACTTACACAATGCTGAAGTACACAGCTACCCGAACGGATTTTCCTCGCGCACGCACACTATTTACACTACACAACACACACATTGCTCACACTTACTCAGCAGCTCCACAACAGTGAAAACCGACATTGTATGCTGCAGCAACATCAAAACAGATTGTCAGCTCTTCAACACAATGCTTCCTGCATATATTACTTCAAAATAGTTAAAGTATATTCATTTATTAATTTAGTAATTATTTCATTAGCATACAAAAAAACACAGCCAACACTGCTCATAGCACGCTAACAACCAACAGCCTCGAAATGAGCACCGAAGGCGCTCTACGCGAGGCTCGCAATGAGCACCGAAGGATCTCGGAACACCAATAAAATTAATGTCTCAACCAAACACCATTACCTGCCTTACAATCTTATTGCCGTCATTTTTTGATGGGAAAGTTGCTAGTATATATATATTCATGGTATTGCAGTATATAGTGATACCTTTTTTTTTTTAACCATTTTATCCAGAATGATCTCTCCATCCAAAACCAGGAAATCAAAATACTCAGAGGGCATTATTAACACATAGGAGAGAGAGAAACATTTGAAATGAAGATGATCACATTTTTTAATACAAAAGATACGGGACTTAACATTGACTGGGGATTTTTATCTCAATATCAGAACTTCTTGTGACCACATCTCACGTTTTATTGTTGTTTTTCTACTCCTTAATATGGTGGGTTATTTATGGCCCTAATTTATATTACTCTGGTTTTCTCTTATCAGATACCTTGTGTAGAAACATGCACACTTGAGCGATCATTACTTAATTTATGATGCCTGTCTGTTTGAATCTCTGCTCTTTCATGTTTGCCTTAACACGTATAGCTTCTGAGTTACATTCATCTAGATTACTGGACACTCACTGCTACCTCACTCTTCATATATTTATGCATTGAAGCTGTGAGATATACCATGCAGGGCCACCCAGGATGGGCAGGTCATAACAGAAAGGTCAAACAAATCACGGTCCACTGGAGAAGGAACTGTCAACCCACTCCAGTATTTTTACCAAAATAACCTTATGGATATGCACACTCAGAGACATGCCTGGCATGCTGAAGTCCATAGGGTCATGGAGAGTTGGTGTGTATAGTAAATGCCCTCCCCAGTATCACATATTATAATTGTCGAACTACGAGACGTCGTCGAGCTTTGCGTGGTGCGATGAGACGAGAGCCGTTAAATTGGCGTACTTAGGCGATGAGCGCTGAAGGCGCTCATCACCTGCGAGCCTTGCGTAGCGAGGCGAGCCATTAACTGCACCACTTAGGCGATGACCAGCTAAGGCGCTCATCGCCTGCGGGCCTTGCACGGCGAGACGAGCCGTAAAGGCACGAGTTTCGCCACTCGAAAATCGGCTAAGCAAGAAATAAAATGGAGGACAAAAAAAGTGAAATGAAGCTACAAGACCTTGGACCGCGCAAAACACTGCCAACTGCTGTACAACGTTCCCCCAGGAATGTGAGGCGAGCAGTGGAGGCAATGAAAAACACAGGACTTAGCCTCCAAACACTTAGGAAACGCAGGATCGCATTAGGCTGCAAGCACTTGACAAACGTGGGACTTAGAAAATTAAAACGAGACGCAGGACCTAGAAAACAAAAATACGAGATAGGAAAAATACGAAGTTAACGGCCGAACCGCGAAAAGCAAAAAACACGAAACACACACACACAAAAAAAAAGTGAGGTGGAACGCAAATTTAAGTCCATTTTGCAGAATTTCGCCATTAGAAAATCGGCTAAGCGAGAAAAAAAATGTCGGCCCAAAAAATTTAAAACACTGCCAACCGCGTACCACTTTCACTCAGCTGTACAAGCTACAAAATACACTATTACCAAAGACAGTAAATGCTCGCGAACCGTGTAGCACATAGACAAACTACGCTATTTTACAATCTGAACTTGCCACTAACAACATTACAAATCTAAAATGCCGCTTTACACAAATAAACCTTTGGTTTGCCCTCGAGCACACAGCCGATTCCTAATGCACAGTTGGGACATTCATAAAACTATCTCCTCAGGGCAGCAACAGTACAACTGGACATTAGATGCTGCAGGACAATAACAAGAGATTGTTACCTACTCAGGCTACTGATTGTTACATATATTAATTACAAAACGGTAAACTATATTAATGAAGTATTCAATTAATTAATTAATTAATATTTAAAAAAATATAGAGAGGCGCCAAAAGACACGCGAGGAGAGGCTCGCAATGAGAACAAAAAGGCGCTCAGCGCAAGTTTCAAAATGAGCACCGAAGGTCCTTAGAGTATAAAAAGCTTAACATTGTGTGCCAAACAGCATTGCCATGGCTTCAAATTATATTGACCATCAAGTCGCTAGTATGTATATATTGAGTGCAATTAAAACAATTTCTGAGAATAACTTGATTTCATTTTTTAATCACGATTAACTAGATCCACACCTAATGCACTGCACTTACATAGATAAATGTAGCGTGCCGTGAGTAAAATGGCTCCTTAATACTAATTGTTCTTTGTAACATTAAATATTAATCGCTAAATTTTTTTTTTTATTGTCTTTAATTTGGTTATCACTAATTCTAGTGTTCTGGTGGTCCAATATGAAAAATTGCATGGCCATTGAATAGAATAGTATTAACTAAGTACTGCCTACAATATGGCAACTACCAATAATGGCAAAACAATAATGAATTGTAATATGGCAATAGCAATTTCTCAAGCAAAACCAACCTAAATAGTTTGTGACTAGTACATTTTACTGTTAATCAAAATGGCGGACTGTAGCAGCAATTAACTTTAAGATTCTGCTGTCACTACTTTATTATTTATTAATATTGTCAGTTTTTGTAATGCACCAACATATTCCGTAGCACTATACAGGGGTTAAGTCAAGGAAAAAAATACAATACTGAATACACTGCAAAAATGGAGGGCTCTGTCTTACACAGTTGCAAACTCACAAATTTACAATCTGAAGGGATTCATGAAACCACTGTTGAAGTAAATAAAATGAAGAAACAGGGGGTTGGCAATAACTGAAAAGAGAGTAGGGGGTTATTTAGTGACTAGCGACTTGCCCGTCAAAAATGACAGCAAAAAAAATGTGAACCCTCGCAATCCTGTTGTTTGCCCTCTTACATGCGGGCGTTGCAATGAGCGCCTTTTCTCGGCGTAGCAGCTGTTAAAAATAAAGGTGAGTGTGCTAAATCTGCACTATAAATTAACACAAGTCGTAGGTGGGTGTGTACAGGGTTGGTGAGAGCACTTGTTATATGATTTTAGAGGCAGAAGAGTGGTGGTGTGTGAGGTTCTAGGTCTAGAGGCAAAGGAAACCAAGGTTAATGAAACTGGGAAAAATGTCAATTGGTGGGCGTTTTTGTTATGGTGGATGATATGGGCCCAGTGTCACTGGCTGAGCCCCTGCAGCTCTTATTGTTGTCCTGGCAAATGGAACTGTAAAAAATGGCAGTTGGTGTTTTTGCTCAGGTGTTGCTTTAGCAGTGTGTTTGGGGTCATTGTCCTGCTGGAAGGTGAACCTCCGTCCTAGCCTCAAATCACGCTCAGAGTGGTACAGGTTTTGCTCAAAAATATCCCTGTATTTAGCACCATCCATCTTTCTCTCAACTCTGACCAGTTTACCCAGCCCCGGCTGCTGAAAAACATCTCGACAACATGATGCTGCTCCCTCCATACATTTTGGGAGTCTCCCACATGCCTTTTCGCAAACTCAAAACGTGCCATTTTGTTTTTTGCTGAAAGTAATGGCTTTCTTCTGGCCACTCTGCCATAAAGCCCTACTCTATGGAGCATACAGCTTATTGTCATTCCTATGTACATATACGCCAGTCTCTGCTGTGGAACTCTGCAGCTCCTCCAGGGTTACCTTAGGTCTCTGTGCTGCCTCTCTGAAAAATGCCCTCCTTGCTCAGTCCGTGAGTTTTGGTGGGCGGCCGTCTCTTGGCAGGTTTGCTGTTGCTCCATGTACTTTCAATTTGGTTATGATAGATTTGATGGTGCTCCTGGGGATCATCAAAGATTTGGATATTTTTTTATAACCCAACACTGACTTGTACGTCTCAACAACATTGTCCCTTACTTGTTTGGAGAGCTCCTTGGTCTTCATGGCAGTGTTTGGTTAGTGGTGCCTCTTTCTTAGGTGTTGCAGCCTCTGGGGCCTTTTATGGGATTCATAACAAAGGGGGTGAATACATACGCACATGCCAATTTTCTGTTTTCTATTTCTAAAAAATAGTTTTATGCATACATTTTTCTCATTTCACTTCACCAACTTAGAGCATTGTGTTCTGATCCATCACATACAATTCAGATTAACAAAACATTGAACTTAAGGCTGTAATGTAACAAAATAGGTAAAAAGTCAAGAGGGGTGAATACTTTTGCAAGGCACTGTATAAATTATTATGACTTAGGCCAGGAGACGTATTTCACACAACCCTTTGTATAAAGAAATACATTTAAATACATTTATTGTGAAACTCCGATTCTCTAGCAAACTAAAATTTCCTTAGCAATTTCCTGAGAAGCTCCGCTACCATATAAAAGCAATCACGCAGGAGCACAATACTCTCCTTGGCAGAACACTCCTCATAAAGGCAAGTGTTAAGAGTACTAGTTTGATAAATGTTTTTGGGGGCCACATGTATTTATTTAAAGCATTCAGTATAATGGGTAGAGTAAAAAGGTCTTCCTCACTTATACTGTTTTAATTAGGCCTCAGGACAGCCTTAGGCTTATCCTAGGCATGCCTAAATCTCTTAAATGTGTTTGACTCTGTAACTTCCACTGGAAGGCTGTTCCACTTATCTACTTACTTTCTTGTAAAGTATTGCTTTCTCACATTCCCCTAAATCTTCCACCTTCTAACTCCATTCACCTTTCCTCTTGCTATATCCCAATCACAGGTTTACCACACACCTATATAGATAATGATAAGTATTAATGTCTCTACGTGTGTAATGCAGCAGGCATAAGCTTAAAAGAAGCCATGTTTAAAATGTTATGGATTGAATAACAAAGCATTTGTGGGCACATTTGCATGTCTCAGCTCAGCCTCCCAGAATGCAGTGTAATAACTGTTTTTCTCGGAATTCTGATCTGGAAGCAGGTTTTTTAACTTGCTTAAGACATTCAAATGCGAACACAGATATACTATTTATTTACTGTACTGCTGTACGGTGGAGGCTTCTATCGCTCTTTTGCCCACCATATATTAAATGATTGTTGTGGTGAACTACCTACTCATAAGGTCCACAACACAAGCTGGGATCCCGCCCAACGCTGATGATAGGCAGTAACCTCGAAACAGCTGTCCATGGGTAAGATTCACAGCTTGTGTATAATCCAAACTTGGCTTTGCATAAAAGCTGTGTAATGCAGCAGACATAAGCTTAAAGGAAGTCATGTTTAAAACGGTTATGGATTAAAGAACAAATCATTTGTGGCCACATGTCCCTGCTCAGCTTCCCAGAATGCAGTGTAATAACTGTATTTCTCGGAAATTCAGAGCAGGAATCAGTTTTTTTAACTTGTTTTAGACATTCAAATGTGAACACAAATGTACTATTTATATACTGTCTCTTCGTAAATATACAATAAATCAAAAAAGTGATTATTACATATGGCCGTTTATGTGCATATTCCATGACGTATCAACAACTTCAAGTAGCCTGCAAAGCACCAAGGCCCACAAACGGGCAAGAAGTAACAGTAGTCTAGAGTAAAGTAATGGAGCCAGTGACCTTACGACGGTGGTAGGTCAAGAGTAAAGAAGGACTCTTATTAGGGAAGAGGGGCAGATAATTACTTTTATAGAAAGGGAATGACTGACTACCTACATGTATTTTTTAACTTTCGATGGGCACCTAGCTGATATGGAGGAATTTGAAGGGGGCCCACAAATAATTTTTGCAATGGGGTCCTCCAATCACTAGCTCCGCCAATGCTCCCTAAAAGTAATACATTGGAGGCTGTATTATTTTTACATTGCCCATTTTCAAATGTAGTTCCTCCAAAGAGTAAATGTTCAATGTCCCTTGACCTCAGCAAGGTCCAGTTGGGTATGTGAACATAATGATTTATCCACCATTGACATATTAAACATATAATAAATTAGGCACAGACCACTTTTTGGAGGAATAACCGGCCACAGCGTATTATTGGTAAACACAAATGACGTAATAACAATAAATAAATAAACATAACCATGAGGGGAGGAGCCAGGCCAGAGAAAGTACCCTTACAGAGCCTACCGTTATGGAACATCCGTACCACCGTAGGGTAGGATCTCTCCTGTTTTACCACTGTCCCGGCGACTCCCCTCACCACCCGCCGCTGTGACAATCACATAAACAAATTTTGTGAACATATTATATACAGTAAATCAAATATCCTGCACCACAAGCGCCTAGGACAATAGATAAGATACTTCCTCCAACTTGTCCTTATTCATCCATAGTTTTTTTTTATTTATTTTTTTATAATTATTATTTATTTATTCATTTTATTTATTATTATTTATTTATTTTAAACATACAACCTATACATATCTTAACAATATTTTAGGGATGGGCATCCTTATCCATGGCTAGCCAGGGGCCAATGCCATTTGGCGCCAAACAAGCATATAAATGGCTCCACCCCCATCCAGCTAGCCACCTCCTCTACATACCCCGTACCTGCGAGGTCAAGTGATCCCTCCTCCCAACCCCAATGCCTGGGGTGGCCTATGGGCTCTTCGTTATAGTGCGTATATGCTATGTTTTATATTGAGCTAAGCTTGTCTGTAATACAATACAGGGCACATTCGAAGTAATGAATCCTTGTCCGTTTGAGTTTGCATGCTATGCTAGTGTTCGTGCAGCCCTAAAGCAGATTGTTATTGTGTTCACTGGAGAGCCATCATCTGGTTGGAGCTCTACGAATACAAAATATAAACGGTCTGTAACATTATTAATATACAACATGAACAACAGCTTGGACGCCTATGTCAGCCGCTCGCAAACAGTCCCAGTAATATCTATATCCTGCAGCCGTCCATGGGGAGGAGACAAGAACATCAGATGGGAGATTGCACTGTAATGATTAGCAACGCCGATAAGATACAGCGCTCGGCAGCACAGAGAGAAATCTCCCGGCGTTGCTGCAACATTCAGATGTTTGACTTAAAAACGCAGTGCCTTTAGAGACTTAGAGAAGGAAAGATTAAAAATTAAAGGAATTATCCAGCTGAGAAAAAAAAAGGCACAAACTAAAGAAGAGCAAGCCGATATAGTGAATCAGTTATTAAAAACGGGGACTGTCAACGTCTCACATATGGTATAATGTAAAACTAAAGGTAATAACTAAATACATTATCAACTGAATTTTATTTTACAATTTAGTCATTTTTATCTGTCAATCAGCCTTTCTGATTCTTCTGCTATGTTGGAGTTGTACATGCTCAGACTGATTACAGCAGTTAGCTGCAAGCTGAGAACCGTGTAAGGGATTTAATTTCATTCAATCAATCGGAGCATGTGCAAACATCCAAAAATATACTATTAAATGATAACATATTTGAAACCTTTCTTTTTTTTCCATTATATGTCTTTTGAAAACACCATATATTTATTGCTAAAAACAATTATCCAAGCACTTACTTTTTTCTTTTCAGATATAATTATGTTAAAAAGTTGCCCAGTCAGCTAATAGCTGTATAAATTGTATGTTAGCTAATAAATATTAAATGACTAGTAAACAATACAAACAATATTTATGTTTGAAATATCTGTCTGACTAAGAGCATAATTAATCAGGATTAATTCACCTAGTTTTTAATTAGAAAAAATAACTGGTGATTCCTCAGCTGGGCCCTGGTTGAATCCATGATACATAGGTGGAAGTTGTGTGTGAAATGGGCATTGGAAAGATATAGTTGGATTTCCTGAAGCAAGGAGTTGGCGTCTGGACCAGTGAACCTGAAATCTTGTGGTGTCAATTTCAATCTTATCCATTATCTTAACAAAGGCTCAGTGTTCTCTCCTTCTTCATCCCTCCCTTCACTGATAGCTAAAACACACAGTCTCATAATTCAGCTCTGTGGAAGTGATGTAACAAACACTAGATTGATTCCTGTAGGCTTAAAAATGCAGATGTTACAAAAAAACTGTGCATAGACAGGCATTTCCTGCATTATTCAAGTTTAAAAGACTTTTACTTAATCCTATTCCATGCAAAAAATGTTTTACAGTTTAAGTTTGTGTATGAATAACTTAAACTTTGAACTTACATGTGTGCAGTTAAATGACTTAATTTACAGAAAGGCAAACACATAAGTGGAACAGCCACCCAACAAATTTGATATGGACAAATACTTCAAGTATACAGGCTATGCATCTGGATTTTTATGCAGATACAATGACTAGTGATTGTTTATATGGAGGAATGTGCATGATAAACTATAATTTGCACATCTTATGTTATGCAGGTTAGACTAGGGCTCATGTGATTTCACTGTGACACTTGTATTAATGTTTTATTTGGAATCGGACAAATATATTTATAAGAGTATGGGCCATATTCAATTCTAAGCCCGCAACCTGATCGATATAGGACAAATGTCTGCGGGTGTGTTGCGGGCTCCCACTCGTCTCCGATTGCGATGCTATTCAATTGCTGAAGACCGCAAGTTACTGTCCCAAAGCCGAAACCGTAAACCATGCACTTGTTTGGAGTAGTTCAGGGCGGGAACATTATCAATTAAGGAATCCCATTACGAATCAGCCAATAGAAAATTAGACTGCCCTTATTATGTCCAGAAAGATCACCACTGATAAAAATGTATGCAGAAAACTATAAATTCCCAGCTGACAGTAGTCGAGGTTTATGCAGTCAACATAGCCTAACTCAGGGGACTAGCTTTCAGGAGATTAGAGGAGCCTGTGGGACTGAAGGAACTTGGTCAATTGTAAATCTAATGTTGTGTCTTTCTGCTTCCCTCTGGCCTAACAGCGGACGGAGTCTCCAGCACCAGAATCCCCCCTCCAAGCCTCCACCCGCCCCCAGCCACCAAGGAATGGACGTCGGACAAGGAATAAAAGGTAGCCAGGCAGACCATGCACTCCTATCCACCAAAACACAATGAGTAGCTCACAGTACATATTCATAACTCACAATGTTAAGGGTTTCAACTCCCCCTTTAAGAGGAGGAAAGCCTTTAGGCAATACAAAAGATTGAGGCCCTCGGTTATCTTCATGCAGGAGACTCATTTCACACACGAGTGTAAACCAAAATATCTGCATGGAGAATACCCGACAGTGTACATGGCCACTCAGTCAACGAAGAGGGCAGGGGCAGCTATCCTGATACATAAACACTTCCCATTCACCCCGGAACATACTAGAATAGACAAAGAGAGGAATTATGTTTTGGTCACCGGCTTAGTCTCAGGCCAAAGAATCTCCCTACTTTTCCTATACTCCCCCACAAACTCACCACACGCTAAGAGAGTTAGACACACTAGACCTAGGCAAACTGGTGATTGGGGGGGGTTTCAATCTGACCCTAGATCCAGCAATAGACAGATCAGGACACGCCCAGGACTCTAGCTACTCAAAAAAAAACGAGTCAAATTAAGCAGCTAATGGCCAAAATGGGCTTAGTGGATGCCTGGAGAGGCTTACACCCGGATAATAAGGAATACACATACTACTCGCCCACGCAAGGCACCTACTCGAGGATTGACACATTCCTAACAAGCTCACTACTTTTTGATAATATCCGAGAATCTGACATTGTCCCCTGCCCCTGGTCTGACCACGCAATAGTAGCTATTAAATTAACGTTAGGCCCTAACCTATCCCCATTTAGGAGCTGGAGGATCGACGAACACCTTCTGTCAGACCCCAGCAGCTTAGCATCCCTAGCGGGAGACATTAGGCAGTACTTCGAGCTGAATGATTCTCCTGATACAGGGGTAGGCTGGATTTGGGTAGCCCATAAGGCTTATATAAGGGGCTGCTGCATCAAACTATCAGCACAGCACCGTAAGGCACTCAGACGAAAAGAGGAGGATTTAACATCCACCCTCAACAACCTAGAAAAACTCAATCAAAACTGTCCCTCCACAAAGCTCTGTGACCAAATCAACAAAGTCAGGATAGAACTAGATGGAGTACTCTCTGCCCATACAGAGAAGGCTATGAGGAGGACTAGGCACCTATATTATTGGAAAGCTAACAAACCAGACAGAATGCTGGCTAGGAGGCTGAAAGCTAAAGAGATCCAGTCTAGAGTGACCCAAATTAGGAAGCCAGATGGCATAATCTCTTGCAGCCCTAGGGATATACAGAAGCAGTTCCAAACCTTTTACCAGCAGATCTACTCGTCTGGGAAACTGGCAGAGGGGTTGGACCTTGACTCCTTTCTAAGTACCATCGATCTCCCCTCATTAAGTGAACAACAAGTAAATAGTCTTAACCTAGATATCTCACAAGAGGAGGTGAGAACAGCAATTCATAGCCTTAAGATAGGTAAATCCCCAGGGCCGGACGGCTATTTCAATCAATACTATAAGAAATTTGAAATCCTATTAAACCCCTATCTGACTTCCCTATTTAACGCTATCATGAGAGGGGAAAAAATGCCCCCGGAGCTAAATCAAGCGGAACTGGTAGTCATACCGAAAGAAGGTAGGGATAGCTTGGAGGTGAAGAACTACCGGTCCATATCCTTACTGAATGGGGATGTCAAGCTAATGGCCAAAATAATGGCAACTCGAATTTCCAAGTTCCTGCCAGAAATTATCCATAAAGATCAGGCGGGGTTTATACCCCATAGACAGGCAGGGGACAATGTCAGACGTATCCTTAACATCCAATACCTAGCGCGGAAAAACAACTCTCCAATGTGCCTGCTAGCTCTAGATATAGAGAAAGCCTTCGACACAGTTGAATGTCCGTTTCTGTTTAAAACCCTGGACAAATTTGGTTTTAGGGGCCGGTTTATCACCTTACTCCGCACATATTACGAAGCCCCAACAGCCTTCTTGAGGTTGCCAGGCGACCACAGAGCCCAAATTAACATACAGAGAGGAACGAGACAGGGATGCCCACTCTCACCCCTACTGTTCGCCATAGTCATTGAACCCCTAGCGCAACTCATTAGAGCGGATAGGGAAATCCAAGGGCTTCAGGTGGGGCTGCAGCACTACAAATGCTCATTCTTTGCAGACGATATCCTATGCACCCTAACAAATCCCGGGTCCTCTATTCCGGCACTGATGTCAACTCTTGACAAGTTCGGTAAGGTGTCAGGGCTTAGGCTGAACTTAGGGAAATCGGAAGCTCTGAGCGTAGACATGGCACAGGGCGACATAGATCATTTGAAATCCCTATTTTCCTTTGCGTGGCCCACCAAGCACATAAAATACTTGGGGGTCAACATCACACCTAAAATTTCCGAGTTATATAAGGCCAATTACCCCCCCCCCATGTATAAAAAACTAAACGAAGATTTGTTTAGATGGAGGACTTGCCCTCTCTCCTGGACCGGCCGAATAGCGGCAGTTAAAATGAACATCCTTCCAAGGATTCTATATCTCTTCCGTACGCTCCCTATACCAATCTCCTTAAAGGACTTGGACCGGTTCCAGTCCAACATCTTTAGATACATATGGAACAACAGAAAATCCTGCATCCCCAAGAAAGTAATGTTTAGACATAGCAAGGATGGGGGACTATCTTGCCCAAACCTGCGAGACTATTTTAAAGCAGCCAGACTATCCCAACTACCACAAATACATTCAGTCAGACATCAGCCGAGCTGGGCCTTCTTGGAACAACAGCGAATGCAACAACATAGCTGGAACACACTAATTTGGGTTCCTGAAGAAATGACCCCGATAAGAACTCACCCAAACCCCATAATAAACCTAAATTTAACAACTTGGAAATGGGCCAGATCTAAGAACAAACTGGGCATAGGTACATCTCCCCTTTGGTCGGTCCTTTCTTCACAAGATATCTGGGCTTCCATGAGTATTATGTCGAAACATTGGTGGGCTTCCAGAGAACTAGATAAGTTGGGCTCCTGGTTTAACGGGAATCATTTGATGACCCTGAGACAGTTCGAAGAAAGACATACCCTCCCCCCAGGGGAACACTATAACTATCTAAAAATAAGAAGCTGGGCCTGTGAAGCATTTAAAAAAATTCGGACCCCCGAAATCCTCCTGGTTCTTGGTAATCTGCAAAACTCTACCTTTAACGAAAGGAATATTAGGCACTTTATATGACACATTCACTAAATCAAATAATACAGAAAAACCATCATATATCTGTAAGTGGGAAAGGGAGCTAGGAGGTGAATGGGATTGGAAAAAATGGCAGAAATCATTCTCCAACCTACGCAGGGCAACAAGTAACTGCTCGCACATAGAGACATCTATAAAAGTTCTCCAGAGAATATATTGCACCCCAGACAAACTCAACAAATATGATCCCAGAGTGAGTAGTAACTGCTTTAGGGGCTGTTCACACTTTAACATCTGCTATTCTAGATACTTTGGCTCAGTTCCAAGAAATCTGGAGGCCTTGGCTAGAGTCTTCGTTAGGTTTCCCCTTGCCCTGATGGGCTCACTGATAGCACTATAACAAAAGCAAAACAGAACTAGGCCCAAAAAAGGCTTGGAGCAGAGGAGACTCGAGGACTGGTCCTGGAGGCTCTGATTTGACTGGTTCGCCTGGAACACAACACAGGAGGTGAATGTATGCATCATAATTGTATAAACCCAACCTGATCTAGGGATTCCTCCCTTATCTCTATAGTTATTTATTTGTTTGTTTATCTAAAGTTTCAGTTTCTATGTAAATAAGTTCTGTTTGTTCATGCTTCCCTTGCTTAAATTATAGGACCTAAATAACTATTTAATAATGGGAAAAAATAAAAATAAAAACCTGGAAGGAGATGCTAGTAATTTGACCATGAGGTATATATGTTTATAGAAAATCTTATGTGTTAATGTACCTAATGCCTGTCCTTACTTTGTATCCCTTTCAATAAAAAAAATTATTACAAAAAAATAAAATAAAGAATTATGAAAATGAATGCCAATACTGTTCTAGTCCATGTGGGTGGCCTGATATGAATTAACTCATTGATACCCGAGATCGATTTAACCTCGAAATGAAACATAAAAATAAATGTAATTTCCTAACGATTTGTGAAACTGTTGTGCAATTAATTCTAATGTCTGTCATCGCTTTCCCCGTTATTTACAGTGCAGTAGTGATATTTTTTTATTTGCATTTACAGTGCTACCAATAGATGTTTAACCCCCTTGCGGGTCCTCTCTAGCACTCGTAGGATTTTCTCCTTCGTTTACGGGTGTGAAAAAAATTGCGGGCTTGGGGAAATTGATCAATTGAATAGCAATTTGCTATTTTAGCCTTTGCGAAAGTCAAAGATCAAAGGCTTCTGGAGGCTGTAAGTTACAGGTTTAACCATCGGAATATTTTCAAGGCCATAACTCTTAACCTGTTAGGAGCCCGCAAAAAGACGCCAATTGAATAGCAAATTAACTTGCGACCCTGCTTATGGGGCTACCGGATTCCCCGAAACCTCAATTGAATATGGCCCTATGATTTCATCTTTAGAAGAAGCGTTTTCTTCTTTGAAAAATATACCATGGTAGAAACAAAGAACTACTTTGTACAGATTTTGTTGTTATTTAGTCATTCAGTCCAAATATCTGTGATCATAAGGACTGCAGCATATCAGACACATCCTATGGGCCTCATTCAATTGAGAAATTGTAGCTTACGGGAGCCCGTAATGTAGACTGCAAACTAATTTGATATTCAATTGCCGTATTTTTGCGAGCCGGCTGAAAATCTCTGCAAGTGTTACAACCGTAACTTACAACCCATCTTAGCCTTTGACCTTTCACATCTGCAAGAGTTACAATCGCTAAAATCGCAAATCGCTATTCAATTGCTACAATTCCTCAAGCATATTTTCACACCCATAATTGTCAAATGTAGAAGAAAATCCTACAGGTACCAGATAGGACTCACAAGGGGGTTAAACACTGTAAATGCAATTAAAAAACAATACTGCACTGTAAATGAGGGGGAAAGCGATGATAGACATTATAATTCATTGCACAACAGTCTCTAGCTGTGAATCTGCAATCAAATTTTTTTTTTTTGGATGTGTCATTTCGGTGTTATATCAGTCTCAGGAATCAATGAGTTAATACATATCAGGCCACCCACATGGACTAGAACATTTCCTTCATTCATTTTTATTATTTTGCACATTGCAGGATTGCTGGTCTGATCGCATATCGGACCCCTAAACGCTAATTGATTGACATGTAACCTCCATGTTTTGCTGCCGTAATGATGGCGGTCTCATTTTTTTATTGGCTGTTTCTAAATGGGTCGTTAAGGCATTGCTTAATTGTTCACGTTCTGAAATGCTACATACGAGTGCATGGGTTACGTGGGCTTGTTCAATTGAATCGCTCAGTAATTGTAGCAGAGTTCGAGCCCGTAGACATACGGCCTGTATACCGTGAGTTGCGGCCTTGCAATTGTATGAGGCCCCATGTCTGGCTATACTTATACATAAGGTTTTCTTGTCAATGATACTGGAGTGGGTTGCCATTTCCTTCTCCAGTTGACAATGATTTGTGTGACCTCTGTGTTATGACCTGCCTGTCCTGGGGGACCCTACATGGTATAGCTCACAGCTTTCACGTTCACCAAAACAAGGTAGAGATCCAGAATGGTTATACAGACTTACCTTGGGATTGTCTCTGTAAATTCCTGGATTGGTTTCTGAGTGACTAAGAAACAATATGTCAAAGTTTAAGAGGGTGGAATTGTGGATCGCTTGTGCTACAAATTAAATGTATGTTTTTCTGTTGGGGTATATTTATTAAATAATGGAATACAAGTAAGTCGGGTTAAAAAAGTGGAGATGATGTCTTCAGCATTTCCTATGGCTACGTACGTCTGAGGTTTGCTGTTTCTCCAGTTTAGGGTAGAATTGCCTGGTATTTCGGGGGTGGATAACTGTTTTTAGTGAGACCAAACTGATATTTCACCCTGTGAAGGGCACAAGTGGCTAAAAGAGGCTGCTCTCTGAGTAGGTAACCAGACCTATAGAGCAAACCTACTAAAGTATTGTACCTTCTCAGATGAGCACCTCTACTCTGTGTTTATGTAGAATATTTTACCTTCTTAGCCCAAAATACTTACACTTAATCCTGTTTATCCAAACTATTTACTCCGTTTATTAAATATAGTTCATTGTGAGCACAAATCACTCTTACAGCCTATTCAATTTGAAGCACGTATCGGCAAACCCGCAAAGGCTGCAGGCTTGAAATTCAGCTGCGTTACAGAGCTATTAAATTCCACCATGATGCAAGTTACGGGCTGGAGAAGCAAACCCGTAAACCATTCGTGTGCACGTTGGATGTGCCGCCGTGAACATGATCAATTAGTCAGACCTGTGGTTATGTATTTAGACAGAGCCAATGTCAAATGAGATCGTCATCATTACGTCACTGAAAAATGGAGGTTAGATTTCAAAGGCTTACGGGTCTCAATTACGAGTTTCAATCAGATCCGCATTCCAGAAATAACGCAATATTAATAAATCAGTAAACATGATATTCAAGTCCATGCGAGTTCCATTAAATGTATTAACACATTGATTGCTGGGATCAATATATCACAGAAATTAAACATAAAATAATGTATTTTATATTGCAGATTTGCAAACTTGAGAATGCTGTGTTATTGATTAGAATACCTAACATCACTTTCCCTTTAATTATAAGTACAGTAGTGTGTGTATATTTGCATTTACAGTGCTACGGATAGGACTTTAACCTTGCGGGTCCTCTCTAGTACGCGTTGGCTTTTTGGCTCCATTTTCGGCCAGTGGATTTAATAGGGCTGTTAGTATACAACATTTAAGTGCCTTCCAACTACTTCACATTGTATCTTTTGTCTTAAAGGAATTTGGAAGAGGGATAGTATCTATGTATCATATCTACTTACTTTTATGTACTTTATTTTATTAAAAAGTAATTAAAAGCTCTGTTTTTACAGCCTAAAATAATACAAATATTTAGAACTGTGTGTGCAGTGTCTCATACTAACCATTAGAGACCACCTCATCAACATTCGGTAACATGCTGCTCAAATATGCTCTCTGATAGGCTAGGACACTAAACTGCACATCCAGCCCTACAGTGTCTATGACTGCATACATTGCAGTGGGCAGATCCATTAAAGGACTATTTGTTTGATTTTAGGCAGTAAAAACAAAGCTTTTAAGCTCTTCTTAATAAAACAGTACAGGTATATTATATACCTAGTAAAATCCATAAAACTTGCATATCCCTTTTACCTTCCTAGCGGTAATCCCCTCAGCACACCATTGCTCCTCTCCATCTTCCTCCTCCCCATCTTCCTCCTCCTCCCCCATCTTGCTCATTCATCCTTATGCTCCATCTTGCTCTTTCATCCTTATGCTTCCTCCTTCCCCCCTCTCACCTCTAACTTCTCACGTCTTCTTATTAGCCTCCGATCAGCTCCTGCTGCTGATCGGAGGCCCGCAGCCCGTCTTATGCCTTTCCCTGGAATCGGTATATGCTAATGAAGTCACAAGCGCGTCATGTCATTAGCATAGGCCGGTTCAAGAGACAGGCATAAGACGTGCTGCGGGCCTCCGATCAGCAGCAAGAGCGAAGAGAGGGGGGAAGGGAGGGAGGGAAGAGGATAAGGGGGGATGAGGGGGGGAGAAGAAGATGAGGCGGAATGAGGGGGGAAGAGGAGGATGAGAGGGTAAAGGAAGGTGAAGGAGGAAAAGAGCGAAGAGGAGTGTGAGGGGAAGGAGGAGTGTGAGGGGGAAGAGGAGGGAGAGGGGGAAGATGAGGGATAGGGGGAATGAGGGGGAAGAGGAGGGGGAAAGATGGGGAAGAGGAGGGGGAAGAGGGGGTGAAGTGCGGGAAGAGGAGTATGAGGGGGGAGAGGAGGATGAGGGGAAGAGGAGAATGAGGGGGGAAGAGGAGGATGAGTGGGGAGAGGAGGATGAGGGGGGAGAGGAGGATGAGGGGGAAGAGGAGGATGAGGAGGATGAGGGGGGAAATGAGGAGGATGAGGGGGGGAAAGGAGGAGGGTGAGGGCGGAAAGGAGGATGAGGGGGAAAGATCAGGAGAATAAGGTGGAATGAGGAGTATAAGGGGGAAAGGGGGGAAATGTAGGCAGGCGGATAAGGGGGGAGAGGGGGGAAATGGAGGAGGAGGAGAAGAAGGATAAGGGTGAAGGAGAGGGTAAGGGGTAATGGTGTCTAAAGGCGGTATGATTATGTCAGTATTTTAGAATGTACCGCTTTAACATTCTAAATACTGAAATAATCATACCGCCAGGAGGGTTAATAAAAATAGGTTCAAAACATTTTTAAAAAATATTTGTATTATGTTGGAAATGTCTTACTTTTTCTAAAGTATACTTATTTTTATTTGGTGTAAAACAAAATGGTACATTAACATAGAACAATTTAGAAGTAAAAGCTTTTGGTAATATAGACCTGCTGCATGCATAATGACTGCATTAGTGGAGAAGGGGTTAATGACCATTCCCGGTTCTCACGTAGATGCACTTATCTCTGTTAAGTGAGTGAGATAAAGATCTCAACTGAATAACAATATCTTCACATATGCACTGAGAATCAACCAGAGCTGTAGTGGGTGCCATTTAGATTCCTATTTGTGTCGCCCCTACTGAGATAACTGCTCACTTTAGTTTTTTCACTCTTTTATTGTATTATATTATTGTCTATGGGCACTAAAAAAGTTGCTGTGAGAAAATATTACTCATGTAATGGAAATAGGGCACAGTTTTACACAATAGGTTTTTACTAAAAGTTCGACTAATGATCACACATGCATATATTGTATTTTGTCATTCATACAGATACTTGTGCTTCATACAAAACAATGTACAATGCATCAGAAGTTATTCCTTAAAGGACCACTGTAATACCCCAACAAGAGGAACTACAGTGCCCTTCAAATTTGCCAAAAGCATACAAATAGAGACTTTTGGTTGAATGGCTGCTCTAATAGCGAGAGACATTTGAGAATCAACTAAACCCGTAAAGATTCCACATAGAGGACAATGTGTGATGAGAAACCAATTCAAGGAAGGTATTAAATGGATCAAAATTGGAGCATGATTTGGGACACACCATCAGGAGACAAAGGTTCATAAAAAATAATTTTGAAATGATAACCTAACAATTTATAGTATGAACTAGGAGAAGCTGAAAGACAGATTCAATATCCGTTTTCACTAACAAAGTCCCTTGCCCCACTTCCCAGATCAAAGTTATATGGTTTGGTGCTTCACTCCTTCTATGATAATTACGCAGAGTGGCTTCTATGTCTTCTAGCATGCTTATGCCAGGATTGTGACCTAAGCCTATGGGACCTACAAAAATGTCTGGAAGGGCTCCTAACCTCTCTCTGTCATGTTCCTGTGCGAAGGGTAGTGGTTGTATCTCATATTCTGAAGATGTCCTGTGGTGAAATAGTACAAAGTCCTTACTTCTGGCCAAACTATTGCCCATGCTTACCTTCCTTAGGGACCATAAGAACAACCTTACTTATGTACAGGCTGGCTCGTCTGTGGTGGATCAGTCGTTGTGACTCTTTAGGCCCAAGAGTCCATGATTGCAGAAAATGGAAGGTGGGATTGTGTAAAAGGAGGATCTGCTTCTCTGTACTGAGTGCAGGAAGACACAAGGTGGTTTATATACTTGTCCATATCTCACACTGTACCTAATTCATGATCCATGCCAACAATTAGATTGTAGGGGATTATATGCAATAAGGCAGCAGTCAGTTTGGTGCTACACTTGAGTTGAGGATCCTACTGCAAACAGCTTCCAATGACACGTCATACAGTAATAAATATTCATTCAAAAGGAGAAGAGGTCCCTGCTCCTGAAAGCTTACATTCTAAACAAGATGGATAGTGATACAAAAGTAGTGGGCGAGATGAGTAACTAGTAGTTCTTGTGAGGCCGTGGAGGTGGCTGTGTGCCAGATTTAAGAATTAAACAGTAGGTCAGTTGATATCAAGTAGTATGTGTGAGCGCTATAGGAGATAGTCTTCCATGAAAGGTTGGTTTTAAAAGACCTCTTAAACACTAAGGAAGAGTCTGAACAGTGAGGTAGGACTTTCAAAAGGGTAGGAACAGCACAGCAGAAGTCTTGTAGGTGGGAGTGGGAGGAGATATTTAGAGAGGAAAATAGGAGCAGGTCTTGGGAAAACCAAAGGAGGTTGTTTGGGGTGTAATAAGATAAGAGCAGAGATATGGAAAGCATACATGCAGAAGCAGTGAGGGCTTGGATGTGAGAGTGAAGATTTTAAATTTCTGTAGGTATGGAGAGCCAATGGATATACTAACAGAGAGGGCTGCAGTGGAGGAGGAATGTGAGTAAGGTGGATGAGTGAGGAGGCATTTATGATAGATCAAAGTGGGGATAGTAGGTTCATGGGAAGACCAGTAAAGAACAAATTGTTGTAAACAAGGCGAAACAAGATGAATGCTTGTATTAGAATATTTTTAGCGTCTTGTGTAAGAAAGTGTTGACTTACTGATATGTTCCTTAAGTGGAATCATCAGAATTTAGCTAAACACTGGATTTGTGACTTGAGGGAATATGCAGGGTATAGAATAACTCCAGCCTGAGAGCTGTGAGTGATGACTGAGTTCTCAACAGTAAGGAAGATATTGGGTGTGGGGGTCTAGAGGGAGGTATTGAGTTTAAGTAATTTGAGGACATCCATGAATAGTTTTCGTGTAAACAGGTTGTGACTTGGGATTGTATGGAGGGTGATAAATCTGGCGAGGACAGGTACATAATATATATTCTACAATATTGTGCATTGCTTCATAACAATAAATATATAAAAGTGATATTATTAAGATGAAAATGCAGTTGCAATAATTTTTTAGTTTCTGGTTTCTGGTTCTGTCCATAGTGATATTTTTCTTCTGAAATGTTTCTACTATTTTAATAGGAATAAAAATATGGTCTACCTGTAACTTGTAGAACTAATTCCTGATACTTAAATGAATAGCAAGAAGGAATTGTGATAAGGTCTCTCTTGACTAGCAGATGGCATATCTTTCATTACAGTAAGACAATACTGTACACAAGAGAGTGAGCGCTTTGCTGTGCCCTGCCACCTCCATGGAGGCACATTCTCTTTTTCTTTCACAATGGACCCTTTGAAAAGCTATTTCTGTAGATGTTGTTATAGCAATGGGATTTTTTGTACAAAAGCTGTTTAGTTAAAATGCCAAATCCAGTTGTTGCTAAGATTAGTATTTCTTAGGCTTGGCACTGTATCTAGCATCTCTTTGGGCAGCTAAATATTTTTGCTTATTTAGTTAGGCTTTACCATGTGCTTGGGATGTAATCTGTAATCTTTCTGGGTGTTTATTCATCATTGAGAATCAGTAAAAGAGAATGGAATATTGGTATTTAAAACAAACATTACAATATCAATGTAGAAACAATATTAGAGAGGTAGTGATTTAAGTATGGGCTCAATCAGTTAGGAGCTTTAAAATCCCAACTCTCCCACTCCTTCCTCCATTGAATCATACGATAACCACAACCACTTTAGCTCCAGCTATCAGGAAATGAAGACGGGCAAGATTCAACTGTTTATACCCAATGGTTGCAAACATTAAGACGTTGTCTAAAATACTTTTTATGCTCAAAGCTTCTACAGCTTCAAATATTGTTATTGTAGATTGTTCTAAACTTCAGTCCCATAATTACAGAATGTCTTTTTGAAGAACTAGAATTGATAATTGATAAGATATCTTATAAACCTAAAATAATAATAATACAGTAGACTCTCAGTTAACCAGAAATCAAGCAACCAGAAAAAAATTAATACTGTACTTTAAATACAAATAAAAATGTATGTGGCTCAACAAATGCCAGGAGCCACGTTACCATGCCACAAAATGCTTAGAGGCACCTAGATTTAATCCACTGTACATCTCTGCAATTCAGTGTTATCTGGAAGCAGACAGGCATGAGTGACTGAGCCAGGGCAGTGTTGGCAGTGTTGGCGTTACATTCCCTGGGTTCAGCACCACATCCTCCAGCCAAATGCACCTGTGTGTAAGTGAGGAGTGAAATCTGCTGCTGCTAGAACAGCCCTCACTGACAAATATACTTAGCAGAGCATCCTATGTGCAGCTAATCTAGGCCTCTTTTAATAGTGACTCTCCAGCAAACAGGAACTACTTTTATCTGGCATCTACTAATCTCCATGGGTGCCGGTTAACTAAGAGTCTACTGTATTATTATTTTCTATAATAATATTAATAATAAAAATATAATAGCTCTTTTCCTACTAAAAAAGGCAAATTTGCACACAGACAAGTTTAGGTTCATAATAGACTAATCTTTTTATTATTTTAAATAAAGCTAAAAAAAATCAATATCCATTAGATGTTAATAAAGAGTAGCGTATAATTTGACTAGTAGCTTCAGATACAGACTCACGGCTGAGATATTGGATAAACAGCACAAAATGGCATCCAGTTTAGCGGTCAAACAAATAATAGTTATAAGATCATTAAAGTACAACACGGACATACAGTATGTGTAATCTGTATGGGTATAATCAAGGATTAAGTGTAAAATCATAAATAGTATAATAGAAATAAACAAAACTGCAAATTACTGCTCTCAAAACTCTCCTACTCTCTATCTATAAGCAACCTCCAACTCCGGAACCTGCGTGCTACTTTGGAAGAAAATACAACACAGTCAAAGCATGGACAGGTGGAACGCAACTTTATAATATCCCTCTGTCAATCATCTGTGACTAGACCGCTTTCTATTGACTGAGAGGCCTGTCTCGCATTATTTTATACCGTATTTGGATCGTAACAGCCAATTGCATCTCTGCCAGCCCATTACCAGTTTGCAGCCGTGAGAGGGCTTTTTGGTTTTAAGGCCTTTGACCCATAACTCGCACCCTTGCTCAATTGAATAGCTCCAGATTTGGAGACGAACGGGAGCCCGCAGCACGCCCAAAGACATATGGCCTACATCCCGCAAGATGCGGGCTTGCAATTGGATCGGACACCAGGGACGGATCCAAAACTGGTCTCCTTCTACATGCTTCGCAAAATACACAAAGGGGGAAAACTTGGAAGAGTAGAAAACATTTTTAAAATACAAAGCTACCTCCAAGACACTAGAAGCTGTTGGTCCCAGCCCAGGTAGAACCATCCTGGCCTCAATGGATGTGGAATTCCTATATAAAAACTGTAACCTATTGGCCACATTCCAGGCAGAACAATTCTTGCCTCGATGGATGCAGAATACCTAAATAAAAACATTGCACACAAAGATGGCCTAGCTGCAAATCAGAAATACCGGGAGCAATAAAACATAACCACAGCACTGGTGACTCAGCTCATAAATTTCATATACACAACTACTTCACATTTGAACAAAAATTCTTCTTGCAGAAGATGGAAGGCGACGATGGGTACAGACATGCCATCATAATATAACATATTCTTGGCGAAACTGCCATACAAAGCACCTAGTCTATCTTTGCTACTTAGATGGCATTTTTTTTCATCTTTACTGTCTGTCGAGAGAAACTCTTGGAGTTTCAAAAAAACATGAAGTCTACCCCACTCTTAATTTTAAACTAAACTATACTCCCACTCATTTGGACACTGCTATCAGTATAAATAACATCTAAATTCAGACATCCCTATCAGACTGACTTCTCCCAGAAATAATAGTTTCCATCCTAGACACGCAAAGAACTACCGTATTAGTCAGAATATAAGCCACACCCGAATATAAGCCGCACTCGTATATAAGCCGCACCCGTAAAATTCAAGGGGAAAAAATAGAAAAAAGATAGAACTTAAATATAAGCCGCCCCCTTACAAAGAGAGAGGGAGAAAAAGAGAGAAAAGACTCTCTCCATGTGATCAACCATTGCAAGAAACAGGCTTTCTAATTAGTACTGTAGCTTCTTTTGCAGGTTACAGGCCTTACAGGATGTTAGAATCACTAAAACCGTAAATCACTATTCAATTGCTACAATACCGCAGTCTCAAGCGCGCAAATCGGCACCCTTAACTCGCAATCGCGCAAATCGGCAGTAATTTTACGTTCGCGAATAGAAGCCGCACACATAACTCGCAAGCTCGCAAATCGGCAGTGATTTTTTTTTTTTACGGTCGCGAATATAAGCCGCACCCGTAACTCTCAAACTCAAAAATCGGAAAAAAGGGGCGGCTTATAATCGGACCAATACGGTATATTATTTACTGTGATGTCATCAGATATAATCAGATCTTTCTATACCTTAAGAGAGACTTTATTAACCAAGAATAAAATTCAAGGCTTACAGACACCCAGATAAAAAAAAGCCACCCACATTCTCAAATTAAAGTTCCTGGAGTACAAGAAGCCACAGAAAATAAACATTGTATCATTTGAGAAAACCAGGATCACCATCAGAAAACTTGGGGCTCAGTACAAATTTAATAGCCAGGGACCTTTTTTCCCAGACAAGTTTTTACTAAGAGCCTGTCTGGAAGCACATCATAGAGCTCAACTATATTTTGGAACAATATTTAGTAGTCAAATTGACTCCCAGAAAATACTTACCCCATCTATTTATCTATCTATTTATCTATCTATCTATCATTTTTCTATGTAAAATCGCATGACATACATGATGAATAAATGTTCATTTGGGGAGTCATTTAAGTAATAAAAACATTGCATTTTTGGTTCAGTGTCTATTATTTCAAATTAATGCTATTACAGGAGTTCCATGTTTCTAGTGTTAAAATTATAATTTTAACAAATAATAAAAGAATGGTTGTAGGAAATTAGCAGGTTTTTCAGAATTAAAGGCAAATCTAAGATTTTAACTTTTTCCGATCTAACACATGCTACTTGTATAAGAAACACACATTACATTGAGTGATTATATACACATAAAGATTTATTTTATTTAAAAACAAAACTTGTTTTCCACACCCCAGAGCTGCTTACATAGGTGCAGTGAACCTCCCAATGCATCTGGGTATGGATTTTATCTTTTTACTAACCTTCAAGCCAACAGCAGCTCAATGCAGAGATCTACAGAGTAGTGTCTGGCTCCTCTTGCCTCCTTGTGCAGGGGACTACACAGCTCATGATGCCTTCCTGCACAAACTGCCATCACTGATTGATACAATGTATTGGCAGCCTGTGATTGCCCAAAACAAATTAAGAATTTTATGCTAATCTTAAAAGGGATTTCTAGTGGTGTTTACAATCAACTGCTCGCAAACTCTATCAGATGCATTTATAATGCAGAAAACTTAAATATGCCTTTAAGGTGTGTGGCAACAAGACAGCCAGAAGCAAAAGTGTAGTGGTTATGGGCTAGTAGCACAAGATAATAAACAACATAATGAGCAATATACTGGTTTAGGCAGCTATACAATAAGAGTCATCCCTGGTAAATAAGTATGGAGCTGGGACCGAGAGAACTCTTGGACATATCAGGTTATTATTATTGTTTATTTCTAATGCACCCACATATTTCATAGAGCTTGTTCGTTGTGTTCAAGGCAAAACAATATTAACACATTGCAAAAATGGAGGGCCCTGTCTTTGAGCTTAGAATACAGTGTCCATAGTGCTTTCCCACAGTGCCATGCAAGATTGAAAACTTGCAAACGTACAACCTAAAGGGTTTGGGTGTAATCCAGGAGGATGATAGATGTATTGAGCATATTAAGGCTGAACTTGATTGGGTTCATTCAACAGGTGTGTTTTTAGTGAGGTTTTGAAGGATCTGAGGCAGGAGGATTTTCTAGTGGAGCGAGGCAGAAAGTTCCAGAGAATAGGGGCAGCACGAGAAAAGTCCTGAAGGCTGGAGTGATAGGAGGTGATAAGAGAGGAGGAAAGAAGGTTAATAGCTGAACAAAGAGGGCGGGTGGGGAAATATTTGGAAATGAGAGGATAGATATAAGGGGGTGCATTGTTGTTTAGGGCCTTGTAAGTTAGGGTCATGATTTACATTTTTATTCTGGAGGCTACTGGAAGGGAATGGAGTGATTGACAGATCTTAGTAAATACAACCTGTATGATAACATGGCACTGGAGAGTTTTATCAAGACATCTCCAACAGGTAAATGTTGTTAACGTGCCATACTTAGGGCCTCATTCTATTACGGCCGCAGCCGCTGCGGGGCCGCAAGGACCGGCCGCAAGCTTTACGGCTATTCTATTCCCCTACGGCCGGGGACTCCGGCAGGCTTGCGGCCGGCGCCTTGCTATCTCTTGCGGCCGCAGGCGCCGGAGGAAAGCCTTTGATCTAAAACGGCCGCAAGGAAATCGGCCGTAAGAAAAGCCTGGTTGCGATTCTATTGCACCGGGAACCCTGTCTGCAAGGCTAAAAACGAGCCGCAGCTTACTTGCAGCAAACAGGTCCCGCTAGCACCAATTAAGCACATAAAATAGCTCAAATAAAGCCATCCTGCACTTTGAGAAGACTATAAAGTGATATTCAGTGTTAGAAAAAAATAGCACATAATTACCCTATACTCAAATCCGTAAAATATTTTATTTTTAATATCCGTAAAATATCCATGTAAAAAGTCCCGAGTGCTTGGAGCACCTCAGACACGCCCACGCCGCAGCCGGAAAATAAACAGTTAATTTGAACTCGGGTTTGGGCAGATGTGCAAGCTTGAGAGTGGGTTACTTTTAATCCTCATGTCCCCCAATATGACCCCTAGCATTTACAGAGCTGTACAGTGCAGGCTTGAATTTATTTTTGCGTTTTTATATTTCTGAGATTACGGCCGGTTCCAAGATATGCGGCCGGCCGTAAGGGGAGATCCTTGCGGGGCCGTATAATAGAATCGCGAGTTAACTGAACCCACGCAAGGAATCGCAGCCTTACGGCAGATTTACGGCCGATAATAGAATGAGGCCCTTAGATTGCACGTGCCATCTAAGTATGTTCTTTGTTCCTTTATTGTATCTGTTGTAAAAATCTATTCACAGTGACATTAATTGTCCTTGCATCTCTCTGCAGTGATGTGATGTACTGAGTTTTGCAACATACTAGCAGTACAAATACAAGGTTTTTTTTGCTAATTTTATTTTTATATTTGCTAGTTTATTCTGCAACATTTATTTATTTATTTATTTTATAATGCATTTGCCATAAAAATATGCTGACTGCTATCATTTTACATGTCATCACTAGTAAAAAGAGAATGTATTTAAATGTCTAAAAAAAACTGCTATGGTCACAATTTTTCAATATGGTCTTTTGAATAACTAAACATGATGGAAATTATTCTAAAAAGTAATAAATAATGAAATTAATAAATACAAAGTAAATAAGCACAGCCTTTAAATGTTTCCCTTTTAAAGGCAAATATTACTTGCTTCAAACTGTCATTTTCTTTATTGGGCTGCTACTTTTGGTTTCTCTTTCATCAGGACACATCCTTGTAAACTAATGAGCTTTTTATTATTACTAGTGCAGTTATAGCTATCACTTTTCTGTTGTGCATAGAGAAGCTTCCTGTCCAAATTCAAAATCTCAAACCACCTAAAAAAGCATAACAGTGGAAACTAAAGTGGTAGATTCCACAGTATAATAATTGCATATTAAAATAATAAATTATAGGCTGAATTAAAAAAAAATGATATGTTACATTTATGACCACCGACTTGGGCATTTGAATATCATTTCGTCATCTAAAAACAATAATCTGAATTTACACAAAACACATTTTAAGTATTCCAATCTATTCATAGTACAACATTCTGGGGACTTTTTACTGTGCATTAATAAAATATAGGAGGAGATCTTTGCATTCCAACTAGGAAACTTCCTTGTCCACTTGGACACAGGTAGAGGTGTTAAAATAGATGCCAGTGTCTAAAGAATTATATAGAAGTATATATTGTTCCATCTGATTGAATAAAGTGTTGGCCAATAAAATTGAAAAATAATTTTGATTGGCTACAGTATGTATTAACAAATTAAATGCAGTGGTCTTCTCTAAATATATTTTTTATAAATTCTATTAGCCCTTGGAATTATTTTTAATAGAAGTCGAAAATGGAGTATATAATTACGAAATGTACTCATTTTTGTAGCTGATTTGTATATAATAGTTAACAAACAAATGGTCCTTTGCAATCATTGTCACTGATAGTGGAAATCAGTGACTAGACTAATCAATGGACAGAGAAATAAAAAAGTGGTTAGCATTAAAGAGATAATGTTTTGGGACGGTGTGATTTACTTTTTGCAAGTAAAGTGTGATTATTTGCTGTGTGCACTAATTGTGTCACGGTGAGTAGGCAGAAGTTAATATAAACAGGGGAAGGGGCGAACTTGTGAGCTTGCGAACACTTCTAGTATAAGTGCACTTCTAGTATAAGTGTAGGAGTGTAAATAAAAGTAGGGAATTCAAAGAAAGCAAACTTATAGTGTAGAAAAGGGAAGAAAAAAAAGTTGTGTTTTTGTAGACAGTAATTATGAGTCAGTCCAGTGGCAACCTCGCTCAGTGTACATCCTGTCATATGTATACACTACTGAAACAGATGATCCAGGGTCCATACCTCTGTGGCAGGTGTGAGCATGTTCCTCTCTGGAAGCTCAAAATGGTGAACTGGAGAGGAGAATTGCAACATGATAATGCTATACTGGAAAGGGAGTTGGTGCTCACTGAGCACAGTTTAACTGAGCCTAGCATGGAGGGTGGAGATGCGACTAGTAAGGATGTCTAGAGAGGTAGCTGGGTTACAGTTACAATCTATTCAAACAGGATTATAAGTAGGAGTCAACATGGATTTATGAGCGATGGGTCATGTCAATCAAATGTAATTACTTTCTATGAGGATGTTAGTTGGAACCTGGATCAAGGCAACTCAGTGGATGTAGGCCTTTTGGATTTTGCAAAGGCTTTTGATACAGTGCCACATGGACGACTATTGTGCAAACTAAGGGATACAGGAATTGCAGTAAATATCTGCTCATGGATCGAGAGCTGGCTAAAAGACAGAAAGCAAAGGGTTGTGGTAAATGGAACATACTCCGATTGGACTAATGTGGTAAGTGGAGTTCCTTAGGGTTCAGTATTAGGTCCCCTCCTTTTTAACATATTTGTTAATGACTTAGAGGTGGGACTGGAAAGCAGTGTCTCCATTTTTGCTGATGACACGAAGTTGTGCAAGGTAATGAAATCAGATAATTGTGTACTTTCCCTCCAAAGGGATTTACATAAAATTGAGGAATGGGCATCTATATGGCAGATGATATTTAAGATGAATAATTGTTAAGATATGAATCTGGGAAGGAAAAATAGCCATGCAATGTTTAATCTTAATGGAGCAAATCAGATACTAAAAGGGATTTGGGAGTACTTGTGGACAACCACCTATGTAACAGTGCTCAATGTCAAGCAGTAGCTGCAAAGGCAAATAAAAAATTAGAAGTAAGGGAAGCAAACATAATTCTGCCACTATACAAATCCCTAGTATGCCCTCATTTGGAATATGGACTACAGTTTTGGGCACCACTTCATAAAAAGGAAATTTTAGAGCTGGAAAATGTACAGAGAAGGGCTAATAAGGGAATGGAGGGGCTAAGTTATGAAGAAAGACTAACCAAATTAAACTTGTTTTCTCTAGAAGAAAGGCGTCTAAGAGGAGATATGATTACATTATATAAATACATCAAGAGTCAGTCAGTTGAAAACCGAGAGGTTTTCAACTGACAAGAGAACATCCTTTGAGGTTAGAAGTAAAAAAGATTCCACCTTAAAGAAAGAAAAGGGTTCTTCACAGTAAGGGTGGTTAATCTGTGGAATTTTCTACCAAAGGAAGTGGTGATAGCTGATTCGATCGATAACTTTAAAAGGGGACTGCATATATGTTTTATTAAAAAGGGCATTCAGGGTAATCCTGGTTAATTAGAGAGAGTATTGATCCAGGGAGGAGTCCGATCGCCAGTATCTGGGGTCAGGAAGGAATTTTTTTTCCCTTTGAAAAGTTTGGCAAAGTTTCACTTGTTTTTTTTCTGCTTGCCTTCCTCTGGATCAATTAACAACTAATACCCTTATTGCAGATCAGAGGAGATCGTAAAAGCTAGAACTTGATGGACTGAAAGTCTTTTTTCATCCTCAGTTACTATGTAACTATGTAACTATGTAATATATATATTTTGTTATTAACTTTTATTTTTATCATGCCAACATATTCTGTAGCTCTGTACAGGGGATAAGAACAGGAAAAATACAATATTAAACTTCAGAAAGTGAAGGGCCCCGTAAATCAAGCTGCGGCCCGTAAATATGTCATCCACGAACATGAAAATTTGAATTACCTGCCACATTCTAAAGCTCCCCACCATTGTCAACCTGGGTTCAGTTCCAGTCATTGAACCAAGAGGTCACACCATCCTGAAGCCATGCAGGGTTGCGCAGGGTCAATACTTGGATGGGGGACCACTGGAGAAGGAACTGGCAACCCACTTCTATATTTCTGTCATGAATACCAAGTGGATCAGCATGCCCATGTGTGTTACAGTCCATGAGGTCACGGAGAGTGGGAAAAGACTGACCGACACAAAAAAAAGATATTTATTAAGCGGAGAACAAAATGTTACTGAGAAATCTGCAGTAATTCAGAGAGATCCTATAAACCAGATTACTAGATTTCTTTAAAAAATATTGTAAGAATGATTTTGCATTACATTGCTCAATTTGATCATTTTATAAAAATTTTTGTTGTAAACATTATGGTAAATAAGTGTATGTATACCAGTAGAGAAGAGGGGAAGGGAATACAGCGCACAACCTCCTAGTGCAGATTGAATATAATAAAACAACAAAGCAAGCAGATAATAAGAGGCTGGTACACTTACATGTCAGAACCCCATCAAATGAGGTATGTAGCATGTCTCACGGGAACGCTTCCTTTGGATATTCCACAGGATTCCCGATCCATACAACAAGGTACAGTCGAATCCCGGTTAACCAACACTCAACTCTCAAGCAACCGGCACCAGCATCAATTCCCCATTTTAAAGAAACTGCCTCTAAGCCGGCATAACCCGCACTATCTGGAGTTCAAGACTGGGGGGAACAAAAATGCTAACTTTTTTTTCTAATTGTTTTACGTAGGCTTAGATGGCCCAATTTAGGTGCTAATGCCTTTTTTTAAAGGCATTTTGAGGGTTTTTGGGGGGTTTAAGGGTCGTTTAGACCCTTAAATTTGGGGACTCCCGATTAACCGGCAACTACAGTTATCCAACAATAGGAAGTCCCCATAGGTGCCGGGTAGCGGGGGTTTTACTGTAGTAAATCCTGCCGATGTTACCCCGATTTTGAGAGTAGTGGTTCTTTAAACTGAGACTGTATGTGTTGCTGAAAACCGTATATGCCAAAGTATTTATGTAAACACTGCTATGTGGAGATATGCATACCTTAAGGGTAATAACCCACCATAGGTAGCTGCAGGTATATAGGCAGATGAACACTTTTAGGCTTGTAACGGTATCAAACCAGTCGTTTATTAGAAACAATATACATACAGAAGTATAAAACATAAATGAATAAATCATAAAACAAATGTATCTAACATATAAAAAAGCTAATAAAACACAACCCAAGTGTATGTATACCATGATATCCATGAACATGAGGATACTATAAACTGCAAATATGATAATAACAACGTGGTTTTTGAGAACAAGATATGATATTACAATAGTCAGTTACTTTGAAATCTATTTAATGTGCAATGAAAAAATATATTGGGCCCCCTATTGGAACTTCTCTACACAAGGTAGGTGCCTGTAGGGGACAATAGGAAAAAAAAAAACAATATATGTAATTGGTCAGATCTGCCCTAGGATGACCAGATCACCTTCACATGAAAAGAATTAAAGGCAAAAACTCAAATATTTTGTTTAAAGCTTACAGCCTTATTGAATTGCGTTCCGGCCAATTGAATAGGGCTCTATACAAGCACAGAGCATATTTTTTTACAAAAGTTTTTAGTTAGTGAAGACCTTGCTTTTGGATAGAAGTTCACTAACTAAAAACTTCTTTAAAAAAATATGTTATGTGCTTATTTAGAGCCCGATTCAATTGGCCAAATTGCAACTGAATGAGGGCCTGTATGTATTTACGTAAAGGGAGGTGAAGCTTCCTCACATAATAGTCATAGACGGTGATCCTGTTAAATAAAAGTATTAATTTACTAAGTAGGATTGAAGGGCGGATATTATAAAATGTGCAGACAGTAAAAGTTTTGTATACATCACAACCTGGGAAGTATATATATATATTATACAATTATGGAAGAAATTAAACTTTAAACCAAACATAGGCCAATAAAGGTAACCACATATTTCTGAGATGCATACAAAAATACTGAATTTATTTTACATTAAAATATGAAAATCTACAGAATTACTTTGTATAACTATTTTTACTGGTAACACAACCATCATTTGCATTTCACTACCCATAATTCTTTGCTCCAGTTAAAGCATTATATGCATAGCCATTCTGTGAGAAGACCTGTCTGCTGACTTATTTGGGACACACAAATGTGCTTATTTCCTTATTAAACATTTTTAAGAGCAGTAGTGTCCTTATTCGGATTTTATAAAAGAGGCCTAGCAGGCATATTTTGCTCATACCCATTTATAATGCAGTTTAACATTCCTGTACCACTTGATGTTTGGGAATAGTGCCACAAGCAAAAAACGAAAAAAAAAAAAAAAAAACGTCCATGAAACTTGTTTCTGTTTGTTGATACATAGCTCCACAGAGACTTTGTGGAGTACATAAAAGCGCCATTATTCAACGCTATGATAATGCTTTTGTCTGGAAGCAGTTCTGCTACTTTTTCTCTTTTGTAAGAAATTTACTGCTAAATGACCCATTCGTGCTACTTGCTTTTTAGCTGAAAATGCAAAATACTTATTTTTTTCATAGACAGAAGAGGACAACTCTGTATAAAGTGTGGTCTCAAGACAAAATACTAATTATTATTATTATTATCCTTTATTTGTAACACGTAAGCATGTTTCGTAGCGTTATACAGAGGTTAGGTACAAGGCAATATTAACACATTGCAAAAGAATGGAGGGTCCTGTCTTTGAGATTTAAATCTAACATACATACAGCCCTATTAAATTCGAAGCCCGCGGGCTTGAAATTTGGCTGTGTTACAGAGCTATTAAAATCAACCATGCCCTGAGTTATGGGCCAGAGACGCAAACCCGTAAATCATTCTTGCGCACGTTGCATGTGCGGCCGTGAACATGATCAATTAGTCAAACCTGTAGTTACGGGTTTAAACGGCGCCAAAGGCAAATGAGATCGTCATCATTACGTCACTAAAAATTGGAGGTTAGATTTCAAAGCCTTACGGGTCTCAATTACGAGTTTCAATCAAACCCACATTCCAGAAATTATGCAATATTGGTAAATCAGTAAATATGATATTCTAGTCCATGCAATTTCCAATATATGTATTAACACATTGATTGCCGGCATCGATATAACACGGAAATTTAACAGAAATAAAAGTATTTTATATTGCAGATTTGTGAGCCTGAGGATGTTGTGCTATTCATTTTAATACCTAACATCACTTTCCCTTTAATTATAAGTACAGTAGTACATTTGCATTTACAGTGCTACGGATAGGAATTAAATCCTTTAGCAGTTCCTCTCTAGTACCCATTGGCTTTTTGGCTCCATTTGCGGGATACAGGCTTTATCGCCAGGGCGTCTTTGGAAACCTGTTGCAATTTAATAGCGTGATTGGAAAGTAACACAAGTCGTTGGCGGGTTGCTTTACGGGGACGATTTATTAGCCTTAAGTCTTACTGGCTATGTTACATGCTATGCTTTTACACATTCAGGGAATTTAATAGTGCTGATAGGCCCCTATTTAATTGTCCAAATCGCAATTACTTGCAACCCTAATGGAGCCTGTTTATGTTACTGATACTAATGTGACTACATTTTGCTACTCACATTCCAATTGTGAGTTACAGACTCAAAATAGCTGCGGTTGTCAAAAATTTAACCCCGTCCTATCTCATCCTTTGATGTTTCAAGCCCGTAAATGTTACCAGTGCTAAAGACGCAAAATCCATATGTAATTACAACAATTCAACAAGCCCGCAATTGCCTTTAAACCCATAAATGGCAAATGTATCAAAAAATTCTACGAGTATTAGATAGGACTCGCAAGTGGGTTAAACACCTGTTCGTAACACTGCAAAAGCAAATAAACACACAATACTGTACTTAAATACAGGGACATGAATAAAAGGCATTAGAAATAATTACACAACAGTCTCAAGCTCACATATCTGCAATAAAAAATGATTTTTTAATAGACGCAGCAGTCTATTGCCACCCCTGGGGTTTGCAGGAACATGTTCCACTGCTTGCACGTGAATTCCCGCAGTATCTCCTCCATGTTTCGTTACAATGTGGGAAGAGAACCCGTTGGTTAGGGTTCCCCTGCCCACATTGTACAGAGTTTTTAGGGACCTTTTGGTATGGCGTACATACTGGAGGAGACACTTGCAGGTTATAACATACACCACATTCTCCGATTTACATGTACTCCTATCCTTAATCTTACAAGTAATATGTTTGCTAGATGATGTTACCGCTCCTTTGTTGGAGTTTTTAAAAATGGGCATGTGACACAATTCTTAACACAACATTTATATTTGTCCTTTACCTGACTTGATTTTAACTTGCTCGGAGCCAGTTTGGATTTTAAATTAAAATTCCTCCTGAACGTAATGGTTGGGGAGGCAATATCTCTTGGCCAAAACACCTTTATTACTTTTCGTATTTCTGGAGCTGCCGAGTTATATTTTATCAAGAAGCGAGTTCCAGCCCCCATATCTGATTTATTACTC
Organism: Discoglossus pictus; assembly: GCA_027410445.1. Classification (NCBI taxonomy): domain Eukaryota; kingdom Metazoa; phylum Chordata; class Amphibia; order Anura; family Alytidae; genus Discoglossus; species Discoglossus pictus. The sequence continues at coordinate 31,960,996 of CM050166.1, read as the reverse complement.
TCTATCATTCTTGGATCATTCTTGTTTTTCAGCATATAGGCCCTATCTAGGTTTCTTGCCTTTAGCCTGGCTTGATTTACTAAATGTGGATTGTACCCCTTGGCCAGAAATTTTCCAGCTGAAAGTACTGCTTTCCCGGTCAAAATCTACCAGATCAGTACAATTCCTCCTAATTCTCAGGAATTGTACAAATTGGATATTATTGATCCACATGTCGTCATGACAACTGGTGGCATCAAGATACCCATTTGTGTCTGTGGGTTTGCAAAATAGTCTAGTAGATATACCCTCTGTCTTACCTCTCAAAACTACATCTAAGAAATATATTTTAAATTCATTAGAGTTGATTTAATAAAAAAATGTTTTTTTTTTCTTCCTTCACAGAGTTTTCCCATATGATGATTATATCTATATCGCCTATAGAAGATGGTCCTAGCAGAATAGGGGTTATTGGTCCAAATGTATCTGTCCTCCTACAGTGGGGGGGAGGGACTATATAGAAGTATTGGGGTAAATAGGGTAGAGAGGGAAAGGGATGAATTAGTTACCCATGAGGGGGGGGGGGGAAAGGGGGAGGGTTACAATAGAAAGTAGGGAGGTATTAATAGGGGCCTCAAATACAGTGGCAGGCACTTCACAACAGCAGAGCCATAGCAACATAAAGTGTATGATTGCTAACTCAAGAAGTTTGCCTGGGAAAATGGATGAGCTAGAAATATTAGCAGTACAAGAAAAATGGGGCTTAATAGGCATAACGGAAACATGGTGGGGTGAATCTCATGACTGGACTGTTAATCTGGATGGTTATAACCTATTTAGGAAAGATAGGGGAAATGGTAAAAGAGGAGGAGGGATCTGTCTTTATGTTAAGCCTGAATTTAAGCCTATAGTCAGAGAAGATATTTATGCTGGCACTAACGGCATCATTGAATCCTTGTGGGTTGAGCTAAATAATGGAGGAGCTAATTCTAAACGCATATTGGTGGGAGTATGCTATAAACCCCCAAATATAGCTGAAAGTGAGGAAATACAATTATTGTTACAGATTGGAAATGCAGCTAAGCATGGGCAAGTTCTAATAATGGGAGACTTTAACTACCCTGATATAAACTGGATAAATGAGACCAGCAGCTCAGCTAAGGGGAGCAGGTTCTTGAGTACACTCAGGGATCATTATCTGGCCCAGGTAATACAAGAACCTACTAGAAATGGGGCCATCTTGGATTTAGTCATCACAAGTAATATTGATATAATATCAAATGTAAAAATAGGGGAACCCTTGGGGAACAGTGATCACAACACAGTATCATTTGAGATTGAATACAAAAAACAGAGTTGTAAGGGGCCAACAAAAGCTCTAAATTTTAAAAGGGCTAACTTTAATGGGCTACGGGCAGCAATACAACATATAGACTGGGACAAAGAACTTACAGGGAAGAATACTGAAAATAAATGGACAACATTCAAATCCTTACTAAATAAACATACTCATCAGCATGTACCATGTGGAAATAAAATGAATAGGAGTAAATCACATCCCATGTGGCTTAACAATGACTTAAAGATCATGATGAGGAAAAAGAAATATGCATTTAAATTATACAAGAAGGAGGGAACAGAGGCAGCTTTATGTGACTATAAGGAAATCAACAAGTCTTGCAAAAGGGCTATTAGACTGGCTAAAATAGAAAATGAGAAGTCAGTTGCAATGGAAAGTAAGACTAACCCTAAAATATTTTTTAAATATATTAATGGGAAGAAGGCCAGGAAGGAATCGGTAGGACCATTACAATGTGACACAGGCCATCTGATAATTAGTGACCAGGAAAAGGCAGATGAGCTAAATAGGTTCTTTTCGTCGGTTTACACAAGGGAGGTACCAGTGGTTGGGACACCGCAACATAATGGGGCTACACTACCTTTACTAAATAATTGGTTAACGCAGGAAGAAATACAAAAGAGGTTGGAGAAAATAAATGTTAATAAAGCCCCAGGTCCTGATGGAATACATCCAAGGGTACTGAGGGAGCTGGGTTCTGTAATAGCCAAACCATTACATCTAATCTTTCAAGACTCACTCACTACAGGGTCTCTACCAGATGACTGGAGAAAAGCAGAGGTGATACCTATATTTAAGAAGGGATCTAGAGCAAATACGGGGAATTATAGACCAGTGAGCCTCACTTCTGTAGTTTTTAGAAGGGTTAATAAGGGACAGAATACAAGAATATGTCTATTTGAACAGGATCATAGGTAGCAGTCAACATGGATTTATGAAGGAAAGGTCGTGTCAGACCAATCTAATTAGTTTTTATGAGGAGGTTAGTAGGAACTTGGATCAGGGCAACTCAGTGGATGTAGTCTTTTTAGATTTTTCAAAGGCATTTGATACAGTGCCACATGGAAGACTAGTGAGCAAACTAAGAGATACAGGAATTGCAGTAAATATCTGCTCATGGATCGAGAGCTGGCTAAAAGACAGGAAGCAAAGGGTTGTTGTAAATGGAACATACTCTGATTGGTCTATTGTGATAAGTGGGGTTCCTCAAGGTTCAGTATTAGGCCCTCTCCTTTTTAACATATTTATTAATGACATTGAAGTAGGACTCGAATGTAGTGTCTCAATTTTTGCTGATGACACTAAGTTGTTCAAGGTAATAAAATCAGATAATGATGTACTTTCCCTACAAAAGGATTTGCATAAATTAGAGAAATGGGCAGCTAAATGGCAGATGAGATTTAATACAAATAATTGTAAGGTTATGCATTTGGGAAGGAACAATAGCCAAGCAATCTATAATCTTAATGGAGCAAATCTAGGGGTATCAGATATTGAAAGGGATTTGGGAGTACTAGTGGACAACCACCTAGGTAACAGAGCTCAAAGCCAAGCAGCGGCTGCAAAGGCAAATAAAATATTTGCATGTATTAGGAAGGGTATAGAAGCCAGGGAAGAAGATATAATTCTGCCACTATACAAATCTCTAGTACGCCCTCATTTGGAATATGGAGTACAATTTTGGGCACCACCTCATAAAAAAGACATTTTAGAGCTGGAAAAAGTACAGAGAAGGGCTACAAAACTAATAAGGGGAATGGAGGGGCTAAGTTATGAAGAAAGACTAACAAAATTAAACTTATTTTCGCTAGAAAAAAGGCGTCTAAGAGGAGATATGATCACGTTATATAAATACATCCAGGGTCAATATAAGGCTTTGTCAAGTGAACTTTTTGTAGCAAGAGATTTTCAACTGACAAGACCACATCCTTTGAGGTTAGAGGAAAAAAGATTTCACCTTAAACAAAGAGAAGGGTTCTTCACAGTTAGGGTGGTTAAACTGTGGAATTCTCTACCAAAGGAGGTGGTGACAGCGAATTCGATAGAGAACTTCAAAAAGGGGTTAGATATATTTTTGAATAAAGAGGGCATTCAAGGCTATCCTAGATAACTAGCAAGGAATATTGATCCAGCGAGAAATTTGATCGCCAGTTTCTGGGGTCAGGAAGGAATTTTGCTTTTTTTTTCCCCTTATGAGACAATTGGCAAAGTTTCAATGTTTTTTTTTTTCTGTTTGCCTTCCTCTGGATCAATTAACAATTAACAATAATAATAAATAGTCCACATTAAAAACATCAATAGAGATCTAAAAAGGTTGAACTTGATGGACTAACTCTTTATTCATCCTCCAATACTATACTATTAATAATTATTTAATCAATAATTTAATTAATAAACAAACCGCATATTGCAGATCAGAGGAGATCTTAACAGGTTGAACTTGATGGACTGAAAGTCTTTTTTCAACCTTAATTACTATGGGCCTCATTCTATTATCGGCCGCAGCCGTTGCGGGGCCGCAAGGACCGGCCGCAAGCTATTCTGCTATTCTATTCCCCTCCGGCCGGGGCTTCCGGCAGGCTTGCGGCCGGTGCCTTGCTATCTCTTGCGGCCGCTCGCGCCGGAGGAAATCCTTTGATCTAAAACGGCCGCAAGGAAATCGGCCGTAAGAAAATCCTATTTGCAATTCAATTGCTCCGGGAAGACTCTCTGCAAGGCTAAAACCGAGCCGCAGCTTACTTGCAGGAAAGAGGTCCCGCTAGCACCAATTAAGCACGAAATATAGCCCAAATATAGCCATCCTGCACTATGAGAAGACTATAAAGTGATTTTAGGTGTTAGCAAAAATAGCACAACATTCCCCTATACTCAAATCCGTAAAATATATATTTTTTAATATATGTCAAATATCCATGTAAAAAGTCCAGAGTGCTTGGAGCACCTCAGATCCGCCCACGCTGCGGCCGGAAAATAAACAGTTAATTTAAACTCGGGTTTGGGCTGATGTGCAAGCTTGAGAGTGGGTTACTATTAATCCTCATGTCCCCCAATATGATCCCTAGCATTTACAGAGCTGTACAGTGCAGGCTTGAATTTAATTTTGAGTTTTAAGTTTTCAGAGCTTACGGCCGGTAGCAAGATTTACGGCTGGCCGTAAGAGGAGATCCTTGCGGGGCCGTTTAATTGAATTGCAAGGTAACGGGACCCCGCAAGGAATCGCAGCCTTACGGCCGGTTTACGGCCGATAATAGAATGAGGCCCTATGTAACTATGTAACTATGTAACTATGTAATCCCATAAACAATTTTGCGAAACTAGGCGCTAATTTCGTCCCATTGCAGTTCCGGTAGTCGGTAAAAAAAAATTGCGTTCAAACAAAAAACAATTATGTTGGAACACATATTCTGAAATATTTTCGGTCAATGGACCTATACCGGCAAGGTGGATTGGACAAATGTTTATAGATCTTGGGTAGGTGATAAAATATGTTCGTTTTGGGGTATGGAGTACTTAAATACAAAAACTCTCTCTGATTAAGTATCCCTTTGTCTCTAGCTTCCGATATTAATGTATAAGGGGAGAAAAATGGTGGTCGGATCACCCCTCAGCTGAGTATATGTGCTCTCGTCCCTAAGGATATTATATGCTTTTGATATGTAAGTATCTCGATCCTGGAGGACTATACCCCCTTTGTCTGCCTGTCTTATAATTACTGATGGATCATTCTTAAGGTCTATTAGGGCTTTCTTATAGTGTTGGTAAGGTTGGATCTGGATTTAACAAAATTCGTGGTCCCTATCTGTTCAAATCTATCCATAACCAGTTTTTGAAAAACAGGAATAAAATATCCCTGTGACTACAATGGATAGAATACTGATTTAGGTTTACACCCAGTATGCACTATACTGGGCTCATCAAATTCTTTCACTAGGTCATCTATCTCTCTCTTTATAATCAGATCCACAACGGCGGATTCACCAGTAGTATTGGTGGCCCGGCCACTCATGGCTAGATCCTCAGGAGAGAGCAGAGCCTGTAGATCACAGATATCCAAGTCACACTTCTAACTATCATTACTCTCTGCTTGACCTATGCCTACCCTGTCTTTTTCCTTCTTGAGAAAATGTTGTTTAAGGGTTAATTGCCTCATATATTTGTTTAGATCAATGAAAAGATCGAACATATTAGGTTCAGAATCAGGGGCGAAAGAAAGGCCCTTTCTCAGGATATTCATTTCTTGGACCGTCAATTCTTTCTTAGATAAGTTGAAAATCTTTATTGTCCCATTTTGTTTTTTTTTGTCTTTTTATATTGGCACATTCTCCCTCCTCTGCAACCACTTCTTCTCCTACTTAGAGCGATGACGTCATCGCGTAATGCCATACTTGAGATCAGGGAGAGTGTCACACTACACAGAGATGTACTGGTGTTGTCGCGCTGCACAGCGTGATGACGTCATTACGTAAAGCCACATACCAGCATGGCTCCCGGAGGTCTGGGTGATTGGGGTTAGTATGGAGGACTATAAGAGACTTGCTGGACTCTGGGGAAACCTATCCATTACTGTGAGTTACATGTGGGAATTCACACAGTTTAATGTTTATGTTTTCATGTTTTCACTGAGGAAGCCCTGTTAAAGTGAGAAACGCATTTGATACTACACTATATGTAAAGTGGACACTACATACTAAGACTTTTTTTAAATTCTGGAGTGGACCCTTTAATTTTTTGGTACTGCTGTCTATATGCTGGTATCCATACATGGATATGTCATCCTGAATACATTTTATTTCCAAATATTTTGGAGTTACTTGAGCAGTGTATGTACATCTACACCATCATTTCTAAATAATTTTGGGCTAGCTGCTGTCTTTCTACATGCCCTCTTGCCCATGTGGATGAAGTGTCAGTCTCTGTAGTGTGTCCATCAGTCACTACAAGAATACTCTATAAAGGAGTTGGAGGAGACTACCGTACAAGGACTTGTTGTATATAGTACCAGAGCGTTCCTTGGGAGGCCTATTCCATACTTCATATATTTGAGGTTGTAAAACGTGAGTGGATTGATTTTATCTATTTTGGACCTGTCTGTGTATCATCTTATTTTACACTAGGAGGAGGCGCGCTTTCTTTCCCCCTCTCCCTTCTTATATTTTTGCACCCTTAGAACATTATGTTAAAAGCTACATTTTCATTTTTGCCACTTATGTACCATCATAAATATTTATAGAGCTGATTAACTGCATATACACATTGATGATAGAATGATTAATGGATTAAAATATTTGAAGGACAGTTTGTCCTGCACAAGAATAGATTTGAGTTGGTCTCTTGGAGCAAAGACATATATTTATCAAGTAGGTATAAAAATGGGAATACGTTGGGAAAAGTGGGGTTAAAAAAAAAAATACTTTTCCTTCCTACATTTTAAATGGGAGCTATTTATCAAGTAGGGATAAAAGCACCATTTTGTGGTTTTATAAGGGGCTCTGTAAAAAGTTAGGTAGGGCTTGATTTATAAAAATATTATTTTTTGCTGTGTATTTCAACAATTAGGGCACTCATCTGGGGTGGGCCCAGTGCTGTGTAATGTTTTTTTTTTTTTTTTTTAATTTAGGAGCCCCCTGGAGCTTCCACACCCGACCCAATATGCCAGTACAACCCAAGCCCCCCCCCCCCGTGCCTCCTTGGCTGAGCCCCCCTCAGTCTGAATCTCCACGAGGTAGCAGTATGGAGCAGTTCAGCACACTGGGGATGTATATCAGATAAGAAAGTAAGAGAGCAAGGGATGCAAAGTGGCAGCAAAGTACAGGGGATAGGTTCAGTGAGGGAGAAAGAAAGGAGATAGGGATGGGTGCTATGTGAGGTGGGTGATGAGAGGGGTTGGATGCTGTTGTTCATGCATGGATACTGAGAGAGGATTATTTATATATATATATATATATATATATATATTGCAAAGGGGTCTTGGGGTTGAACAGCAATGGGTATGGGTCTTTGGGAGGGACACTTAGTGAGTTGGGGGCCGGCGCAATAAATATTTTAGAACGCTCACTTTGGTGGTGGGGGCAATTTTTTTTGCAATTAAATGAATATGAAGTTATCACCAGATAGTAAGTCCTCACAGTCCTCTTTTTATGGGACCCCACACAGTGTATTCCTCCTGATGGCAGACCTGTTGTTATCATGGTGATGAAAATGTAATTATCAGGTCTGCTCTGCTCCCTGGAAGACTTTCCATGTCTCTGTACAATAAACTTACAGGAGCAACTAAAATGTAATTCATACAGTAGTGTGCAAACATTTCCACAGTTTACTCAGGGTGGAGCAGGTCTACTCTATTTATAGTTGTGAGACAGTCAAAACCTTGAAACATTTCCACAATTCAGTTCTGCATTTCTTTTTTTAGGCCTATGTTTCTTCCTAGGCCCCCGTGGCTCAGGCCTAAGGAAGCACATTTTTCATAGGGCAGCAGACTGCCAGTGCAGTACATTTAAATATTTTTGTATATGCACAGAAATGTGTATATGCAGTAATATTTCTTTCTATAAGGGTATTTATTCACTTTCTGTCATGCTGTATCTATACCTATACACATAATTTGAGCTAAATAAATTGGAAATTAGGAGCATCAAGTGCGGTGTGTGGGGTGGTCGGGGGACATCTAAATATCCTAGGGCAGCAAAAACCCTAAATACACCCATGCTTTTAGGTAATATTCAAAATCACAAAAATGAATGATAAATGAGATACAGATTTGTAAAAAAAATTGAATGTTCTTTATTCTGATTTTAGTTAGTCTTAAAGGGCATTGTTCCAACCTTTCTAACTTTTAAGTGGTAAATATTAGTAAAAACAACCAGTGAATTTATTTAAAATTTTGATTATTACAGCAAAAATAGCTTTACGGATGAGAAACGGCTCTAGAAACCAATAGAAAAACTTAACGTCATGATTATTATAATAAGTGAGAACAAGCACTATAACTGCTGTAAGAAGCCATTATATTTATATATGCATATACTGTATATAATTTTTTATTTATTCATATTTATTTAAATTAAATAGATGTGACAATTGTATTTCTAGATTTAATATATATAATTGTGTTTACACACACATGCACATATATATATATATATATATATATATATATATATATATAGAGAGAGAGAGAGAGAGAACATTTGTTCCCACTCCTCGTGGTTTCCTGATATGCATTAGCCCCTTGATTACTGGCGTTGTATGTTACCCTTGAGCTGTGGCGCTCAGCAATGAGTTTAAAACTATTTGTGAGTGGTCTTAAGTACATGTAATATTTCTTTCAGTTTTTTTGTAGTTACGGCACTGCCCTAGTTTGTGAGTGATCCTTAAAGTCTTATTAGCATAGGGGTTTGGTGTAAAAGTCTAACGGAGTAACTTGTAATCTTTTTTCACTGAAAAAATCAATGGAAAAGCTTACCATAATTTTTTTCTTTAGCTTGCCACCATCACTTGTAGCAGTTCTCTCACAATGTTTCGGTGATGGGTGATTAACATAGATAGGGAGATTTGCTTTGCCCTTAAACATGGTGTAATCTGCTATATAGGGTATTAGAATGTGGTCCATTGTGGTATAGCTGGACTTCTGCTGAGATTAAAGGTAAACAGTCTATTCAATTGTGATTTGGCCAATTGAATTGGGCTCTATATAAGCACAGAGCATATGTTTTTTACCGAAGATTTTAGTTAGTGAAGACCTTGCTTTTGGATAGAGGTTCACTAACTAAAAACTTCTGTAAAAAAATCATATGCTATGTGCTTATATAGAGCCCTATTCAATTGGCCAAATCGCAATTTAATAAGGCTACTAGATTGTAAGGCCCTCATTCAATTGCGATTTGGTCAATTGAATAGGGCTCTAAATAAGCACATAACATATTTTTTTAAAGACATTTTTAGTTAGTAAATATCTATCCAAAAGCAAGATTTTCACTAACTAAAAACTTCTTTAAAAAAATATGCTATGTGCTTATTTAGAGCCCTATTCAATTGGCCAAATGGCAATTGAATGAGGCCCTAAGTCTGCAAGTTCTTAATCTTGCAAGGTGCTTTGGGAAAGCTCTATGGACACTGGATTCTAAGCTCAAAGACAGGACCCTCCATCTCTTGCAATGTGTTAATATTGTTTTGCCTTGATCACAACGCATGTATAGCACTATGAAATATTATCGTTACAAATAAACGATAATAATAATAATAACAACACTGCAGCATTTAAACAAAGTAAAATAGTTTCAAATTAAAAAGTATCATCACCTTTTTTTACTTAATTTTCCTGTAGCAGAGTAGTATGAGTTTCAAACCCCTCAACTTGTACACGGCCTAAAATTTCAGTTTTAATCACTTGACATTATGTTTAAAACCTGTTTTTCTTGTCATATCTGACAAATTTGTGAGTTTCATAATAATTTTAAATATGCACCTCATTAGAACCTTTACCTCTGATTACATACTGCCATATTCTAAAAATTGCTCCTCTAAATGACACTTAATGAGCTTTTTGCTATATTGAAATATGTTGCATATTGTGAAGAGAACCTCTTGGAAAAAAAATGAGATGTTTTGAAGAACTGTGCTGGCTCTATTGCAACTAATTATATGGTAAGAAGCCGAGATGAAAGCAAGTTTGAGGTGAAACAATGTATAAATTGCACTTTCAAATACCTAGTAGTGTTTGCTGAAATGTTTTATGGAATATGTTTCAGGAAAATGCATTTTTGATACGATCTGATACAAAGGTTATTTTGTTCTTGTTTTACCGACTGTAAGAAACTTAATCAGAAAGTGATGTGTCTAAGCACGCTTGCTTTAAGATGCTCTTATATGTAATATACTGTATATAATGTGTTTGTGTCATTTCATTTTTATTGACTGACACAAATGAATAACAGCAGGGAGAATATTATCTTGCAAATAGCTCTTCAATATTGCAATAAGAATCTCATTTAGAGTTATCCATGGCTAAGAAAAAGCTGGTCAAAGCTTTGGAGATATACTAATAAAGTGCTTGAAAGATATTAGAAATTGTATATTATGGAATAATTAATTCAAGGGACACAGAAAAGCTCCCTGAGGTTGCAGTGCTGTAAAGTATAGATTAGAACATTTGCAGCATTTTGTATTTAGCAACAAGTAAATGCCTGAAACTCTACTTTAGAAAACTGTATATTCTTTCTATATATATATATATCGTAAATAAATAGTACATCTGTGTTCGCATTAAAATTTCTAAAACAAGTTAGAAAACCTGCTTCCAGCTCAGAATTCCGAGAAAAACAGTTATTACACTGCATTCTGGGAAGCTGAGCAGGGACAATCAAATGTGCCCACAAATGCCTCGCTCTTCAATCCATAAACCATTTCAATCCTATATACAGTATCTCACAAAAGGAAGTACACACCTCACATTTTTGTAAATAGCTCATTATATCTTTTCATGTGACAACACTGAAGAAATGACACTCTGCTACATTGTAAAGTAGTAAGTGTACAGCCTGTATAACAGTGTAAAATTGCTGTCCCCTCAAAATAACTCAACACCCAGCCATTAATGTCTAAACCTAAGTGGAAATGTCCAAATTGGGCCCAAAGTGTCAATATTTTGTGTGGCCACCATTATTTTCCAGCACTGCCTTAACCCTCATGGGCATGGAGTTCACCAGAGCTTCACATGTTGCCACTGGAGTCCTCTTCCACTCCTCCATAATGACATCACAGAGCTGGTGGATGTTAGGGGTCGTTATCATGTTGGAATACTGCCCTGCGGCCCAGTCTCTGAAGGCTGTACACTTACTACTTTACATTGTAGCAGAATGTCATTTCTTTAGTGTTGTCACATGAAAAGATAGAATAAAATATGTATAAAAATGTGAGGGGTTTACTCACTTTTGTGACATACTGTATATGGTAGAAAGGCTGGAGGAGTTCTTAAACTAGTAGGTGGGGGGGGAGGGACTAGATATAAGTAATGGGGTAGAAAGTGTAGAGGGTATAAGGGATGAATTAACAACTCATAGGGGAGGAGATGGGGGGAGGGGTAGTATAGTCAATAGGGAGGTAGTACTAAGTAATTCAAGTACAGTGGCAGGCATTTCAGAACTACAGACTCATAACATGCTTGCTAATGCCAGAAGCTTGCCAGGAAAAATGGGAGAGTTAGAATTATTAGCAATTAATGAAAAATGTGATTTAATAGGCATTACCGAAACGTGGTGGGATGAATCTCATAACTGGACTGTTAATCTGGATGGTTATTACCTACTTAGGAAAGACAGAGGCAATGGTAAACGAGGAGGAGGGATTTGTCTGTATGTTAAGCCTGAATTTAAGGCTATAGTCAGAGAAGATATTTATGGTGGACCTAGTGATAAAGTTGAATGTTTGTGGGTAGAGTTAAATAGCGGAGCAGCAAATTCCAAAAGAATATTAGTAGGAGTATGCTATAAACCTCCAAATATAGCTGAAAGTGAGGAAATACAATTATTGTTACAGATTGGAAATGCAGCTAAGCACGGGCAAGTTCTAATAATGGGAGATTTTAATTACCCTGAAATAAACTGGATAAATGAGACCAGCAGTTCAGCTAAGGGGAGCAGGTTCTTGAGTACACTCAGGGATCATTATCTCGCCCAGGTTATACAGGAACCTACTAGAAATGAAGCTATCTTAGATTTACTCATCACAAATATTATTGATATAGTATCAAATGTTGAAATAGGGCAACCTTTGGGAAACAGTGATCACAACACAGTCTCATTTGAGATTGAATTAAAAAAAAAACATTTTAAGGGGCCAACAAAAACTCTTAATTTTAAAAGGGCAGATTTTTTTTTTTTTTTTTTTTAAATAGTCTTTTATTAGAAGGCAAATGCACAATAAAACATTTAACACAACTGTAGTTAGTCAGTTAAGATATACTAACATGTACAATACAATATTTTCCCATCATAGACTGACTAGGCCTTCCATTTTTCCTTTTTTAGTTATTAAGGTAACATGAGTCACAGTTGACATTTCAATGGAAATAACATAACAGAATGAAAAGAGAGACAAAAATAAAAAATAAAAATAAAAATAAAAATAAATAATAAAAAGAAAAAATCAGAAAAGAAAAAGAGAACAACAACACAAGATAAAACGTCCAATGAGCACAAATAAAAAAGAGAATGCTATAATTATCAGAATAATTAGCTAGACCATTACACTGCTATCTTCACATAAAGTATAGAGCTTAATCTAGTATATCCACCCCTAAGAGCACACAACACGTACCTCGTTAAAGACATCCCAGTACAGCCGACACCCACCTCCACCGCTCCGTCAGTAGATTTCCGGACCCCCCCCTCGCCTCCAGCTCCTCCACCAGGTCTCCTTTGCCAAAGTGTAGAGATTGTATGATATGATATGTTGTCATACTAAGGGAATACTGAATGAAGAAGCCAACCAGGGATCCCAAATTGCTTGGAATTGGGTAATGTCATCTAGTATGACATAAGTTAACTGCTCATTTATAAGTAAATGATTGATCTTACCAATCACCTCCGTAAAGTTAAGAGTCTCTTTCTTCCAACTCCTGGCTATGTGTGTCTTAGTAGCTAACGCCATTAATTGGTATAGTTTATTCTGCGTTTTAGATAAATCCGTAACACGAATCCCTAGCAAACAAGACTCCATTGAGGGCGTAACTGCCTTGTGGAAAAGTGCGGAGGCTAATTGGGCTAATTGCCCCCAAATTTTCTGAACGGATGGACATGACCACCAGGTGTGTATATGATCCCCTATACTTTGGCACCCCCTAAAGCATTTATTGCTTTCTGACGGTTTGAATTTCTGTAATTTGTCAGGTGTACAGTAGACTCTATGCAAAACTTTGATGGACGTCTCCAGTAAGGCTGAATTAAGAGAACCTCTAGAGAGATTGGAGCAGGATTCTGACCATTTACCCCAGTCCCACTCCACCCCAAGATCCCTCTCCCATTGTATAAAATACCTGGGTTTTTGGTCGCTTGTGGAGTTAAGAAAGGTGTCGTAAAGTGAACCCAGAATACCCTTGGTAAGGGGTAGACTTTTACATATAACGGACATCCAGGAGGCCCTAGGATGTCCAAGTTCTCTTGAGCTCTTACTGACCCAGCTCCTAATTTTCAAATAATTATAGAATTCTGTGACAGGTAGGTCGTGGGTTGTACAGAATTGGTCGTATGTCAGCAAGCTATCGCTCAGAAACCAGCTCCCTACGCGGTCCAAGTTTCTAGAAGTCCACCAGAATCTAGAGATGTCATTCGAGTCTGCCAGGATTTGTGGAAAAGACATGACTGACATCATTGGGGATAGTCCTGTAGGGAGTAACCGCCTGGATTTAGAGTTGGCCCACCCCCATGCACGAAGGGTTTGTGAAATCATGGGATTTTGATGGGTTGTGAATGGGGCAAGTTCTTTTGGGATCCATATCAGCTTATCCCAACTGTGGGGGAACATTTGCTGGTTTTCCATAAAAACCCAGGCTGGCTGATGTGTTTTAGAGTGTGCCCTGGGAAGGTGGGCCAATTGAGCGGCTTTAAGATATAGCTTTAAATTCGGGCAAGCAAGTCCTCCTCTATTTTTCTGCCTATACATCACCTGTCTAGAGATACGAGGGCGTTTATTTCCCCATATAAACCTAAACATGTTATTCTGGAACCTGTCAAGGTCTGTAGGTGAGATTGAGATGGGAATGGTTCGAAAGAGATACAGAACTTTGGGTAGAATGCTCATTTTAGCCGCCGCTATGCGACCCGTCCAAGAAATGTTGTAGTTCGTCCATCTCTGCATGTCATCGGTCAAAGATTTGTATATAGGCGGGAAATTAGCCTTATATAGGTCAGCTATATTAGATGTAAGTTTGACTCCTAGGTATTTTACATGGCGTGCGGGCCAGACAAAATTGTAGTCAGATTTGAGAGAGTCAATCTCCGATTGTGCCATACCCAACCCCATTGCTTCCGTTTTCTCTACATTTAGTTTAAGACCTGAGATATTACTAAATTCGGTTATAGTTGACATAAGAGTTGGGATCGATTGAAGGGGCTTGGTCAAGGTGCATAATATATCGTCAGCAAAAAGAGAGCATTTAAAGTGCTGATGACCCACTGGAATCCCAAATATGCCTGCATGAGATCTAATCGCCTGTGCAAGAGGTTCCATGGCAAGCGCAAATAGTAGTGGTGAGAGTGGGCACCCTTGTCTGGTCCCTCTTTGAATATGAATATTTGCCCTGCGCTCTCCTGGCAGCTTCAAGTTGGCTGTTGGGGAGTTATAGTAGCTCCTTAGCAAGTTAATGAAGCGTCCCCTAAATCCAAACTTGTCAAGTATTTTATATAAATACGGCCATTCGACCGTATCAAAAGCCTTTTCAATGTCCAGAGCTAGAAGACACATTGGAGTATGAGTTTTATGTGCTATATACTGAGAATTTAAGACCCTCCTGACATTGTCCCCTGCTTCTCTGAAAGGGATAAACCCCGCCTGATCCTTATGGATTAAGTCTGGTAAAAATTTAGATATACGGTTAGCCATAATTTTGGCTAAGATCTTGACATCTCCATTAATCAGCGAGATAGGGCGATAATTTTTAATCTCTAGATTATCCCTACCTTCCTTAGGAAACACAACTAGATCAGCATGATTTAGTTCAGGGGGCATGGATTCTCCATTCAATATAGCATTGAAGAGGAGCGTTAAATAGGGGGTTAGCAAGTGTTCAAATTTTTTGTAATATAGGTTTGTGAGGCCATCCGGCCCTGGGGATTTACCTAATTTAAGACCTTGGATAGTGGTTCTAACCTCCTCGTGAGAAACCTCCGCATTCAAGTCAGCCAAATGGTGATCTAATAACACTGGAAGGTCCTGAGTGCTAAGAAACGAGTGTATGTCCGCCTCACTGCATTGAGACTGGGAGGAGTAAATTTGTTGATAAAAATTTTAAAATGCCTTTTGAATGTCATTAGGGCTATATGAGATTTGGCCATCAGCCATCCTAATCTGAGTGGTTCTATGTTGTGAAAATTTATTGCTAAGCCTTCTAGCTAAAAGAGAATCCGGCTTATTCGCCTTCCAATAATAAAGATGTTTTGTCCTTCTCATCGCCTGTTCAGTACGATGTGACAGTATACCGTCAAGCTCTAGCCTGGTTTTATCAATTAGCTTACGTCCCGTAGAAGAGGGATTTTGTTGGTTTGATCCCTCCAGTCTCTTTAATGTCGCCATTAGGTCTGCCTCCTTCTGCCTAAGAGCTTTTCTCTGGGAGGAGGCCAGTTTAATACAGGTTCCCCTGATATAGGCCTTATGGGTGACCCAAAGCCAGCCGGCTCCGGTCTCAGGGGAGACATTAGTCTAAAAAAAGACCCTTAAATCATTGGCTATTGTTTCCCTGCTACTTGGGTTAGATAACAGGGACTCATTCATCCTCCAAGTATAGGGGGGTCGTAGGTTAGGGCCCAAGTCCACCTCAATAAGTACCAGGGAGTGATCCGACCAGGGGCAGGGGACAATGTCCGATTTTAAGATCGAGTCGTATAGAGATGTGCTAGTAAGGAAAGTGTCAATCCGAGAGTAAGTCAAATGGGTTGAAGAAAAAAATGTATATTCTCTATCCCCTGGGTGAAGCCCCCTCCAGGCATCGACCAACCCCAATCTGTTAAGTAGAAGCTTAATCCGTTTTATTTTGTTGGAAAACCTACAACTAGCAGGGGTCCCTGACCTGTCTAAAGTCGGATCTAAAGTTAGATTTAGATCCCCCCCAATTATCAGTCTACCCAGGTCTTGAGACTCAATCCTCTTCAATAAGGAGATTAGAACCGCGTAGGGAGAGGTTGTAGGAGAGTACAGGGAGACTAGTGTAGTTCTAACCCCCCCGATCGTGCCAGTCACCAGAACATAGTTACCCTCCCCATCTATCTTTGTGTTCTCTACCTGGAAAGGAAAGTTTTTATGTAGCAGAATTGCACACCCCGCTCTCTTAGTGGGAAGAGTGGCCAGGTAATAGGTGGGATATTCCTTGTGCAAGAATGTAGGCTTGTTGTCCTGGGAGAAGTGGGTTTCCTGCATGAAGATGACTGCCGGTTTGTGTTGTTTATAAAATGTGAAGGCTTTCCTCCTCTTAAAGGGGGAGTTAAATCCCTTCACATTATGGGTTAACAGAGTATACTTAGAGGTAGCCATTGCAAGATAAGAGTAAGACCCTAGCTGTGTGTGTCATTACCTGATAGCTGGTGCCATACGAAGCAAGGCGGGAGGGAGCCCGGAAAGCCAGCTTCTGCCAAGGGAGTCGGATAGCAGCTGCCTGAGATGTCGTCCTGCCCTCAAACAGAGATTTAAATGCAGAAAAGAATAGTGTTAGCTTTAGGCCATTAAGGTAAAAACATTTAAATAAGCAGATAAACAGTGTCAAGTTCACAGTAAGCAGTTCTCTAAGGCTATAACTACGAAGTTGTTGAACTAAAAACATGAAATAACAATCACTTTTAACTAGTACTCCTCCTCCAAGACTCTAAGCAAGGAGAAGAAATCGTCCACTTAAGGTGGGAACACAATCCAGCAGGCTGTACAATCAATGATGAGCTTATAACCTAAACTACACAACCTTTTGAATCAAATCTTAAGGCAAAATAGGTTTACATCTAACATTCTATTTGGCATCAAGAATTACGTTATGAAAGTCCGCTCCAGGTAGGATCTAGTCCGGACGTGAGCTCGCCCTTGGGTCAGCCATTTGACTAGCATCCCCCGTGCAGGCCCTGTGTCCAGCACCCGGACCCCTTGCACTGTCCAGAGTAAGTTTCATTCCCCCCTGAGGGGAAGCGTGTTTACTGTGGACTTGGGCTGCCACCAACGTCCATTGTCTCTTAGGGATAGGCGGTTGAGATTGCTCTTGCCGTGGTTCCTGCAGTTCCCCAGAGTAAAGCTGCAAGCGGTGTAGCACCGATAAGCAGTCCTCCAGTGTACGTGTAGTGTAAGTCGTACCCTTGAAATTGAAGGAAAGGGCAAATGGAAAGTTCCATCGGTACTGAATTTTGTGGTGAAGCAAGATTGTAAGAGCCGGTTTCATTAGCCTCCTTTTGTTGAGGGTGTCAGGGGACAGGTCGGCATAAATCTGCAAAGGGGAGTCGTCCGGGCCCTTAACAGTGTGCAGCTTCCTTGTAGCCGAGAGTAGAGTGTCTCTAGCTTGCTGCCTCAGGAATCTTACAATGACCTCTTTCGGAGCATCCGGACTCCTCATGCCTCCTAGAGCCCTATGAGCTCGCTCAATTTCCCACATGCTTTCATCCTGATGAGGAAGAATTGCAGCCACAGTGTCTCTTAGGTATTGGGTTAGATCTTGTATGGCTCTTGGTATGCCGCGGATGCGTATGTTGTGGCGGCGCGAGCGGTTTTCTAGATCCTCTATCTTATCTGCGAGTTCAGAAACCTGGTAAGTGTTTTGAGCTATCGATGTCCTGTCCTTTTCCTGAGCGTCCACCAATTGGTCCGTCATATCTTCCAAAAGTTGGGTACGCTGGCCCAATTCCCTCAGATCCTGTCTCAGGGGATCAATCGCCTTAGCCAAGAGTCTTTCAATCGTAGCCACAGCCTTGTCTGATAGGTCTAATTGCTGATGGGGTCCCTTGGGCCGCCCTTCCTGATCTGAGTCTTCAGAGCGTTCAGAGAGAGAGTCTGCCAAGGGTGGACGCTGGGTCGCTCTTGGCTGAAAATGATCCTGTATACCCTTGGCCGGGGTGACTCGCTTGGGCTTCGGCATCTTGGCCTTGAGGTTGAAACTGTCGGCAAAATTCCCACTGTGAAATCAATATGCAGGGTGCGAGGAGCTAGTGCAGTGAGCGCTGGGCCCAACCATCTATTGCCTCCGCCAAGGGTGGTATGCCAGTTCCATATGTGTAAGGAAGATGTCTGCTAGAAGAATTGCTGAATTATGTCCCCATTTAGCTCTTAGCCCATGGTAGGGGAGTGCCCTTCAGTCAGGTCCAGCAGTTGCCAGGAACTCCTGAAGCAATCTCTATATGACAATGAGAGTCAGGATTGCCAACAAATTCCAGGGATACTGCGTCAGCTTATTGGAGCCAACTTGATGATCGTAGCTTCTCAGGCGCCAATTTGAGTAAGGCAAGATACTGTTGAACTCTGCGTGCAGCATGCGGCGGCTGGTATACCAGCTCTGCTCTCAATGAAAGTACTGTATTCACCTGCTTGTTATTCACTGATAGCCAAAGTCTTGCTGCAATACTCCCAATGGCCGCCAGGCGGCAGTGCAGATAAAGATATGCACACAGTTCAACACAGTCCATGGACAGAATGCACTTACACAATCATTACACAGACCCTTATGGATTCAACAGTCCTGTGCATTCACTTGAAGACATATAAAAATAGTATTAAGTAATGTGTAAAGGCAGGCTCTTGTAAAAAGGAGCAAGGGTATGAGAAATGGTCCCAGTGAGACTCCCACTTCAATTAGCTCTTACACAGTCCTCCTGTACAGTCCACTTGAGGGGGGCAGAATAAAAAAGCAGCAGAAAATAGAGGGCACACTTGCCTTGATGCCTCTGTGCTGGGTCTGTTAAGGCTTCTCTCTCCCTCCCTGGGCAAGAAGGGGTACAGCCTGCCAGAGATAGCATGTGTGGCTGTTGCCTGGCTAGGAGGTGATGTTACCCCCCCCCTTGTTGTTGGGGAAGAGCTGCCCCGGGTGTTTATGTGGGCCAACGCCCCAAGATGGCGGTTCCGCCGGGTTCCTGCCGCAGCTGTGCCTGCTCCCCCTCCGCTGCCCCGCTCCTACCTTACTCAGGCGGGTAAAGGGCCTCCAGGCCGCTTCCAGGGTGCAGGGGTCAGCTTAATGTCCCGGATCACGGGGGGCAGCTCCCGCCACCTCGCCCCGACACTCCACTTCCGCCGGCAGCCACAGACTTAGTGGGACCGGAGCACCCAGGCTATCAGTGCTGTCCTGCTCCTTCAGGGCCCGGGTGCACTGGATCGGGGGTCTCCAGAGCCCTGCGACCAGCGTTGCAGCAGCCTCACAGGCCCTTGTAGGCCAGATCTCCCGCAGCTCCCGGGATCGTGCTCTGACCCCCCTTGTCACAGATCAAAATGCTCCTTTATGAGAGCAGATGGGGTTGGAGTGGTTTTGGGGCCAATTGGGGTAGAATTTTGCCCAAAATTCGGGCTTTACAGAGCTCTTTCAAGCAGAGCTCCTACGGGGCACGTCTGCACAGTTTGCCCAGTAGCCACGCCCCCCCAAAAGGGCAGATTTTAACGGTCTAAGGGCAGCAATAAAAAGTATAGACTGGGACAGAGAACTGATCCTTACTAAATATACATATACATCGGCATATACCGTGTGGGAATAAATGTAAAAGGAGTAAATCACAACCCATGTGGCTTAACAATGATTTAAAGATCAAGATACGGAGTAAAAAACAGGCATTTAAATTATACAAACAAGAGGGGACAGAGACTGCTTTACGGGAATACAAGGAAATCAACAAGGCTTTCAAAAGCGAGATTAGCTAAAATAGAAAATGAAAAATGTATTGCAAAAGAGAGTAAGACTAACCCTAAAATATTTTTTAAGTATATTAATGGGAAGAAGGCGAGGAAGGAAGCTATAGGAACATTAGAATGTGAAACAGGCTGTCTGAAAATTAGTCACCAGGAAAAGGCAGATGAGGTTCTTTTCTTCGGTATCAACAAGGGAGGTAGCAGTGGTTGGGACACTGCAACATAATGGGGCTACAATACCTTTGCCAAATAATTGGTTAACACAGGAAGTAATCCAAAAGAGGTTGGAAAAAATAAATGTTAATAAAGCCCCGGGTCCTGATGGAATACATCCAAGGGTACTAAGGGAACTGGGTTCTGTAATAGCCAAACCATTATATTTAATTTTTCAAGATTCACTCAACACAGGGTCTCTACCAGATGACTGGAGAAAAGCTGATGTGATACCTATATTTAAAAAGGGAGCAAGAGCAAATCCAGGGAATTATAGACCAGTGAGCCTCACTTCTGTAGTGGGGAAGCTTTTAGAAGGGTTAATAAGGGATAATATACAAGAATATGTCTATTTGAACAGGATTATAAGTAGGAGTCAACATGGATTTATGAGGGATAGGTCATGTCAAACAAATCTAATTAGTTTCTATGAAGAGGTTAGTAGGAACCTGGATCAAGGCAACTCAGTGGATGTAGTCTTTTTGGATTTTGCAAAGGCTTTTGATACAGTGCCACATGGGAGACTATTGGGCAAACTAAGGGATACAGGAATTGCAGTAAATATCTGCTCATGGATTGAGAGCTGGCTAAAAGACAGGAAGCAAAGGGTTGTTGTAAATGGAACATACTCCGATTGGACAAATGTGGTAAGTGGGGTTCCTCAGGGTTAAGTATTAGGTCCTCTCCATTTTAACATATTTATTAATGACTTAGAGGTAGAATTGGAGTGTGGTGTCTCCATTTTCGCTGATGACACAAAGTTGTGCAAGGTAATTAAATCAGATAATGATGTGCTTTCCCTCCAAGGGGATTTACATAAAATTGAGGAATGGGCATCTAAATGGCAGATGAGATTTAATACGAATACATGGAAGGTTATGCATCTGGGAAGGAAAAATAGCCATGCAATTTATAATCTTAATGGAGCAAATCTAGGTGTATCAGATATTGAAAGGGATTTGGGAGTGCTTGTGGACAACCACCTAGGTAACAGTGCTCAAAGCCAAGCAGCAGCTGCAAAGGCAAATAAAATATTAGCATGTATTAAGAAGGGTATAGAAGCCAGGGAAGCAAATATAATTCTGCCACTATCCAAATCTCTAGTACGCCCTCATTTGGAATATGGAGTACAATTTTGGGCACCAGTTCATAAAAAAGACATTTTAGAGCTGGAAAAGGTACAGAGAAGGGCAACAAAACTAATAAGGGGAATGGAGGGGCTAAGTTATGAAGTAAGACTAACCAAATTAAACTTATTTTCCCTAGAAAAAATGCATCTAAGAGGAGATATGATTGCCTTATATAAATACATCCAGGGTCAGTATAAAGATTTGTCAGGGGAGCTTTTTGTGCCAAGAGGTTTTCAACTGACAAGAGGACATCCCTTGAGGTTAGAGGTAAAAAGATTCCACCTCAAAGAATGAAAAGGGTTCTTCACAGTAAGGGTGTTTAATCTGTGGAATTCTCTACCAGAGGAGGTGGTGACAGCGGATTCGATAGATAACTTTAAAAGGGGACTAGATTTATTTCTAATTAAAAAGGGAATTCAGGGTTATCATGGA
Organism: Discoglossus pictus; assembly: GCA_027410445.1. NCBI lineage: Eukaryota > Metazoa > Chordata > Amphibia > Anura > Alytidae > Discoglossus > Discoglossus pictus. The sequence continues at coordinate 31,939,315 of CM050166.1, read as the reverse complement.
TAATTAGAGAGACAGTATTGATCCAAATTTTTTACATTTCCCTTTGAGACAATTGGCTAAGTCTCGCTTGTGTTTTTTTTGTTTTTTTTTCTATTTGCCTTCCTCTGGACTAATTTATAATAAAAAAAACAAAAAAACATTAAATAATTGATTAATAATTAATTAACAACTAATGAATTAATAGTTAATCCGCATATTGCAGATCAGAGGAGATCTTAAAAGGTTGAACTTGATGGACTGAAAGTCTTTTTTCAACCTTAAATACTATGTAACTATGTAACTATATAATATATATTTCATATATATATATAAATATATATAAGTATATATATTAATATAATTTATATATATATAGAGAGAGAGAGAGAGAGTGAGGTGGTCGTGGGTGTCCAGTAATCTAGATGAATAATCAGAGTTTTGGCGAATATAGTAATAGCTTTTTTTATTGGACAAATATATTCATAGTAATGATGAGTTTTCGAGAGTCATGTATTGCATTTGACTTGATAAAGAGAGATGTTGCTCTCAAAAGCTCGACATAACTTTCAATATGTTTGTCCAATAAAAAAGGTACCACTATGGAATCACTGATTATTTATATACTAGCGACTTGCCCGTCAAAAATGACAGGGAAAAAAAATTGTAAGCCATGGCAATGCTGTGTGACACACAATATAAAGCTTTTTTTACTTTGAGGACCTTCGGCGTTCATTGCGAGCCTCGCGCTGAGCGCCTTCGATGTTCATCGTGTGACTTGCAATCTGCTCCTCTTGTTTACTTTTGTACCTATGAGCGCCTTTGGCTCTCATGAGAAAGACAGATATATATGTCAGTTTTTTTAGTATAATTATTATTTAATTATTTACTTAATAAATTAATATACTTTACCTATTTGTAATTGAAATATCCAGCAATGAATAGCCTGAAGAGCTAAGTATCTATCTTTATTTTCCTGCAGCATACACTGTACGGTTGGACTGTTGCTGCCCTGAGGAGAAAGTGTCATCAATGTCCCAGCAGTGCATTAGAAATATGCTGCGTGAGCAAGGATAAACCGTTGCTTTAGTTGTGTAAATCGCCATTTTAGATTGGTAGTGTTAGTGTTGTAAAATGGCGTCATTTGTCTATGTGCTATGCGGGTCGCGAGCATTTTGCGTGCAGCCTAAGTGTGTATTTTAGTACCTCGTACGTCCCTTTCAAAAGTTGTACGTGGCTGGCGTGTTTTGCACATTTTGAGGTCGTGTAGTCTCGTTTTAATTCTTTTTAGCCGCCATTTTTTCCCTCGCTTTGGCGATTTTAAATTCTCGAAACTTGTTAAATTGGACTTTAATTAGAGTGCAACATTTGTGGCACATGTCATGGCTGTCCCCCCATGCTCTGTGTGTTTTTTTTGGTATTTTGTATTGTTTTGTGTTGTTTTTGAATGTCCGCATTTCGTCTGTTAACCTCGTATTTTTGCGACCTCTTATTTTTTTTCTTTCTAAGTTCCGTGGGTCGTATCTAAAAGTCGTATGACCTTGTCAGTGTTTTCTGCGCCTTGGGGTCGTTGAGCGTTGTTTTCATTTTTTGCCGCCGTCATTTTTTTTCTCGCTTAGCCAATTTTTAAGTGTTGAAACTGCGCAAAATGTACTTTAATTCGCGTGGAACCTCATCCCCACAAGTCCTGGCTGTCCCCCCGTGCTGTGTGGGATGTTTTTGTAATTTTTTTTATCATTTTCATTGTTTTTGGTGGTTTTGCTGTACGCATTTCGGCCGTTAAGTTCGTATTTTTGTAACCTTGTATTGTTTTTTTTTAGAAGTCTCGCAGGTTGTATTTTCTTTTGTGTAAGTCCCCATTTCCTCTTTACGCGTTAGTGTTTGATTTTTAAGTCCCAGGGCCTTTTTGTTTTTTTGCAAAGTCGTGTTTTTCGGGGGGGGGGGGGGGTACCCGGGAGTGAGGCGGCGTAGATTTGCAGCCTGCATTGAGCCAAAGGCTCATTGCCGCCGATGTTGGAGCCTCCACCTCCGCAAATGCGGCCCCTCGCTTCGCGAGTGAGATCCGATATCATTCACTAGTTATAAGACAGGCTGTCTGGGCTTCAGATATTATAGATGTTTATAGGCTGTCCATTTCTTGTCTAGCAATTCATTTTTGACAGTTGAGTTTGTTTTGGTCTCCTGTCAGGTGGCGTAGCCAGAGCTTGTGCCGCTCGGGGCTGTCCCCGAGTTTGCCGCCCACACCCACAAGCGTGAACATTATACGTATACATTTTTTTTCTCCCATCTCTCTCTCTCTCCCATCCTCTCCCCTCTCTCTCTCTCTCTCATCCTTTCCCCCCTTAGTTTCTCCCATCCTCTACCACTCTGTCTCTCCCCCTCTGTCTCTCCCATCCTGTCCCCTCTCTGTCTCTATTATCCTCTCCCCCTTGCTATGCCTCTGTCTCCTGTACAATATTGTGCTGACTTTTGCAATAGTAGACTAATTCAAATTTGTTCTAATTTAAAATGAGCTTTATGACTTTCTGCCTAATTGTGCTATTTGTTAAACTTAAAGTTTTCAAATACATATGTGTATATATATATATATATATATATATATATATATATATATATAGCATAGTGGTCATGGCAGAATCATCAAATGTATATTCAGAATAACCAAGTGGAAAGTCTTGATTGTACAAATTATTAGAAATTAATTAAATCTCAGGTATTTTCTGTCAATATGTATTTTAATGTTCTGTATGCATATAATATAACACAATAATGCAATTGCCGGAGTCCATGTTCTACCTAAACACAGATCACTCTTGAAGAGTAAACTTATAGAAGTTCAAATATATGTGTTGCCACAAAACCTCTTTCTTATATGATTTGAGCTGCTGATGTACACACAAGCAGAAATAGGACATTTTAGAACTAGAAAAAGTACAGAGAAGGGTTACACAACTGATAAGGGGAATGGAGGGACTAAGTTATGAAGAAAGACTAACCAAATTAAACGTATTTTCGCTAGAAAAAAGGCGTCTACGAGGTGATATGATTACTTTATTTAAATACATCCAGGGTCAATATAAGGCTTTGTCCAGTGAGCTTTTTGTAGCAAGAGATTTTCAACTGACAAGAGGACATCCTTTGAGGTTAGAGGAAAAAATATTTCACCTTGAACAAAGAAAAGGGTTCTTCACAGTTAGGGTGGTTAAACTGTGGAATTCTCTACCAAAGGAGGTGGTGACAGCGAATTCGATAGACAACTTCAAAAAGGGGTTAGATATTTTTTTGAATAAAGAGGGCATTCAAGGCTATCCTAGATAACTAGCGAAGGAATATTAATCCAGGGAGAAATTTGATCGCCAGTTTCTGGGGTCAGGAAGGAATTTTGCTTTTTTTCCCTTATGAGACAATTGTTGAGACAAAAGTTTCAATGGGTTTTTTTTTCTGTTTGCCTTCCTCTGGATCAATTAACAATTAATAATAAATAGTCCACATTAAAAAGATCAATAGAGATCTAAAAATAAATCATACAACATATTACAAATAAATTTATAATCTAAGGAATATTTATTAGGTCTATTTTATGTGTATATAATAACTATTACTTTAACTACGATTGGCAAAAGCAATGTTTGACATAAAATTTGCCTGATGGGTGGAACAATTTGTGTGATATGCTTCAGTTATCAGGAAATGTGCTGCTTGTGGTGGTGTGATATCTGGTCACGATATATATATAGTACTTCACATCACCATAAGATGTAGCAAGAAAGTTTAAATATATCGTACAGCAGCAACATTACATAAACATTACCAGCCTTATTAAATTGCGATTCTGTAAATTTAAAAGGGCTTGGAGCACCTCAGACCCGCCCACGCTGCGGCCGGAAAATAAACAGTTAATGACATCTCGGATTTGGGCTGATGTGCAAGCTTGAGAGGGGGTTGCTATTAATCCTCATGTTCCCCATTATGATCCCTAGCATTTACAGAGCTTTACAGTGCCGTCTTGAATTTATATTTGCTTTTAAAAATTTCTGAGCTTACGGCCAAATGCAAGATATACGGCTTTGCGGACGATTTACGGCCGCTAATAGAATGAGGCCCAAGGTAACAATGTAAGATTACCATTGCATTACTTGTGACACTTGAAGTTTTGACTTAATCAGCTCAGCATTCTAAGTGCCAGTGGCAGAAATGGAATACAGTTTTTGCTTCTAATAGTGTCTTACACTCTCCAGAGACAAGTAGGAGTATCTTTCAAACTAGGTAAATTTCCATAATTTTTGTATAGTTAATCTTTTATACTTGTGGTATTTAATATCAATATAACTTAATGTGGCACTTGCCCTTCAAGGAATGTTAAAAACAGAGACTGTTGTGTTAAAATATTTTCTTTTCAGGTCTACCCCCAAACCTCAACGTACAGTCAGAAATAGCAAACAACATAGCCCAAAAAAAATAAAATTGTTTCCGTTACTTTATATGAGCAGACGATTTGGTGACATACTATACAACTCTTTTAAAGAACATCAAGACCACAACTATGAAGGTTGTTTGAAGATCCCTGCACAAGAGACCACATTTCCTGTAGATTTGAAGTAGATGCACAGCTTGGGTCTTCCTGTTTCTTACTAAATTTACAGAACAATACATAATGTGAAAGCCCCACATTTATTCCAAACTTGTTTCCTGTATTTGTTTTTTTAAGTGAAAGCAACAAAATCAAATAAGCACAAATGAGCAAATCAAACATTTGACTGCAGATTAAATCAGTCATTATATCAGCAATTTCTCTAATCTAGCTATACAGTTTATCATATTCTTAAATGGACTCCTTATGTTTTTTCTTCTCTCCCTGCAATCTTCTTATTCAATAAATAGAATCCATAAAAATAAAGCCAAACAAATCTTTGATGCTTAGTCACTATCATCGATACACATGATAGACAATGAAAGATCTCTAAAGTCATTCTTCCTACTCTTCCTCTTAGCATTCACAGTGAGAATCCCACATCTTCTAAGCAATTCACAGGTCATATCTCAGAATGTTATTTCTCATAGTTGGATGAGAAGAAAAAAAAGGGATTCTCTATGTAATATGGAACTGCCAATGGATGGAAGATATATTTGGACATGGCTTCCTTGTGGGACACCTTAATGATGATGTTCCATGATTTGACATAGTCAAAGGAGAACAATCATTACAAAGTTGATATCATAGTCTACGAGTTTCTATCCTAAGTTCTTTGGGAATTCACCATGGACATTGGATTCCTAGCTCAAAGACAGGGCCCTCCTTCCTTTGCTAAATGTTAATCTGTATTTACCTTTGTCTGAACCTAATTTATGTACAGCGCTACGGAATATGTTGTTATAAATAAACTATAATAATAATAATATCATATCAACTGGAAAGCTACTGCACCCCATTAACCTAAACTACCATTCCTGTAAATGCCATTAGTTATATCCAGATTTGTTATCAGATACACAGAGCATGGGCAAAGTAAAAGAAACATCTAACAGTACATTAATACAAAGGACCAAATAAGTTGTGGGGCCACCAATAGCCTTCGGGGCATATTGCACTATTCTTCATCATGAAATGCCTCCATCCCCCAATTTCTCTCTCGCCTTCATTCTACATTTTCTCTCCCCTTCCCCTTTACTTTCTTTCTCTCTCCCCATCCCATCTCCCTCTTTCATCTCCTTCTACCCATCACCTTCTCGTACTCCCACCGATTATCCATTGCCCTATCTTTCTCCACCATACCCCTCTCTCGTAATTTCTCCTATCCACATCTTTCCTACCACCTCCTTGAGACATTAAATAATGTTGTAGGTTTTGTGACTGATACAATTCATGGACAAGCTATTTTGCCTCTTTGGAACTGTTTTAGTTGCCTCATGTTGTATTGAAAACTCACATGTCAATATGCTAAATGTCAGGACTCTTATAGCTGACACGTACTGCTAACTGACATTCAATCTAATGACTGACCTTTGCAGCTGCAATTGTGATTTATTTTAATTAAGTTAAAGTTTTTTTGTGCACTGTTTCTGTTACTTTCTCCACTGAAATATCAAAGGATGCTATCACCAAGATTAACCCTGCACTGCAGAAGTATTGGATAGAGCGAACTGTATACAGGTTTAATTTTTCCTGAGAGCTCCAACGGCATGGGCCTCCCACAAATATTGCAGGCACATTTGTAGGAAGTCATATATATTTTGTATCAATTAAAAAATATTGATAAGATTTCCCTAAGAAAGAAGAAAAATGTTTGCATTTGCTTTGCCCTGCAGTGAGGTCAAGCTGCCACTACTGGCTAGTGACACTCTCAATAAAAAAATCAGGTCTAGGAAAAATAAGTTACTGGGTTATTTTGGTTTTAAATGTATCATATCAGCTGATTTTTGGAATAAGTATGGGAAAACAATTACATACAAATTGGCTTTACATGAGTGCCACTTGAGGGATTTGTGTTTCTGAATTTCCTAGAATGGCTGGATTTATTTTGTGACCTTAGGCAAGCTCCATGAAATGTATAGTGGTTTTGAATATGGATATTTGCATAGTTGCACCCGCTGTTATGGAAATGGCCAATAAAACTTATCAACACAATTTTTTCCATTTCACAAATATACTCCTCGGTGTATTTATAAAAGTGTTGCCTCACTACCAATGCATACATCTCCATATATTTCCATCATCATCCTATCATTATTATATAATTAGAATAAATGCAATATTATCTCTATTTGTGTTGTACTGTGAGGCCAATTAAGCTGGATCTCCCATTGTTGGCTATGGCAGTGATCACTAATGTTGGTTACTAGAATCTGAATGAAATGATCGAATATAGAAATCAGATATTGGTAATTTCGATCTGCCGAAAACAAAAAATCATGCAATGCTAAATATGGGACAAAATATTTTAGATTGGACCAAGTATTGCTACTTAACATACAGTAGAAGAATATTGATCTATCTTATGAAAAACACAGGAATTTAAAAGTAGAGTTGCATCACAAAAGCCAGATACCATGGAGTAAAACTGTAATTTTAATAATAATAAGTTAGTATACTCACATTTTCAGACCTCAAACAAAAAGTCAATGTAACACAATGAATCTCGCCAGGCTATACCTTCTCCATTCAGCAACATCTGAATCATTTTTCTACAATAAGCTTCTTTATCCATCTATAGAGGTCAACACATGCCAAGCGCTGCATTGGTGGTAAGAGACACATTTCATACTGGCTAAAAGGCAACATTGGAGGCTATCACCCTTATCCATATTGTCAGAAAACTAATGTATATTTACTATGGGCCTCATTCTATTATCGGCCGTAAACCGGCCGTAAGGCTGCGATTCCTTGCGGGGGTCCCGTTACCTGGCAATTCAATTAAACGGCCCCGCAAGAATCTCCTCTTACGGCCGGCCGTAAATCTTGCAACCGGCCGTAAGCTCTGAAATCTAAAAAGTCAAAAATAAATTCAAGACAGCTCTGTAAAGCTCTGTAAATGCTAGGGATCATATTGGGGGACATGAGGATTAATAGTAACCCACTCTCAAGCTTGCACATCAGCCCAAACCCGAGTTTAAATTAACTGTTTATTTTCTGGCTGCGACGTGGGCGGGTCTGAGGTGCTCCAAGCCCTATGGTCTTTTTACATGGATATTTGACGTATATTAAAAAAAAAATATTTTACATATTTGAGTATAGGGGAATTTTGTGCTATTTTTGCTAACACCGAAAATCACTTTATAGTCTTCTCAAAGTGCAGGATGGCTTTATTTGGGTTATATTTCGTGCTTAATTGGTGCTAGCGGGACCTCTTTCCTGCAAGTAAGCTGCGGCTCGCTTTTAGCCTTGCAGAGAGGGTTCCCGGAGCAATTGAATTGCAAATAGGATTTTCTTACGGCCGATTTCCTTGCGGCCGTTTTAGATCAAAGGATTTCCTCCGGCGCGAGCGGCCGCAAGAGATAGCAAGGCACCGGCCACAAGCCTGCCGGAATCCCCGGCCGGAGGGGAATAGAATAGCAGAATAGCTTGCGGCCGGTCCTTGCGGCCCCGCAACGGCTGCGGCCGCTAATAGAATGAGGCCCTATGTATTTATATTATTACATAAACTATTTTAAGCTTTGTTTAGGACCACCTAATATTGTAGTAGTAGATTAAAGGAGAAATCTTGGCACTGACGCTATAGTTGAAATGTAGTCTTAAAAAATTTGATTTGGCCAATTGAATAGGGCTCTATATAAGCACAGAGCATTTTCTTTTTACAGAAGTTTTTAGGAAGTGAAGACCTTGCTTTTGGATAGAAGTTCACTAACTAAAAACTTCTGTAAAAAAATATGCTGTGTGCTTAAATAGAGCCCAATTCAATTGGCCAAATCGCATTTGAATGAGGCCCTTAGGAGGTTGGAGTAGCCTTAGGCTTGGTGCCAACCCTGGAGACAGAACCAGATAGTAAGTCAAAAACTTTTGATCTCAAACTACATTTAGAACGGGGATTCGCCTCCCTTCTTTCCTTTTCCCCCTACTTCCCTCTTTCCCAACTAGTGCTCTGGGGTGAAAGATGGCTGGCTTAATATTTATTCGTCCAAGTAAAAGGGCTAAAGTAAACAAGCCGATTATTCAATTTTTGAGTATTAATTTCTAGAGATATGGCCTAATTATACCTTAAAGAACCTTCTGATACTTGACCCTCTGCACTTGTCAAATAACCAACCATCTGATTCCATATGTTTATACATCTAAGACAATTTCTAACACATTGTTAAGTTTACTCTAATTATACAAGAAATTGTATGTTAATATATAAATGTGTGATAATAAAAATTATTGAAGCAAAAAGAAATTACATTACATTTGTGTTCTTCAAAAATGTGTGTTATATTGCTAATTTATTTTTAAATAAATAAACAAACGAAAAAATACTGCAAGGCCATGGATTTAGTTCCTTAATAAGATTAATGTCTTTATATTATATATACGTGTATCATGTTCAGAAATATGCAATAATAGTATCTCAGCAGATTATGACAACTTTGTTTTTTCACATCTGGTTTAAATATGACTTCCTAATTATTAAATAACTCTGTTTCTACAAAAAACTCTTTTGCAAGTGTCACCCCTCATAACTTTTTAGATCTAATTAACTTGTGTTACTTGTCTCTTAATACATGCTGTAGAGTGAACAAATATTCTAATTTCCTTTTAGAAATGTTGTTTATTTATCTATAGGGCCGGGGAACATATTGTGCAGTTAATGGATTTCAGGGCTCCTATTCAAGTTTCTGAAAAATGGCATAGGTTGCAGAGACAATCTCAGCTGTATTAAATTGCAATTCGGCAAATTTAAAAGGGCTCTATATAAGCACATAGCATATTTTTTTTACAGAAGTTTTTAGTTAGTGAACTTCTATCCAAAAGCAAGGTCTTCACTAACTAAAAACTTCCGTAAAAAAATATGCTCTGTGCTTATATAGAGCCCTTTTAAATTTGCAGAATTGCAATTTAATAAGGCTGATAATTTCTTACATTTATCAAAATAAATGGATTTTATATCATGGTATCTGCAACTAAGGAAACCAAAATAGGCTATCAAAGTATAGGATAGTAATCTCCTCCTAATCTATAGAACTGTTGGCACTTCAGACAAATTGGGAAAAAATGGGTTAGACGATGTATGATTTATTAATTCCCAGAAGTAATGTATAATTAATCTAACTAATGGGGACTGTGCAATTAAGTTTGTAGTATTTATTATGCCATTTAACTACAATAAATATTTGAACATAATTAATAAAAGACAGTCACAATTAAACTGTTGTAACAGATTCCCAAATGTTTTGGTTGGAGTCTACCCCCTTCATGCCCAACTTGGATATTATTCTATAGCATTTTGTGCATTCCCAAGATTCCAGAGGAGTAATCTATGTTAATTTGTTCTGATATCACAAACTATATCTTCTACTAACACTCAGTGATAGAAGCAACAATGTTGAAAACTTCCCTTGGTATATCTAAGGAGTACGATCCTCTCATTGGTGTTTCTGCCAATGGTCTGTATTCACTTAAATTCATCATGAATACTTCCTACTCATCTTCCTCCCCTACTGTACTTCATCAGCTACACCACTCTGTCTTTCTCTCCAATACATATATTTACCATAATCTAACATAAAAATATGGCTTTATCTCAAAAGCCATCAATAATATTGCATCTTCTTGCACATTTTCTCCAAATACTCCCCTGCCCAACAGCCAACTTTGCTCGACTCCATACTTAATACTTTCCTCCTCACTCTTTATTTATTCACTCTCCCATCTACAGGACTTCTCAGATAGACCTTATTCAGATAGACTTTCTCCCGGTTCTCAATGCTTCAGTACCTCCCAAATAACCCTGGTCTTCATCAAATGCTACAGTCTACACCATAGTTTTTTCACCTGAAAATATTACATCAGAATATTTAGCCAGTTACACTGCAAAGTCCTCTGGTTTATAAGCTCCTAGGTAGGAATACTAACTTTTTTGAATCATTTTGTCTAGAATGTATTTTTTAGTTTCAAATGTACCTTATCACTCTGTGTTGCCACATTAGAGATGATCCTGGGGATGATAATAATATTAATGTATTATTTTTATTCCTTTATTAGTAACACACCAACATATTCTGTAGCGCTATACACTGTAAGCACAAGTCAAAAACAATATTAACACAATGGAGAAGAATGGAGGGCCCTGTCTTTGAGCTTAAAATCAAATGCACACAGTGCTTTCCCAAAGCACTTAGTAAGATAAAACAGTTGGAGACTTACAGACTAAGGGGTATAGATGAGGTATAGAAGGATTAAATATGTTGTGTGTATATTAAGGCTGCATGTGATAAGCTTCTTTAAACAGATGCATTTTAGTGAAGTTTGAAGATTTTAAGGCAGGAGGAGCGTCTAGCGAGGTGAGGGCGAGGTGAGGGCATGAAGGGGGTGGACTCCAACCAAAACATTTGGGAATCTGTTACAATAGGGGCAGCACGAGAAAAGTCTTGAGTGAGAGGATGTGATGGGAGAGAAGGAAAGAAGAAGGTCATTAGAAGAATGAAGATGTCATTTGGGGAGTATGAGAGATGAGAGTGGGGAGATAGGGAGGTGCACTATTGTTGAGGGCTTTATATGGTAAGCTAATGATTATACATTTTATTCTGGAGGCTATGGCAAGTCAATGGAGTGACTGACAGAGAGGAGCTGCAGACACTGAGTGATGAGTATGGTAGATGAGACTAGGGGAGGAGTTAATTATGGATTGTAGTTGCGATAGACGGGTGTTGTGAAGGCCAGCAAGGAGCGATTTGCAGTAGTGGAGGCGGGATATGATGAGATAGTGGAGCAGAATTTTAGTTGTGCCTCGTGTAAGATAGTGACGTATTTTGGCGATGTTTTTTAGGTGAAATAGACAAGATTCTTTGAATGATTGTATGTGAGGAGTGAGTAAGAGGGCAAGGTCCATTAGATCCCCAAGACAACGGGCCTGGGAGGTAGGAGTGATGATGACATTGTCCACAGTGAGAGATATATGTGGAGTGGAAGAGGTGGTGGAGGGTTGGAAGATTAAGAGCTCTGTCTCTGACATGTTGAGTTTGATAATAATAATAATAATAATAATAATAATACATTATTGTATATAAAATGATAAGCTAGGAGTTTTCTTGGTATTTCACAGGGCGTTTTCGCTCTTTCCCTGCTTCCCTCCTGGTTCCCTCCCTCCCTGCTTTTGTCACTTCCTGTGGCAAAGCTACTGCTGGTGCAGCAGGTGCAAAGCACCGATGCCCACAACAGGGTACGAGTCCTCTGTTACCTGAATAAAAAGAAGATCTTTCCATTTATTAGGGAAGATGGGAAGTTCATGTGTTTAATAGAAAGGTGATCTGACCACTCACATATTTTTTGACTTTTGTACTAACCCCTATAAGCACCCACCTTGTATAGAGAAGTTGCAAATTATTTGGGCCTTCCATTCACTTGCTCCATAACTGCCTATGATCCTCCATGGCTTCTACTTGGAAGAAATAAAAGATAGCGAATATAATATAATACAGATCGCTTGAATAAGTCTAAGAAGTGAAATGTACTGGGGTTTTAAGTTTGGTCTGTTGTATGCATGTACATTTTGTGAGTATATATATGTTTAAAAAGGCAATACATTTATTTATACTTAACTAGAGGTCTTTGTTCTCTGTTTTTCTGTTTTATATTTAGTTTTTCTTTTTCTAGGCCATTACTTAAGATAGAAGCAATAGAAAATCCTTTGAAGTTATTGTGAATTGGTTCCAACAGTGTTTTTATTACTGGAAATAATTATCTTTTGCTAATTTAAGTATCTCTCTGGCTATCTGGAGATTATCACTTTCTACTTTGGGGAACAATATTAAATATTTTATTACTTTGCATCCCCATTTTATTCAGCATATTGCTTTATTAGTGGCTACTTGATGAAAAATGTATATATTATATCATGTATTAAATACAGAAATTGGCACACAGTTTTTTTAGCACCAAACATCATAGTCATGCCAAAAATATGCTGGACCTTACTCCTTTCCTATTTACAAACTGCCATTATAGGTGTAAGAAGAAGATGCCTTATACGCACCTGAAAATATTGGCTCTGAAATGTAAAACCTCTTTACACGTATACCCAAAATAAGCGCAGCTTAGGTAACATCAAGGTTATAGACACGTTAATAATATCAGTGATCCTGTACTTTTACATCAAAGCACATACAGAACTCTACAGATCAGTGGCCCAGACACAATTCCTGGAAACCTTTATAGAACATAAAAGCAATGATAAGTCACATCCTAGCAATCTAGTAGTGAATTTTTTTGCAGCAGCAACAGAACTGCGGAAATCAAACGAAAAAGATCGACCCCGTCAGGAACTAAACACTTGTTTGTGAAGAATGTAACAACCCTACACCATTAGCAGCTGTGTAAGCCATAGACATTAAAATATTTTTAAATTTTGAAGACTTCATTTATAAAAAGATGTCTGCGTTACATCACTTCCTGTGAGTTGGATGATGAGGTTGTGTTTATTATCAGTGGAGAGGGGGGGGCGGCGAGGAAGGACCATGGAGAGGTCAGAAAGCTTTGTTACATAATTTGAACTGAATAAAATTGACACCACACTCTTTCCTCTTCGCAATCCCAGAAGCAGACTGCTTGCATCAGTTAATGCAATCAGTGTTCTTCATAAATGTAAATGCCTCACTCACATAACTTCCACCAAAGTTACATGCATTACTCCAGGGTCCAACAGAGGGATCAAAATGTATTTTTCTCTTATTAAAAACAATATGTTGGTAAGAGATGAAAAAGGAATCAAGCATGAGAGAAAACGGGAATAATAGTTCATATTGATGGCAGGCAATGCCGGATTTACACATTTGACTCCCTGAAGCACAGGCTACTTGGGTGCACAAGCACATGTGCATCTCTATTCCTCTACCACCATGTTGCTCCTTCAGCAACAGTAATTTTAATATGTGTGTGTATGAATTAAGCAGACCTATTACATTCCCTTAATGTGTAAAACCGTAGCCTGTAACGTAGCCCGTAATACTTGCGGCTATTAAATTGGCCGTATAAAGCAACACGCCAAGGATGTCAAAAATTGTACTCTGCGGCCGCAAATCCTTTGTTCTATCAAGCCCATAACTGTTACGTTCCAATCACGCTATTAAATTGCAAGCCCGTAACCCGCAAATGGAGCTAAAAAGCAAACAGGTACTAGAGAGAACCCGCTAGGGGGTTAAAGTCCTATCCGTAGCACTGTAAATGCAAATATCAACACACTACTGTACTTATAATTGAAGGGAAAGTGATATTAGGTTAGAATTAATAGCACAACATACTCAAGCTCGCAAATCTGCAATATAAAATACTTTTTTTAATGTTTAATTTCCGTGTTATATGAATCCTGGCAATCAATGTGTTAATACATATAATGGAACTCGCATGGACTAGAATATCATATTTACTGATTTACTTATATTGCATTTTTTCTGGAATGCGGGTTTGATCGAAATTCGTAATTGAAACACGTAGGGCTTTGAAATCTAATCTCCATTTTTCAGTGACGTAATGATGATAAATTAATTTGCCATTGGCTCTGTCTAAACCCGTTACTACGGGTTTGACTAATTGATCATGTTCACGACCGCACATCCCACGTGCGAAAAATGGTTTACAGGCTTGTGTCTCTGGCCTGTAACTCGCGGCATGGTGGAATTTAATAGCTCTGTAACGCAGCAGAATTTTCTAGCCCGCAGTCTTTGCGTGTTTGCCGATGCTGCTACAATCTTTAAATTTAATGGGGCTGATGGACTGGCTGTAGGACAAGTGGCAGCCCAGTGGCAGGAAAAGTCACTGGAAACAGGATTGCTGGACATACAGGGTAGATTGCAGGAATGGTCAGGTAGATCAGGTAGCTCTGGAATGTGTGGACAGGCAGGTAGCTGTAGATATGCAGGTGACTCGGGAAGGTGCTGGACAGACAGGTAGCTGGAGATAGGCAGGTGACTCGGCAAGGTGCTGGACAGACAGGTAGCTGGAGATAGACAGGTGACTCGGGAAGGTGCTGGACAGACAGGTAGCTGGAGATAGGCAGGTGATTCGGGAAGGTGCTGGACAGACATGTAGCTGTAGATATGCAGGTGACTCGGGAAGGTGCTGGACAGACAGGTAGCTGGAGATAGGCAGGTGACTCGGGAGGGTGCTGGACAGACAGGTAGCTGGAGATAGGCAGGTGACTCGGGAAGGTGCTGGACAGGCAGGTAGCTGGAGATAGGCAGGTGACTCGGGAAGGTGCGGGACAGGCAGGTAGCTGGAGATAGGCAGGTGACTCGGGAAGGTGCTGGACAGACATGTAGCTGGAGATAGGCAGGTTACTCGGGAAGGTGCTGGACAGACACGGAGCTGGAAACAGGTATCTCTGAAAAGCGTGAAGAGGCAGGTAGCTGGAGACAGGCAGGTAGCTCTGGTAGGTGCTGAACATGCAGGTAGCTGGAGACAGGCAGGTAACTCTGAAAGGTGCTGGACAGGCAACAAGCTGGACACAGGCAGTTAGCTCTGGATGATGCCATACAGCAGATAACAGGAGATTGAGAATGGTCGACTGCAGGTAGCCGGGACCACGGGAGCTGGAGGCCCAGGCAGGGACCACAGTAGAAGGAGGCCTCTAATAATCTTTTCTTTCAACTGTAATTCTGGCCATTCCTGGGGATGCCAATCTTCAGAATTATCCAATATACCTCTAATGGCAGCATTAAGAATCAACTGATTAAAATGACCACAACAGAAATACAGTCAGGTCCATAAATATTGGGACATCGACACAATTCTAATCTTTTTGGCTCTATACACCACCACAATGGATTTGAAATGAAACAAACAACATGTGCTTTAACTGCAGACTTTCAGCTTTAATTTGAGGGTATTTACATCCAAGTCAGGTGAACGGTGTAGGAATTACAACAGTTTGTATATGTACCTCCCACTTTTTAAGGGACCAAAAGTAATGGGACAGATTAACAGTCATAAAACAAACTTTTCCTTTTTAATACTTGGTTGCAAATCCTGTGCAGTCAATTACAGCCTGAAGTCTGGAATGCATAGACATCACCAGACGCTGGGTTTCATCCCTGGTGATGCTCTGCCAGACCTCTATTGCAACTGTCTTCAGTTCCTGTTTGTTCTTGGGGCATTTTCCCTTCAGTTTTTTCTTCAGCAAGTGAAATGCATGCTCAATCGGATTCAGATCAGGTGATTGACTTGGCCATTACACAATATTCCACTTATTTCCCTTAAAAAACTCTTTGGTTGCTTTTGCAGTATGCTTCGGGTCATTGTCCATCTGCACTGTGAAGCACCGACCAATGAGTTCTGAAGCATTTGGCTGAATATGAGCAGATAATATTGCCGGAAAAACTGCAGAATTCATCCTGCTGCTTTTGTCAGCAGTCACATTATCAATAAATACAAGAGAACCAGTTCCATTGGCAACCATACATGCCCACGCCATGACACTACCACCACCATGCTTCACTGATGAGGTGGTACGCTTTGGAACATGAGCAGTTCCTTTCCTTCTCCATACTCTTCTCTTCCCATCACTCTGGTACAAGTTGATCTTAGTCTCATCTGTCCATAGGATGTTGTTCCAGAACTGTGAAGGCTTTTATAGATGTTGTTTGGCAAACTCTAATCTGGCCCTCCTGTTTTTGAGGCTCACCAATGATTTACATCTTGTGGTGAATTCTCTGTATTCACTCTGGTGAAGTCTTCTCTTGATTGTTGACTTCGTCACACATACACCTACCTCCTGGAGAGTGTTCTTGATCTGGCCAACTGTTGTGAAGGGTGTTTTCTTCACCAGGGAAAGAATTCTTCGGTCATCCATCACAGTTGTTTTCCGTGGTCTTCCGAGTCTTTTGGTGTTGCTGAGCTCACCGGTGCGTTCTTTCTTTTTAAGGATGTTCCAAACAGTTGATTTGGCCACACCTAATGTTTTTGCTGTCTCTCTGATGGGTTTGTTTTGTTTTTTCAGCCTAATGATGGCTTGCTTCACTGATAGTGACAGCTCTTTGAATCTCATATTGAGAGTTAACAGCAACAAATGCAAATAGCACACTTGAAATGAACTCTGGACCTTTTATCTGCTCTTTGTAAATGGGATAATGAGGGAATAACACACACCTGGCCATGAAACAGCTGAGCAGCCAATTGTCCCATTACTTTTGGTCCCTTAAAAAGTGGGAGGCACATATACAAACTGTTGTAATTCCTACACCGTTCATCTGATATGGATGTAAATACCCTCAAATTAAAGCTGAAAGTCTGCAGTTAAAGCACATCTTGTTCGTTTCAAATCCATTGTGGTGGTGTATAGAGTCAAAAAGATTAGAATTGTGTAGATGTCCCAATATTTATGGACCTGACTGTACATCTCAATAATGATAAGGCATAATTTGTAATGTCTAATCAGTACTGGTTCTGACTTAAACATTTTAATCTATTGCAAGCTCCATATTCTAAATAAAATAAAATGTTCGTGGATAAAAAAATCACTGTATGTTGCAATACTTCTAATTTTTAGCTACAGTACAACAAAACAAAGGAGTAAAGAAGTTATTGGGCCAAATTAGACAAAACTAGTTGTTTATCTGACATGCATGTAGAGAGTACCAAACCTATCTGTACTGTACTTTTACACATAAGAAATAAAAATAAATACAAATCAAATGAGTATTTGGAAAGTATTTGAATAAGTCAACAGCCAAAATTAACCCAGAACACCACTGTGAGCTTCTATTACTATCAAAAGTACTTATTTTTATGTAATCACTTCTAAATGTACTTTTAACATAATACACTGCCTGTGCTATCTTGTTAATAATATCAATGTGCCAACATGTTCATACAACTATAATATAATCCAATAAATAAGCAATCTTCCAATATTTCATTTTTGTACAAGGTTTAAAATGTCTGTTTATTAATATTTAATACAAAACTGGAATAAAGAACTTTATAACTATTAGATTACACAGTGGTATAATTACTTCTTACCCAAAATGCACTTGAAAATAGAAGTTTACAGTATTTAATTTATCAGTGGTGCTCAACCTCAATACAGCACTGAAAACCAAGTTAAAAAACTTTTTGAAGTTTTTATATAAACTAGTTTTTTTTTTGCTGCCTCCCTAACTGCAGCATGCATTTTCCTTGTGTCTGCAGGTTCTGAGTGGACCAAAAATCACAAGTTCCCTGCAAATGTACATACACTATGTTCCCTGTAATAAAAGGATTTCAAAATTTTTCCCAGAGGCGGAGTTACCGCCGTGGCAGGCCAATCTGCAGCCTGTGCATGTAAGAGTCAATGTGCATTCTGGATCTGTAAGAGCTAATATGCAGCCTGTATCTGTAAGAGCCAACGTGTAGTCTGTGTATGTAAGAGCCACTGTGCAGCCTGTGCTTATAAGAACCAAAGTTCCAAACAATAACCTCTCTCCTCCTTCTCCTCTGCTACATAACCACCATCCCATTGGGCCTCTCAGTACAGTTAAAGTGAAGTTAAATTCTATATTACCCGCATCGCCCTCGGCCCTCTGCATCACTTGCAGCCCTCCTGCGGCCCCATTGTCACCCGCGGCCTCCTGCATTACCAGCGGCCACCTGTGTTACCTGCAGCCCTCTTGCGGCCCCTAGCATCCCCCACTGCCTACCAATGGCCTTCCCACGCCCCCCTGTGGGAGTGCAGCCTGTGTTGGCAATAGCCCAACTGCAGCCTCTGTAAATGAAAATCTGCATCTTTTATATATCTGTAAGAGCCAACTTGCAGCCTATATCTTTAAGAGCCAATCTGCATCCTGTGTCTGTAAGTGCCAATCTGCATCCTGTATCTGTAAGAGCCAATCTGCATCCTGTGTCTGTACGAGCCAATCTGCAACCTGTTTCTGTAAGTGCCAATCTGCAGCCTGTGTCTGTAACAGCCAATTTGCAGCCTGTGTCTGTAAGTGCTAATGTGCCCAGCCTGTAAGAGCCAATCTGCATCCTGTGTCTGTACGAGCCAATCTGCAACCTGTTTCTGTAAGTGCCAATCTGCAGCCTGTGTCTGTAACAGCCAATTTGCAGCCTGTGTCTGTAAGAGCCAATGTGCAGACTGTGCCTATAAGAACCAACGTTCCAAGCAATAACTCTTTTCCGCCTTCTCCTCCGCTACATCACCACCATCCTATTGGGCCCTCTTATGAGTACAGTTAAAGTGAAGTTAAATTCTGTGTTATTGGATGTAATTATTATTTTTTATTTATGTCTTTTAAGTTTTAAGGTTTTGTATAAAAAAACAAGACCATCAGTTCAAACTATTAGTGAAAAATCTGCTGTCCGTAATAGATTATGTCAATTTACACTGATCCCTATGGGGAACTCAAACTGTTTGGAACTCATCCTGTCATCTGGAAAAGATTAAGGAAGAGAACCAAGGTGTCACTCTATACATATATATATATATATATATATATATATATATATATATATATATATATACAGGTGTAAAAGGGTCCCTCCTCCTCATTGAGGGCTAGCTGAAGTGTGCAGGAGGCCACCGAATCTCAGCCTGCTTAGAGGGCCAGATAGTCGTGATGTAGACAAGGCATGTTCTGAAAGTGGCAGGAAAATGTTATATATGTAGCCGACATCTGATTTGAGGCTTGCTAGCAGCCTAGTAATGATGGAGATGCGTATCTTTGGACATTGGCAAAAACAGCCATAATCAGCAATGTGATGCTTATTGAAAGCTGAAAAACAAGTAGAAATGAGCCGAAATGTGTAATGAGGGCTTGATGAAAGTTGCGTGACAATGAAAAAGTGTGACTTGGATGTGGGTAGGGACATTGAAACGGTTGAATTTGGTGATGTGACACTGAACGACCGATGGTTAGGACTTCTTGAAATCCCTTGGTGTCATGGCTCTCCTGCAATGGTAATGCCCTTACAGACATTTTACTTAGTAGATATGGCCCGAAATGAAACCTTGGTCTAAGCAAAGTCACTATTTAGAACCCCACGGCACCTACAATTAAACCCCCTATGCTGGGGATCCCCATCGGGACCACCACAGTGTCCCTACATAAACCCTTGCTGTGGGGGTCCCAATCGGGACCCCTGCAGCATTTACATTCAAAATTCCAGCCTCACGGGTCCTTAAAGGGCCTTAAAGTTCCTTAAAGGACCAGCGCTAAATTAAAAATAACCCCTGCTGCAGTTGTGCTTCATGTACCCCCCCCCCCCCCCCGGCACCTAAAATTAGCCCCATCACTCATGGGGTTCTATATAGACCTATATAACTATCCCATCAGTCCAATAGGGGTCTATATAGACCCATACAGGACACTATTAACCCTCACATTAACACCATAAGTGCCATGAGACTAAGTCTAAGCACTACCCTACACTACACTATTAGCCACCCAATAATCTAATACATCTAAATTAACCCCCCTTTAACTAATTTACCCCCTCTAAGTAATTAACCCACTCTAACTAATTAAACCCCTCTAAGTAATTACCTCTATTTAACCCTCATCATACTATCACTAACCACTTAACCCTATGTAGACACAGGTATCCTTAGCTAGTCCTATTTAACCCTAACTGTACCTATTTAACCCTAACTGTACCTAATTAACCCTAGCTGTACCCAGTGAACCCCTACCCATCTAACCCCTACACTACCTACCTAACTCCTAGCCTACCCTATTAACTACTACACTACCTACCTAACCCCCTAATAAAATCCCTAGCACCCAAATTTAAAAAAAAAACAAACAACTCACTAATTACAAAAATAAAAAATTACAAAAATAAAAAAGCAACCAGACAGGGCCCCTCCAAAAATGTGCAGATGTCCTGTCACACCTAAAATAAAAGAAACATTACAGTCAATACACATATACTACCAACATGTAATATAAAAAGGCTTAATAGTCCACTTACCTGGTCAAAATGCTCCTCCAGTGATGCCCCAGTCTTCAGTCCTTCGTCCCAGGCACAGCCTTTGCAAAAAAAATCCAGACAATTTAAAAAAGAAAAAAACTAACGGAGCTCCTCCCCTGAGGAGCTCCCTACCGAACATGGAGGTTCCCGCGCATGCTCCGATATGAAAACCTTTTTAGAACATCTAGATTTCTTTCGGAGGGGCCCTGTCTGGGACGAAGGACTGAGGACCGGGCCATCGCTGGAGGGGCATTTTGGCAAGGTCAATGGTCTAATTAACCCTTTATTTTCTTACAGCGTGTAAGTCTTTTTTATTTTAATAGTTTTTTTATTTTATGTAGGGCTTTTTCATTTTTGTATCTGTTTGTTAATTTTATGTAAGTAGCTGCTTGTTATTTTTTGTGATTAGTGTTTTTTTTATTTGATGTACTTAGTGTTTTTTATTTTATGTATTTAGTGGGGTGTTGGGGAGCTTGATAGTGGGTTAGCTAGGTAGTGTTGGGGGGGTTAATAGGATAAGGTAGAGGAAGTTAATAGAATGGGATAGGGTAGGAAATGGTTACTAGTGTAGTACTTAGACTTTGTATCATGAGGGTCCTGGAGGACCCTCATGGCACTTATAGTGTTAATATACGGGTCAATAGTGTCCTATAGGGATCTATATAGACCCCTATTGGTCTGAGGGGTTAATTATAGCCCCATGAGGGTCTATATATACCCCCATGAGTGATGGGATTAATTGTAGGTGCCTGGGGGGGGGGGGGGGGGGTGCTTAAAGTACCCTTGTGGCAGAGGTTATATTTGGGTCGGGTCCTTTAAGGACCTTTAAGGAGGGCATTTTGAAATATTAAATGCAGCTGGTAATATGGGGCACTGTGGGGGTCCCAATGGGCACCCCCAGCATAGGGGGGCTTAATTTTAGGTGACATGGTGGTACTTGGAGTACCCCCCGCAGCAAGGGGTAATGTCGGGAGCCTGCATTGCTTTCAGCAGCCATGCTGGCAATCTCTATTGCCATTGGCTACGTCTAACCCATCAATACAGGTTTGA
Source organism: Discoglossus pictus (assembly GCA_027410445.1). Lineage (NCBI taxonomy): Eukaryota > Metazoa > Chordata > Amphibia > Anura > Alytidae > Discoglossus > Discoglossus pictus. Next base: position 31,917,717 of record CM050166.1, on the reverse strand, counting down.
CTAATTGATCGTGTTCCAGGCCATACATTTAACGTCGACAGACTGGGTTACGGGTTTGCATCTCTAGCCCGTAGATCGCAGCCCCTTCCAATTTAATAGCCCTGTAACACGGGAGATTTTCAAGCCTGCAGACATTGCGAGCCTTACATTGCAAATACTGGGCTGCAATTTAATGAGGCTGTATGTATGTAGGCTCGGGAAAGCCCTGCTGTAATAAAACCATGATATAACTAATGTCATTATTTAGTGGATAAGGCCTGAATTCTGATACAAAGACAATAAATCTGTATGTGTAGGCTTGTTAAAGCCCTGTGGAATAAAGACTGACTTTGTACATACGCTACTTAGTCAATATGTATGAAAATAGGGCAAAATATCCATTGGTAGGGCTTATTGAAAGCATATGACAATGAAATGCTTATTGAAAGCATATGACAATGAAATGCTGTTACCTTGATATAAGCAAAGTCACTATTTAAAAGATATGGCCTGAATTCTGATACAAAAGTGCCAAATCTGTGTATGTAGGCTTGGTGAGGCCCTGTAATAATGAAAAAGACCAACCTTGTTTATTAGCTGTACGGCAAAAATCTGCAAAGTGAGTATTGTGATAGCCAAAGCGTAAGGGGAGACTCTGAGATGCACCCTCCAGGCTGTGGAACCAAAATGAAAATGAGGCTGCCAGGAGAAGGCGGACGGAGGTGTTTGTTTAAAGTGAGCTAAGCCCAGCCCACCCACATGAAGAGGCGGGACGGAGGAGGGACTGAGCACACACACATATATATATATATATATATATATATATATATATATATATATACTGTGTGAGTTTTTGCAGTGTGGCCCCCATGCTCTAGCTCCACCACTGTTTTTTTCCATTGGTTCTCCAGGCAGAAAATAACTGGAACCGAGACCTTTCAAGCATTTGCTCCCCATAAACGTAATGTATCAGCCTGGGCAGCTGAAATGGTGGTAGCACTCAACATAAGTAAACAGCTTGATGGTTTCAAAATGTAATAATGCAGAAATGCAGCTAAGCATGGGCACATTCTAATAATGGGAGATTTTAATTACCCTGAAATAAATGGGATAAATGAGGCCAGCAGTTCAGCTAAGGCGAGCAGGTTCTTGAGTACACTCAGGGATCATTATCTGGCCCAGGTTATAAAAGAACCTACTACAAATGAAGCTATCTTGGATTTATTTATCACAAATAATATTGATATAGTATCAAATGTTGAAAAAGGGCAACTTTTGGGAAACAGTGATCAAAACACAGTCTTGTTTGAGATTGAATTAAAAAAAACATAACAGTAAGGGGCTAACAAAAACTCTTAATTTTAAAAGGGCAGACTTTAACGGTCTAAGGGCAGTAATATAAAGTATAGACTGGTACAGAGAACTGATAGGTAAAAATACTGAACATAAATGTACAACGTTCAAATCCTTACTAAATATACATACAGTACTTATCACCATATACCATGTGGAAATAAAAGTAGAAGGAGTAAATAACAACCCATGTGGCTTAACAATGTATTAAAGATAAGGATGAGAGTAAAAAACAAGCATTTGAATTATACAAACAATAGGGGGAAAAATAAATGTTAATAAATCCCCGGGTCCTGATGGAATATATCCAAGGGTACTGAGGGAACTGGGCTTTGTAATAGCAAAACCATTATATCTAATTTTTCAAGATTCACTCAATACAGGGTCTTTACCAGATGACTGGAGAAAGGCAGAGGTTATACCTATTTAAGAAGGGAGCAAGAGCAAATCTGGGGAATTATAGACCAGTGACTATCACTTCAGTAGTGGGAAAGCTTTTAGAAGGGTTAATAAGGGATAATATACAAGAATATGTTTATTTAACCAGGACTATAAGTAGGAGCCAACATGGATGGGTCATGTCAAACAAACCTAATTAGTTTGTGTAAAGAGGTTAGTAGAAACTTGGATCAAGGCAACTCAGTGGATGTAGTCTATTTGGATTTTGCAAAGGCTTTTGATACAGTGCCACGTGGGAGACTATTGAGCAAATTAAGTGATATAGGAATTGCCATAAATATTTGCTTAAGGATTGAGAGGTGGCTAAAAGACAGGAAGCAAAGGGTTGTGATAAATGGAACATACTCGGATTGGACTAATGTGGTAAGTGGTGTTCCTCAGGGTTCAGTATTAGGTCCCCTCCTTTTTAACATATTTATTAATGACTTAGAGGTGGGACTGAAAAGTAGTGTCTCAATTTTTGCTGATGAAACGAAGTTGTGCAAGGTAATTTAATCAGATAATTATGTACTTTCCCTCCAAAGGGATTTACATAAATTAGAGGAATGGCCATCTAAATGGCAGATGAGATTTAATATGAATAAATGTAAGGTTATGCATTTGGGAAGGAAAAATAGCCATGCAATCAATAATCTTAATGGAGCAAATTTAGGGGTATCAGATATTGAAAGGTATTCGGGAGCACTTGTGGATAACTGCTTACATAACAGTGCTCAATGCCGAGCAGCAGCTGCAAAGGCAAGTGAAATATTAGCATGCATTAAGAAGGGTATAGAAGCAAGGGAATCAAATATAATTCTCCCACTATACAAATCCCTTGTATGCCCTCATTTGTAATATGGAGTACAATTTTGGGCACCAGTACATAAAAAGGACATTTTAGAGATGGAAAAAGTACAGGCAAGGGCAACAAAGCTAATAAAGGGAATGGAGGGGCTAAGTTATGAAGAAAGACTAACCAAATTAAACGTATTTACTCAAGATAAAAGGCATCTAAGAGGGGATATGATTACATTATATAAATATATCCAGGGTCATTACAAGGCTTTGTCAAGGGAACTTTTTGTGCCAAGAGGTTTTCAACTGACAAGAGGACATCCTTTGATATTAGAAAAGGGTTCTTCACAGTTAGGGTGGTTAATCTGTGGAATTTTTTTTCTACCAAAGGAGGTAGTGCAAGCGGATTTGGTCGATAACTTTAAAAAGGGATTGGATATATTTTTTAATAAAAAGGGCATTAAGGGCTATCCTGGATAAATAGGGCCTCATTCTATTAGCGGCCGCAGCCGTTGCGGGGCCGCAAGGACCGGCCGCAAGCTACTCGGCTATTCTATTCCCTTACGGCCGGAGGCTCCGGCAGGCTTGCGGCCGGTGCCTTGCTATCTCTTGCGGCCGCTCGCGCCAGAGGAAAGCCTTTGATCTAAAACGGCCGCAAGAGTTTTGCAATTCAATTGCTCCGGGAAACCTCTCTGCAAGGCTAAAAGCGAGCCGCAGCTTACTTGCAGGAAAGAGGTCCCGCTAGCACCAATTAAGCACATAAAATAGCTCAAATAAAGCCATCCTGCACTTTGAGAAGACTATAAAGGGATTTTAGGTGTTAGAATAAATAGCACATAATTATCCTGTACTCAAATCCGTAAAATATTTTATTTTTACTATCCGTAAAATATCCATGTAAAAAGTCCAGAGTGCTTGGAGCACCTCAGACACACCCACGCCGCAGCCGGAAAATAAACAGTTAATTTGAACTCGGGTTTGGGCAGATGTGCAAGCTTGAGAGTGGGTTCCTTTTAATCCTCATGTCCCTCAATATGATCCCTAGCATTTGCAGAGCTGTACAGTGCAGGCTTGAATTTATTTTTGAGTTTTTAGATTTCTGAGATTACGGCCGGTTCCAAGATATGCGGCCGGCCGTAAGATGAGATCCTTGCGGGGCCGTATAATAGAATCGCGAGTTAACTGAACCCCCGCAAGGAATCGCAGCCTTACGGCCGATTTACGGCCGCTAATAGAATGAGGCCCATAGAGAGGGAGTATTGATCCAGGGATGAATCTGATCGCCAGTATCTGGGGTCAGGAAGGAATTTTATATTTTTTTCCCTGTTGAGACAATTGGCATAGTTTCACTGTTTTTTTTTTCTGTTTGCCTTCCTCTGGATCAATTAACAAGAAATCTGGGTATTGCAGATCAGAGGAAATCTAAAAAGGTTGAACTTGATGGACTAAAGTCCTTTTTTTCAACCTAACTAAGTAACTATGTAACTATGTAACTTGATTCTGACTGCTCTATGTGATCGTGCAGAGCCGTATCCATTAGTTCAGACTCCCTATAGATAGCTTTGGCTTACTTATTCTCTATTATATTTTCAAAAGAACTATATTCCATGTTTCTACCAGATTGAAAGTGGTAGACCAACAAAGGGATCATCTACTCTAGTTTTTAATAAAAACCTCTTAAAACGTGCATATCAAATCTAATATTCTGTTAATGACAAGTGCCGTCATTCAATTGCAATTTATCCAATTGAATAGGGCTCTAAATAAGCACATAACATTTTTTTTTTAAATAAGTTTTAAGTTAGTAAACATCTATCCAAAAGCAAGGTTTTCACTAACTAAAAACTTCTTTAAAAAAGATATGCTATGTGCTTATTTAGAGCCCTATTCAATTTGCCAAATCACAATTGAATGAGGCCCAAGGACTCTAAATGTATTTCATGCAAAACTATTTATACCGCCAATTATGGTGAACAGCAGTGACATAATATTACTAGAATAAAAGAAACGTAAAATGCAATATGTGAAGGTCACATTGAATAAACTCTAATGCAAATCAAAGACGTGGGTTATATTAGTTCAGGTTACATTGAAAGTTTTGCCAATGGCTAATAAATATCCCTTTTAACTCACTAATTGTGTTCATGATGTAATGAGCCTCATTAGCTATGATATATTTTGGCCATAGAGAAAATTTATTTTTCAAAAATTGTAAGATAATGCTCAAAAAAAGTTAGAAAAATGTACTTTGTTTGTTAAATGTTAAAGTGGCACAGGAAATATTCCAGTTTGAACAGAAATGAACAGTATACATAATAATAAAAAAAATATTGCCCCCTAGTTAAATCAACTCAATTAAAGGGATTCAGTTAGCTGAATGAACACAGCCAGGCATGGTTACAGCTAGCCCTGCTCACTTATTTTGAGTGAAGTTGCAGGTACAAAGATAAAGCAAACACATTAAGCCACAATCAAAGGGAATTCCTAAAGAGATCAGAAAAATGTTGTTTATCTCAATCCTGCAAAGGTTGGAAAGCCATTTGTAAGGCTCTGAGACTCCCCAGACCTACACTGAGCCATAATCTACAAAGGTAGAACACTTGGAGCAGTAGTGAAACTACCCAGATGATGATGGCCAGACAAAATGTGTTGAAGGGCACAGGATAAAATGATTTAGATGTTAGCAAGGATCACAAACGATCATAAAAATACATCAAAAGTTGTAAGGCAAAGCTTATGTTGCCCTAGGTAAGGGCAGTGTTAATGACTTCAGAAAGAAACTGGGCAAAAATGGGCTTCATCGGAGAGTAGGAAGGTGGAGACCACTACCAACAAAGAACATAAATGCTTGTCTCTCATTTGGAAGACACAAGTCCCATTATGTCTAACATAAAACACAGCATTCCACAAAAAGAACACCATACCAACAGTCAAACATGGTGGTGGCACTGTGATGGTGGTGTGGTGATGTTTGCTGCCTCAGGACCTGGAAAACTTTCCATAATTGAGGAAACCAAGAATTCTGCTCTGTATCAAAAAAGAAATGTCCGGTCACCATTAAGTTTTGGAGTGGGCTAGTCAAAGTTCAGACCTAAACCTATTAGAGATTTTGTTGTAGGATCTGAAATGAGCAGATCATGCTCAAAAAAATCTAGTAATGTTTCTGAATTAAAGCAGTTCTGTGAGGAAGAGTGGGAAAAAAATCCTAAATAGAGGTATGAAAGACTGAATTATAGTATGCATTTGATTGTAGTCATTGTAGCTGGAGGTGGAGTAATCAATTATTAAGTGTAAATGTGCAATTATTTTTTCACATCGTTTCAGTTAGGATTTGATAACTTTGTATATTAAATAAATGAAATAAATCAAACATGTTTTATTTGTTCACTCTGTTTCCCTCTCTAATATTAGATTTTGTATAAAGATTTGGAAACATTCAGTGTAACAAATATGTAATAATAGAGGAAATCATGAAGAGGTAAACACTTTTCTTTTGACAGATTAATAAAAAATAGATGTTCTTTACTGTTTTAAGTGTTAGTATTACATAACTGAGCTTAAAAGTATTTTACGCATAATTTACATGAAAAAGTTCTCCCATTCTCCCCAATGATTTAATTTCATGTTATTAATTATCTTTTACAGTGCAGGATGAAAAAACACAAGAGCATGTCCAGTTGTTAGATCTATGTATGTAGATCAGAATAATGATAATGTCTTATAATTCCTACATCTACTCAGTCCGAAAAATACTTTCCCATTGGAAAACAGTTCAACACATTTCCTATATAATGAATTATAATTGAATGTATTCAAGTTATGCCATTTTAATCTGACTTGATAATGTGATTATTTAGATAAATGTCTATATTTTTTATGGTGTACATACTTGTATGGACTCAATTAAAATAATAATGAACTTTGAAATCAACATAGCTTGTATAATTAGTTTTTTGTCAGTGATCCTTTGATTTTGATTTCTGGATGCCAACACAAGTTATAGGTCCACTGAAGGGTAATATTTATTGTATTCCCTTATGAAAAACTTGACTTGATAATTAAATGAATGTTTTTAAACAGTTACAGACTTAAAAATGGCTGCACAATAGCCACACTCCATATAAAAAAAAAATCAGTTAGAGACTGTACTAATTTGTAGTTACATTCTAAAGAAATGTTCTTTAATATATGGCTACAGTGGTCCTTTAAATTCTGTATTTTTAATTTTGGTACTAGAATTACTATTCACCGGTAATTTTGGAGATTATTTAAAAAATATATTTCTGCTTTTATATGTGCAATATTGAATATTATTACACTTTTTTAGCAGCCAAAAGTGTGTAAGATGTCTGAAAAGAGACAATGATGAACATGTTGCCTTATGAGATGATGCTCTCTAGGGTACAGTCTCAAGTAAGTTTTTTACTGACTGGATAGACTGAAAGCCAGACTGCAGGCTCAAAATTGTAATTTGGAGTCTTAGTAAAGGCAAATTAGATGACTGTATTGCCTCTTCACACTTATCTTAATCTTTAATATAAAGGCAACTCATTCATATGAATTTTATTTTCTATTTTGTATGTTGCTGATTGGTCACGTGCAATTGATGTTTAAATAAAAGTAAACGGGCGGGTGGGTGAGGATTGTTCTCAGAATTTTCTTAAAGTTTCCTTAAAGCAGGAGATGCCTGGTTAGCGAGGAATGGCGTGAGAGACAGAGAGACATGGAGAGAGGGATAAAGTAAAAAAGAGCCCACAATGGAGCAAAGTGGAAGGGGGTGGGCCATGATCTCAGGAGGAGTAGGGGATAGTAGATTTTGAAAGGGAGTGGTGGTGGTGGTGGTGGGGGGGGGGGGGGGTTGTAGAGGAGGGGGCCTTTGCATGGAAGTGGGAAGGGGAGGGGGAAAGAGGGAGATAGTGAGCCTTGCTGGGATAAAGGCTCACACACACTACTGGGCCTGAAGAGGAGCAGATTCCCTCCTTCCCTCCCTGAAAATGTGGAGTAATATCAAGGAGCTTGCCATCTTTTGTTGGTAAATAAGGAGGAGTCTCTAGGGGCACAGGATCCCCTGAGAGGTGGTATGCTCAGTCGGGAGGGCAAACACTAGTGGTATGATTTTTGGTTATTACTTTAAATATTTTATAAAGAAGCTGTGGCCAGTTTTGTACCCCAAAATGGTGTAAAGGGTAATTATTCATGGGAATAGAGGGGTGGTGGGGGTTGGCTAATCCCAAAGATGACTATATGAAGTCAAGAGAAAGGAGTGAGAGAGAGCAATAGAGATATGGAAAATAAATCAGACACATAAGAAGGAGGAGGTCTTAGCATATTATATAGGTAATAAATGGGGGTAGGGTGGCTTGAGGGAAGCCAGGCACAATATCTTGCCCAAAAGTATCAAGGCATTTATTATGTTAGTAATGTTAATAATGAGATTAGCTTCAGAGATGGGTTAACCTCCATAGTCTGGTTCATACCTCCAGGTGTTCATCAAGCTTCAGAATTGTCTAAGATTTAAAAATGAACATGTCAGAAGCACAGAATGTGCATTATAGAACGGTACATCAGCACAACAGAGCCTCACATCAGCATGTCAGACTTTAGCAAAATGGTTCCCTGGTGGTCCAGTGGTTAGGATTCCGTGCTTTCATAACTGCAACCTGGGTTTGATTCCAGTTAGTTAACCAAGAGGTCAAGAAGCCAAGCACGGTTGGGCCTGGTGAGTATTTGGATGGGAGACTACCTAGGAATACCAGGAGCTGTATGCTGTGGCGCAGTGGAGAAGGAACTGGCAATCCACTCTGCCATTAAAAACCAAGTGGATCAGCATTAATTTTTACCTTCCATGAGGCCACAGAGAGACGGATACAGCTGAATGACGCAAACACAATGTTAGTATATTAAGGTCTTGCAGACAATATCTCAAGACTGATTTACAAAAATATGTAATATATTATCAGAAAAAAAGAACTTGGTTTGGGGTTGACAGGTTCCTTGTAAAGTAAAATATACCCTATAAATTTCATTATTCATCATTTTCCACACAGTAATAAAATTATATTCATGTCAGCAACCATGCAGTGGCATTGAAACATATTACAATGTAACATTGCAGAGGTTATTTTAGTTAAAACTGTAAGAAAAATGATAACCGGGTGTCGGTAAGGCTGAGGAAGCAGCTATGTGACATTATAAATGTTCAAACAAGATGTTGCAAATTGAGGAATGGAAGAATTTATCCAAGGCCGGAGGTGTGGGTCAAACATTAAAGGCACATGGAACCGAGACATTTTCTTTCATACATTTAAAACAGCAATGGGCCACAGTCCATTTAAAGCCTGCAACTAGATCGCAGATAGCCGAATGATTGCGGGTGTGCTGCAGGCTCCAGTTCGTCTCCGATTGCAATGCTATTCAATTGCTCAAGGCCGCAAGTTACGGGCCCCATGCCAAAACCGTAAACCATGCACTGGTTCGGAGCACTTCAGGGCGGGAACATGATCAATTAAGCAAGCCTGTAAAGGCCCATTTCAAATCAGCCAATAAAAAATGAGGCTGTCATTATTACGGCAGTAAAACATGGAGGTTACGTGTCAATCAATTAGGTTTGAGGTTCAGATATGCGATCAGACTCACAAAACTGGCAAAATAAAGAATTATGAAAATTAATGTCAATACTGTCCATATGGTGGCCTGATATGTATTAACTCATTGATACCTGAGATCAATTTAACCCCGAAATGACACATACAAATAAATATTAGTTCCTGGCGATTTGCGGGTTTGAGACTGTTGTGCAATTAATTCTAATGTCTATTATCGCTTTCCCCCTTATTTACAGTGCAGAATTGATTTTTTATTTGCATTTACCCCCTTGCGGGTGCTCTCTAGCACTCGATTTTCTCCTTCATTTGCCATTTACAGATGTGAATACATTTGCAGGCTTGGGGAAATTGAGCAATTGAATAGCGATTTGCGATTTTGGCCTTGCAAAAGTGACAGATCAAAGGCTTCTGGAGGCTGTAAGTTACAAGTTTATCCATCGCCATTTTTTCAAGCTAGTAAATCGGAAGCCGTTCTGAGTCAGAGAGAAAAACGCCAATTGAATAGCAAAATAGCTTTCAACCTGACATACGGGCTACCGGATCTCCCGAAAGCTTAATTGAATGGGGCTCAATGTTCTTAACATGAATACAATTAATCTAGCCTTTATTTAATGGCATCTACCAAGCAGGTTAAAACTAAACTGTTTCCACTTGCCTTTCCTCCCTCTATCTGACATATGGGGACTTAGTGTCCTTTTAATGGATATTTTTACTGTCACTTATAAATAAATCACCATTAAGATATTGGTAATTCATACAAAGTGAGCAGATAGAGTAATAAGACCGCTTTTTCAAAGGATCCTATAGCAATATCCAACAGTTTAATAAAGTTCAGTGAAGTTCAGGAAAGTATTCAATTTCCATAAAGGCTAAAAGGTACAATGAGCAGCAGATAATAAAAAGAGCTATGTATCTGTTATTAGTATTAAGCTAAATGTAATATTTGTTGAGTATTTTGAACATACTCTACAACCAAATATAAGGACTATTAAATAGATGGAAAAAATAGCACATTTAAGATGAGAACAAAATTATAAATTGTTCTGTGTATTAGGAGCATCTCATGTAAGCTAGGTATGAAATTAAGAATGCAATGGTGGATCTAACAGTACCATTGACCTGGCATTATTTTTGAAGGGACACCTAACAGGAAGTTAATTTCATCTTGAGCATGAAAAACTGGCTATACATTTTACTAGCTTTTTTCTCAATTCTCCTCCTTTGGGGGGGTGGCGCAGTGGTGTTACATTTTTATGAGCAGTGTAGGGGCCTGCCAGCACAATGCACCATGGCCCCACTGGGCCACCACAGCCGCACTGGCTCCATCACCCCATAGAGGATGTGCACATGCACTTCCTGGAGCTCTGCTGCAGGCAGAGGAGCTTTGTGCAGGCAGGAGGTAAGGGGAAATTAAGTAGCTATGAGTAGAGGAGCAGCTATGGAAAGTGGTCTTGAGGGAGCAGCTATGGGAAAGGATCTTGCGGAGGGGAACTGTTATGGAAAGGGGTCTTGGGAGGGGCACTGAGTGAGTTGGTAAAATGCAAAAAAAAAAGTGTACAAACGGGGGGGCGGGGTTTGTCAAAATGTTTTTCTGCACCGGGGCTCTCCATTCTCTAGATCCGCCACTCTATGGAGCCTCACATTAGCACAAGCAATGCTGAATATGGAGAAAAATGCCTAGTATAATGTATAAAGTTATCTAGGAAAAAACAACGACTTGCATTTGGGGTCAAATAATCTCTTTAAAATGAACTGCTAAACAAACATATTTAAAAAATAATATATTCTTAAAACCTAAACAGTATCCTTAAATAGTTCAACTGAGAAGTAAGTAAGGATTCAATTACCAAAAAGTGGCATTGATGGAGTACTATAATCTCCTTGGCAATCCTTGAAAATGTCTTAATTATTCCTCTGTCACAAAAAAGATTAATAATATATAAATTCAAAGAATAACAATAACTGGTAGTTCCCATGAGAGGATAAAAATATTTTGTCAGGGTCGCTCGGATTGTTAAAAAGTAATTTAATCCAAATATATGACGGCATGACCTTCACTTTTGATATTCCTTACACATAAATCTAGAGATGACTAACTTTATTGTGACATCTTGCAAACTACAAGAGAAACAAAGTAAACATAAATCAAGTCTTTATATCAAGACTTCCAGCATTTTTTGCTTTGATTTGCTGGTTTCTAAAAATAGTGTTTAAAGGGACACAGAGGTTCCAAATAAGGTATAATTTAAAACTGTAGGTAAGTCAAAATCTGTTAGTGGAGGCCTTAGACACCCCATATGTAAGCCTGTCCTTCACCACATTTAATTCCTTATAGATGAACTAGACTAGATAAAGTTTAAAATGCTTTTTAAAATTAAAGGCATATCTAAATTTCCTGGATTATGAATGCATTTGATAGAGGAGAATCAGTAGTGTGTGAAACAATTTTAGCATAAAAAAATGCAAAAATAAACTTTTTCAAACTCACCCTGTTGTTTGCTAAGTATTTTCAGTTTGCAAGCAGCAGCTTTTGTTAGTTGACACCCCTGAAAATCCCTGCTAAGATTAGCATACAATTCATAATTTGTTTTGACCAATCAGGAGAAAGCAGAGGTTAGCTGAAACACTTGTATCAAACTCAGGAGTTCCTGTGTTGCAAAGCAGCCTGTGATATATAGTCTCTCTCTCTCCTTGTGCTCCGATTCAGCTGTGAACTCAGACCCTGCCCAACCATGTGATTCCATCCTGCAGCAAGTACTTCATTTGGTCTCTACCAGAAAGGTCAAACTCTGTATCTGGCTGCTTCTCCTCAGTGTACTTAGTTTTGTAAGCTCCCTGTGGGTATGCAAAGCTGGATTTTACTTTCCTGCCTGAAACTTTGTAAGTACAATTAACTTTTCTATATAACACATATTTTTTTGATACTCACTGCCTGTTTCTTACCAAACATTTGAAACCCAGGAAACTTATATATACTTTTAAGTACATCTTTTAGTATATGATATGAAATTATGCCCTATCAGCATCTGCCATTGTAGTGTTCATTTACCTGGTTTGACACTAGGAAGAGCATCTTTCCACTGAAAGCTGACATTCCTTAGTGCAAGGGCCTTCAATACAACAAACTAAAACCTTGTCTGAATCATTTTTTTTTTAAACAAGAAACTCTTGAAACAAACTTTTAAACTTTTTAAAGTTCTTTTTTGTCTTTTTAGCAATTTCTGAAAACGAAAATTACATACAGCAAAGTGCATATCCATTTTTAAGGTCAGACTGAAGGAAATGTATACTTTAGATGCCATTAAAACTCCTCTCCAGAGTTCACCTTTATAACACCACAGGAAGCAATACTTTTAGTTTCATCGCTATTAACTACATTAGGGAACATTAGTTAATGGATTAATGCTAATACTTTAGCCTGCAATAGAAGCTTTATATTTCTGCTTTGTGTTTCATCCATTTGGTAAACGTTTCGGTGCAGTATGTGTCACAAACCTGATTGCTAGACTGGGTCACTTGTAATAATTTTGTATAAAAGCAACAAAAAACAAAAACTTTGAAAAGCTAATGATTTTTGTTGATAAATTAGGGTTTTTGAATATATTTATAGGTTTATGAAATGGAAAGGAAAAAACAACCACGTCTAAAGGAAAATCAGTAGGCAGTTGTTATAACTATATTATTATATATATATATATATATATATATATATATATATATATATATATAGATACATATATATATATATGTATAAATACACTATATATATATATATATATATATAGTAATTATTAATCTATATATATATACTTATTTTTTATAGTGATGAGCTTTCAAGAAGCTCAACCTTTCTTTATCAAGTCTCAAGCGATACTATAAATAAGAAGTTTGTCCAATACAAAAGGTATCATAATATACTCAATACTCAAATTAGTCTCAATATATATACTGTACATATATAGATTAATAATTACTAAATTACTAGATTACTGGACATTCACGGCTGTTTCACTCTTCAATTATATATATACTAGGAAATTGGCCGTCAAAAATAACGGGAGTAAAATTGTAAGCCTGCTGTTTGCCACATAATGCGAGGCTAAGGGCCCTCTGAGCAGCTTTTGCACTTATCGGGAGCCCTGCTCTGAGGGCCTTCGGTGCTCATTGCGTGGCTTGCAATGAGCGCATTTGGTGCTCATTGCGAGCCGCAACTTTCCTGCTTTTGAATAAGCGCTCGTTGCAAGCCCAACGATGAGCACCATCGGCGGCTCGTCTCGCTGTGCGAGGGACACAAAAGAGTGACCAACATCGAAAACGTTACATACACTGACAACTATATATATATATATATATATATATATATATATATATATATATATATATACATATATATTAATATATCAATGAGAGTGAGACAGATGAGGGAGCAACAGGAGAGGGAGAGAGAGCAGGGGTAGATGTTACAAGAGACAGAGAGTGAGAGTGGAAATAGGGAGATAGTGAGAGTGAAGTGGGTAGAGTTAAGAAAAAAGGGAGAACAAAGGGGTACAGAAATAGAGAAAGTGAGAAAGATGTGATATTGAAGATATAAATATTAATAAGATACAGAATAATAAAATAACAATAATAATAATAATAATAGATGGAAGAGAGGAGAAACAGAGAGGAAGACAGAAATTAACAGCCTTATTAGATTGCGATTCAGTAAATTTAATAGGGCTCTATATAAGCACACAGCATATTTTTTACAGAAGTTTTTAGTTAGTGAAGACCTTGCTTTTGGATAGAAGATCACTAACTAAAAACTTCTGTAATAAAATATACTGTGTGCTTAAATGGAGCCCTTTTAAATTTGCTGAATCGCAATTTAATAAGGCTGTAAATGTGGGGGTAATTAGATAGACTTAAGGTCATTTAAAGGCACATGGAACTTTTCATGCATTTAAAAGAGCATGGTTTACAGATTACAAAAGTTATTTTCTGCATGTTTAAATATCCGTTTAATTGAACCCTGCAGGAAATGCAGAGAACATATTTTAGTTTGTAGATCTTATTGTCTGGCAGAGGGCAAGCCCACAAGGAAATACGGAGAGTCCATTATCTGGCAAACACACCAGTGACTGAGCATAGTTTAGGTAACAAAGGGGGTAGAGAAATAGAGAGAGTGAGAAAGATGTGATATTGAAGATGTAGATAATAATAAGATATATAATAATAATAATAGATGGAAGAGACAGGAAATAGAGAAATACATACATTAAATGTGGGACCAATTAGATAGATACCGTATATACTCAAGTATAAGCTGAGTTTTTCAGGCTTTTTTTAAGGCTAAAAAGGGCCCCCTCGGCTTAAACTCGAGTCACTCACCACCGTGTCTCTCTAACCCCCCTGTGTCTCTCTATCCCCCGTGTCTCTCTAACCCCCCCCGTGTCTCTTTCCTTCCCCCCTCCTCATCCTCAACCCCCGATCCTCACCCTCAACCCCCCCTCCTCATTCTAAACCCCCCTCCTCACTTTACCCCTCTAAATAACTCCCCCTCTCCCTTTCCCCTCACTTACCTCCATCTGCAGCTGCTCCTCCGGCCTCCGCTCCTTCCTGCGCCGGGACCCGGTATATGCTAATGACGTGACGTCACATGCGCGCCACGTCATTAGCATTGGCCGGGTCAAGACGCAGGAAGGAGCGTGGAGGATGGAGGAGCAGCTGCAGATGGAGGTAAGGGAGGGGAAAGGGAGAGGGGGAGGTATTTAGAGGGGGGTTGAGGATGAGGAGGGGGGTTGAGGAGGGAGGTTGAGGATGAGGAGGGAGGTTGAGGATGAGGAAGGAGGATGAGGAGGGAGGTTGAGGATGAGGAGGGGGGTTGAGGTTGAGGAGGGAGGTTGAGGAGGGGGTTGAGGATGAGGAGGGGGGTTGAGGAGGGGTTTGAGGATGAGGAGGGGGGTTGAGGAGGGAGGTTTAGAATGTGGAGGGGGGTTGAGGAGGGAGGTTGAGAATGAGAAGGAGGGTTGGGGAGGGTGATAAGGGAGGGGGGAAAGAGAAACAGGGAAGGGAGAGGGGGAAAGAGACACAGGGAAGGGAGAGGGGGAAGAGACACAGGGAAGGGAGAGGGGCGAAGAGACACAGGGAAGGGAGAGGGGAGAAGAGACACGGGAGAGAGAGGGGGGACACAAGAAAAGGGCACATAAGAGGTGGACACAGAGGGCACAAGAGGGACACAGGGGGCACCACATTTCCCACCCTCTGCTTATACTCGAGTCACTCATTTTTCCCAGTATTTTGTGGTAAAATAGGTGCTTGGCTTATACTCGGGTCGGCTTATACTCGAGTATACAGGGAGTGCAGAATTATTAGGCAAATGAGTATTTTGACCACATCATCCTCTTTATGCA
The DNA here is from genome assembly GCA_027410445.1 of Discoglossus pictus. Lineage (NCBI taxonomy): Eukaryota > Metazoa > Chordata > Amphibia > Anura > Alytidae > Discoglossus > Discoglossus pictus. Next base: position 31,902,152 of record CM050166.1, on the reverse strand, counting down.
TGTTGTCTTACTCCAAGCTGTATAGGCTCGAAAGCCTACTACCAATTAAGCATATTAGGTGATGTGCATCTCTGTAATGAGAAGGGGTGTGGTCTAATGACATCAACACCCTATATCAGGTGTGCATAATTATTAGGCAACTTCCTTTCCTTTGGCAAAATGGGTCAAAAGAAGGACTTGACAGGCTCAGAAAAGTCAAAAATAGTGAGATATCTTGCAGAGGGATGCAGCACTCTTAAAATTGCAAAGCTTCTGAAGCGTGATCATCGAACAATCAAGCGTTTCATTCAAAATAGTCAACAGGGTCGCAAGAAGCGTGTGGAAAAACCAAGGCGCAAAATAACTGCCCATGAACTGAGAAAAGTCAAGCGTGCAGCTGCCACGAGGCCACTTGCCACCAGTTTGGCCATATTTCAGACCTGCAACATCACTGGAGTGCCCAAAAGCACAGGGTGTGCAATACTCAGAGACATGGCCAAGTTAAGAAAGGCTGAAAGACGACCACCACTGAACAAGATACACAAGCTGAAACGTCAAGACTGGGCCAAGAAATATCTCAAGACTGATTTTTCTAAGGTTTTATGGACTGATGAAATGAGAGTGAGTCTTGATGGGCCAGATGGATGGGCCCGTGGCTGCATTGGTAAAGGGCAGAGAGCTCCAGTCCGACTCAGACGCCAGCAAGGTGGAGGTGGAGTACTGGTTTGTGCTGGTATCATCAAAGATGAGCTTGTGGGGCCTTTTCGGGTTGAGGATGGAGTCAAGCTCAACTCCCAGTCCTACTGCCAGTTCCTGGAAGACACCTTCTTCAAGCAGTGGTACAGGAAGAAGTCTGCATCCTTCAAGAAAAACATGATTTTCATGCAGGACAATGCTCACACGCGTCCAAGTACTCCACAGCGTGGCTGGCAAGAAAGGGTATAAAAGAAGAAAATCTAATGACATGGCCTCCTTGTTCACCTGATCTGAACCCCATTGAGAGCCTGTGGTCCATCATCAAATGTGAGATTTACAAGGAGGGAAAACAGTACACCTCTCTGAACAGTGTCTGGGAGGCTGTGGTTGCTGCTGCACGCAATGTTGATGGTGAACAGATCAAAACACTGACAGAATCCATGGATGGCAGGCTTTTGAGTGTCCTTGCAAAGAAAGGTGGCTATATTGGTCACTGATTTGTTTTTGTTTTGTTTTTGAATGTCAGAAATGTATATTTGTGAATGTTGAGATGTTATATTGGTTTCACTGGTAAAAATAAATGATTGAAATGGGTATATATTTGTTTTTTGTTAAGTTGCCTAATAATTATGCACAGTAATAGTCACCTGCACACACAGATATCCCCCTAAAATAGCTACAACTAAAAACAAACTAAAAACTACTTCCAAGAATATTCAGCTTTGATATTAATGAGTTTTTTGGGTTAATTGAGAACATGGTTGTTGTTCAATAATAAAATTAATCCTCAAAAATACAACTTGCCTAATAATTCTGCACTCCCTGTATACGGTAATTTAAAGGCACATGGAATACATGCTTTTAAAAGAGCATGTTTTACACATTACAAAAGTGTTTTTCTGCATGTTTAAATATTTGTCTGTTTAATCTGTTTAGCAGAACCTTTCAGGAAATGCAGAGAACATATTTTAGTTTGTAGATCTTATTGGCTGGCAGAGGGCACGCCCACAAGAACAGTTAAGCATATGAATATGTTGTTGTGTTCTGAGATCTTCATTCGAAATGAGAACACACATGACATACCCTCTTTCTAATGCAATAAAAACATATTTCCTGGGGCTGGTAGCCGGGCTGTATATGTGCATCAGAGCAGCTCGTCACCCATTGCTGTACTTGTGAGCCCGCCACAGAGCTATTATTATGTGGCACTAACAAAAAAAATACAGTCAGTAAGAGTTACATTTTGTCATTAGATTTTGCAAATGTATTTATACTAAAATGACCAGAACATCATTTTATACTAAGATAATTTTTTATATTTTTTTGTTGGAATATTCAATTTAAAGCCTGTAATGCATGTAATACTTTTTTCAGATTACCTGTTATACTTTTTAAAAGAGGAAATGTTAAACATTACAATATATATATATTTGATTGAAAAGCAAGTCATTTGAACTAACATTATAATACAGAAAATTAGGGGATAATTTAGGAAATCATAAAAATTAAACAAGTTACTGTAGAATAAAATATATTTGTATAGTGGTATATAGCATGTCACAATACTAAGAGTGCCACACATATATGGCATATCCCTTAGCAGGGTTATAATGAAACTGCTATAATTTGCCATACATGGGCTGGAATTAGAGCCAATTTAGCCTAAGGTAAAGTGTTTGTTGACATGTGCGTGTAATTGTCGTGATGAACAAATGAGTATCAATGGACTGCAGTGTATCTCTGTAATCAATACCATTAGAGAGATAAAGAACAAGGAAATACAGAGGGTCCATTATGTGGCATACACACTAGTGTCTGAGAATGGTTTAGGTAACCATTTAGTTGCTGCCTAAGCTGTAATGTGCAGACATCATGACCGTTATGTAGAGCCTGCGGACCCCTGCTGCGGTAAATGCAACTGACATCTGTCTGAGAACTTAATATACAAGTCATTGGTATAAAGCAAGGGAGACCATTTTTTTTCACAAGAAGCCAAGGTAGGAATATTTCAGAAATGGTGTAAATGAAAAATTTTAAATGTAAAAAATAATTAAAGTGAGGGATTTTCTTGTTTTATATAAATGTTGTTCCCTAGGTAACATAAACCGTTTTATCCTAAAATTAATTATTATACACAATTTACACTTCAATCATTTCTAAGAAGCCCACCAGTGTAACACATTCTTAGCCCCTGGAGCCTCCCCTTTCTCCCTGTTCTCTCGTGTAGGGTTTCCATTTAGTTATAAGGTGACCCAAAGAAGGCCTGGCTGGTATGGCCTGTTCATAAACAATAAAATACTCCAAATCAATGTGGGGATTGATAGACCACAGTTTTTATTTATTAGCAATACATAAAGAAAAGGCTCATAAGGGAAGAAGTAAAAGAAGTAGCCAAATTGGCTGATCATATTGACCTGAACCTAGATATGCATTCAGGGCTGCAAATATGGAATACAAATTTAGCTACTCACCTACCACAGTCCTTCTGATAAACCTTATCACAGTCTTTTCCCTGCTCCTGAATCTATATTACTACTACTATCATATCTTAGGATAATAATTCTTCCCCCCACAATCATCTAACCTTTTTACTGATCTTCCACACTGGCAACTGTAATAATGTCAGTACAAATGATCTAGAGGTGGTGATTGAGTACTCGAGACAAACAAGCAGGGAGCTGCTTGGTGGACAGTAGTCAGGTTATAGGACAAAGTAGGAACCAACCAAGACTGCTAGTTTCATATGGAATGTATCAATACTCCCTTTCCTGTCAGTTCCTTGGGGTAAAGGTTCCCATGCTATGGCCTGTAGACCATCAGTGGTCTGTGAGCTTCATTTGGCTGGAATACGGAACAACTGGATAGAAAAATATGATTAACCAACATTAAAATTGCATAAGACGTTAGTACAGAAGTGTCTAGCTACTATATTTTATTGTTTAGAAGTACACTCCAACATAGAATGAGCATTATAATAGTTATACAACAGGCAATTAAATCACTGGGTGGTCCACAAAGACACTCAGCCTTAGTCAGGCGATCCATCAAGACCCTCACTTATCTTTCCTATCTTTTCTGCTGAGAGAAATAATCTAACTGTAAGCATCAGCTCATCTCTGGAACGTGGCACTTCACTTACTGTAAGTCTATGCAATTTTAAAAATTATTAGAAACCTAATAAAAACAGTAACATTGATAATGGCAGCAAATGAATTCCAATTGTGAAAATACAATCTCGTCAGTAGTTATAGTCAATATTAGTGCCAATAAAACACTCAAAACAACATTTTGAATCACACTGTGTGTTATATCGCCATATGGTGTCTGTTATGTAGAATTTGGATCAGATGTGCTGTATGGATCAATTTTGAAGATTTTTAGCTGACATTAAAAATAAGCCCATAGTGGGTGAAACACATAGAGCCAAAGTTATTGTGAATACTGTTTTCTTGTAATGCCAATTGTAACATCATCCATTGCAACATCATCTTATCTGAAATAACATTGACAGCTGCAGCTACCAACTGGATGGACTAAAGGATGATTTAAGGATTGTGCTAACTTTGGTAAATTTGCACACATGTATGCCATTTAATGTATGAAAAGGCTTCCGTTAATATGTATCTCACTACTACCTAGCTGTGTAATTGTATATGCATTGTCTACAGCAGGGGTGTCAAACTCGGTCCTGGAGGGCCACACCCAGGCCTGGATTTGAGGATTTCCTTTCTGTGTACAGGTGAGTCAGTCAGGATGACTGTAGAAGCAATAGTCTCACCTGCTTGTAGCAAGGATATCCACAAATGCAGGTCTGGGTGTGGCCCTCCAGGACCGAGTTTGACACAACTGGTCTACAGTCTTCTATTTATTACTGGAATGGTATCTTCTATTTCTTCACCTCAGTGACATTTAGAGAACAGAAGAACATAATAGGAACATTATCTGTCTGTAACTCCGTATATTAAACATCCAACGTGGTAAGGTTACGGTACGTTTCTAATCACATCCTGCTGTGCACATTCTACATACCAGGCTTAATTGTGGTTGTTCAGACCTCTTACTATATATGTTCTCCTTCAGATCTTTATCAGGAACTCCACTGGATTACAGAGCTGTTTAGGAATTAAACTTCCGGTCTAGCTCTGAGATGTGATCCAAATTATGTCAAAATGCCTAGTCCTGTCGGCAGCTGTGGAGCTATAGGAGATCACATTTCTATAGCCCTATAATCGGTCCTTTCCCTCTTCACCTTCGCAAAATGTACTCGCTGCAATTCAGCCGCCAACAGATTGTGCTACCAATTTTCATATAAGGCGCACCGACAGAAGTAGCCTTGAGCTACGAGAGGTGCGCCCGAGGCCCTGGGGGGCCGAGTGCCCTTGCCGAACATTGCGATAACCTCGGTGTTGACTCAGCGCCGTCGAATTGCACCACGTCGGAGTGGAGAATAGTTATTTGCCTTCCATCAAACATGACGGCGCCCGAAAATTGACAGCGCCCTCTGCCGGATGGCTCCTGTAACTGCAGCTGTCAGTGCTCAGTGTTCAGAAATGCGAAGGTGAAGAGGGATAGATCCCTATATTCCAGTGCTATAGGAGATGAAATTGCTACTCCACCACCACTGGACTATCTCAAGACGCAGCCCTTTACAAGTGTATCGTTTGAATTACTCCGCAAAGTCAGGACAGGAGTTGAATTCCTAAACAGTGCTATATTCAGTGAAGTTCCTGATCTGAAGGAGAGCTCACACAGTAAGACGACTGCATCCTTTATAATCACATATGCATGCCCAGTATTATTTTAAAACCTAATTGATACTCAGTTACTTTTCTTAATACTTGTCAGTTTGAATATTACTATATTATTATATTATTAGATATTATATTATTAGATTTCTAAATAAACTGATATAGGTGTTATTTGGCCTAGGCCTATAATATCCAGGAATAGGCATAGGCTTATATGTCTATACATGTGTATAATTTACTAGATATTAAAAAAAAACTAAATTAAACCTGCTTTGGATCAAGCTTTTTTAAAAATCCTTTTGCAATGTGTTACATTGCCTTTAGATGTGTTCTAGATGAAGTCCTTAGGGACTCACACACCTAATGCTTTTTTATTCAATAAGGTATTTTTTATTGCTAAAACAGATGTAGAGAGACAGTCTCTTTGAAATGGGAGAAATGTATTCTAGTGTTCACTTGAATAGTACCATAGCAAGAGATAATTATTAATATTGTGTGTGTTTGTATTGCTCAGTCGTGCCTGACTCTCTATGACCTCTTGGACAGTAACACACCATGCTGATCCATGGAGTGGGTTGCCAGTTCCTTCTCCAGTGGACCACAACATACAGCTCTTGGTATTCTTAGGTGGTATCCCATCCAAGTACTAACCAGGCCAAACCCTGCATGGCTCTAGGGTGGTGCGACCTCTTGGTTCCCTGCCTGGATAGGAACCCAGGTCACATCCCTGAAAGAACCGAATCCTAACCACCGGACCACCATGGAACCTATATTAATATCATACCAACAGATAATTGCAATATAATATCTAAATTGCATTTTAGTTTTCTTTAAATGGAAATTAAGATTTATTTTTTTACTTTGGCATGAATTTGCAAAATTAATTTGTTCATAAGCACAAAGAGATTTGTACAAATGGTGATTTCAGCGTTACAAGATATTTTTACCTATTTTTACCTAAAATTATGCACACTCAGAGCACAAAAAGTCAATATTTCAAACTTATTTTGAATGTTCATGACGATATTTAAACATTTATTGCATTAAATCCAGTAGGGATACAGTGAAGTTTAAACTGTTTGTCAAGTAATAACATGTCTCCCTTAAGTACACATTTTTGTTGTGATAAAAATATCTATAAAAAAGGTAATGTTTTCTGCTAAAATTATCTTGCATGTGTTGTGACTGTACAGTCTAAATAACTTTTTGATTCTTCTTTAAAATCATCAGAAATTGCATTATTTAAATTAATAATAATTGATTGTCTGCTGCCACCATGTGTGATCTTTTTGAAATAACAATTATATATAAAAATCGATTAAATGCACAAGTCATTCTTTCTCTATTTGTCAGCTTTTAGAAACAATAAAAAATATGAATCCTCAAAAAGTCCCGAAGATGTCAATCTTAGTAACACACCAGAGTTTCCAAATAATTTAAAACTATATGTTTATATGAATGTAAAATTTTCTGTTTTTATTATTTCTTTTTTATTTGATTTCTTAAGTTTAGTAAAGAATAAGCAAAAGAAAATATTGGCAGCAACATGTACTCAATTATTACAAAAATATATATATTTTTTGTGGATCAAAATGACAAACTTCAATGTTATTTTACTGTTGGAAATGCAATTTTTAAAAATAACGTTTAATTGATAACATTGATAAAGTGCTTGCTGTTATCTATAGTTTCACATGTGTGTCACTTTAGTAAATCTTATGTTATGTGTAACTAGAGAGGTTCTCCAGAGGTCCCAATTTAATATATAGTATATAACACAATTGGATATATTTATCAAATGATGTAAAAAGTGGGGTTAAGCAGAGATGAGCAGGAATAAGAAAGGGTAAGTGGAGTTAAAATATAAAATATCATCACTTACAGAAATTCTTTGGAGCTGATTTATAAAACTGTTTTGTAAATATACTCCATATAAAATATAGGAGGTGGGGATATTTAACTGTACTTTTATTAACCGCCCTTATTCAGTTTAATACATACAAATGAATGTCTAAGGTCTTATTTTTATCAAAATGTGTATTTTTATGAAACTAGAAAAATACCAGCATATGTGTGCTACTCGAGGTGATTGTGCCGTTGCATATCTTGCTAATTTCCTTGTAGAGTTCTTCAGTCTAAAGGTTATGAGATAAAGCTGTTTAGGCTGCGATAGATTATGAAATAACTCTCTTGGGTCTCTGCAGTCCAGATCATGGGTCAATTTCACTAGGTAACACAAAAAATGCATAATATATCTAAAAACACATCTATTCAGACATGCTTACAACCACGCTCTGAATTCCACTAAACAAAGATCCAGTGAATGCTCTTTTTTTCATTAATTTTAGAGACAGAGCCGACCATCCCCAACCTGTCCCCTTTATTTTTGTGTCTAGTAACCTCTACACTCACTTAGGCCCTCATTCAATTGCAATTTGGCCAATTAAATAGGGCTCTAAATAAGCACATAACATATATTTTTTAAATAAGTTTTTAGTTAGTAAACATCTATCCAAAAGCAAGGTTTTCACTAACTAAAAACTTATTAAAAAAAAAAAATGCTATGTGTGTATTTAGAGCCCTATTCAATTGGCCAAATCACAATTGAATGAGGCCCTTAGTGAGCACTTTAATCCCCCATTTGAATCTAGGAATTCTTCTGCATTCTGTTCATCTGCCCCTGACAAATGGAGACCACCTTCCCTCACAACTGATACCTGTTCCTCTGTTCCTGTCATTGGTGCATTGGTGTCTAGAATGGGACACCTGCCAATTAGCGGAGGGGGGGGGCAGAGCTCCATGATCTGTGCTCAGTGGGTACTCCATGCAGCTCCTTGCCATGATCCTAGCAAACAAAAATGTAATCCTTACCACATCTGTCTGTGCAGGTATGAAATACTGGACTCACCTAAACAGTATTGGTATGGGTTAACTGGTCAGTGCAGTGTCCAGGGGAAAGCTGTCCTAGCCTTGTTGCATTGAGCTTCACATCTCACCCGGCACTCAGCAGTCTGTTGTTACTCATGCAACAGCTAGTGGGCAGGATATACTTGTATGGAAACCGAGATTTAAAACTTTTGATTTTTTATCTGTATTTAGTGTAATTAAACCAATGGATAAGAAGGTGAAAAGTTGTGTTAATTGAAAATCAAGGGCCCTAAAATCCAGTATTTAAATATATAGTCCTTTATTCAATTGCAAGCCCACAGTTTACGTTATACAGGCCGTAAGTCTTCGGGCTTGAAATTGCTACATTTACAGAGTGATTCAATTGAACAATCCTGCAATATCCGGTCCAAAAGCCGAAACCATAAACCATGCACCCGTAAGTAGTATTTCAGAGAGTGATCATTATCAATTAAGCAAGACCGCAACTATCAATTTAGAAACAGCTAATAGTAAATGAACTAGTAATAATAAACTAGTGAGCTTACCGATAGACCTAATGAAATCACTGGCAGTTTAAGCAGTCAATTCTTGATTGTACATTGAAAGTGTCCTCCAACCTTAGGGAGTAGATCATTAGAAACCAAAATGGTGCATTGCACTGCTACCAGACTACATAGAAAATAGCGGCTTTCAGACCATATATTGCAGAATTGTTCAATTGAATCACTCTGTACATGTAGCAATTTCAACATCCTGTTAAGAAATTAACTGAGAGGCACAGTTCATAACAAAACAGAAGTACATTGTAATGAATAATTACTTATAAATGTACATATTTCTCATCTGTCTCTACTCCAATCCATGAACGCCTCCGCTAGACTCATCTTCCATACCAAACGCTCAGTGTCTGCAGCTCCTCTCTGTCAATCACTCCACTAGCTTCCCATAGCCTCCATGACCCGGTAAGACCCAAAGTCCCTGATCCCCCCAAAAAAGACACAACACAACTGTTGGAGGTACAACTGGCCGCAGCGAGTTTTATTATTATAATATGCAAACGGCATATGTAAATTCACTACAACGGGGGAGGAGCCCCGGGCTTGGCAGTAACCCCATCCCTTGAGCCCACGCTCAAGAGGTCAACCTCTGTGCCGTCGTCGCACATTCCCAGGGGTAATGACGGCCCCTTCTCACCATTGGCCCGGGCAACTCCCCCCCCCCCCCCGCCCCAACACAACTATTAAAACTCTGCTGCAACAAACCACATTCCCACAACCATAAGCTCACCACGTGAGCAACTAATCTCACTGAATAAGGACTTAATTATATTACATATATTTATTTATTTACTTTGTTAAGTTTTATATATTCAAAAAATATATATCTCAAATGCTCTTATAAAGGGGAGGGTGGGTGGGTGCCTGCTTCCCTGCCTGCCGCGGAGTGAGGCAAAATGGCGCCCGCGCATGCCTAAGGGGGCGGAGCAACCGCAACCTCTCACACGAGGCCCGCCCCTGCCTCCTCCGCCGACACTTGGTCCTACCAAGTCAAGGGACTCCCACTGCACATAACAGCTCGCTGGTTCCGCCCTGGGGGTCCTTCATGACGCGGTAAGACCCAAAGTCCCTGACCCCCCAAAAAAGACACAACACAACTGTTGGAGGTACAACTGGCCGCAGCGAGTTTTATTATTTAATATGCAAACGGCATATGTAAATTCACTACAATGGGGAGGTGCCCCGGGCTTGGCAGTAACCCCATGCCTTGAGCCCACGCTCAAGAGGTCAACCTCTGTGCCATCGACACACCTTCTCAGGGGTAGGGACGGACCCTTCTCACCATTGGCCCGGGCAACTCCCCCCCCCCATGGCGACTCCGGACGAATCCACTACAGAGTCGCTCCCCCCCATCGCTAAGGCCCGCTGTACCCCTTCCTTAAACTTTAACATAAGCAACTCCAAGCCTATTTCCATTAGATGTACTCCACCTTCCAAGAAAAATGCATCCGCATTAGAGTCCGCCAGTTCGTGATGGCGCAGAGATATCCATCACATCTTTCTAATGAAGCTCGACATCAGCTTGTTCATTGTCCAGGCTACCCAGGTCCCTCGCATTTCTCCACGCCCTCCTTTTTACTATCTCCGACCATATAACAATTATTCCTGGGAACCTCTCTCTCCAGCCACTGATGTCACGCTTCATATCCCTCACCAGCCTTTTGATAGGGATGTATCCCAAATCATTTCCTCCCACATGGAATAACACAATCTCCGGCCGACCAAAGCGCTGGGTGTACGAGTCCATCAACCCACTAGCTTGCCTCCATCTCATTCCTCTCGTACCAAACCAGCGCACTGCTCCGCACCCATTAGCTATACACAACTGCAGACCATCCTTCAAGTTCATGGCAAAACTCTCCGCCCAGTATATGTAGGAGTGCCCGATCACCCAGAGTTGATTCCGAGGGCCTGTATCATGCCTGGCAGGCTCTTGACGTGGCCTCTGTTCGGCTGGACTGTTCCTGTCTCAGGATCTTGGTCGCCTGCTCTTCATACTAGTTGCACATGATTCCCTCTCAGAACTGGAGTCCGCCCTGACGCGGCGATAAGACCTGCGGCTATGGGAGCGAGATCTGCCCATAGATGATATGTCAAGGCAAAAAGAACCATGTGAGGGCTGTCCTTGCCTGCCATACCTGTCGTCCAGTCCTCTCCCGTCCAGTGATGACTTGTAGTTGGAATACGGTAAGGACAGCCCAGTCAAAGGACTTTCGGCTCTAACCTCCCGAACAGCTCTACCATCCTCTTTTGAAGCCCCTGTCAGTCCTCTGGTGTTACTAATTAGGTCATCTACGACCTGGCCCCCCCCCCCCCCCCGGATGGGTAACCAACCGTGAATGCTTTCCGCATGGGTGGGGGTGAGCGACCTGCTTCTTTCCAAATCTGATGGAAGATAAAGACAGAGGGCTGTACCTTGCTGTTGGCTTCCTTGTTCTCACGGGACGTGGGGATCACCTTGTTTCATCTCTCCTCATGCTCTCAGCAACCATCTCTTTCTCCACCTCGTTTCTCTTTTTCCTCAGCTGCGACGATTGGGATGGCGGCAAGCCCTGCGAATTCAAGTTTGGCACGTTATCACCACTCCCGCTTCCTGCTAGCCCAACTCCAGGTTGAGGTGTCGGAGCCCTGGTGGCACTCCTTTTAATGTTACCCCTCTGGTTCCTATGAACCCTAGACTCGCTCTGCTGTGGTCGCGTGGATAAAGAACCCCCGTTAGAGCGCTATGGGGATTAGTTCTGAGGGTTGTCGGCTGGCCTAGAGCTACTGCCTGCAGCATGGCTGCGTCTGGCTCTCCTTACCTCCTCCCTCGGCCACCACCGACTGTTCCCCTGCAGATAAAGGGGGTTCATCTCCCTCAATAGAGTCGGCCGCAGGTGCTGCAGCAGCCTGTCCACAGCCCAGACGGTCTTCCAACCATCTCACCCAATGGCTGACGGCTCTGGACCGCACCTCCGCCAAGATGCGCTCTAAACCCACTGACTCCCCCACATTGATACCCACAGACATAGCACAGGACAATGAGGGGTGATAAATGAAAAAACACAACAAACACACCGCAGACATCACTCTCACAAAAGGCAAACACCTGTGTAGGCCACTTAAATATGAAGGACAGCTAGAGATAAAATCTATATAAATTGCTGCTACCTACACAAATAGAACAAGGAGAAAAAATAAGTACCCCCCTAAGCAATAGAAAACAGCAAGAAAGGAAAGAAAAGGAAGAAACACACACTGCCTAATGGCCTACCCTACACTATAGTGCTTTTATGTAGTATGCACACAAAAACACCACTTTGTTAACCATCCGGCTGCTCCTGCGCTCCTGCTGCTGCCTGCTTCCCTGCCTGCCGGGGAGGGAGGCAAAATGGCGCCCGCGCTGGCCTAAGGGGGCGGACCAACCGCAACTTCTCGCGCGAGGCCCACCCCCGCCTCCTCCGCCGCCACTTGGTCCCACCAAGTCAAGGGACCCCAACTGCAGAGAGAAGGAGAGAACATACAACATAATATAATTCAATATAATACTTGCACATAGTGAGTATATATATATATATATATATATATATATATATATATAAGTAGACAAAAAGGTGGCCCTTCAGAGTCCTCTTGTCCTCTAATAACAGCTCTCAATGTCCAAGTAAAATTTTGGCAATGATTAATTACATGCAACACATAGTGAAAGCTTACACAAGAAAAACTAGCAATATGCAGTTTAACAAAATCATTGGTAAAGTAGGGGCTACAGTATATAATGACAGTAACCATGAGGTACCTTAACATATAGGAAAAACCTTAAGGAAAGGCACAGTAAACACCTAAATGAAAGTGACAACATATGAATAGAGGTCACTAGGTAAAAAAGAGAACCATTATCGAAATATATATATCTAAGAGCACAAACTTGTTATAGTAGTGGCTATTTAGTAGTATCATCCTTTTAAAAGAACATATTGGGAATGAAAGTGACAACATATGAATAGAGACAACTAGGTAAAAAAGTGAATCATTATCGAAATATATATATATATATATATATATATATATATATATATATATATATATATATATTTAAAAGTACAAATTGGTTATAGTAGTGGCTATCTATTAGTAAATAGCCATGAGGTAAAGCAAAGTATAATTTTCTCGATACTATATATATATATATATATATATATATATATATATATATATATATATATAAATATATATATATATATATATATATATATATATATATATATTTAAAAGTACATATTGGGTATAGAAGTGGCTATCTATTAGTAAATAGCCATGAGGTAAAGCAAAGTACTACTCTTAAAATATTACATTTCATCATAACTAAAAATATCTAAGAATAGTGTTTTTAGACATAGACCATCAAATCCTAAGCAAAATAAGAATTGTATTCTCTAACATAGACTATCCAACCCCAAACAAATTTAATGAGAGGTACAGACAAGTAATGATGAAAGTCGAGAGGTAACTATAGATATAGACTGCCCAAAAATATTCCATGTAGAAAAATGGTTCAATTATAAAGAAGTATATTAATAGAAGTATATTCAGACAGCTAAAACAGCTGAGGCATCAAGGAGTTCCAAATAAAAAACACATATAGGTCAAAAATATTTTCACATTAGATCTAAAAGGTTATGGATAATCTAAGGTAAATTATTCAAGGGTACTGGTAGTGGTTGTTTCCACAAGGTAAAATACAAACATTCACCTGCACTTTAAGCACATAAAAAATAAAAAATTTAAAAATATATATTCACAACTTTGTTTTATAACGTTTATTCACTGCAGATCAAGAATATTATATTAAAATTTGTTTACCATACAGCAGATTTCACAAGTTTATTTACTATATCTCAGAAGAAAAATCACATATAATAATTTGCCAAATGGTATGAGTAGTAGAAACAAAGTGCTACCATCATGAGGTTTAGACAAAACTAGCTATTGGTATGAAAAACAATTCAATTATGAATTTAAAAAAAATTCCATACAAGAACTGCCATTCCTATATAGGATCTCTTGTTTTAGCTGATACAAATTGAAAAAGTTCTCAAGTATCAGTGGTTGTAATATTCAAAGACTGACTACACAATATACTTTGGTTAAATCCAAAGGCTTAAACGAACCGGTGAAGAGAGGAATTGCCTTAAAAGGATACTCACGCCTAGAAGCGTTCATAGTACTGATACAGGAATCTCATTTAAAAAAAAGATTCAGTACCTAAATATTGGGGGGAAATATATACTCAAACTTATCATGTCACTGCATCAGAAAAAAAAGAGGAGTCTCCATTGTAATCCACAAGTGACTTAACTTTCAACACATAAACACCCAAAAAGCTAGCAATGGTAGGTACATTGCATTTCATGGAACTATAAACAAAAGAACAGTGTCACTACTGTATACACACCAAACTCAGAACAATCCCCTTTCTAGAATGTCAGACATACAGCCTTATTAAATTGCAATTCGGTAAATTTAAAAGGGCTCAATTTAAGCACACAGCATATTTTATTTACAGAAGTTTTTAGTTAGTGAAGACCTTGCTTTTGTATAGAAGTTCACTAACTAAAAACTTCTGTAAAAAAAATATGCTGTGTGCTTAAATAGAGCCCTTTTAAATTTACTGAATCGCAATTTAATAAGGCTGATAGTATCTAATTGTCAAAAAACAAACTGGATTGTATGAGGTGACATGAATGTGGCTCTAGATTTAATAAAGGACAAACTTGGAACTAGCACCCCTACCCGAGTTCCCACGAATACGAAAGCCTTTAAGTCACTCTTAAATTACAATTGCTTATTCAACACATGGAGGGGAATGAACCAAAAAATCTGAGATTTTACTTTTTATTCGGCCAGACACAAATCCCACTCAAGTTGATTACATACTATATACAACAACAAATGGCCTCAAATGCAAATATCTAGTTGCTTATTTTATTTATGCATTTATTTTCTATTATTGCAGTTTGTGAGGTATTGTATGTTGATAAGTTTACCTTCCCCAATAGCACATATGAACTGAAGTGTATTGTAAAACCACATAGAATAATTTGCAAGGCATCTGGCCTCTGAGCTATAGATTTGGATGCCCTCTTTCCACCTTACAGGCCCGGGATATTAGTGACCTAAACAGATAACCCTAAGCTCTGGTAACTAGGATAGGATGAGAGTTTATGGCTAGTGGTAAGGTGAGGAGGTCACACACCTCTAACAGGGAGGATAAGGAGTGGGGGTGAGATATTTTGTGAAATGTCTGGGATAAAAATAAAAGTAGTCAGGCCTATCTGAACTAAGAAATGGTGTGATGTGATTTCTTTTATCTCTCCCTGACTGATGTCCTGATCTCAATGGCTAGGTGCTGAGATGATTGCAAAGTCACAACCTGCAGATTTCTCCTATAAGCTACAGTAGGAGAATTAGGGGTGTTCTGACCCCCTCGTCTCTGGGTTGTGACATTATGCTTTTATCGTACAGACATAAACAAATTATATTGTTTTTAATATAAAGGAATATATGTTGTGTTTTTAAGTAAGTGTAAAATACTACAATCTCTCTAAATTTAAAATAATAAATACTTGAATACAATGTGCGCTTTTTATTTTCTAAGTATAATTCATTTTATTTAAATTTTAATAATAAAGAATTTACCTATGTAGTAGAAAGCAGACCAGATTCTGGTAATAGTATATGTTGTGTATGTTATTACTTGTGGACGTGAAAAATAATATCTAGGGCAATCTACCAGATCCCTAAAAACGAGTTTTAGAGTGCATCTTTATAATACCTCAAAGGGATTACTGACAAATGGGTTATCAGCCCATCTTACAAAAATACAGAGTAAAAATTCAAGTCACAGACATACTGTATATACAGGCTGTGGAACATATTGAAGCGAACAGCAGAGGAGGTGATAGAACACTGGCATTAAGAAAAGCAGAAACAAAATGGATACGCCAACTAGGTACCCTAGAGCTGGGGGGTTTAAATAGAGATATTGACCTTGCTGCATTTCTGGTATCATAAAACATCCAAGGTCGTCATCACTATCTGTATCCTCAATAGTACTACTTTTTGATATTTTTTGTGACTATTCCTGTCGTTGAGCATTATTTGTATCTATTTTTAACAACTAAACATTCGAGATGTGGATATTGGCCGGCAAGCGTGTTTATATGCACATTCTAATGGATGTCCACAGGTGTGGCAATATACTGTATATAAGTATGTGTTCTCATACATGTGTTCTTCTCTCTGCATATGGTCATGGTATAATGGGTTTATTTACTTATGCTCGTCTTCCTTAAAAAACATTTTTTTTATCACATTACATTTTTTTTATCACATTACATTTCTTATCATTAGTTTGAGTTTCAGGATATTTACAATTTTTATTTACACATATTCATACATATTTTATTCATTTATTATATTTTTAATCTACAGGAAGGATGTTTGACAACGACAACCCATGTAGGCTTACGACAGTCCCCGTTCTCACATGCAGCCTATTTGAGTTGGGGAGGGGAGGGAGGGTTATAGGACACCAGGAGCAGCGAGCCCCTACCTAAAGCATGAACGTGGCCATTTAAACCATTAATATAAATATTTCTGGATTTGTAAGAGGGTAAATACGTGGGGTGGTGTGTGCCTTCCCTACTGGGGTGTGCAGAGTGTTAAATGGAGGCTAGTTACTACATACATACTGCGTTTAATATTATTACCATTAGCCCACACCAATTGTCTGTGAACCCACTACAACGCCATTCAGCAACATGCATCCTTTCTATTATTCTATCTTTCTAAATTGGGTCCCCACACACACTCCCAATTCAGACTTAGACATTTGCACAACATTGTTTTCCCTCTTAAAGGTAACATTCACCATAATCTATTATCTCCTCTGCTATTATTATTAGTATAGCTATTATTAACAATTGGGATCCCATACCTTGCTACATTATTTGACACCAAGATCTATAGGTATGTGGTCACATGTGTAATATTAATGGGGAAGAGATCCTCAAAATGATTCATTCCGGGTTCTAGAACATTAATGGTGCATGAAGGGAAAGATATAGATATCAGTGTTCAATTTATTTTATTTGTTGACTCCCGTCTTATTGGAGAATTAGACTGTTATTACTAGATTATTTATATTATAATATCAATATTACATATCAAGAACAGGGTGGTATGGGGGTAGAAGTGTGCCATATAGGGCAAAGATGTCAATGGAGTATGTCCATGGACTCAGCTGCTCATTTAGAATGTTGAGGATTGTGGTCCGTTGGATCCAGTTCTAATATTCATTTACTCACTAACTATTTCCATACACTTTAGTACAGCAATAAAGCTAGTTGGAAATCAGAGTATGAGCTTATTATGCCAATTCCTATTTATCTGAATCTTATGGGTGTGTGTCATTGTTATTTTTATATTTATATTTATGTAGCTGATTAAACACCCTATTCATTCCACTTATCATAGTTGGGAAACGTCTTTCAAATGGTAGTATTGTCTGGTATTCCAGACTATGACCCCATTAGGAATCTTCTGTTTATTCACCAGGGTCCTCATTCAATTGCAATTTGGCCAATTGAATAGGGGTCAAAATAAGCACATAACATTTTTTTTTAAAGAAGTTTTTAGTTAGTAAACATCTATCAAAAAGCAAGGTTTTCACTAACTAAAAACTTCTTTAAAAAAATATGCTATGTGCTTATTTTGACCCCTATTCAATTGGCCAAATCACAATTGAATTAGGCCCCAGGAGATTAGTAAGTGGGCATATGCTGGAGAGAGGAATACATCTATTTGTAGCCAAAACATAATAGACCAGTTGCCATATTGCAGTGTCGATCAAGATTATCTATCTATGTTTTTGAACATATGATGGGGTATCATTCCTATTGGGGCAACATTGTATATCACTGGACAATGGATGACCCAAAGTGGACAATTTTTATTATTATTTTTATGGTTATGTCAAAGCATATTTTTAAACATATTTTTAAATTGAATTATTGATTTTTTGGATTAACATTTGTTACATTATATTATTTTATTATGTGGTACCAAGTTAGGAGGAGGATATGTGTATTCATTTACATTTGTGTATTAGAACTGTTGAATACAACACATACTAGAGTACCATCTTGGAATTTAATTAATTTACATAATTTATACTTTAAAAATTGTATCTCTCTAATAAGAATATATTTGTATATATATATATGTGTCCTACAGTGCCTTGCAAAAGTATTCACCCCACTTGACGTTTTACCTTTTTTGTTACATTACAGCCTTAAGTTCAATGTTTTGTTAATCTGAATTTTATGTGATGCATCAGAACACAACAGTCTAAGTTGGTGAAGTGAAATTAGAAAAATGTATACATAAAACTATTTTTTAGAAATAGAAAACAGAAAATTGGCATGTGCGTATGTATTCACCCCCTTTGTTATGAAGCCCATAAAAAGCTCTGGTGCAACCAATTACCTTCAGAAGTCACATAATTAGTGAAATGATGTCCACCTGTGTGCATTCTAAGTGTCACATCATCTGTCATTACATATACACATATTTTTTTGAAAGGCCCCAGAGGCTGCAACACCTAAGCAACAGGCACCACTAACCAAACACTGCCATGAAGACCAAGGAACTCTCCAAACAAGTAAGGGACAATGTTGGTGAGAAGTACAAGTCAGGGTTAGGTTATAAAAGAATATCCAAATCTTTGATGGACCCCAGGAGCACCATCAAATCTATCATAACCAAATGGAAAGAACATGGCACAATAGCAAACCTGCCAAGAGACGGCCGCTCACCAAAACTCACGGACTGGGCAAGGAGGGCATTAATCAGAGGCAGCACAGAGACCTAAGGTAACCCTGGAGGAGCTGCAGAGTTCTACAGCAAAGACTGGAGTATCTGTACATAGGACGACAATAAGCCGTACGCTCCATAGAGTTGGGCTTTATGGCAGAGTGGCCAGAAGAAAGCCATTACTTTCAGCAAAAAACAAAATGGCACGTTTTGAGTTTGGCATGTGGAAGACTCCCAAAATGTATATAGGAAGGTGCTCTGGTGTGATGAGACTAAAACTGAACTCTCCTGCCATCAAAATGTCTGGCACAAAGCCAACACATCACATCACCAAAAGAACACCATCCAGCAGCCGGGACTGGGAAACTGGTTAGAGTTGAGGTAAAGATGGATGGTGCTAAATGCAGGGATATTCTTGAGCAAAACCTGTACCACTGTGAGTGATTTGAGGCTAGGACGGAGGTTCACCTTCCAGCAGGACAATGACCCCAAACACACTGCTAAAGCAACACTTGAGTGGGGGGGAAACATGTAAATGTGTTGGAATGGCCTAGTCAAAGCCCAGACCTCAATCCAATAGAAAATCTGTGGTCAGAGTTAAAGATTGCTGTTCACAAGTGCAAACCATCCAACTTGAAGGAGCTGGAGCAGTTTTGCAAGGAGGAATGGACAAACATCCCAGTGGTAAGATGTGGCAAGCTCATAGAGACTTATCCAAAGCTACTTGGAGCTGTGATTGACACCCAAGGTGGCTCTACAAAGTATTGACTTTAGGGGGGTGAATAGTTATGCACATTGACTTTTTCTGTTATTTTGTCCAATTTCTTGTTTGCTTCGCAATAAAAAAAAAAACATCTTCAAAGTTATGGGCATGTTCTGTAAATTAAATGATGCAAATCCGCAAACAATCCATGTTAATTCCAGGTTGTGAGGCAACAAAACATGAAAAATGCCAAGGGGGGTGAATACTTTTGCAAGGCACTGTATGTGTGACATATCACTGAAGAAGCTACATGAGAAATCAACGAAATGTGTTTGATCTTTACATTTTAATACTAGCACCATAAATATGCACACACAAGAAATGACAGCATAGAAAACATCAGTCTATGACCTTGAACAATATATAATATATTTGTTCTGTTGTACGTTTCATTGGAATCTTTTATATCAACAGTTGATTTTTATATGATAGTACCTATTGTTTCAACTAATAAACTAGATTTCAATTAACTATTGGAATGTTCATGTCTTTCAATTTGGTATTTCTATTTTAATTAGAGTTTCATAAATAACCTACATTAGATATATACATATATCACTGGAATTCATCTGAGCATTGAATCACGAGAAGAAAAATGAATATACAAGGAATGACCATCCTAGTTATCAACCGGATTACTATTCATGATCACTAATACCTCATATTTTGAGTTTATCAAAGGTGAGAGACCAGCTGATTGAATTGAGAATATCCACCACAAAGTCCTTTGGAATAATCTGCACTAGGAGTCCTTTTTGCACTTTCTCCCCCACCCCTTCTTCTTTCAGACTCTGGTAGTAACTCATTTTCAGGCTTCATGAATTGTGAGCAGAGAGAGAGGGGGATACAATTTGTAATTGCCAACAATGGTGCTCCTTGGGTTGAAGGTATATGGAAATTTCTCTGTCTTTATCTTTTTCTAATCTAACACATGGTGCTTATATCAGAAACATTCTATACACACAGAGATTTATTTTATTTACAAAAAAAAATGTTTTCTGAACTCCAAAATGTGCCTACTACTAACCAATAGAAACACTGAATTCAAGTACGTTTTTTAGCCCTATGCTAACCTTCAAACCAACAGCAGAGCAGTACGTTACTCCCTTGTGGTGGGGACTACGCATTCCATGATGCATTGCAGAAACTGACTTAGAGATTGCAACTATGTTAAAGCTGCCTGTGAATGGCCAAAACAAATTATGAATGTTATGGTAATTTAGCTAGTATTTTTCAGGGGTATCCCTTTCAAAATCAACTGCCATAAAAGCTGAAGAAATTTGCAAACTATAGGGCAAGTGTTTAATTTTTATTTTTGGGATTTTTTGCATACACATTTTTTTTAAAAAACTACTGATTCTCCTCTATCAGATGCATTGATAATCAAGGAAACTTAAATATGCCTCTGAGCGACACTGTATCATTACTCCTAACCAGTGAACCTGTGAGAAGTGGAAAAGCAGACGAGACACCGGCACTTATAGTCCACTCACTGCATGGTGGCAATCTGCGAGTGGAGTTGTAGTGGGGTGAAGAGATCCAAGCTCTGCTGATAGGTCAGTCTATGGGACATGCACCTCTGAGCTCGATATGTAAGAAATGTAAAAAGAGAGCAAGCTAAAAAAAATATGATTATTTTAATAATCCTGTTTCTACACCCTTGCCTGTAACACTTATTTTATAAGTTTTACATAGAAAGGAAATTTGCTGGTTGTGGTAATTTAGTGGTAATTTAATTTAACAGAGATGCTGTGAGAAATTTCTACAGACTAAGTATGTTTG
The DNA here is from genome assembly GCA_027410445.1 of Discoglossus pictus. NCBI lineage: Eukaryota > Metazoa > Chordata > Amphibia > Anura > Alytidae > Discoglossus > Discoglossus pictus. Next base: position 31,880,883 of record CM050166.1, on the reverse strand, counting down.
CAAGTACGCAAAACTTAAATGTGACACAGTTTTGGTTTAAGAAGAAAAATAATAAAGATATTCCTATATTCCAGACACTCTGTATAGTGTCAGCAAATTCTTAGACAGCTGTAGAGCAGACATCTTGTTATGCTTATGGCAAAATAGCTTCAAACATTAAGAGATACTCCCATTAAGAAAAATATATACTTGCAGACTGTGTAATTGCAATGATTTATTTTATTATAGTTATGTATAAAGCATATTATCATGTCAGACATAAATTTCTTATGTAAATTGCATATTGCTAACTCAGCTCACTCAACTAAAACAGTATATCAGTGAAAGTAAAATGTTTGCAAGATAGGCTAAAACTGACATCCTAAAATGATTAAACAGTATGCACCCTAGTTAATCTATATCTATATCTTGCAGTGTGGATGCAGGCCAGTACAGCTCATAATGTCAATGTATCTGTCAGTTTATGATGCTCAAGGAAGGACCATGTTAATAATTCCTATTGAACTGTTCAAGGGCTTTTGTTGATTTCAGGTGGGCGATAAAGTAGAAATGAATCAGGGTGCTGCCACTTCTGCTAGAGTGATAATTGTAGTACTAGTTGAGTATGCTGCATTAGGCAACATCCGACAAGAGTTATAACAACCTCTAGGAACAGGTTCCTGAGATTGCTGGCCTTCCCTCACATTCAGCAATACTTACCTTTACCCTATTGGCCTAACCTCCTGCTGCCATTGTTGTTGTTTAATTGTTCAGTTGTATCCAACTCTCCATGACCCCATGGACCACAGCACTCCAGAAACATCTGTAAGCCACTGCCCCTATGAACTCCCTCAAGTTCATGTTCGTTGCTTCAATGACCTGATCTAACCATCCCCGCCTCTGTTGTCCCCTTCTTTGTATGCGTTCAATCTTTCCCAGCATCAGATTCTTCTCTAGCGATTCCAATATTCTCATGATATAGCCAAAATATTTTAGCTTCAACCTCATGGTCAAACCTTCCAGTGAACATTATGGCTTTATTTTCTGTAGTATTGAATGATTGACATACTTGCAGTCCAAGGGACTCCAAGCTATTTTCTCCAACACTGCAATTCAAAGGCATTAATTATATGGCACTCAGCCTTCTTTATGGTCCAGCTCTTACATCTTTATGTTACTACTGGGCCATAGTACCATAGTACTAACAGACCTTTATTTATAGTGTAATATCTTTACTTTTAATAGCTTGTCCAGACTTGCCATAACTTTCCTCCCTATAAGTAAACATATTTTAATGTCATGACTGCAGTCACCGTCTGCAGAGATTAAATCTGTCACTGATTCTACTTCTTCCACATATATTTGTCTGGTACTGCGATTGCTGTTTGCCATGATCTTCGTCTTTTGCACATTGAGCAGCAGGCCAGCTTTTGCACTCTTTTCTTTTACCCTCATCAATAGGTCCTTTAGTTCCTCCTCACTTTCAGCCATCAGAGTAGTATCATTCACGTATCTGAGGCTGTTATTTATCCCTTAAATATTGTTTCCTGTATTGGATTCGTCCAGCCCAGCCTTATGCATGATGTACTCTGCAGATAAGTTGAATAAATAAGGTGCCAATATACACCTTTATGAACTCCTTTCCCAATCTTGACCCATTCTATTGTTCCATGTTCGATTCTGACTGTGGCTTCTTAGCTCATACACAGACTCCTCACTATGTGGATGAGATGGTCTGGGACCCCTATTTCTTTAAGAACTTGCCACATCTCTTGTGTCTGAGCCTCTATCTCTGCAGAACCTGGCTTGCACATCTGGGATTTCTCGGTCCATATTTTGTTGAAGCCGAACCTGCAGGATCTTAAGCATTACCTTGCCAGCATGTGAAATTAGTGCAATTGTTTGATAATTGGAGCATTCTTTGGCACTGGGATTGGGATGTAGACTGACCTTTTCCAGTCTAATCTATTTTAATTTTCCAAATGTATTAACATTATGCAAGCTACACTTTCACAGCATTATCTTGTAGGATTTTGAACATTGACTTTAGTCTTGGGACAAGTCATTCTCCCATATTACTACAGCCTGGGATCGCCTGTGAGGTTCCCTAAAGGGCATATGGAGTAGGATATTGTTACCTTTCCCATTGTTACAGCCTATAGATGACCAAAGCTCTGTTAAGATTCATAGATTCCTCCTACAGACAGTATTGTTTTAATTACATGTATGGATTACTGAGTGTCTATTGAGATTCATCCACAAGATATCTACTTGTAAAGATTTTAAGAGTACCCTACAAAGCTTATACTTTCTGTTTCTCTCTATGGTATGGGTTCGAGACTCGGGGCTGCTGTTAGAGAGCCTTCCAGGTAGAAAACCCCATTGAGGTCACATGCCTAATCTTTTTAGCTATCCTTTTGGATAATGTTTGGCTTAAAACGTTTCATATGGGATGTTTGACCTTTTCAATTTATATTAAGGCTTTTAAAACTATATTATAATCCATAAATGTTTAAATTGCTCCATCATTTAAACAATAAAAGCAGCATTTTCAAGTTTCTCACAAGCTTTTTGTATGATTTTAAACATAATATTAGCTGAAAAGAAAGATAGAGTAGTACCCAAGATAAAATATCTAAAAATAAAAGTTAAATAAAAGAAATATGGTCTGGGCGAGAAAAGCTACTAATTGTTCATTCAAATACATGAATCCTTGATATTGCAGGATACACTAGGGGCCTCATTCTATTGCGATTTGGCCAACTGAATAGGGCTCTATAAGCCCAGAGCATATTTTTTTACAGAATTTTTAGTTAGTGAAGACCTTGCTTTTGGATAGAGGTTCACTAACTAAAACCTTGTGCTATGTGCTTATATAAAGCCCTATTCAATTGGCCGAATCGCAATTGAATGAAGCCCTAGGACTGCCTAGTTGGTTTATATAAAGTGGGATGTTCAATTTAATTAACTTCTGAGGGAAACGAGTACACATAAAATAAATATTTACGCAGGATTATCAAATTACTTCTATACCATATCCTAACAAGATTCAGAAACTAGAGTCACATATGCCCATTTATTTCAATTATGGATATCTGCCCACACTAAGCCCAAAGGTAGTAACATTTTTAATAATTGCCCCAATATTATCTCAAATATATAATCACAACATACTGAATTAAACAAAATTCCAAACGATTTTGTTTTGTAGAGCAATAATCTTTTTTGAAGAACGTCTGTTTGAGGCTCCAGCCATCTTGCCTGCTTTATTCGTTCGTTCAGTTAGGTATTACTGAAGATGTTATAATTGCAGTTGGCTGCTAGATGGCAGTAGAGTACAGAGAGAGGTTGTAAACAAAGAGCTTAACTCTTACTGTGCTGTCTTTTTCAACAAGAATTACAAGCATTGAGAAATCAGCTGTTGGGTCTTCTCTTGATCAAAATCCACAATTATACAGCTTATTGTGTGTACAATCTCCAAATGATTACATAGCAAACATCTTCAGTAGTCATCTAGATTAGTACTGTATAGGTTTTTCACCAACCTTAAGTAAGATGTTGATCAGTGTTCGAGAGTCTCCTTTGTCCTGGTTCAGCAGCAAATTTCAGGGGAAGAAGTTGCCAAACTTAGGGCCCTTTCACAAAAGCTAAAATCGCTTTTCAATTGCTCGATTTCCTCAAGCCCGCAAATGTTTTCACACCCGTAAATGGCAAAAGAAGGAGAAAATCCTACGAGTGCTAGAGAGAACCCGCAAGGGGATTAACCACCTGATCGTAGCACTGTAAATGCCTGTTTACAAGGGGATTTTCCTTTACAGATAAAGGCTGATAAATTGCAGAGTGCACTAATTGAGTGCACAGGTGAGAAGGCAGAAGTTAGTATAAACGGGGAAGGGGCGAACTTGTGAGCTTGCGAACATTTTCGGTATCAGGTGCAGTTCTAGTGAAGTGTAGGAGTTTAAATAGGGGTAGGGACTTCAAAGAAAAGGGAGGGCAGATTTATAGTACAATGGAGGAAAACTTTATGCAAATATATTATTTTATATTCTTTATTTTTCCCACTGAAATTTTGTAGACAATAATAATAATTATGAGTCAGTCCAGTGGCAACCTCACTCAGTGTACATCCTGTCATATGTATGCAATACTGGAACAGATGATCCAGGGTCCATACCTCTGTGACAAGTGTGAGCATGTTGCCTCTCTGGAAGCTCAAATTGGAGATCTGGAGCGGAGAATTGCAGCACTTGGTGATATTGCACCACTGGAACGGGGATTGGTGCTCACTGAGCACAGTTTAGCTGGGCCTAGCATGGAGGGCGGAGCTGGGGCTATTGAGGATGTCCAGGGAGGTAGCTGGGTTACAGTTACAAGGGGAAGCAGGGGGAACAGGAGGAGGCAGGCCAGTTCTGAGTTGACAAACACCAACAGATTTGCCAGATTGAGTGAAACTGTTGGGGATGTCCATTCAGGAATGGCAATGTCATATAGAGCTGTTCCCTCTAACAGCCGGGAGAACAGTTCTACTGGAGGAGAGGGAGGGCAGCATAGGCAGAGCAACAGACAGGTTTTGGTTGTAGGGGACTCTATTATTAGGAAGGTAGACCCAGATCCCAGCAATCGAACAGTTTGCTGTCTCCCGGGTGCTCGGGTTCGTCATGTTGTGGATCGGGTAGACAAATTATTCGGAGGGGCTGGAAATGAACCGGCAGTCTTGGTACATATTGGTACCAATGACAAAGTTAGTGGAAGATGGAGTGTCCTAAAGAATGCTTTTAGAGAACTAGGTAATAAGCTGAAGGCAAGGACCTCCAAGGTAGTATTTTCGGAGATACTACCAGTGCCACGTGCTAGCCCAGGGAGGCAGAAGGAGCTTAGGGAGGTAAAGGCATGGCTAAAGATGTGGTGCACTAAGGAGGGGTTTGGGTTTTTAGAGCACTGGGCTGACTTCTCACTTCGGTACAATCTCTACAGTAGGGATGGATTGCACCTTAATGATGAGGGAGCTTTTGTACTAGGGTATAGGATGGTAGAAAGGCTGGGGGAGTTTTTTAACTAGTAGTTGGGGGGGAGGGACTAGATATAAGTAATGGGGTAGAAAGTGTAGAGGGTATAAGGGCTGAATTAACAACTCATAGGGGAGGAGATAGGGGAGGGTAGTATAGTCAATAGGGAGATAGTACTAAGTAATTCAAGTACAGTGGCAGGCACTTCAGAACTACAGACTCATAACATAAGGTGTATGCTTGCTAATGCCAGAAGCTTGCCAGGAAAATGGGAGAGATAGAATTATTAGCAATTAGTGAAAATGGGATTTAATAGGCATTACTGAAACGTGGTGGGATGAATCTCATGACTGGACTGTTAATCTGGATGGTTATAACCTATTTAGGAAAGATAGAGGCAATGGTAAATGAGGAGGAGGGATTTGTCTGTATGTTAAGCCTGAATTTAAGCCTATAGTCAGAGAAGATATTTATGGTGGACCTAGTGATAAAGCTGAATGTTTGTGGGTAGAGTTAAATAGCGGAGCAGCAAATTCCAAAAGAATATTAGTAGGAGTATGCTATAAACCCCCAAATATAGCTGAAAGTGAGGAAATATAATTATTGTTACAGATTGAAAATGCAGCTAGGCATGGTCAAGTTCTAATAATGGGAGATTTTAATTACCCTGAAATAAACTGGATTAATGAGACCAGCAGTTCATCTAAGGGGAGTAGGTTCTTGAGTACACTCAGGGATCATTATCTGGCCCAGGTTGTACAAGAGCCTACTAGAAATGAAGCTATCTTAGATTTACTCATCACAAATAACATTGATATAGTATCTAATGTTGGAATAGGGCAACCATTGGGAAACAGTGATCACACCACAGTCTCGTTTGAGATTGAATTGAAAAAACAAAATTTTAAGGGGCCAACAAAAACTCTTAATTTTAAAAGGGCAGATTTTAACGGTCTAAGGGCAGCAATACAAAGTATAGACTGAGACAGAGAACTGGCAGGTAAAAACACTGACCACAAGTGGACAACATTTAAATCCTTACTAAATATACATACACATTGGCATATACCATGTGGGAATAAAAGTAAAAGGAGTAAATACCATCCAATGTGGCTTAACAATGATTTAAAGATCAAGATACGGAGTAAAACACAGGCATTTAAATTATACAAACAAGAGGGGACAGAGACTGCTTTACAGGATTACAAGGAAATCAACAAGGCTTGCAAAAGGGTGATTAGACTGGCAAAAATTGAAATTGAAGAATTAATTGCAAAAGAGAGTAAGACTAACCCTAAAATATTTTTTAAGTATATAAATGGGAAGAAGGCGAGGGAGAAAGCTATAGGAACATTACGATGTGACACAGGGCGTCTGATAATTAGTGACCAAGAAAAGGCAGATGAGCTAAATAGGTTATTTTCTTCTGTATACACAGGGAGGTACCAGTGGTTGGGACACGGCAACATGATGGGGCTACACTACCTTTGCCAAATAATTGGTTAACACAGGAAGTAATCCAAAAGAGGTTTGAAAAAATAAATGTTAATAAAGCCCCGGGTCCTGATGGAATACATCCAAGGGTATTAAGGGAACTGGGTTCTGTAATAGCCAAACCATTATATTTATTTTTTCAAGATTCAATCAACACAGGGTCTCTACCAGATGACTGGAGAAAAGCTGATGTGATACCTATATTTTATTATAGACCAGTGAGCCTCACTTCTGTAGTGGGGAAGCTTTTAGAAGGGTTAATAAGGGATAATATACAAGAATATGTCTATTTGAACAGGATTATAAGAAGGAGTCAACATGGATTTATGGGGGATAGGTCATGTCAAACAAATCTAATTAGTTTCGATGAGGAGGTTAGTAGGAACCTGGATCAAGGCAACTCAGTGGATGTAGTCTTTTTGGATTTTGCAAAGGCTTTTGATACAATGTCACATGGGAGACTATTGTGCAAACTAAGAGATACAGGAGTTGCAGTAAATATCTGCTCATGGATTGAAAGCTGGCTAAAAGACAGGAAGCAAAGTGTTGTTGTAAATGGAACATACTCCGATTGGACTAATGATGTAAGTGGGGTTCCTCAGGGTTCAGTATTAGGTCCTCTCCTTTTTAACATATTTATTAATGACTTAGAGGTAGGATTGGAGTGTGGTGTCTCCATTTTCGCTGATGACACGAAGTTGTGCAAGTTAATTAAATCAGATATTGATGTGCTTTCCCTCCAAAGGGATTTACATAAAATTGAGGAATAGGCATCTAAATGGCAGATGAGATTTAATACGAATAAATGTAAAGTTTTGCATCTGGGAAGGAAAAATAGCCATGCAATTTATAATCTTAATGGAGCAAATCTAGGTGTATCGGATATTGAACGGGATTTGGGAGTGCTTGTGGACAACCACCTAGGTAACAGTGCTCATAGCCAAGCAGCAGCTGCAAAGGCAAATAAAATATTAGCATGTATTAAGAAGGGTATAGAAGCCAGGGTAGCAAATATAATTCTGCCACTATACAAATCTCTAGTACGCCCTCATTTGGAATATGGAGTACAATTTTGGGCATTACTTCATAAAAAGGACATTTTAGAGCTGGAAAAGGTACAGAGGAGGGCAACAAAACTAATAGGGGGGATGGAGGGGCTAAGTTATGAAGAAAGACTAACCAAATTAAACTTATTTTCTCTAGAAAAAAGGCGTCTAAGAGGAGATATGATTACTTTATATAAATACATCCAGGGTCAGTATAAAGATTTGTCAAGGGAGCTTTTTGTGCCAAGAGGTTTTCAACTGACAAGAGGACATCCCTTGAGGTTAGAAGTAAAAAGATTCCACCTTAAAGAAAGAAAAGGGTTCTTCACAGTAAGGGTGGTTAATCTGTGGAATTCTCTACCAGAGGAGGTGGTGACAGCGGATTCGATAGATAACTTTAAAAGGGGACTGGATTTATTTCTAATTAAAATGGAATTCAGGGTTATCATGGATAATTAGAGAGGCAGTATCGATCCAGGGAGAAGTCCGGTTGCCGGTGTCTGGGATCAGGAGGGAATTATTTTTTATTTTATTTTTTATATACAACTAATTAATTAATAGTTAATCCGCATATTGCAGATCAGAAGAGATCTTAAAAGGTTGAACTTGATGGACTGAAAGTCTTTTTTCAACCTTAAATACTATGGCCCTCATTCTATTATCGGCCGTAAATCGGCCGCAAAGCTGCGATTCCTTGCGGGGCTCCCGTTACCTTGCAATTCAAATAGACGGCGCCGCAAGGCTATCCCCTTATGGCCGGCCGCATATCTTGCAACCGGCCGTAAGCTCAAAAATCTTTAAAAGCAAATATAAATTCAAGATGGCACTGTAAAGCTCTGTAAATGCTAGGGATCATAATGGGGGACATGAGGATTAATAGCAACCCCCTCTCAAGCTTGCACATCAGCCCAAATCCGAGATTTCATTAACTGTTTATTTTCCGGCCGCAACGTGGGCGGGTCTGAGGTGCTCCAAGCCCTCTGGACTTTTTCCACGGATATTTGACATAAATTAAAATAAAAGTTATTTACGGATTTGAGTGTAGGGGAATGTTGTGCTATGAATGCTAACACCTACAATTACTTTATAGTCTCCTCAGAGTGCAGGATGGCTTTATTATGGCTTAATTATGTGCTTAATTGTGTGCCTGCGGGACCTTTTTGCTGCAAGTAAGCTGCGGCTCGGTTTTAGCCTTGCAGAGAGGGTTCCCGGAGCAATTGAATAGCAACCGGGATTTGCTTGCGGCCGAAACTCTTGCGGCCGTTTAAGATCAAAGGCTTTCCTCCGGCGCGTGCGGCCGCAAGGGATAACAATGCGCCAGCTGCAAGCCTGCCGGAGTCCCCGGACGGAAGGGAATAGAATAGGCAAATAGCTTGCGGCTTGTCCTTGCGGCCCTGCATCTCCTACGGCCGATAATAGAATGAGGGCCTATGTAATCATGTAACTATGTAACTATGTAATACTGCACTGTAAATAAGCGATGACAGACATTAGAATTAATTGCACAAAGTCTCAAGCTCGTAAACCGGCAGGAATTTAACTTTATTTTTATGTTTCATTTTGGGGTTAAATAGAACTCTGGTATCAATGAGTTAATACATATCAGGCCACCCACATGCACTAGAACAGTATTGGCATTCATTTTCATATTTTTTTATTTTGCAGGTTTGAGAGTCTGATCGCATATTGGACCCCCAAACCTTGACATGTAATCTCCATGTTTTACTGCTGTAACAATGACAGTCTCATTGTCTATTGGCTGATTCAAAATGGGCGATTACGGTATTGATTAATTGATGATGTTCCCTCCCTGAACTGCTATGAACCAGTGCTTGGTTTACGGTTTTGGCTTTGGGACAGTAACTTGGGGGCTTGAGCAATTGAATAGCAATCAGAGACTAACGGGAGCCCGCAGCACACCCGCAGACATACGGCCTACAGTGATCGAGTTGCGGACTTGTTCATTTTTAAAGCCAGCTGGGTCTTCCTGTGCGCAAACCTGGTCATATATATAGATTTATTGATAGATAAGTCCCTTTATATTTGAATTTATATGTTTTCTCCTTGAATTTTAGCTCCGTTGCCTGTATGGTTCTTTCTTGATAAAACTTGACAACAAGACCAACTGGGTTACTTGGGTTGGCCCATAAGTTGATGTCTCTCTAATGCTCCTGCATATTACACAAAACCCCTAGTGGTTTTAGATTGATTTGAAGCTGCCTTTGTGGAAAAGCCAGTTCCTAATTGAGGCTCAGAATATATATATAAGATGTGATGGGCACCAAGATTATTTTACACCAGGCCTTCCCTTTACTAACTACATAACTGTAACATGACTAGAATCCCTTTATTCATCCTGTGGAGTGCAATCTTTACAGCGAACATTTCAGTTATCAGTGGAAGTCAGATAGTTCTCCAAAACTTAGAAGAGATTGTATCCATGCCATAACTGAACACACTGTCATTTGTGGTGATGTTCCTGCAACCTTCAACTTGCAAAAAGTACAATATCAAACAATATCAGACTCCAATTTGGGATCTACCTTATTACGTGTTCCTGTGGTATTTTGTATGCTGGTGAAACTATTCAGCAAATAAAAGACAACACGTCACAGCAAAAGTCAACTATTTACCTGGATCTTTATATTTCTCTCAGTATAAACACTCACAAAACTTAGGTTTCAGGTAATAGATAGCTATTACTGATAAGATTGCTGAATTAATCAGTGGCATGCCTTAATTTCAAGTAACCTCATTTTTTTTGTTTGCTATCAATATTTTTCATTTTTTCAGTCGGCAGTGGATTGGCCAGAAATGATTTATTATGTTGATGCATTTGAAGCACCACTGCATATGTTTGTTTGTTGGGTAAAGACTATTAAAAATAGTAAAGTAAAAAATTATATTTGTTATTACTTTTTAAATTGTCTGCTTTACTCTCAAGAAGAAGTATATCTCCAAACCTGTGTCTTGTCCCAAAGTCTTGCTCCTGTGCTTTTGTTTATCAAATATAGTTAAAGTTTATCCATGCTTGGTAACTATTTCCTGTAGAAAACATAGCTAGTGGGATATTTTATGCTTTAAAGGACACTTTTGTAATATTTTTAAAATTACTCTTTTGAAGAACTACAGTTGAATGTAGGAAACATTTTATTATAATCTAAACATTATTAATACAGGTTCTAATTCATTACCCTTTATTTGTGACTACTGTTTGATTCATTGGAACCTACAATTTCATGAGTTTCTGGGTTTCATGAGTTCAATTCCCAGAGGTTGGAATATTTGTCTGCACAATCTGAATTTGACAGTTACATCTGCCCGTGCTCTCAGCAAACCTACAGGGAGACTTTGTTAGTTTACAAGGAAACACCCTCCTGAGAAAGTTAAAGACATCAGCAGGTAAGAAAGTAAAATTATGCCATACAGTAAATAATATTTGCAGATAAAAGAAAATATAAATACTGTTTTTTCACTTTCTAACATTTATTTTTCCCATTGGCATGTTTAAAATACCATGTAGAAAAAATGTCTGCGTATCCCCTTTTATCACCACTTTTATCACTGCTTGATAAATGTGTATATACATAAAAATATATGTTGTGTTTACATCGTTCAAACGTGTTCTACTCCTCATGGACCACAATACACCACGCTGATCCACTTGGTTTTTATGGCATACATACTGGAATGGGTTGCCAATTCCTACTCCAGTAGGCCACAGCATACAGGTATTCCTAGGTGGTCTCCCATCCAAGTACAGGCCAGGCCCAACCCTGCGTTGCTTTAGGGTGGTGTGACCTCGGTCACAGCGATGATAGCACTGAATCCTAACCACCGGACCACCAGGTAACCCATATGGATACACTTATATGCTAATTTAAGCAGATGGGCATAACAAGGAATGAATGAGGGGTTTTAACTAGGGCATATTATTTCTTAAATATGAGTAATGGCGCATAAAACATAAATTTGCTCCTGTGTGCATCCCAACAAAAGCCGACTGAAAGCATTTTAGATAAGATAGTCAATGCGGTCCTTTTCAAGGTGCATCTGCCTGTACTTTGTCATTTATCAAGGCTGTGCTACGATAGACTTACTCATAAACTTGCAAGGGAAGCAGGATTTACTATAACCTACAAACTACATTGTCATAACATCATTAAGAGATCAAACGAACTGCTGAATCAGGTACAAATTACACTAAATTGTGACAAATGTTTCCTTAAGCAACCGTGTGTCTTATTAACTACACAAACAGCTTGCAAAAACAACTGCTGCCTAGTGAATATAGTGCTAGGAAACGCTGCTTTACATGATTAAGTGCTCGTTCATCTGGTTTGTCTTTCCATATGTTCACTGTCATATTTCAGTGTTCTATTGTCTTGTAAACAGATCAATAAAGACACGGGTTGGAAATAATGTCCAGCTTTTGTCTGCTAATTATTTCTCACATTTTCACACATTTTCTGCAGCATGTCACAAATCAAAAAGTCGCTGCTTCCACCTAGTGTTGACAATACGAATGACAGGCTAAAAAATATGACAATAGCAGCAAATTTACAGCAGAAGTCTCAATTATGGTAGAATAGTAAAGTACCAATAATAATATAAATATTTACATTTGGAAGTTATTTAAAAATATCATTTAGTAATATAGAAAGAACTTTAAATGTACTAAATGTTAACCGTTACTCAGCTACACCCACCAGAGTGGTCTTGTTTTCATTATCTATTTATCCACATTGGTGAATTTTTTTGTTTCCTGTTGCAGTCAACTTTTGTGATAACAATAGAAACTGGGGACCTATCTTGTTTTGTGTGCGCCGCAGCCGACTCTAGGAACGCTCGCGCGCTCCACGAGCCATCTAATGCTATAAATGAGCTACTGCGCCCAGTAAATGGTTAGAGGATTAGGGGTTTAGGGTTAGGTGGTTAGGGTTAGAGGGTTAGGGGGTTAGGGTTAGAGGGTTAGGGGGCTTGGGTTAGAGGTTTAGAGTTAGAGGGTTAGGGTTAGGAAGTGAGGGTTAGGGGGTTAGGCTTAGGGGGTTGGGGTGTACTACCTATTTATCCCCGCTAAATGGCGACGTGAGCACGGCCGCTTTCCGTGGGGGGGCGCGCTTCCACAAAGGTGCACACAAAAAGGATAGGTCTGAAACTGGCTGTTCACTGACTGACACCCGAGAAATTGCCTATATTTATCGGGGAGCCATTCATTGATATTGGCAGTAACTAGAAGGCCAGTCTTGCAGCAAGATCTCTTGAGTTGACAGCCAAAATTGAGTAAATTCCAATCTGTTTTTCTATTACTATAGGACAATAAAAATAACCTCCAATTGAAAATATTCATATTTTGTTTCTGCTTTACAGTACCATAAATAAACTTCACTGTGTCCCTTTAAATGATGACTGTAAGCCCATTGTGTTCTATATTATTTGTTGAATAACTAAACTAAAACAGTTTTTTTAACATTTCTATGTATTATTCTTTACTACAAGGTTCCATTTTCTTTATTGTGTTTAATATTTCTGGTGCTTTCTTAGGCCACCATCAGCCCCATTAAATTCCCCCAACATGTAAAACCAAAGCCCGTAAAGGAGGCCGCAAGAATTATGGCTATTAAATTGGCCTCTTAAAGCTATCGCAAATGACCTGCGGGTTACAGGCGGAAAAACCCTACGGGCTATCGAAATCTGAACTCCGTTGCTGCAAAACCTTTGATCTGTCAAAAGCCTGTAACTGTTATATTCGAAAAACGCTATTAAATTGCTATGCATTACCAATGACGCCCTGGCGTTCAAGCCCATAACCCACAAATGGAGGCAAAAATATTACACCTCCAAATAGGACCCGCAAAGGGTTTACAGACAAGTTCTCAACACTGTAAAAGACAATATAAACACACCAGTGGACTTTAAAATATGGGGAAACCATAGAAAGACATTACAATTACTTGCACAACAATCCCCAAATAAAAAAATCGGCATTAAAAAATAATTTTTTTCATTATATGTTGGAATGGTCATGCATATGCCAATATGAAAAGCCATGCTGCAACATGCAGAAAGTAATTAAAGACACACTACCAGATTAAATAGCAACACAAAAACATGAAGCTGATAACATATTATCCCTTTCTCACTCACAGAGGCTCTAATGTGGACCCTGGAATATATATATGATTGCATATAAATCTCGCTCATCACATCTACATTGGGAAAACAAATAGTGGCCAAATTACACTGCCACATCACATATATCAAGTACCAGGGGCACATTTTATTATTTGTTGTTCAGTCCTTCAGTCGTGTCCCACTATCTTCGTGTCCGACTCTCTGTGACCCTTCGGACTGCAGCACATTTAGCTAGGTCTCTGCCTGTGCTGTTCCACAAGGTTTGCATGCCAAACATGCTGGAGTGGGTTGACAGTTCCTTCTCTAGTGACTGTGATTTGTCTGACCTCTCTGCTATCACCTGCCCACCTACAGTGGCCCTACATGGTATAGCTCACAGCTTCATTCAGGTACACAAGCCCCTTCACCACTACCACTTAGCAATACACAAAAGGACCAGGGGAACATACACCACACTAATTTAAATTGATAATTAGCAAAACATAATGGGTGGTCACCAAATAGGAATGGCTATACATCTTGGCACATGGCCACCAGCAATGGTGTGGGAATCTACAGGATGGGCGTAGCGGAGATGGAGGTGAGTTGGCTGTTGCTCCACGTGCCTCTGCACAGCCTCCTGTGTTTTTGTGGCCCTTCCTGAGGGGTTAGAATAGATTAGTGTGGTGTATGTTCCCCTGGTCCCCTTTAGGATTGCTAAGTGGTGGTGGAGAGGGGGCTTGTGTACTGCAAGGAAGTTGTGAGCTATATGATGTAGGGTCACTCTAGGTGGGCAGGTCGTGGCAGAGAGATCAATCAAATCACAGTCCACTAGAGTAGAAACTGGCAACCCACTCCAGTATCACCTGTCATATTACTAGCAGACTCTCAGGGAAATGTTGATACGCCACAATATCACTAATTGGACTTGGCCTATGTATTAACCCTTTATTTTGATTATATATGATATATATTATCTGTTCTCAGACTGCTATTGAGGTCAGGATCACATGCGTCACTAGTGCATATATTAATACTGGCTGCCATTAACATGCCATTGTGAGACTTTGCAAGTCCACCGCCATAGTGGTATTAGTCTACGTTTCAGCTAACAACAATCATATCTTAGATATCTAGCTATATGATAGCTTTAAGATTGTGGGAGTTACATGTTAAGGGGGAAGGAATGTCTACCTGAGAGGCACTTGGAAAACCTTACACCTAATACATTTCCTTCACAATGCTTGCAGATACAGAATATGCCTTCATGGACCTAAATTGTTCCTAAAACAAAACAAAGAACAACAAAAATACAAAACCTACAAAATAACGCCTTAAAAAATTACCGTATTAGCCCGAATATAAGCCACACTTTTTTTCCGATGTCTGAGCCTGGAAATTACAGGTGCGACTTTTATTTGCGACCGTAAAAAAATATTGCCGATTTGCGGGCTTGAGACTGTAGCACAATTAATTCCAATGTCATTCATCGCTTTCCCCGTATTTTACCATGCAGTATTGATTTTTTATTTGTATATACGGTGCTACATTTAACACACTTGCGGGTCCTATTTGGAACTTGTAGGATTTTCTTTTACATTTGCGGTTTATGGGTGTGAGTGCCTGCGGAATTGTAGCAATTGAATAGTGATTTGCGATTTTAGCGATTGTAACGTTTTGCGAGCTGCGATATTCGGCCTGTAATCCGCAAAAGAAGTTACCATAGGTAAGTTGCGTCTTATATTTAGATATTAGCTTTTTTCTACTTGCATTTCACAGGTGCGGCTTATATTGGGTCCAGTACGCTATAGGGACTACAGCACTTCTCAACAGCATTCCTCAGTGACCATCAATTGTTGACATGTTAAACAGAACCCTACGTGTCCACAGAGAAGTCCATGTGATGGGAGGTAGCCATCTGCAAACAAAATATCACCATCACATAGGCCAAGATCGAAGACTCTGTAGCCAGGCTAGATTAGGTTAACGTTGTGACCAATAGATTGTCACTGAGGAGTGCTGTTGAGAAGCACAAACATCTGTGCAGCCCCTAGGTCCTCCTGAGCCTGCTGGTGGAGGGGGGGGGCAGGGGGAAGCAACCCCTCGGGAGGCAGAGGCACCTGCATTGGTGGAGGCATGGTTGTAGGAGAGAAGTGGCCGGGCTGAGTGTGGCCGGGGATGCCTCCGGGGTTGAGGAGGTGGGGCTGGGGACCAGTGCGCGTCGCATGGCCTCTGTAGAGACTCCCTGGAATGCGTCCTGGTCCTTCCAAATCCTGAGCAGCCCAGCCAGATACGACTCATTAGGTGGTGCATCCTCTCCTCTATATTGCTCCTTACCAGGCTGTGCATTACCTCCTCATGATTGGTGGAGATGCTGGCCTGGATCTCCCAAAGACAGTCTACCTGCTGATGCATGAGTGCCAGCATCTCCTCCTGTGCAGCCTGGCCTGAGTTTGGGGATGGAGGTCCCTGGAGCGTGGCGTGGCGAGGAGGTTGCCTTGTGGGAGTGGGGAGGGTCTGGGGCCCAGCTGGAGGGTGTTGCAGTATAGGCGGTGGTGTGGTTAGGCCCAGTGGTGGTGGTGGCAGCCAGTCCAGCGCACTGCTGTGGGGGCGGGTAGGTGGTGGCTGGCTTGTGTCCTCACTCCAGCCATATTACCCCACCAGCCATATTACATCCTCTTCCTACGAACCAGGGCCCTTGGCTCCGCTTCTCTCCTCCTCCCCCTTTGCCGATTCATGTTGGGCGGGGGCTTGCTTCTCCACTTACTGCTCCAATGGAGCCAACGCCTCCCTCCTCTGGCTCGCCACTGGACCCAGACCTTCTTGATGCTGAAAGAGAGAAAAGAAAGGTATATGTCATTAGTATGATGAATAATATAGTGTTTTGTGTGCATTCCTAACTATCATCTAGGCTTGAACCTGGATGATACTCCAAGTTGCAACTCAGATTAGCTATCATTTGCTAGATGTGATCTATTCTTTGGCTCTTGGTCTTGATCGTTCTTGTCTCCTAACGCTATATTGATTCTGGCTGCGGTCTGTAACTACATACGCTGCAGAGGGCACACCAATACATGGACTATCTATAGGTTGATTACTGTTGTTGTGCCCAGGAATGACAGGGATTTGTCAGCTTCATGGATTTAATAACGCATCCATCATAGAGGTGACATGTCAGTGTCCTTGTTGGTCATTGTGTACATGTGTAGTGTGTATGATGTACATGTGGTGGCATGTTGGTGTATGTGATATTCACCTGACATGGAGGCTGGGTCCTGCTGGGCCACCAGGCCTGAAGCTCCAGCAGCAGGCACCTGTCTCAGAAGGTCCTTTGCAACCCTCTCCCACTTATTATAGGTCACAGTCTGGTTCTTGTCCTCCTTAGCCATCATCCTCCTCACCTTGGCCCTGATGTCGTCAAACCGGTGCTTGACAGACCTCACATCCCTTGGGGCTGTGCCTACTGCTGCCACCTCAGCTGCTACCTCCTTACATGCCTGAGCCCTAGGCCCTGACCTATCTTCCCTCCACTCTGCAAGAATCATGGGGCGGCTACGAATAGCACCGGGGAGCACAGAGGAGCCTCTTGCCCTCCCGACTGTGGACAGGGATCCTTACCTCCCTAACCTGTCCCTGAGGCCTATCCCTCACCGAACTACCACTTTCCTGGATTCAGGCCCCCTCCCCTCTGTCTCTCTCCTATGTGTTCCTGCTGCTCGGGCCAGCCTGCCACCACCCACCTCCTTCTCTACACTTACCTCCTCCTCCTGCTTCTCCTGCTTCTCCGCCACCTTCTCCTCCTCTTCCTGCTCCTCCACCACCTCCTCCTCCTCATCTTTCTCCTGCTCCTACGCCACCTCCTTCTACTCCTCCGCCACCTGATGAAAAAAAATGTGTGTATTATGAGAAATTAATAACTGTTGGGGGATGGGGTGTCGGGAGTGTGAAGGGATGTCCTCTTGTCAGTTGAAAACCTCTTGGCACATAAAGCTCCCTTGACAAATCTTTATACTGATCCTGGATGCATTTATATAAGGTACACATATCTCCTATTAGACGCCTTTTTCTAGAGAAAATATGTTTAATTTGGTTAGTCTTTCTTCATAACTTAGCCCATCCATTCCCCTTTTTTGTTGCCCTCCTCTGTACCTTTTCCAGCTCTAAAATGTCCTTTTTACAAAGTGGTGCCCAAAATTGTACTTCATATTCCAAATGAGGGCATACTAGAGACTTGTATAGTGACAGAATTATATTTGCTTCCCTTGCTTCTATACCCTTCTTAATACATGCTAATATTTTATTTGCCTTTGCAGCTGCTGCTTGGCTTTGAGCTCTGTTACCTAGGTGGTTGTCCACAAGCACTCCCAAATCCCTTTCAATATCTGATACACCTAGATTTGCTCCATTAAGATTATAAATTGCATGGCTATTTTTCCTTCCCAGATGCATAACTTTACATTTATTGACATCATTATCAGATTTAATTACCTTGCCCAGCTTTGTGTCATCAGCGAAAACGGAGACACCACACTCCAATCCTACCTCTAAGTCATTAATAAATATGTTAAAAAGGAGAGGACCTAATACTGAACCCTGAGGATCCCCACTTACCACATTAGTCCAATCGGAGTATGTTCCATTTACAACAACCCTTTGCTTCCTGTCTTTTAGCCAGCTCTCAATCCATGAGCAGACATTTACTGCGATTCCTGTATCTCTTAGTTTGCACAATAGTCTCCCATGTGGAACTGTATCAAAAGCCTTTGCAAAATCAAAAAAAACTACATCCACTGAGTTGCCTTGATCCAGGTTCCTACTAACCTAGAAACTAATTAGATTTGTTTGACATGACCTATCCTTCATAAATCCATGTTGACTCCACTTATAATCCTGTTCAAATAGATATATTCTTGTATATTATCCCTTATTAACCCTTCTAAAAGCTTTCCCACTTCAGAAATGAGGCTCACTGGTCTATAATTCCCTGAATTTGCTCTTGCTCCCATTTTAAATATACGGTAGGTATCACAACTGCTTTTCTCCAGTCATGTGGTAGAGACCCTGTGTTGAGTGAATTTTGAAAAATTAAACAGAACAGAACCCAGTTCCCTCAGTACCCGTGGATGTATTCCATCAGGACCCGGGGCTTTATTAACATTAATTTTTTCCATCCTCTTTTGGATTACTTCCTGTGTTAACCAATTATTTGGCAAAGGTAGTGTAGCCCCATTATGTTGCCGTGTCCCAACCACTGGTACCTCCCTTGTGTATTCCGAAGAAAATAACCTATTTAGCTCATCTGCCTTTTCCTGGTCACTTATTTCCCATGGCCTGTTCCACATTGTAATATTCTTATAGCTTCCTTCCTCGCCTTCTTCCCATTAATATACTTAAAAAATATTTTAGGGTTAGTCTTACTCTCTTTTGCAATTCATTTTTCATTTTCTATTTTAGCCAGTTTAATAGCGCTTTTGCTGCCTTGTTGATTTTTTTGTACTCCTGTAAAGCAGTCTCTGTTCCTTCTTGTTTGTATAATTTAAATGCCTGGAGGCCCGTAGTGTGCAGGGCTCCTGTCGCATGGAGGGCCGCGTGACCCGGCGGAGCCCTGCTCTTGCTGATTGGTCGGTGGTCCGGCTGGCCATGGGGAGGAGCCGGGAGGGGTGTTGGCGCGAAGCCAGCGCCATTTTGGCTCACTCTGGGGCCGGCTATCATGCGGATAGCATCGTGCAGCAGCGGAGGCGGTGAAACAAAAAACAAAAACCCTTGGCTTTATTGTATTGGGTGTGCTTTGGGTGTTGGGCGGGCTTGGGGTGTTTGGTGGGATTGGGGTGTTTGGTGTGCTTGGGGTGTTTGGTGTGCTTGGGGTGCTGTGTGTGCTTGGGGTGCTGTGTGTGCTTAGGGTGCTGTGTGTGCTTTGGGTGCTGTGTGTGCTTTGGGTGCTGTGGGTGCTTTGGGTGCTGTGTGCTTTGGGTGCTGTGGGTTTGTCTTTGTTTTTTTTGTGTGTGTTGCCTGTGGTCCTGAATCTTGCTTCCCTGGCTTGTATGTTGGGCCTTTGCCCTGGGTGGGCGTTTTATCCACATATATAACCCATATATATATTGTTATATCCTCATATATATATTTATATCTGCACTTATTCCTGCTAGCCAGGTGGGATTCCCATAGTTTTTATAAGTGGGCCAGACTCCTCTAGCTGGGTATTACCAGGCCACTTCTGGCTGCTGCAGCATTAACCTCTGGGCTCTCTCGGGGTTAGTTATAGGAGTGTCTGTTATTGCCTATAGTGGAGCTTGCTCAGGGGGGTAATTTTTTTTTCTCCTGCCCACTTTGTTTCGGGATGGGGGTTACTGTGTTGGTTGGGCTTTAGAGGGTTTGAGGCGGCACTTTAGTTGGTGCACATGCCAGGACTTAGGTGTTCACCAGCCCTTGCCTTATAGCAACGTGAGAGAGAGAGTGACAAGGGTGTTGCAAGTGTAGACCCTGTACCTCAGGCTACACCTTCGGAGACACCACTGAGTCAAATCATTATCTCCGACACCCCCTCTCCTCCAGCACCGCACCCTCACAAAAAGGGTGGTAAGGGTCCCGCCAGGGCTAAAGGGGCAGCTAAGAACCCAGCAGTCCCTAGGGGGGATTTAGCGTTAAGGCCAGTCTCTGTTGCCAATGTGTCATCTGATTCTGCCTTTCTAAGTTTGCCACAGGGTGACGGCGGCCCTCGGGTCAGAGTATCTGCTCTGAGGAAGACACGCATGGTCATTGTAAAAGACATGATGTGTGATAACAGCGAGGCATGCCGACTTGAAGTGGTCAAGGGAACCAGAGCGGCTTGCCCGGTGAGAGCCAGGAAAGCCACTACAAGGTACAGTCCTCTTTCTTTTGCGTTGACCACTCCTAGAACGACAGCAACACCAAGTCTGTAGTTGACAGCGACAGACAGGGTACTAGTACGGGTTTGACTCCTCTGCCTCCTGCTGACGATTTAAGACTCAATGACCGTGTACAACAGGGACAGGGTCTGGGGAACCTAGGCAACCCATTAGGGTCAGTGGGGGAGGAGAGTGAGTCTTCCCTGGATGACGCGGATGCTGTCAGGCACAGACAGTATAGTCAAAGTTCCTTTTGCCTTTTCAGAGATTCCAGAGAGAGATCACGGTCTAGCAACCGCAGATCCTGCAGCTGTAATGGTTCCAGCTATGATCGTGAGCCACGAAAGTGGAGGCCTCATAGGTCGGCTCTTGAGCAGGGGCAGGGACAAGTCCCCCCAGAACCATCGACACAAGGTGAGCGCTCATAACAATTAGTAACAGGACTGATAGCTTTGTTGGGGGTCATGGGGTAGCTCTGTCAGATAAGGATTTAAGGGACTGGGTAGCGGGGTTAGCGGATAGGTCTTTCCTCCCATAGCTAGTGAGATGAGGTCTGCGCCATGCGAGCGTCACGCTACGGTGGCGGTTCCAGACACAGTTGAGCAGTCGGGTGCGCCGCAGGAGTGTCAACATGGGGGCGCATCTGACCCTAGAGGTCAAGGAGCATATATGGAGAAGGGAATTTATTGATATCTGCAGTTCAGTAAGGTTTTTGCTTCCTGCACTGCTTAGTGGCTGGATGGGGAGATACCCGGGCCAGGGGTATAATTAAAAAGGGGCTTGCCCCTACCTCTTGGGCGGGGGCAGCGCAAAGTAGGTGGACCCATTGGCGCGCGCCCAGGGTCAAGAGGTTGCTGCCCTGGTCGGGCTCCTCCCACTTGTTATACCATGTTGGTACATATATATGTTTGGTTTAATAAATTGGCTGTGGCCTGTTGGTTTACCCATACTGTTCTTTCTCAATGTCAGTTATTGTATGAATGTGCAGAATGGATCCTGCTGGGGTGATGTTTTTTACTCTGTATCTTGATTTTTAAATCATTGTTAAGCCACATTGGATGGGATGAGATTTATGTGTATGTATGTTTAGTAAGAAATTAAATGTTAAATATCTGGGAACAGCTGATCTATAAAGTGAATTGGCACTGTCGTTTGAATATTTGTGGACAGACAACTGGAAAAATTTCTAGATGCAAATGGATGAAAGTTGGAGGGTTATTCAAATCACTTTATGCATAAAGTTGTCCAACAGACCCAAGGGTTTAAGTATACATATACATTTACCTTTCCAATCTCACCTGATGACGTGGTAGTTCCAGATCCAAGCACCATGTCACTATAAACAATTACTGTATATACTCAAGTATAAGCAGAGTTTTTCAGCCCTTTTTTTAAGGCTGAAAAAGGCCCTCTCGGCTTATACTCGAGTCACCCTGTGTCTCTTTCCACCCTCTTCCTCGTGTCTCTTTTCCTCCCCCTCCCTTATCATCCTCCTCATCCTCCCTGCTCAACCTCCCTCTTAATCCTTAACCCCCTCCTCAACCCCCCTCCTCATCCTCTGGAGTCAGGAAAGGACATGACAGAAGCACTCAAACCCTCAAAGCGGGGTTGCTCGAAGATCTTCTCAGGTCCCTCATGAAGTCACAAAGATCACTGAAACTAAAGCACTTGTTTTGACACAACTGCACTTGGCTGCAATAAAAAAAAATATGTAGACCAGGATTTAGTAATGCTATGATTTTTTATAATACTTTTCAGATTGTTTGTTATCCTGTTAGTTTTTACCAAGCTTGACTAAAATTTGGTTAACACTGGACCATATATATATTAAACACAAATGAAAACAGGTACTTTTTGCATTTACATATTGTATTTGACCCTGTCACTGCCAATTGTAAATATAGCCGCTACTGGTAGAGGATTTCTAACAGTTCTGGTGTGATTAAATAAAATACAAAAAAATTGAGTTACTGATTTTGTTACGGTTTACTTTGCAAGGATACCTAAGTAGTGTTCTAGTTCCTTCTCCAGTGCACTGCTATTTGTCTGACCTCTCTGCTATGACCTACCCTATGCTATGCCCTACCCATGGGTGACCCTAAATGGTATATGTCGCGACCCACTCTCTGGTTGGGGTCTGTTGACCGGATTTGGGTTACTCTGGACCTTGGGTTAGACTGAGCAATATTGACAGTAAGTCTGACGAATCTTACTGCAAGCATAAGTCTCCGGGTAAATAATACATCTACACGCCACGTCTTGATGAAAATTATAAACAACGTTTTATTTTGGAACAACATATTTAAAACATTTCACACACACACAGTGAAGGGAGTGGCTGCCGTGGATCAACCTTTCCCCTTTCTCTGGCCAATAGGGTAACCTCCAGAGTAACCTAATTACCTATGTCCATTGTAACAGGGGTAGGCTATGGGAACCACCAGACCCCTCCCATGAGCCAACCCCAGGTCTGGCCACCAAGCTCATTCTAACCCAGGCTTTCCCAGTGGAAACTTCCTGTTTGAGCTCCTAGGCCCCCCATCGTTATCTAGGTGCCTGGCTGTCTGTCAAATCTCTTTGTTCTGCTATCTCCTTTGTTTACACTACGGACCATATGGCCAACTCCTGACTGAGAGTTTATACAATGGGGAAGGGTTGACTAATTAAAACATAGCTATCACTCCATAATACAATATACAATATAATACTAACATATTATAACCCATAACACAATATACAGTGGGTCTCTTAAACCCAGAACTCTTACTCTCCATATGGCACCAACTGTGGATGATATACCAGCCCCAAGATGGCGGCTATTGGTATATAACAGTCCCTCCTGGTAGGCGCAACTAGTGGCCAACTTGAGTTATGACAGTATAGCTCACAGATTCATTGAAGTACACAAGCCCCTTAAACATGACAAGGTAGTCACCAATAGCGATGTAAAAATATTTCTTGCTTCCATCCTATGGGCAGGGGTCTGAAGCTTAGATTGTCTTCGATAACCAACAGATGTGGTTATTAAAGGGAGTTCCAGTTTCTACTTTACTTATGATCCATCAAGAGGTCATTATTAATTCATTGTTGAGCTTGGGTACTCAGAGATTTATATATTTTCTGAGGATTCAAACCTTAATATTTGCCCCAGCAACATTTAAACACTATTGATGCCACATTTCTTTTGATTTTATTCACTTATTTATTCTAAACACATTAATGTTTTTGGATTCACTATATATATATATATATATATATATATATATATATATATATATATAGGGTTATGATGAGGACCCTGTGGGGGTCTCGTTTGAGACCCCTGCATCATGGGGTTAATGTAGGGACCCTGCGGTCCTGATCGGGACCCCTGCATCATGGCGTTAATGTTGGGACCCTGCATCATGGGGTTAGATTTCAGAGTTTGCGGGTCTGATCTCATATTGGAGCTCAAATCGATAATGGGCTCCATTTCTATTGGCTGTTTCTGACTGGGGAGTTACAGGCTTTCTTAATTGATCATGTTCAGGAAATGCCACCTAGGACAGCATGGTTTACGATTTTCTCTATCGGACCATAATTTGCGTCCTTGCGTAATGAATAGCATCGCAAACGGAGACCTAATGGAGCACGCAACTGGATTGCTGGCATTTGGCTGTCTGCGATGGAGTTGCAAGCCCAAATTGAATAAGGGCTCTGTGTCAGAGGACTGATCACATACTCTATACTCGCCACCAAAGCCGTGCAACAAATACTGTAAAAAGCTACATTTAATTGTCCTCCAGCCTAAAAGTCTGGAATGGCATTGTGTCTTAATTATTTTACACAATAGTAATAATACCAATAATGAATACTATAATACATTGGCGGAGTGGTTAGGTAGGGGGAATCGGAGCAATTGAATAGCGATTTGAGATTTTAGCTTGGAGGGCATTAACTTGCGATTTTTAAAGTCGCAATGGATCACTATATTTCGTAGATCGGAGCCAGTAACTTGATCAGAGGCTGCAACTATTTGCCAATTGAATAGCAAAATAACTTGCGCCCTCCACTTGCTAGCCGGATCTCAAAATCGGAGCAATTGAATGAGGGTCATAGTTTGTAAAAAATTAGAGGAACTCCAGTCTAACCGCCTCATTAACTTGGTACTATGTTTTAAAACGTAGCCGTAACTCCAAATGTATTGGTTATGGGTATTAAATTTGCCCTGTAATGTAGCTTGCAGAGGACTTGCGTGTTAAGACGCAGGACGCCGAGAATAGGCTACATGCTGAGCAGGGTTGACCTTCACGCCTGTAAATCCTTTGATCTGTCAAGCCCGTAACCGCTACTTGTTCAATTCAGCTATTAACTTGCTAAGAAGTCACACGCGAGCAAGCCTGTAACACGCAATTGGAGCCCAAAGCCCAACGTGTGCTCGAGAGCACCCGCAAGGTGGGTTAACTACAATACGTAGAACCTGTAATGCAAATAAAAACACACTACTGTACATTTATTAAAAGGGAAAGTGATGTTAGGTCTTAGAATTAATAGCACAACATTCTCAAGCTTGCAAATCGGCCCAGAAAAAAAATACTTTATTTCATGTTTATATTTCGTGTTATATCGATCCCTGTGTTAATACATATACTTTAACTTGCATGTGATAGAATATCATATTCACGGATTTATTAATATCGCATTAATCTGGAATGTGGGTCCGATCGCAAACTGTAATTGAAGCACGTAGGACTTTGAAAATTTCCCTCCCTTTTTCAGTGACATAACCCTAACAATCTCTTTTTCCATTGGCTCCGTCTGAACCCGTAACTACGGTCTCCACTGTTTGATCTCAAATCCATCGTTTTACAAACGAGCTACTCAAACCCGAAGCTTTCAGCCCCTTCCTATTTAATAGCATCGTAGCTCAGCCACATTTCAAGGCCGCAGCCGTTACGTGCTACACGTTGGACTTAAGAGGCTGGAATTTAATATGGTCATAAATATGGCAA
The DNA here is from genome assembly GCA_027410445.1 of Discoglossus pictus. Lineage (NCBI taxonomy): Eukaryota > Metazoa > Chordata > Amphibia > Anura > Alytidae > Discoglossus > Discoglossus pictus. Next base: position 31,855,387 of record CM050166.1, on the reverse strand, counting down.
GGAAACAATCTGTTTTTTTGGATTACTTTTTCTCCTAAAAGATTGTATTTTAATTTCAATACATTGAGAAGTGGTTCCTCAAAAGTATTCTCTATATTCCAGGTTGGGTTTATATATTTTGGTATAAAGTAAAACATACCTTAAAAGTAATTATTAGACTATTTTTGTTCTATAAATATATTTTGACTAGATTAATTAATGAATTAATTTATTTTATCCATCTCATTGTTATTATGATGTAAATATTACATTTCACTTATTTCTAAGAAGCACCCCAGGGTAACAGATTCAGGAGGCTTGCCCTTTCTTCCTGTTCTTCCTTATGAGAGCTGCTATATTGCACATCTGTAACCTAAAGCCATGGGGGAGGTGATTCACCAGTGTCTAATTTTCTAATGCTGTTCATACACACAGCATGTCACTGCCTGCTTGCTAGCAGCATGAGACACAGGTGGTGTGAAGCCTCTCTAATGTAAGGACACCACTGTGCAACATGGCAGCTCTCATGAAGGAGAACATGAAAATAAGGGGAGGGTTCAGAATGTATTTCTCTTGGGGCTTCATAACATGAAATTATATGACACTTACATTGAGGGGGATAAAACAAAGTTAAAACATTCATACAAAAAAACCCTCCTAAAATGCCATTTATTTTTAGCAGTCCTATTTTTTGCTTTCTATCTAGGTTAGTGTAATGGGTACATAAAAGCCACTGCAACAGTGCCATCTCCTAGTGGAATACATGACATAAACTTTAAAATGTAAACAAGAATTCTACTTAAATTTTTGGACCTTTAGATAAAAAGGTACAGTGCAGATCTTGGATTCAGCAACCCAAGAAATAAGGGCCCCATTACAATCGTTAACACTGGTAATTTACATAACAGTTAGATATGAGGCTCGATTCCTCATATCCTAAACAAATAATGTGTTAATAATGCCCTTCTATGAAACTAATCATCACATAAACTTGGGGCTCTCATGGATCCCACACTAGTATCCAAACCCCTTTATGAGCAAAGGGATCCAGAGACTCCCCATTTAAAATATGTTCCCATTAACTGAAGGGAAGCCTGGGGGTTCCATCCTTTGAAGTGCTGAAGGGAACCCCCGGTATTCCCTCCCCGCTAAACCCCAATAGCCAAACATAAAAAGAACCATGAGGTCTACATAACCAGAACCTTGGGGACCCCATGGCTCTACAAAGTATTGACTTTAGGGGGTTGAATAGTTGTATACATTGACTTTTTATTTTATTTTGTGCTATTTGTTTTTTTCTTCGCAATAAAAAAAAATATAAAAAAACATTTTCAAGGTTGTGGGCATGTTCTGTAAATTAAATGATGTAAATCCTCAAACAATCCATGTTAATTCCTGGTTGTGAGGCAACAAAGCATGACAAATGCCAAGGGGGTGAATACTTTTGCAAGGCACTGTAGTTCTCAGTGTCCAGAAAGCTTACGATGTTGGTCATGCTTTTGCCAAAAGCGCATAGCTTGATCAAAGGATGTATAGTTAAACAAAGATAAATCCCTTTCAATGTTGTCATTAAAACGGTGACCCATAGGAAAAGAAAGATTGTGAATAAGCCTGAACTTCTCTAGCTCTTTTTTTCTTACCAAGCCCAGAGGAGAAATATGCAGATTTGGTATAGGTGACACCTTTAAGGGGCTAGCCATTCAACCCAGGGCAACCTTTTTATCTAGTTTTTCCCTAATGACCACTGGGTACTGGTATGTGGATTTCAAGCTAGGCAGGAAAAATGAAAAAGGATACTGCTTTTGAAAGGAATGATAAACCCATCTGAAAAACCCAATCAGATCAGCCAAGCCTTGTTGCAAAACCCGGATGTTTAGCGTTCTGGGCTTGCCACTGCAACATTTTTTATAACCACACTAGGGGCTTCATTCTTGGCAGTAGAATCCAATTTGGCGTCATTCACTCAAAGCAATGGAATAAAGGATGTGGATAACCCCATGCCGAACACTCGTGCTTATACTTGCACCTTAGCCCTGGCCTTCCCTACAGATTTTGCAGGCCCCAGATGAGGTACGGCAGACCTATGTAATGTACTGTACCCCCATATGTAAATGGGATCTCCTGGCCCACAATCTCCTCAGGCCCCTGCAGTTGTTCTAACCCAGTCTGCCACTCATACACTTGATGTTGTGCTGTCCCAGGGGCATTAGGCATCAGGGAAACTTCTCTGCAATTTGCTCCTGATCCACTGTGCCTCTGTTAGGGAGCACCCCTCAATGTATATCCTGGAGAGGCCCCTGCCTCCCCTATCCCCGCTCCAATCAATGAAAAAGGGCATCTCTTACTCTGCCTTGGGGTCAAAGCCCACTCCCCTCCACTTTGCTCCACCGTGGGCAGGCTTCTGTCAACAAGCAGAAGTCATGCACTTGGGTGTCAAGACAGTATTCGATTGGCAGATCCATGAGTTTCAATGTTCTTTAAACAACTTATTCAGTGGCCAAATCCTTCTTTATACTGTACTGATTAAAGTTTAATAAATAATTTCAATAGGACAACCTTGTACAGTGTATATTCACCTAGAGCTGTTTTTGAGTGCTAAAATGGTGTTAGTGGCCCATAGAATGGATGTTGAGGTATTTCCCTAGCTTTAGAGTCAGGGTATGTAATAATATATATGTTGCCCATATTTTTATTTATTTTTTTACAAGAAACTTCATGACAAGTACAATGCCCCTACATACTCTAATTAGAGTTAGAATGTAGTCTTGACTTTATTGCAGTAAGTAAGTTGGCATTTTCATTTTTATTTTTCATGCAAATTAACTTTTTTTATATTTAAACCTTTTCATTTAAATGCACTAAACGAAATGTGTGACTTCAATAAATGAAGACTAGACAGTTATGGTGGGTAGAAATGTGATTGAAAAACTGTTCCCTATATATCCAGGAAGGAAATAAAAGATCATTCTGAGAGCACTTACATGTCTCACATAGAAATCTCAATCCCCTTTCTGTCCATTATAATCTATTTAGAGCCTTTTTCAATTTGGGGTAGTAGGACTTACGTCTGCGGGCCCACGTAACTTGCAAGTTAATGTGCTATTCATATGGCTGGTGCCGCAAGTCCCGGGACGATAGCGCACATCACAACCCATGCTATCGAAAGTAGCATTTGCGGGTTTGAACATGATTGCTGAAGCAAGGCCGTAACTCACGGTTAGAAACAGCCAATGTAATGTGGATCCGATCGTGACTCGTGGTTCAAGCTACAGACTTGAACCACGAGTTACAAACTTACGTCAGCGATAATGTTCATGTAGAACTTTAATGAAAAATGGAGGTTGGATTTCAAAGTCATACAGGCTTGAATTATGAGTCACGATCGGACCCACATTTCAGATATAATGCAATATTGATATTCTTGTCCATGCGAGTTCCATTATATGTATTAACACATTGAATGCCGGGATCGATATAACACGGAAATTAAATATGAAATCAAGTATTTTTGGGCCGATTTGCGAGCTGGAGAATGTTGTGCTATTAATTCTAAGACCTCATATCGCTTTCCCTTTCAATAAAAGTACAGTAGTGTGTGTATATGTGCATTTACAGTGCTCCGGACATGTCATTAAGCCCTTTGCGAGACCTCCTAGGTACCATTAACTTGTGGTTCCACTTTTGCCATTTGCGGGCTTGACGGAGTGGTTAGCAAAGGGGGAATCGGAGCAATTGAATAATGATTTGAGATTTAAGCGTTCTGAAGTTTAGCGGCCGTGAAAGATCAAAGGCTTGGAGGGATTTAACTTGTGATTTGACAAATCGCAATGGATCTCAATGAAACGCAGCTTGTGGAGCACGCAACTCGATCAGAGCCCACAAACGGAAGACAATTGAATAGCAAAATAATTTACGGGCTCCATTTGCGGATCTCCCGAATGCCTCAATTGAATGAGGCTCTTAGTGTTTGGTTAGAGTCTCTTTCCAGCCTCATCTAACAGTTACCAGAACCAAGCTCACACTTATGAGCCCATTAAGGGTGAAACAGCAGTCTGTGAGCGGATTCTGGCACTGTACCCTAATCAATGGCTATGTACTTAAGCCGGCCTGCGAGCAGGGCTCATAGTCCTAAACGGGTGGGCTACTTTAGCTACTGTGGAAAAAACAGGTATTTTGATTTTGACTTTATGTTGCTTCACCATGTTTCACCAGTAGGAGTCACTGTTGAACCTTGTTTGGCTCTAGCCGCAGTTGTTCTTGCCAAAAACTGCAAGCCTGAATTTAATATGTGTATTATACCACTTGAGGGAGCCAAACTCTCTATGTGGTTCTGTGATTTTTGAAATGTACTCAATATGAGCACAGCGTTTCAAATCAATGGGAATTTTAATCTGATATGTTACTTTTGAAATATACTCTGTAAGAGGCTTGACAGACACATTAAAATGTTAAAGTTATTTTGTAACGCAGTATATAAAAACTACTATATTAAAGAATGATAAAAACATTGTGTTGCATATCCATTTAAGATACTTTTAAAGAGTAGTAGAAGCCCTCTATTGTATCTTGTATATGAAAAGAACAGGTTTTAAACATTACAAAACTTTGGGGGCTTAATGAAAAATTAGATTAGAAAATGTATACTAAAGAAAAACTTTTTAAATAAGAAAGACTGAAGAAACTGATCTTTAATTTAAAATGGGAAGCCATTAGTCATCCTTAAATAAATCCTTTACAAATGTGTAACATACTTTTTCATGGAGGAATAAAAATTGTTTCAGTGACTCTTTAACTTACAGATAGGTTGATCCTTACATTTTGTGTTTAGTAAATTATTACTGGGTTAAACTAATCAAGTACTATCTCAAGTCAGTAGGGTTGGCTGTCATATTAAGATATCACAGAGAAACCCATCCTCCAGTGGTCCATGGTGCTTTGGATAAAGAACTTTGGATACTGGATTCTAATCTCAAACACAGGGCCCACCATCCTTTGCAGTAGGTTAATATTGCTATTGTCTTTTGCTTTGAACTTAACCCTTGTTTAGCACTACGGAATATGTTGGCGCATTACAAATAAACAATACAAATAATAATAATAAATCTATCTGTAACTATAGATGAGATGAATAATTATTTGCTTATTTATCTTAGCGGACCCTTCCTGTGCACATCCATACGTTCTTTAACCTGTTTAATTTTTCATTAAAATTAAAGAACAAGTAAAGCTCTTTTCTTGCTTTTGTAACATGAGATTCTAAATGGTCAGTTATTTAAGTAAGTCCCGACTCTTACATAAGTGGACTAGTGTATCCTGTCTTTCTGGACTATGAACAATGTACAGAAAAACTACTATGAAAAAACAAACATGGTGGAAAATTCCACTGCTAGTGGCTGGGAACAATTTGTTTGTTTTTACTAGTACTTGTCAGTATTTATGAAAAGAAAGGGTCATTGAGGAAGAGGTGAGCCATTTTGGCATACTTGACCTAATCTTGTGTGGATCAGGAAAAGAAAGGTCATCACAGAAGGCCTGTGCCATGTCTTGTGTACTTGACTTAGAACTTGCTAATTCACTGCCGGGTTCGCTCAAATGCTCATGCCAATGGCACACAAGTGAATACTTATGTAAGGCTTTGTACATTAGAATAATATTATAAGAGACATGAATCCCAACTGTTATATGATATACTCAAAGTGCATAAGCTCCAACTTGGCATTAACTTGCACTATAGACTGAAATTATATAAATATGTGGTTTCTATTAAAAGACCGCTGGAGCTGGGGGAAACTTTACATTTATGAAGTATGTAAACCCAGTAGCCACTGTGTAAGAGAGCCTCATTCAATTAGGAGGCGCAAGTTATAGAGGTATACGCCAGCAGCGGTCGCAAGTTGCGGTGCTATTCAATTGCTTAAGGCCGCAAGTTATGGGCCGATAGCGAAATTCAGAAACCATGCCGTCATATGTAGCATTTGCGAGTTTGAACATGAAGGCAGTAACTCCGGAGGTAGAAACAGCCAATGATCATCATCATTACGTCTATGGAAAATGGAGTTTGGATTTCAAAGTCCTACAGGCTTCAATTACGAGTTACGATTGGACCCACATTTTAGATATAATGCAATATTGATAAAACCATAAATATGATATTCTATTACATGCGGGTTCCATTATATGTATTAACACATTGATTGCCGGGATAGATATAACACAGAAGTTAAACATCAAATTAAGTATTTTTATGGGCCGATTTGACTTGAGAATGCGGTGCTATTAATTCTATGATCTAACATCACTTTCCCTTTTACTAAAAGTACAGTATTAATTTTTGATTTGCTTTTAAAGGACATGTCATTAAGCCCATTGCGAGTCCTCCTTGGTAGCATTAACATATGGGTCAATCTTTGCCATTTGCGCGCTTGACGGGGCGGTTAGCGAGGGGGAATCGTAGCAATTGAATAGCGATTTGCCATTTTAGCGTTCGCAACTCTTGCAGTTGTGAAAGATCAAAGGCTTGGAGGGGCATTAACTTGCTATGTTAATCATATCGTCATATTGGAGACCGTAGCCTGTAACTCAATCGGAGCCCGCAAAAAGACGCCAATTGAATAGCAAAATAACTTGCTAGATACATTTCCGAAGCCCGGATCTCCCCATGCCTCAATTGAATGAGGCTCTAAGTTTGCAGGTTTGCAATCTTGCATGGTACTTTGGGTAAAGGACTATGGACACTGGATTCTAAGCTCAAAGACAGGGCCCTCTATCCTTTGCAACGTGTTTTATATTGAAATTGTCTTTTGCCTTGAACTTAACCCATATATAGCGCTATGAAATATGTTACAAATAACAATAATGATAATAATAATAGAGGAGGAGAGAAAGAGGAGAATTCTATGGGTTATTACATGGGAGCTTTTAGTAACCGGCACAGGTTTCTTAGATGACTTAATGCCATCTAAACAAATGGCTATTTCATTAAATCACCAATACTACACTTTATCTAGAAGTCTTATAATTAAATCACCCTCATATACATGATCACCTCACCTAAGATCCCATATTCTTAGACTAAATGCTCTCAGGACCTTCATCTCCTCACATATCACTTGTGACATCTTGTATTATTTTTACTATATGTGATTTTCTTCTATGAATTTATTGTACTCCTAGTGCTATGGTATCTGCTAGCGCTCTACAAATAAATTACAATAATGATAATCCAAAAACTTATAATATGTTGTCCTATCTCTTGCACCTTACCCATCCAGGTCAAACTTATAATTTTTGTCATCATTCCCATCTCATAAAATACCCTACATTACAAACCCAATTCGTTAAAAATAGCTTTATCGCATATTCCCTGGAGCGGAGTGCCAGTTACATCTAGCAATAGTGCCGTAGGGTGATGATCCTTGCTTTAACATAATAATTTGGTGTATGTAATATCCTTAATTATGGACAGTTGGAGCTATATGTTTTATAGTCTTTGGATTGATTGTCTCGTTGGATTATACGTTGTTACTAACAAGGTTGGGACCAGTTGCTATATACAATCCATCCCTAAATATCAGAATTAAAAAAGGAATTAGTGTAATTAGTTTTCATTTCGTGTCTTTAACCACTTATACTGTTGAAAAACAGTTATCCTTGTTTGTTGATATCTAAATGTTAGAACTGCTGAACATTGTTAGTCTAATTAGTATATTTTGAGTAATATTAAGAAATATGTCAATGGCGGCTTTCTTCCAGTTTCCCATATTACGTATATTGTTTACATTCCAGATGTAGGGAGAAATTAGCTTAATGAACACCCCTTGACCCATAATAAACAAACATGATCTAATACAAGTTCCCCATTTTGTTAATGAGACCATTTCTTTCTAAATTATTTTTATTTCATTTTATTTTACTTTTTTTGTCATCTGTATATTTTTATCACTTAGAGACTTTTTTCTTCAGGTAATTATGTTGTCACAATGTTAGCAGTTAAAATCCTGAATGTTTATTTAATCATTGGGTTACCAGAGTTGGATGCTAACATTGCCAGGAATTTGCTAAATTGCTACTAGTTAAAACAAGACAAAACAAACATTTGTAATACATTTACTGGTTTAAAGGAGTGAGCCAGTTTAATACATCACAAAAAGGTGGCCAAGACCAGTTGAGTCTAACCATTATTGTCAAACTGCAATTTTTTAAGGCAGTATTTTTTACCATGAGGATACACTGAAAATATAAATATCAATTTTCTGGATGGGGATGGACATTTGCATACTTGGTCCCAAGTTATTAATTAGAGGTACAAGCAGCTATTTTTGAGAACCCTACCAGTATCATCAATTAATGGTGGGTTATGAAAAAGGGTATAATACCGAAATTGGTGAATGTAAATAAGAAGATATTACTGTTTTTCATAAGAGCCTCGTTGCTTGCATGCAGTTGAAAACATAATGATCCAAATGTTAATTTATTGTAGCTGTTGGTATCACTAAGCTCTGTCAGTTATCTAATTCTCTAAATTTCGAGCAATAATGTTTCTCATAGTAAATGCTAGAAGAATTATTTATTTGTGCTACATGTTCTAAATGTGTAGAATTTGGATAATGGGGTTTGCCACACTCCAGAGATTTTTCCAACATCAGTTGTATAAATGAAGATTATGTTATTTGGACATAATATATTTTGTTTATCTTATTTATCCGTGTGTGTCCATACGTCTCAAAACGTGACAACTATATTTGATAAGAGCAATGAAGATTTTTTGATGGCTAAATAGTTAGCGAGGAAGATTCTCCAGCAAATGCATTTATAACAGGGGAGCTACTAATAAGCTACAGCTGACCTCCTCCAACGCACTAAATAGGTGGCTTTACTCGAATGAAGAGACCGGCCTGACCAGGGATGATGTATATGCTTGAACTTGTCTCAATATTTGTCTAAACATTAGTTTGATTCAATTTGTGCCCTAATATTGTATGTATGTTCCACACATTTTGACAAAAAACTTTTGTAGAAATTTTTATTAAATTATTTATACAACTATGGATGTAATTTAATAACGTACAGTTTTCAGTCCTTCAGTTGGTTTTCAGTTCTCATCTTGCAGGCTGATGGCATCATGTAGTTGCATAATGAAGTGACCATGATAAAAGTGACAAAGATTAGTTTATAAAGGTGTGTAATTATTAAATTATTAGATTTTTGCCACAGGTATCTTTACAAATCTCTGTGAACATATAGTATGTATGACAATCATTTCTATAAAAATAGTTGTAAGTTACTTGTGCACCATTTATGTCTGCAGCTCAATTTTTATGTGACTCTTGAACTTCTGTCCTCTTCCAGCCTTAACCATCAGCGTCCATTCATTAACTGTGTAAGTTTCTTTATACATTTGTGAGAGCTCTAACCCTCTACTCTCACTGGATTCTTCATTATAGCCCACACAGTGCTTAAGTCTTGCCTTCATTAAAAGAGCTCACAGTCCATTTACATACTATTCCTAAGTAAAGTGAACTATAACACTCCCAGATGCTTAAACTCTAATTCTTAAAGACCATTCATTAATTGGGTTAGCTATAACCTAATTGTCCTTAATTGAGGAGTATTTCTTCAGTTGGCGTAAATATCCTCCCCAATGATTCCTCTTCGAACTTGGATAGTAAAGAAAAGGGGGCTCTACCCTTGGCCGTATCTACCTTTTTGGAGCCCCTAGACAGTGAAGTGCAGAAGCCCCTGCGAGTGAGTATGCAAGGTATGAACGGACCCATGTTTGCCTTTTCGGTACGTGTAAGTTTCCTTTCCTGTTGTAACTGTCTTGTTCTAGGTCGTTACCCCCTAGCAGCCAGTCTATGAACTGCAACATTTCATTTTTTTTTTAAGCCAGGAACCATTTTTTAAAGAAGTGGCACCCCTCACAGGGAAGAACCCCTGGGCGGCTGCCTAGTTGGCCTAATGGGTAATCCGGCCATGGCTCTACCCAATAACGTCTTGATATTTTCTCTTGGGTGATTACTCTAGTCCAACTCACTTGTGAATGGGAGTGATTGGTACTTTATAAACCTCAAAGGGAAAAGTAATTTGAAAACATGTTTTGTAATCATAAACCAGTTTATAAACCATATTTAAATTTTCAGAAATAATCCAATAATTACAAAATTAATGTTGGCATTATAACGACACATTTTTGTTCCCTCTGCACCACATCATCACACAAGAGCAGCATTCTCAGGATGCTCACTAATATGCTAACAGCAATGTGGAACCAGTGAATTCTGCATAAAGAATATGGATGACGACCAATATGGATAATTTTATACTCAGATTTGTAATTTTCGGAAATAATGTTTTCCAAGTCATAATAACACTGTATGTTTTGATCTCTCTATCTCTTTGACTGTCTCTTTCTCATTTAACCAATTATCACATTAAAAGAAAAAAACACTAAAAGTAATTCTTATTGAAGACCCTTGTCCGGTACTGTACTACTGGTGACCCATGTGCTGGATACTGTCCACAAGCTGCTTTCTGTGGCCAATAGTTTGCCTGGGAGATTCTCAGGGAAAAACTTAGACTGAATTATTTGTCAAATAATGCCATATATTATATTCCATTGTCAGTATTGGTTTTCAGTTTTCACAGAATCCCAGTCTGAGCCTATGTTTCAGTGATATACAATATCCTTAAATTTAGCAGAGGTATCTTTTTTCCCAGATAGAAAATCAATTTCCACTTGAAGCCAGGACAATTGGCCACCCGTGCCGCTGATAACAGTTTTGACTTTCATCACTGTTTGCCTCAATTTTCCTTCCTAATAACAACAGCAGCTGCTGTAATCCATTATATGATTTAAACTTCTATTCTACCCTCTACAAGTAATGACCTTTTTTCCAAGGGACAAAGGACTGAATGACCCAGAGCTATCACAACCTCCCACAGCTGTCGTACCATAACTTCGAAATTATCATTGACTTCACTGAAAATACAGGAGATATCTTTCAACATTATCACAAGTGTAAAAACTGTGTGACTGGGACATGTTTTCATTGTATCATATACTTGATATCCATTGGAACATATGTTCGGGGAATTCATAATTATGTCATCCTCGTGTGTGTATTTATCTTAGTGTTTTATGGAACGTTCCAGAAATACATTCTCAAAAGAACAATTTCAATAAATAACGATCATGTATTGATAGAAATATAAGAATATTATAAAATAATGTATTATTCAGAATTAATTAATCCATTGGCCAATTCCCTTGTGTGTACATAGTGTCATCCTCCCTTTCATAAACACTTTACCCTATTTTACACTAATGTGTCTGTATGCATCTCTTCATGATATAACTAGACTAGCGAATTGCCCGTCAAAAAATGACGGCAATGAAATTGTAAGGTAGCTAATGCTGTTTAGTGTGTAATAATGAAATATATAATACATTAATAAATGAACATACTTTACCTATTTTAAAGCATTGTGTGGAAGAGCTGTGAATGTGTTTTGATGTTGCTGCAGCATTAGTGGTGTGGATCTGCTGTGTAAGCGTGCTGAATGTGTGCAGTGTAACACTGTGCGTGCGCGAGACCAAACCGTTAGCGTAGTCGTGTACTTCCGCATTGGCGAGAAATGGCGAGTAATGTGTGTTATACGTTTGTATCGGAATATCCGTAGGTGTTTTGTGGTGTTTTGCGAGTTTCTTGTGGTGTTTCGCGAGTTTAGAGTGCTGTAGCCTCGTTTTCGTTTTGTTCGGCGGCCATTTTTTCTCTCGCTTCGTTTTTTTTTTAGTGTCTAAACTGTTTTATTTGAAGTAAAATCGAGGTGTAAGTTGTATTTTTGAGGTGCTGGGTGCTCCCTCTTGGTGTAGGTAAGTTTTTTATGTATGTGGTGTGTGTATGTATTGTGTTTGACATTTTCTAATGTTCGCGAGTTGCGTCCGAGTGTTGCGAGTCCGTAATGTGTGTGAACGTGTGTCGTATGTTGTTTGCGAGTGTCGTAATGTGTGTGTCGTACTGTTTGGGTTGCGAGGTGAAGTTTGCGAGGGTCGCAGTTGCTGGCAAGGAGCGCCTTCGGCGCTCCATGCCAGCAACTGCGGCCCTCGCTTTGCGAGGTCCTCAGGTGCTGGCATGGAGCGCCTACGGCGCTCCATGCCAGCAACTGAGGCCCTCGCTTCGCGAGGGTCCTCAGTTGCTGGCATGGAGCGCCTTCGGCGCTCCATGCCAGCAACTGAGACCCTCGGGCAGTGCCCTCGCTTTGCGAGGGCACTGCCCGAGGGTCTCAGTTGCTGGCAAGGAGCGCCTTCGGCGCTCCTTGCAGCAACTGAGACCCTCGGGCAGTGCCCTCGCAAAGCGAGGGCCTCGGCTCGCTGCGCGAGCCGCGGCCCTCGCTACGCGAGGGCCGCGGCTCGCTACGCGAGTCGCGGCCCTCGCTTCGCGAGGGCCGCGGGCTCGCGTAGCGAGCCCGCAGCGTTAGCAACAACTCGTACGCTCACAACTATATATGTGATTGTAAGGGTAAGGATGATGTAATCTATTGGTTGTTTTTATGTAAAATGCACTTTTATGATCATATACTTCATAAAAAGGACATTTTAGAGCTGGAAAGGGTACAGAGAAGGGCAACAAAACTAATAAGGGGAATGGAGGGGCTAAGTTACGAAGAAAGACTAACCAAACTTTTTCTCTAGAAAAAAGGCGTCTAAGAGGAGATATGATTACCTTATATAAATATATCCAGGGTCAGTATAAAGATTTGTCAAAGGAGCTTTTTGTGCCAAGAGGTTTTCAACTGACAAGATGACATCCTTTGAGGTTAGAAGTAAAAATATTCCAACTTAAAGAAAGAAAAGGGTTCTTCACAGTAAGGGTGGATAATCTGTGGAATTCTCTACCAGAGGAGGTGGTGACAGCGGATTCGATAGATAACTTTAAAAGGGGACTGGATTTATTTCTAATTAAAAAGGGAATTCAGGGTAATCCTGGATAATTAGAGAGTATTGATCCAGGGAGAAATCCGATCACCAGTATCTGGGGTCAGGAAGGAATTTTTTTTTTTTCCTTTGAGACGATTGGCTAAGTCTCACTTGGTTTTTTTTCTGTTTGCCTTCCTCTGGATTAATTAATAATTAAAAATAAATAATAATAATTAAATAATTGATTAATAATTCATTAACAGCTAATTCATTAATATTTAATCCGCATATTGCAGATGAGAGGAGATCTTGAAAGGTTGAACTTGATGGACTGAAAGTGTTTTTTCAACCTTAATTACTATGGCCCTCATTCTATTATCGGCCGTAAATCGGCCGCAAAGCTGCGATTCCTTGCGGGGCTCCCGTTACCTTGCAATTCAATTATACGGCGCCGCAAGGATATCCCCTTACGGCCGGCCGTATATCTTGCAATCGGCCGTAAGGTCAGAAATCTTTAAATGCAAAAATAAATTCAAGACGCCACTGTAAAGCTCTGTAAATGCTAGGGATCATTATGGGGGACATGAGGATTAATAGCAACCCCCTCTCAAGCTTGCACATCAGCCCAAATCCGAGATTACATTAACTGTTTATTTTCCGGCCACAGCGTGGGGGGTCTGAGGTGCTCCAAGCACTCTGGACTTTTTACATGGATATGTGACATAAATTTAAAAAAAATATATTTACGGATTTGAGTGTAGGGGAATGTTGTGCTATTAATGCTAACACCTACAATGACTTTATAGTCTCATAAGAGTGCAGGATGGCTTTATTATGGCTTTAAAATGTGCTTAATTGTGTGCCTGCGGGACCTTTTTGCTGCAAGTAAGCTGCGGCTCGGTTTTAGCCTTGCAGAGAGGTTTCCCGGAGCAATTGAATAGCAACCAGGATTTTCTTACGGCCGAAACTCTTGCGGACGTTTAAGATCAAAGGCTTTCCTCCGGCGCGTGCGGCCGCAAGGGATAGCTAGGCGCCGGCCGCAAGCCTGCCGGAATCCGTCCGGAAGGGAATAGAATAGGCAAATAGCCTGTGGCCGGTTCTTGCGGCCCCGCATCTCCTACGGCCGATAATAGAATGAGGGCCTATGTAACTATGTAACTATATAATAATTTAGTACCTTTCTCTATGTACATTGACAGTGCTATACAAATAAAAATACATACATACATATATGACTTTTTGATCCTGACATTTCAAGGAGCATATTTATTAAAGTGTGCATAAGTTGAGTTACAAAAGTTGATTTAAATATCCCTACTTCATGTGTTTTCTATAGGAGCTATTTATCAAGCAGTGTTAAAGTGTATTTCCCCAATTGATAAATAGGTCCACAAAAAACACAGGAAATTGAGATGTTTTTTGTTTCAACTCCAGCTAACTGCACTTATTCCCACTTTTATGCTGGTGTGATAAATATAGCCCAAATTACTTTATAACAATATATCAAAGAGATTATATATATTAAAGATTACTTTTAGCACAGTTCATAGAATGATAGTATTTTATACATTGATGTTGTATTCATAGGCATGGGCAATCAGGCAGATTATGAGTCTCTATTTTTAATGTTTACATAGAAACATTGATTTTGATGGCAGATAATAACCATTAAAAATAATAGTATTTGGTGCTATTTTATCCAGTGATATTCAGAGAACCTGATGGATCTTCTTCTTTAAGGGCATAGGGAGTCCTTAGTCTTTGGGGCTCTGGCAAAAAGGTCCAAGTAGTCTGTCTGACCTTATTCCCCCCATCCTAGGCATGGAGGTCTTCCGCCTTGTTCAGGTGGTAGCACTCCAGCGAGGACTACCCTTCACCAAGGGATAGCTGCCACCAATCCCACCAATTTGGTATCCAAATTGTGCCAGTGCTCAAAAATCCATGACAACAACAAAAATCCGGTGCCAATTAAAAATCCAAACAAAAAGTGCATGTTGCCAGCTTCAAAGGAGGCATTTGCCACCAACTATCAAGACTTAATGTGAGGCCAGAGAGACAGCTGCCACCAGTATATCTCAGGATGTGTGCCACAAACCTGTAGGCTGCAGGTAAAGGAGCTTTTCATACAGAAAGTTTAACAGAGTTGGAGCAGAATGGTTAAAAATTCAAACACTAAATGATAAATGTTTATGAGCTATACTTGTGGGAAAAATATATGGTTTTTTATTATGGAGGTCAATTTATCAAATATTCATATTAATCCCATTTAATGCCATTTTATAAATACACCCCTCTTTCATTGACATGTTTTATAACGGGGCGCTCCACAGGAGGGGTAAATTTATTTGAACAGTGGTACTGAACTTTTTATGGTGCCAGGGAATGGCTGTCGACCAAATTGGAATCTCCAATCATTATCAAGGAACCAGTTCTTCAATAGTCTTCTTATAGCTGTCAGTGGCAGTTAAATGGTCACTCCTAAATATCACTCCTAATTATCAATCTTTTGCACATAATTAATTTCTGATTTTACTCATTTTACTTTCTTTCTGAGAAAAGGACCAACTGTTGAGAAACACTCCAGTTCTACATACACATACTATATAGTAGGGTAAAAATAATATAAAATGTAATAAAAAGCAATGGATGTTTGAAAAACAGTCTACCTTTGGAAAACTGCTGGGTATATGATAAAATATTTCTTTCTGGATCTGATCATCTGTATAGCCAAGACGAAGATTGACTGAAGATTGATCCCATAGTAACAATGTTTTATTCATAACATACCCATAACAGTGAATGTGCCTAAGGCTTGAGCACAACATCGCTGTACCTTCATCACACAGACATTGAGATTTTTTACAATGTAAACGTCAAACTCCCTACGGTAAGAACTCAAGCAGTGCCAAGGATTGTGTTTGTAGATGCTTAAAGATCTGCCTTAAACAGAAACATAAGTACTAAAGGAAGGAACTCATTATCCCTCCAACATCACTCTATTCATTAAATAGTATTGATTTTTTTAAAAATCAAACAATTACTTAATACCAGGAATGCATTTATTTAACTATTTCACTGCACAAAATGTATATAACACAACTATAGTTTCAGCACGGACAATTAAGGCACCGCTGGGTTCATTTATTTTGCTATTTTAAATTAGATAATAAATAAAATGTTTTTTTTTTTAAAAGTAAAAAACTAAGTACAGGCTTTACATTTATCACTTTTATACAGAATTATTCTTTACTGCACGCTTAATTTTCTTCACTGAGCCTGCTTCTTGCAGTTTCTGTCTCAATAGGTGTGTCTGTAAGCTAATAAGCTTTCCATTAGATCTAATGAATGTACTGGCAGTTGTTAGTACTTCAGTGTTCTGTTAGGATAATATCACTATATATATATAACACTATGGGTTCCCTGGTGGTCCAGTGGTTAGGATTCGGTGCTTTCACCACTGTGACCGGGGTTCGATTGCAAGTCAGGGAACCAAGAGGTCACACCACCCTGAAGCCGAGCAGGGTTGGGCCTGGTGAGTACTTAGATGGGAGACGACCTAGGAATACCAGGAGTTGTATGCTGGAGAAGGAACTGGAAACCCACTCCAGGATCGCTGCCATGAATACCAACTACATGACCATGGACATAAAGATGTCCTGGTGTGTTACAGTCCATGAGGTCATGGAGAGTTGGAAATGACTGAACGATTCAAAAAAAAAAAATCTATATAACACTATACAATACAACTGATTACATGCATGTGCTGTTATATGTATAATCCAAAATGACACAAAACTGGTAATATCTTGACTACCTCTTTAATATTTAAATGCACGTTTTACACTATAAAAAATTATAGTCCACTTTTAGCAAAATTTTTAGCCAATATATATATTTTTATGGCAGACTGATACAAATGATGCAGAGGAATTGCTTTCAATGTAGACAGGGTAGGATTTGGAGGGGAAACAGACTTTCAATGGTGTGATTGGAGAGGAGAATGGAAAAAGTTTCTAGACATAGAGATACAGTTGGTCCCAATAGTGTAAAAGGGTGAATGGGTGGAGGGTTGACCTTAGATATACCCAAGAACTAATTATGTATTTTGGTCAACCTCAATATAGTGTAGCAGAGGTGGCGTATTCAGTTTCATAACAAATACCAGTTGATCTATTTCCATATACATATATATATAACGGGGGTATATCTGTGTAACATGTAGAATTAGAAATGGTAATGTAAATAAATTAATTAGAGAAGTTATTATTTATAAATTTTGTTGGAAATGCCTCCAAAGCAATTGGTGGTAGTGTCTTAAATCCAAAGGAAGTGATTGTTAGTATTTTAGACACTTGCAGATAAATATATAACTAGCTAACAGACTAAAATATTAGAAAAAAAAAAAAGAAAAACAGTATAAAGCAAACATGAGTAATTCTAAAAAGATTAAAAAAAAATTAAAGAATATTATTTAAGGGAGTGAATATAAAAACAATATAATTAAATGTATAGAAATATTGTCATTTTATCAAATGTTATTTGTAACAGTTCACTTAAAATGTATTTTAAATACATTCATACATTCACCTAAAAAATCCTACATAAAATGCTATTTCAACAACAAAATGACACCCAAACCAAAACAATTATTTAAATAAACCATGAAGTGGGTGAAAAATAATAGAGCCCAATGGTTAAGCAAATCCTACTAATGTAGAGGAAAAATAAGGCGAAGACATAGTGAAATAAGAATTTGGTTGGGTATCTAATTATATGAGCAAAGTAAATACCTTATAAATAGCCCTACTCTGTAATGTTAGTGGGAGTATTAATTATTTCCAATATTAAATGTTTTAATCTAGCTGTAACAAATAAAAAAGCTACTAAATTTAATTTTGAATTAAATGGCAAGGCTATACAGTGGTATAATCTAGTATGGAGCCCACTAAACCTTTTCTGTGTAAATGCTTAAAGTCAGAAGTCACTGTCCAGATTCCATTCTGCACTTAACCTTTGACCTGTGCAGTTTTTCCTTTCACCAATCATTCCTCTGCATAGCTAAGAAGCAGTTTTTGTAATACCATCCTAAATATTTGGCTTTTCCTTGGCCTTTGACTCTGGAAGGCTAAGCAATTATCAAGGTTTCATTTTCTCTGAAACATGTTGAAAGACAAATTATTTTTCAAAGGTCTATTGATCAGTTGTGTTTATCAGTTACAAATACAAATAGGCTTTTTGTTCTTTTATCCAACATTGGATAAATACACATAGAAAAAAATCTCACTATAGGGATTTGCACTTGAGTCATGCCATAGGTTTGCTTTGCTATTTGGTAATTTGTATTTATCTTTGTCTGAACTTAACTTATGTACAGCGCTTCGGAATATGTGAGCGCGTTATAAATGAACTATAATAATAATAATAGGTTCGGAATTGATATCACTGTGAGATTGTGGTCTGTTACTCATATGCACCAATCAAAGTTGAAGTTTACGATACATCCAAGGTCAAATAAAAAAGTTACAATGAAGTGAAAAATTATATCACACATTTAAAAGCTTGGCCTTGATGTGCCAAAAACTTTGCTGTATGTACTAAAATGTCCTTAACGTCATAATGGGGATTGTGAAGGGCATTATATTTGGCTATATTGAATTGTATACCGCAGTGATAAATAAAAAATGCATGCAATGGGTACCATGTATTATATTGTAAATTATGTGATCCTTCCAAGGCGATAATATTATAAGAATAATAGACATTTTTATTTCAGCAACTTTCTAACAAAATATTTTACTAAATTAACTTAACCAAAAAATATATAGATTTCATTCCCAAGCATTGCCCTTTTCAACTCTTCCATCTCTTCTGGTGGGTTGTTCCAGGTATCTTTCCCTCTTTCTGTAGAAATTACATTTTTCTACTTTATGTAAATTCACAGCATGACCTTGTTATCAAGAATGCCTATTTTATTAAAAATATTCTGGATAATCATATATGTAATATTTTGATATAATCCAAGTATAAAGCTTGGTATAGAGTTGGAAAACTTAAAAAGGTCAATTCCCATATTTAATTATTCTAATTCTCTGGCATATAATCCAATTTCTCAGAAAGGTTCTTCTCATCTTTAGTGGATAAGGTCTGGTCCCACCTGATCTAGAAATGAGACAAGCAATGTCCTTTGATAACACATAAGAAAAAAATGTCCTCATATTTCACAGTAACATTTAGCACATTTTCAATGAAAACATTTTGCTGAAAAAATTCTAGCACAACGTAATGAAGCAGATTACACAGTAACAATATACAGTATATATTATTACAGACAAAAAGTACATGAAAAATGTAATTCTTGTGTTTCTAAATGTCAAAAATGTGGTAAGGGGGGGGGGCAAATTTATGTTATTGTTTGTGGGAGTGACCAAACAACTGGTTTGGAAGCAGATAAGAGAATATTACACAAATCAGTTAATCAGACAATAATTACTCGATACATGAACAGGCAATTTTTGGTATTTTAGCTAAAAAAGACCAGAAAGTCTACAATACCTAAACATCATAATTATTGACTCCAAAAATTAGCTGCTCCCACTCTTAAAACAATAAAATCCCTTTGGATATAAATGAGGCTTCAATGTTTCATTTGCTAATTAATAAATTACATTTATTATTCCAAATGGACTGGATGGAGACACAGATATAAACAGACAAATTACAGAAAAAAATGAAGTGTAAAGACCTGGAAGCCCTATATTAATACATTACCTAGAAACACTAGACTTTAAATAATAAAGGAATTCCAATATACTTCTTGGTACACTGTGGAGGTGCTACATGATCCCCAGTTGTTCATTAGAGAGCCAGACATGTCCACTGAGATTTACTTTTATTGATTTACCTTTGTTGACATTTCAATTTTACTGACATACTATTTTATAAGTTTTAAGTCATCTCATAAGGTTCTAATACGAAAGGGAACTTAATATGTTATTGTTAAATATCGTATATGTGCCTTATGAGTATAGTTTTTATATATATATATATATATATACAGTATCTCACAAAAGTGAGTACACCCCTCATATTTTTGTAAATATTTTATTATATCTTTTCATGTGACAACACTAAAGAAATGACCCTCTGCTACAATGTAAAATAGTAAGTGTACAGCCTGTGTAACAGTGTAAATTTGCTGTCCCCCAAAATAACTCATCACACAGCCATCAATGTCTAAGCCGTTGGCAACAAAAGTGAGTACACCCCTAAGTGGAAATGTCCAAATTGGGCCCAAAGTGTCAATATTTTGTGTGGCCACCATTATTTTCCAGCACTGCCTTAACCCTCATGGGCATGGAGTTCACCAGAGCTTCACAGGTTGCCACTGAAGTCCTCTTCCACTCCTCCATGATGACATCACAGAGCTGGTGGATGTTAGAGACATTGCACTCCCCCACCTTCCGTTTGAGAATACCCCCAGATGCTCAATAAGGTTTAGGTCTGGTCACATGCTTGGCCAGTCCATCACCTTTACCTTCAGCTTCCTTAGCAAAGCAGTGGTCGTCTTGGCGGTGTGTTTGGGATCGTTATCATGTTGGAAAGCTGCCCTGCGGCCCAGTCTGCAAAGGGAGGGGATCATGCTCTGTTTCAGTATGTCGCAGTACATGGCATCCATGGTTCCCTCAATGAACTGTAGCTCCCCAGTGCCGGCAGCACTCATGCAGGGCCCAGACCATGACACCCCCATCACCAAAGTATACATCTATACTGAGGAAAGATAGTTGAAATAATTCTTAAATGACAGACAAACGCATAAGGCACAAAAACACTGATATGAGATGAAGCCCTCAGTTTGAACGTAAACAGCGATGCAGAGAGAGTGGAGGCAGTATCTGACATCATCAGGTAAATGCATACAGGGGGAATCAACACAACATGTTATAGAAAACATATGTACACATATAGACATTTGTGTATATATGTTTGGTCTGGGCCTGTGGCAAATTAAATCGTCCTCATTACGTCACTGAAAAATGGAGGTTAGATTTCAAAGCCTTACGGGTTTCAATTACAAGTTTCGTATTCCAGAAATAATGCAATATTAATAAACCAGTAAATATGTTCTTGTAGTCCATGCGAGTTCCATTATATGTATTAACACATTGATTGCCGGGATCGATATAACTCGGAAATTAAACAGAAATAAAAGTATTTTATATTGCAGATTTGCGATATAACCTAACATCACTTTCCCTTTAATTATAAGTACACTAGTGTGTGTCTATTTGCATTTACAGTGCTACGGATAGGACTTTAACGCCCAGGCGGGTCCTCTCTATTATTCGCTGGCTTTTTTGTTTCATTGGCAGGTTACGGGGTTGAACGCCAGTGGATTTATTGCAATTTAATAGAGAAATTAGAACATTGCAGTTATGGGCTTGAGAGAACAAAGAATTTCCACATCCTGTAGCCTTTATTCGCCCCTTAAGCCGCAAGTCGTTGGCGGCTTGCTTTACAATGCCAATTTACTAGCCACAAGTTTTGCGGGCTACATTACCGTCTACAGTTTTACACGTTCAGGGAATTTAATAGGGCTGTATGTGCACTGAGCGTTGAGTATGGTAGATGAGTCTAGGATAGGCATTCATTATGGACTGGAGTGGGGACAGACTAATTCTCTCCATCCCTGCAAATTGAATACGGTGTGTTTTTTATCTATCTATCTATCTATCTATCTATCTACTATCCATTGATATCTAGTGATCTATTTATATTTATTTATTTATATATACCCTAGGTTGCATTGCATGATATATTATTAAACTGACCCTACAAGCTCCCTTATAAGATTTTCATTAAACGGTACCTTGCAGCACTTTGTGTTACAAATGAAATGCCAGGATCTAACTCTATTCTGCCGCTCCCGTGTATGTAAAATCTTGCAAATGAAAACATTTTGTGTATTAATCCATTCACTTGTCTGGTATGAAATGTTGCTGTGGACCAAAGGGCAGACTTTCCCTTCAGGGTAATAGGTAATGGCTCCTGTAATCGTTTGAATAAACTGGCCTTAATTTTTTGTCCAGACAGTCCGTGGAGAATGTATTTGCTACTTTCTTGGCGAGGTCGTTGCTCTGTAGAATACATTGTGCATTTGTATGCGCTGTTTAACCCGTAGAGCGATAGCTTTCTTGGTTCATTCTTCTGGAATCTATTGATGCCATGCTATTTAAAACTTCTGAAGCATATCCTATCAGGAGTTATTAAAAGGGCCATTTACCTCACTGTAAGTGCTCTTCATGGGGTGAAAGAGCATTAGATTTTATGTTAAAATTATCTTTTTTTTAATTACCTAAAATAATCTAAAGTTTTAAGTTGGTTTAGATACAAAACCCTGTCTACTGGCTGTACATGAGTAATAATAGATAGCTGAGCTGAACGGTGAAGAAAATGATTGATAGCATTTTTCCCTGAACTCAGCACTGCACTGACATGTTAACCCATAACTGACCTGTTAGGTCCAGCATTCCATGCTCTGCACAGATTGATTTGTTAAGGGTTAATTTTTTTTTGTTTCTTATGTTCACTACACGGAGCTGTTGTTGTGACTGCTAGTGAGTGGGCAGTCAGTGACACATGTAAACACAGATTTTACTTAATTTAGTTTCTCAGTAAAAAAAAAACCTTAGTTATTGTAGTAATTAACAGTAAATAAAATAAATATAATTACAACTGTTTTTTATTAAAAACTGTCTATACATTGTAACAAACTTTTGACCTATGCCAAGTAATATACAGAATACACAAATATGCCCACAAATGCCTCGCTCTTCATTCCGTAGCCATTATCAAACATGGCTTCCTTTAAGCTTATGCATGCTGTATTACACAGCTTTAATGCAAAGCCAAGGTTGGAATAAACACAGGCTGAGTATCCAATCCATGTACAGCTGTTTCATGCTTACTGGCTATCATCAGCATGGAGGGGATCTCAGCCTGTGTTGTGGAAATTATGAGTAGGTAGTTCACCACAACAATCATTTATAATATGGTGGGCAAAAGAGTGATAGAAGCCCTCCACCGTACAGTAGTACAGTAAATAAAAAGTACATCTGTGTTCACATCTGAATGTCCAAAGCAAGTTAAAAAACCTGCTTCGAGCTCAGAATTCTGAGAAAAACAGTTATTACACTGCATTCTGGGAAATTGAGCAGGGACACACAAATATGCCCACAAATGCCTCGCTCTTCATACCGTAGCCATATGTATATGGGGTTAATAAAATATAAATATTGAAATAAATAATATATATATATATATATATATATATATATATATATATATAAAATATATTTCAGATGTATATTTCATAGTTATATATTTTATTATTTATTTCAATACTTATGTATTGTTGGCGGCAGCGAGGGGTAGGGTTGGGGCCGCCAGGATTCTTGAAATATAAATATTGATATATATATATATATATATATATATATATATATATATATATATATATATAGAATATATTTCATATGTATGTTTCATATGTATATATTTTATTATTTACTTTATGGTGGGGGCCCCTGCCCCTCGTTGCCTCCACCAATACATCAACCAAACACCCCTGTCCCTGCTCCAACTCCTGCCTATGCTCCTGCCTCTGCTCTCCTGGCACGCTTGAGCTTACCAGCCTCTGCGCTCTCTTCCTCCTTGTGTCTATGGGATGAGCAGGAAATCCTGAATGAAATAGCGTGTATGTGATGTCATTCGGGATTGACTGCTCAGCCCGTAGACGCGAGGAGGAAGAGAGCAGAGAGGCTAGAAAGTCAAGCGTACTCGGGGAGCAGAGTGTTTGGTGGGGGCAACGAGGGGCAGGGGTATAAACTAATAGCACTGGGGCCCACCACATGCCCCAGCGGAAGCTCTGCCAGTGTATACATACATACGTACATACATACATATACTTGCATATACTACCTAACTAAAAGATGTTATAAAAGTGTATGGTTGGAGTATATATAAAGGGTGCTGGCATTGTGGAATAGGCTGTGAGCCAAAAAACTGAAATACTTAGAACAGACAAAGATACCCTGCATACAGTATAAGGTCAAAGATAATATATGATCTGATTTGAAGATTGTTTTTGGCAGATAACAGAATGAGCAGGATATGTGGGAAAAATGATTCTTATCATTCATCAGACTTTGTGTTCCTGTTTTATTTATGTACCTTACTTGAGATTAAAAGCCTGCAAGGCTAGATCCATTCTGAGCTCTAATGTTATACAAAAATACATATGCAAACATTTCAAAAGGGAGATCTGGCACAAGTCCCAGGAGAAAATCTTAAAAAATGCCGAATAGAATTAATTATAGAAAGAATCAAATAGCAGGTATTTGTGCACAGAAATGTAAAACATTACCAGAAAATGTAATAGCATAACATACATAAATCCCAATTCAAAGAATACATAACTAACGCTGATCATTCGGCCTGATAATGGTACAGGTCAAAAGCATGAATGTAAACTCTTTCTTTCCTTCTGCTACTTTATTTACTGATAAGGTAAGATATTCTAAAAGAAATGTGAATTCAATTACTTATCTTAGTATTACCTGAGGGAAAGTTGGAAATGAATGTTTGGCCAAAAATAAGAAAACAGTAATTTATTTCTAGAATAACTGATAGTGTGACTGGGTGGGTGCACTTGGTTGTTATCGGTCTGGGTGGTGATGTGGTGGGCGACTGAGCTGTAACATTGAGATTCTTTCATTTTCTAGGGGTTGTGTAAGGACTGCAATATGGCAATAAATATGGATGAAAACAATGTTTTAAAAAGTGTAGTTAAAGGGGCTCTTTAGGGACTCTTTTTGTTTTATATAAATATTCTAACTAGGTGAATTAATTAATAGTATCTTCCTTACTATAGTTGCCATATACAATTTACACTTTACTTACTTCTAAGAAGCCCCAGAGTGAGAGTTTCTTATCTTCTGGAGCCTCTTCCTGTCTTCTTGTTCTCTCTCATATTGGGTGCCATGTTTCACAGCTCTGATCTAAATCCATGTCCATAGGTAGGGGCTTCATTCTGCAAGTTCCTCATGATACTCAGACACACAGCATGTGACTGCCTACTTGAGGCACCATTGCTCTAGAACTGAGATAGGCAATTGTAACGGAGCTGGAACACGCAGTCCAAAATCTCCGCTGGTATACGATAAAATACCCAAGAGGCACTACAGTTTCACCATTCCCGACCTCCCATATTGGACGACACACAATTTGGGAGTCAAATGAATACTGACTTTATTTTGTTATTGCAGAACTATATATACATCTCTTTGGCCACAGGCAATACACATGCCCATATTTGGCTACACACAATACACATAAAGAGAACAATAGGGGGGTCACACCTCCCTGGCAACTTTGATACAATCAGACATTGATTCAATTACACTTCTTTGTTCTTATCAGAGAATGAAAACACTTTGGAAAATGCAAGGATCCTTTACAACTTTCTTATCTCTTGAATCTCTGTAATAGGATTATCTATTAGCCTAGGTCTGCAAAAGTCTGGCTAATATTCTGCAGAGCATAAACCAGCATACATATTGTAGGATCATATTTTAACCAAGAATTAAATAATCATAAAACAGGGTAAAACAGGGATGGGTTCCGCTACAGGCAATATCATCCCTAGAACGTCTGACATAGCCCTGAATTTCAGTATTTCCCTGCTGTGCACAAGTGAGGAGATCACTCCCTCAGACAGAACTGTCATTGACTATTCCTACTCTAGGGGCGTCTTCATAAGATAGTGGGGACTGTGGATGGAGAGAAAAAGGATCTTACTGAGCAAAATCCTTTATGGATGTTCTCTCCATGCATCCCACCCCACTTAGTAAACAAAAGACTTGGGATTATAGGACCAGGGAGGAATGAGAAGACTACATGCACATTTCTGGAAATGGAATACTCAAGAGGAGAATAACTTTTAAGAAATAAGGGTACGTAACATATTTATATGCTTTTAGAATTAGGAACATGCTTTTTAAAGTACATACATAAGAAGGCTTATACCATATTAACATAAAATTCCAATTGTACAGTGTCCCTGTAAATGGCAAAATGGCTTAATAATCAGGAGGCCATTAGGCACCCCTTCACCCACCTCCTGGTGCCTTTGAGGTGGGGGCCCATTAAATCCTACATACTGCCACCTACCTACCTAGGCCCACTCTAGTCCCTAATATCCGGTGCAGGCTATCAACCTATATCCTCCCCCGTCTAATACAACTGCCCCTCCTCTCCCCTATATTCTAATCCCTGATTGGCTGATGTATTAGGCACTCAGAGATGGGAAACTCTTTGATTACACCCTATTCTGATTGGCTAGCAAATAACTAATCAGAACAGGGCACAGTAGTCTTCTCTGATTACTAGAAGGTCAATCCCTTTAATCTGCATGGCTAAAAAAACAATCAGAAAGTCCTTATAAAAAGGCGGAGTTCCGACCAAAATGCTGCATTCATATAGGGGAGCTTATAGAAGGAGCTCCTGTTTGGTTACAATATAAAAAAAAATATATAGTTCACATCGTTTTTGTGGGCCTAAAGAGAAGAATCAAGGCTTGAAAAAACATAAATGTGGCCTCTTTCAATGCCTCAAGAGAGTATTTTTTTCATATTATTTATTTTTTGTTACTGCAATTTTCTTTACATTTTATGTAATGGTGTCTTATGCTTTTAATCAAAGGTAGGGGTTTAAGTTAATGCCTATGGTGGTTCATGGTGACTGTTATGGACTAGGGTGGGCCTAGGTAGGTAGACATTTTTTTTAGTGGTTAATTGTACCAAACCACAAAGCACCAGGCGGTGGAGAAAAAGGGGGTCTAAATGGGCCTGGCAGATCTCTGAGGGGTTTGGTGGAAGGGGTCATACACTGCATTCATTTTTATAATATTTACCCTTGCCTATTTAATTGTTATACCTTATCCAGCTGTATAATATGAATGGGATATGCGTGCTGCCAGTTTTCTGTCTGACGTCATGATATTTTATACTTTATACATTTATATTTTGATATTAACAATCAGACTTGTTGACGTACTATAAATGTATTTACTTATTACTGTAGTCTGCATCTTACATCAATGAAGAATGAGAATAACTTTGCCAGAAATCAGTCCCCACATCCTTGCCTAAGGATAAAGAAAATATCCAAAGGAAAAATGATGAACAAGCAAAGACTGTGTTCTCTAAACTCTCTCTGCTGATCAAAATTCTTTATCAAAATGACAGCAGTATGGGAATGTTATGAAATCCAGTCAAGCAGTACATGGCATTACAAAAGAGACTCTAAAAAGGTGAACTTTCAAAAATATATCCTCTAAGCATTACTGCTATTTACTTACCTTAATAATGTAGAGTTTAAATAAACAGCCGAGTTTTTGAAGTGATTCAACAGAACATTGCAATTACTTTTCTCTGCATGAGCATATGTTGTCATACAATGTACAGTACTAATGCATTAACACCCACTCAAAAGAACAAATAGAAGTATTGTGTTCATGGAATTGACTTGAATTTATATGGGTTGTATAGCTAGGAATATTTTCAGAACTGTAATGTGTCTTGTTGAGATTTATTGAACATTATTATACATTTCAGAAAATGAAAATTAACTAAATTACTTTATAGCAGTGGCTCTCAACCTTTTTGATATTTGGACCTGCTGGTTACCTTCCAATGCTTATGAGGATCAACTTTGAGATATAGGACATTTCAACAGTTTCATATTATATATGACATTATATTTTCACTGATTTGAATAGAGTATATTTTAACTGCAGATACATTCATCAATCAACTATAACTGTGACTGATGGTGGTGGTATGTTTAAAGTGTTGGACTTTCCTAATTCCTCTTTTTTCGTTAGGATCATCAGATAAGGTCATAAGGTCTGGCACAGGTCCTCGCACTGGCACTGCTTTATATTGTACAGAACTAAAAGTCTCAAATGCTCTACAATTGATAATAATAGTCTCACAATAGCAGGGACTAGTGTTAGCAATGTACTAGTAGCTCATTGGCAGTCATCTTATGGCTAGTCTACATTAAGTGCTCTAAAGGGATATCTAAGTTTGCTGGATTAATACATTTC
Organism: Discoglossus pictus; assembly: GCA_027410445.1. Lineage (NCBI taxonomy): Eukaryota > Metazoa > Chordata > Amphibia > Anura > Alytidae > Discoglossus > Discoglossus pictus. The sequence goes on along the minus strand of CM050166.1, from coordinate 31,827,326 downwards.
TGCACTCTAGGCAAAAAGCAGCCTATATGCATGCAGCACACTACATAAAACATTTTATTTTTATTAATATCTAAAAATCCCTCTAATTATTATGTTGACACCCCCAGGTGGTGTCTACACAACTTCATGATCCTCACCCAATCAGCATGCAGCATCCGGGGAGCAATATTAACCCACTATTTACCTGCTTTTGCTTGCTAAGCCAATGGGAAAGCAGTGTTGTCAGTCTCCCAGTCACTGCTGGGATATGACTAATCCCTGCTTCCTGCGTGCTGTTGCCATAGCAACTAACATAGCGCTATGTCTCAAATCTGTCATCTAACCGGATTGGCTAAAATAAATTGGAGTGGGTGTTAACCTTAATATTAAACTGTCAGAAATTACAATTGATTTTGCCAAGGTAAGTGTTTAAATATTTATTTTGGTATTTTTTCATGCAAACATTTTTTTGTATACTATTAATTCTCAAGTCAGATGCATTCATAATCCATGAAACTTACATATCCATTTAAATTAGAAGTTCCACATAAACTTAAGATTCTTTTATATTGAAACACACTCACAGAAATAATTAACTATACATGTAAATGTTAACTTGACTAGCATGCCAGTTCTCCATTTCTTAGAAATTCAATTTCTGTCACTGACATCTAGAATGTTGAACTGATTGGATCAAACATCAAACATTGCATTCCAGTGGCCCGGGTACAGATTGACTAGGGTACCAGGCAAGGATCGCAAGAAGTTGGATTCATGAGTGGCATCCCCATCAATATAATACTGGTCAATGATTTGGGGATGATGGAATCTTGCATATTATCCCTTATTAACCCTTCTAAAAGCTTTCCCACTACAGAAAATATGCTGTATGATGTCTATAATTCCTCATATTTGCTCTTGCTTCCTTTTTAAATATAGGTATCACCTCTGCTTTTCGCCAGTCATCTGGTAGCGACCCTGTGTTGAGTGAATCTTGAAAAATTAAATATAATGGTTTGGCTATTACAGAACCCAGTCCTCTCAGTACCCATGGATGTATTCGATCAGGACATTTATTTGTTCCAACCTTATTTATTCCTGTGTTAACCAATTATTTGGTGAAGGTAGTGTAGCCCCATTATGTCACAGTGTCCCAACCATTAGTAACTTCCTTGTGTATATCAAAGAAAATAACCTATTTAGCTCATCTGCCTTCTTCTGGTCACTAAAAACCAGGCGGCCTGTGTCACATTGTAATGTTCCTATAGCTTCCTTCCTCACCTTCTTCCCATTAATATATTTAGAAATATTTTAGGTTTAGTCTTACTCTCTTTTGCAACTATTTTTTTCATTTTCTATTTTAGCCAGTCTAATAGCCCTTTTGCAAGCCTTGTTGATTTCCTTGTACTTACGTAAGGCAGTCTCTGTCTTGTTTGTATAATTGAAATGCCTGTTGTTTCTCCGGATCTTGATCTTTAAATCATTATTAAGCCACATTGGAAGTGATTTACAATTTTTACTTTTATTCCCACATGTTTTATGGTGATAAGTATGTATATTTAGTAAGGATTTAAATGTTGTCCATTTAGGTTCAGTATTTTTACCCATCAGTTCTCTGTCCCAGTCTATACTTTGTATTGCTGCCCTTAGACTGTTAAAATTAAGTTTTTGTTGCCCCCTTACAAAATCCCTCCTCCTCTTTTACCATTTCCCCTATCGTTCCTAAATAGGTTATAACCATCCAGATTAACAGTCCAGTCATGAGAGTCATCCCACCATGTTTCAGTAATACATAATAAATCCCTTTTTGCTAATAATTCTAACTGGCCCATTTTTCCTAGCAAGATTCTGGGATTTGCGAGCATACACCTTATGTTATGAGTTTGTAGTTTGGAATTGCCTGCTTCTGTACTTGAGTTACTTAGTACTACCTCCCTATGGACTATACTAACCCTCCCCCATCTCCTCCCCCATGAGTAGTTAATTCATCCCTTATACCCGCTACACTTTCTACCATATTACTTCTGTCAAGTCCCTCCCCCCACCTACTAGCTTAAAAACTCATCCAGCCTTTCTACCATCCTATCCCCTAGCACATCAGCTCTCTCTTCATTAAGGTGCAATCCATCCCTGCTGTAGAGATTGTACCGAAGTGAGAAGTCAGCCCAGTGCTCTAAAAACCCAAGCCCCTCCTTAGTGCACCCACTTTCTTAGCCACACATTTACCTCCCTTAACTCCTTCAGCCTCCCTGGGCTAGCACGTGGCACAAGTAGTATCTCAAAAAATACTACCGTGGAGGTCCTTGCCTTAAGCTTATTCCCTAGTTCTCTAAAATCATTATTTAGGACTCTCCATCTTCCACTAACTTTGTCATTGGTACCAATATGTACCAAGACCGCCAGGTTAATTTCCAGCCCTCCCAATAATTTATCTAACCAATTCATAACATGCAGATCTCAAGCACCCGGGAGACAGCAAACTGTTAACTTGCTCGGATCTCGGTGACAAATTACCCTGTCTACCTTCCTAATAGTAGAATCACTTACCACCAAAACCTGTCTGTTGCTCTGCCCTCCCTCTCCTCCAGTAGAACTGTTCTCCCGGCTCTTAGAGGGAACAGCTCTATCTGGCATTGCCATCCCTGAATGGACATCCCCAACTGTGGTAACTTGTCTTCCTTGAATGGTAATTTAAACAGGCCTTTGTAGGAGGGCTGAGAATCTTTACTTCCCTCCCACAATTGCTCATGGACAGGATGTGATGTAAATTACATCATCTCAACTAAGGATATATCCAGGCAGGAAACTGGTGCTGCTTCCTGTTTTCTTCCTGGATGGTGAGGGTGAGGAGGTGATGTCAATGGTCTGACCGTGGGTAAGATCAAGCGTTTGGGGAAGGGAATTACTATATATATATATAGGTAGATAGATTTAAAAAGGGGGTGTTGCTCCGTGGGTCTGGGCTGTTGTGTTTGTAATACATTTATAGTATTGTGTTATCTGCCTTTTAATAAATACCTTTTAATGTAGACGAACCTTGTGTAATATTAATTTGGTGATACACCACATTTGGCGACCACGAATTTTAGACTTCTACAAAGGTTATTTATGAGGTAATATCACATTAATAGATAGTCAGATTTATTTTTTGGGGGAAGAAAAATTACTTTGTCTAATTATCCTCTGCATGGTAAATCAAGTGCTGATTGTGTGTGGAGTCTAGTTTGGGTCTCCATTTTATTATACAAGCTTGGGCACCAGGCCACAATTAGTTTGTTGTGTGTTTCAAATACCTGAGTTTGTTAATACTATTATTCATCAGGCCTCAATTTAGCAGGCCTAGTAGTTTTTCAGGCCTTTATTTTTATTTTATTGTAATAGACTACCAGCATAGGCCTATCTGAGTGAGTTGAATATCAGAGTACAGGCCTAGCCCTGCATTTGAATACAATATGGTAGGCTCCATGCGGCTTTTTGTTGTATTTGAATGCTGATTTCCTTTGTATCCTAGTTTGGGTCTCCATTTTATTATACAAGCTTGGGCACCAGGCCACAATTAGTTGTTGTGTGTTTCAAATACCTGAGTTTGTTAATACTATTATTCATCAGGCCTCAATTTAGCAGGCCTAGTAGTTTTTCAGGCCTTTATTTTTATTGTATTGTAATAGACTACCAGCATAGGCCTATCTGAGTGAGTTGAATATCAGAGTACAGGCCTAGCCCTGCATTTGAATACAATATGGTAGGCTCCATGCGGCTTTTTGTTGTATTTGAATGCTGATTTCCTTTGTATCCTAGTTTGGGTCTCCATTTTATTATACAAGCTTGGGCACCAGGCCACAATTAGTTGTTGTGTGTTTCAAATACCTGAGTTTGTTAATACTATTATTCATCAGGCCTCAATTTAGCAGGCCTAGTAGTTTTCAGGCCTTTATTTTTATTTTATTGTAATAGACTACCAGCATAGGCCTATCTGAGTGAGTTGAATATCAGAGTACAGGCCTAGCCCTGCATTTGAATACAATATGGTAGGCTCCATGCGGCTTTTTGTTGTATTTGAATGCTGATTTCCTTTGTATCCTAGTTTGGGCCTACATTTTAATATACAAGTTTGGGTTTGTTTTGTTTTTGTTTTTGGTTTTTTTTTTTTTTTTTTTTCTTCTTTCTTTTTCTTTCTCTAGTCCTTTATCATAGTACAGGCCTGGAGAAAAATAATAAATAAACCATTTTAAATATTATATATATATATATATATATATATATATATATATTATTTCAGGCGTGCATTTTAATACACTATAGGCTTCCATACCTTATACATTTTGGGTGTCTTGTATATCCTCGTTCGGGTTTATCTCCTACCCTGCAGGCCTTGCTATTATATTTTAAGTTAATTAGCAAGTATTACCTTCACCATACTAAGGTAAGTATAATTTGCATTGTGGGTACTAATCTATTTTTCTACATATTACACCTGGCCTACTGAATAGTCATCAACTATTGTTGGCTACTCAGAAGCATGCTACTTTAGTCGCAAATTGATTTGGATTCTTACTTGGGTGAGTAAAAGAGTAGAAATGTCTTTTCAAGGGGCCAAATACTTTCCCACAGAAGTGCGTGAGTACTTTAGGAAACATATTCAAAAACATGATGGTCCATATGAGCTTCCAGAGCCAGCAAACCCAGACAGTGAAAAAGAGAAGAGATTAATGGATGTTCTAAAACAAATTGTAAATAACAAAAAGTATAGAACAAAGAAGAGAAAAAGTTTGGTCACACAAGCTGTTGTAGCCACAATAGGAGGCCTAATAGACTTAGTTGTAGAATTACGGCAGCATAATTTGGAAACAACAAATAAAATGGAGGAAGCAATGGACAAAAGGGATTGTTTAAAAATTGCAGCTTTGAGAACAACTACAATTGTGGGGGAACTAGAAAGGGAGTTAAGGGAAATAGAGGAACAAAGGGATGCTTATGGAGTAAAAATAACAGAACTTCAAAACATAATAATGGACTATAAAAATAAAACAAAGTTAGAAGGGATAAAAGGAGTCAGAGACATTGCCAAAATATATCCAGATCTGGATATGTTCGTGGCACAAAATAAAGAACCAGTGCCGAAAATGAACCAAGATAGAAAAGATTTCTTATGTTATTCTGTTCCACAAGTAGATACCATACCACAAGCACCAGTTATTGTTTCAGAATTATTTAATGCAAGGCAAACACCTACAGGATTTTCCATGCAGACTCGACCGATGTCTATGGCAGATAAAGACAATTTCCAGAAATGGTGGGGAAGTATGCCAACTAACAACTTTAATACATTTACACATTGGTTTATGAGGGGAGCAGATAGAGCTAAAAAAGGAGGTCTTAACTTAGAGGAATGGACAGAACTGTTAGAATACGCTATGGGTCCTTTGGCTAGTAGACTATTGGGATTTAATAACAGTGTGTCTGATCAGGCAGGAAGAATTGCTGCAACTAATTTCTATCTACTTAGCATAGAAAAAGAAATAGCAAATATTACCATGAGGCCAATAGATGGTCCTAGAGAGGTAGCTCAAAGGATATTTTTTTGGTATACTCTACGACAACCGCAACAGCCTCTAGTGCTGGGCTCACCAGAACATATAGCAAAAGTAATGGAAGCCCTTCCCCGGGAGTGTCAAGAATTTATCAGGCTTTTTGATCCAACACCAACAGACTTGGAAATGGTACTAACTAGAGCTGATACGTGGTGGATCAAGCATCCTTTCACAGAACAGGCCTGCTCTGTTTCAGCTGTAAGAACATTTAAGGTCGAGTCTGGTAGAGATATAGATGGTAATTGGAGAAACCAGACGTGGGATGTACCCCAGAACAAGAAGGATGATCAAAACTGGAGACCAAAACAGAACTTTGACAAAAGATGGAGAGATCCACCTAGGGACTATAGGAATAGGGATGGCAGCAACTGGAGGGCTAATCAGGAGGGAGAGAGAAATGGTAACATGGGCTATTGGGAACTCAGGAGACAGAAGGATAGGATAGAAGAGGAAAATCACATACTTAAAAACAAGGTAGCTGAGTCAGAGAAGAAATTGAAGGAAAGTGAGGCAAAGATGCAATATAGTGTTATAAAAGAGGGACGGAGTAGAAGTGAGTCACAATGACAAATCCCAACCCCTGCGCCTCAGCATCTCATTCACTCAGCTAATTTAACCATGGATGAGGCAGGTCAGCCTACCAGTTATACAGTCATCGCAGGGGTAGGGAAAAATATGTTGGTAGATACAGGAGCAGCAGTTACAATGACCAACAGGGTCAAAAATGGGGATTCTTCAGTAAGTAGTATGGGAGTTACTGGGAATCCACAGGAGGTTAGAGCAGGTCCAATTGATGTAGCAGTTGGAGAAAAAACAATACAAGTAGAAGCAATAGTGGGTTGGCCAGAGGAAATATTGGGAATAGAAGTTTTAAAAAAAGGAAATTTCATTGTAGATCTTGCCAATTTTTGTTTGTGGAAGACAGAAAAGGTGAATCAGGTAAGTACAGAGTTGACGAAAGGGGTTGTGCTCCCAATGGCATATATTGTCTCTCCGATAAAAAGTCTGGAAAAAAACAAACTGAAACTAGACGGACAACCAGAATGGCTGCAGAAGCTAATCCAAGACATACCTGTTTGGGCTACAGATAAATTAGACTGTGGAAGAATGAAAGGAATGGTCTTTTTGGAAGGAGGAGACCCACAATGGAAAAAGCAATATCCAGTCCCAAGAGAATCAGTGGCATCAATCACCAAGATGATAGAAATACTGGAGAAAAGTGGAATAATTAAATCTGGAAATGGGTATGCATGTAACTCACCATGTTGGCCTGTGAGAAAAGCTGTGTTAAAAGGGAATAGAGATGAAAAAGCAGCCTCATCATGGAGACTTACCATTGATTACAGGGCCGTGAACAAACTTGCAAAAAGAATGGCCCCTGTTGTTTTTGTTATGTATATGTTTCTAATGATGGAATCTAGTGTTCCCACAGAGCACGGCTGTATAAGAATGAAGATGCGTGTCAACAGAAGATTGTGGCGGATCCTTGTTCCAGGATGGATAAGTATAAGCTGTATCACAGTAGGAATGGGGAGACAGGCAATAAGGCCAGAAGATACCGCAAATAAGGGAGAGAGTTTGAAAAGATTGGAGTTACATTATGTTCAAGCAGATAGATTTATTTGGCCCAGGGAATTGGAAGTAAAAGAGGGTGGAGGGTTACAAGTAAACATTATTTTGCCACATAATAGTACCAGGGGATTAGCTCTTAGAGCTCCAATACAAGGGAGGTTTACAAATATTACAGTAGTAGTGAGTAACTTAACATTAGAAGAAGGTGGAGAATGGGACGCTGCAGTTATAGCTGCCCAGCCTGACCTAGAGGAATTCTGCAATTTTGATACTGGAAAGGGGTGTGTTCTAACAATAGATGAAGTATTTGTCTCTGTAAAGGAGCTGCAACGTTGTAAAGATCAGAAGAAGGTACCATGGCCAATAGGCGGATTGGTGGTGGTACCAGTTGTGCAAGGGGTTGGGTGGACTTACTACCCAATAATTCTAAATTTTAATGATTTTTCTATTCCTCCAAAGTGCCCGGAATCACAGCGGCAGTGGTTTAAGCAAAGTATACAAGAGACCATCATTGAGTGGACCGGAGCAGGGAGTCGAGAAAAACGGGACACACTTGCAGCCCTTTTAGGAGGAGTCGGAACTGGATTGGGAGTTTGGAATTCAGCAGACATCATTGGGCTGAACAGCAGGATAAACTCCCTTACTGATGGCATGGGACATGCTATGAAAACAGGTGGAGTAGCTGACTCCCTTATAGTGAGTAGACTGACAGACAATGTTGATGACATACACACCATTGCCAACAACCTGCATCTAGTTGAGGAAAATATTGCTTCCATTGCTAACAGCATTAAGAATGAAATAGTGGGAACTGCCATTTTCTGTTCTATGATTGGAGGAAAGCTGTTGGCAGATTTAAAGGAAACTATTAAAGACATCCAGGAAAACAAGTGGGCAAGACAAATCAATGCAACAAGGATTATCACGTCATTGAAAAGAAAAGGAGTGGACATCACTGAGGACAATCTTAAATACAGCTTTATTGAAGGCCCAGATCAATGGATGCCACATGGACTACAATCTGGGACAATAGGACTAATCCTGGCAATTCCCCGTTGGGAGGGGCAGGCAGAGCAACTGAACTTTATACATAGCATTGGCACGTTAAGTGATGGAATCTACAAGCAACACTTCCCATCAAAAAGACTGGCCACTATTACAGGATTGGAGATGGATGAAAGCTGTTGCAGGAAATCTCAACACCGATGGCTGTGCAGTTGTGTTTGGGAGAAAGGAGCTGAGGAGGATGGCTGGGTGCAGTTGATAAAAGAAAACCTGGTGCAAGAGGTGATCCGCATAGAGGACATTGCATGCTTTATCGGCCACTCTGAATATAGGACAGTTGATGAAATATGTTTGGTGGAAGAAGGGTCTTGTATCATGGTATTTCCATCAAGAAACCTTACCACTGAAATGATCAATTTTACTGCAAATGCAGATTGGACAAATTTGACAATGAAGCTTTTTACCTTGGAACTTCATGAGTCAGAGACACATCCAGTCCTACGAACACTGTCGCTGGTACTCATGTTCATTCAAGTATTAACGACAATTATAATAATATACTTTTGTGTGGCAATGAAACTTGCAAGGAGGATATATAATAATGTGTCTTTTTCCTCTTCTTTCTCTCTCTCATACATTCTTCAATAAAGTTTTACATTTCACATACATAAACATTTATCACACACTCTCACCTAAATTCTATAAATTCTGTTTTTGTGTAATATGTGGATTGACAGCCATAGGAAAGTACAGGAGAACTTATGTCGCTGAGGGAACTATTCCGGAGGGACGGTGGGTTGAATTTCTCCTGTATATCAGGTTTTTGCTCCCACTAGGTTCTCCTGTACTAGAGGGATAACTAGAAAACTGAGCAACATAGAAGAAGAAAAAGTGAGGGAATGTGGTAACTTGTCTTCCTTGAATGGTAATTTAAACAGGCCTTTGTAGGAGGGCTGAGAATCTTTACTTCCCTCCCACAATTGCTCATGGACAGGATGTGATGTAAATTACATCATCTCAACTAAGGATATATCCAGGCAGGAAACTGGTGCTGCTTCCTGTTTTCTTCCTGGATGGTGAGGGTGAGGAGGTGATGTCAATGGTCTGACCGTGGGTAAGATCAAGCGTTTGGGGAAGGGAATTACTATATATATATATAGGTAGATAGATTTAAAAAGGGGGTGTTGCTCCGTGGGTCTGGGCTGTTGTGTTTGTAATACATTTATAGTATTGTGTTATCTGCCTTTTAATAAATACCTTTTAATGTAGACGAACCTTGTGTAATATTAATTTGGTGATACACCACACCAACAGTTTCACTCAATCTGGCAAATCTGTTGCCAACTCAGAACTAGCCTGCCTCCTCCTGTTCCCCCTACTTCCCCTTGTAATTGTAACCCAGCTACCTCCCTGGACATTCTCACTAGCTGCATCGTCACCCTCCCTGCTAGGCCCAGCTAAACTGTGCTCATGAGCAGCAACTCCCTTTCCAGTGGAGCAATATCACTCAGTGCAGCTCACACATGTCACAGAGGAATGGAACCTGGATCATCTGTTCCAGTAGTGCATACATATGACAGGATGTACACTGAGTGAAGTTGCCACTGGACTGACTCATAATTATCATCTACAAAAATTCAGTGGGAAAAATAAATAAACAATAATAAAAACAATATATTTGTTTAAAGCTTTATAAAAAAAAACACAACTTCTTTCCTACCCTTTTCTTTGAAGTTGCTCTTTTTATTTACACTCCTACATTTATACTAAAACTGCACTTGACACTAGAACTGTTCCCAAGCTCACAAGTTCGCTCTTTCCCCTGTTTAAAGGAGATGCTGACTACCCACCTGTACCAAATCACTGAACAGCAATTAAACACACTACTTGCCAGAACCAAATTAGTTGTTTTGATTCCTCCTATATGTATTTACCTCATGATGTAAGATGTTGTCTCCACTCTCTCTGCATCTGCTGTTTATATTCAAACTGAAGGTTCCATCACATGCCAGTATTGCTTCAGACTTGATAAACAGATGTCAGACCTCTTGATAGCTTGTCGATATAAATATGGCATTTGTCCAATACAAAAAGTATCACAATATACTGCAATACTCATTATTAATATACTAGCGACTTGCCCGTCAAAAATGACGGCAATAAAATTGTAAGGCATGGCGATGCTGTTTACCACACAATGTAATGCTTTTGCTCCTCTGTGGACCTTCGACGCTCATTGCGAGCCCTGCGCTGAGCACCTTTGGCGCTCATTGTGAGCCTCTCCCCTTGTGTACTTCAATTGTCCTGCTTTGCAATGATCACCTTTGGCTCTCATCGCAAAGACAGATATATAAGTACAGTGTACAACCAAAAAAATGTGAGTACAGTGAATTAAAAAATTTAAAAAATTATATACTTTACCTATTTATATGTAATATGCAACAATCAATATTCTGAAAAGCTAACAATCTATTTGTATTTTCCTGCATCTGAAAATGTCCAGTTGGACTTTTGATCATCTGAGGAGAAAGCGTCAGCAATGTGGCAAATGTGCAGTGTAAATAGGCTGCGTGCACGAGGGCAAACCGTTTGTTTAGGCAGGTAAAGCGGCATTTTAGAATCCTAATGTTATTATTTTCTTAATATTATTAAGTTAGTGTTGTAAAATGACGTTTTTTTTGTATGTGTTACTTGGCTCGCAAGCATTTTCCGGCTGTTGTAATGGTATATTGTGTATCTCCTACCTTCTTGTGTAACTTGTACGTGCCTGGCGTTGATTTTCGCGGCTCTGTCTCCTTTAGTCTTGTTTCAATTTTTTTGTCCGCCATTTTTTTTGTTTCATAGTTGATTTTTAAGTGGCGAAACTTCTTAAATGTGACTTGAATGTTTGTTTTATGTTTTTATTTTTTGTTGGTGTGCTTTTTGTGTTTTTCGATTAGCGCGGTTCGGCCGGTAACTTAGTATTTTTGCAACCTCAAATAATTTTTTTCTAATTTCTGTTATCGTAATTTTTGTTTTTAAAATTCATATGTCCTTGTTGGTGTTTTGCTCACCTCGGGGTCGTGTAGACTCGTTTTCATTTTTTTTTTCTGTCGTAATGTTTTCTCTTGCTTAGCCGATTTTCAAGTGGCGAAACTCCTAAAATTCAACTTTAATTCGCGTGCAACCTCACTCCAAGATGTCCTAGCTGTCCCCCTGTGCTGTGTGTGATTTTTTTAAATGTTTTTTTTCTTTTTCGGTGTGTTTTGTGTTTTTGTATGTACACGTTTCGGACGTTAACATCGTATTTTTGCGAGTCCCACGGCTCTTTTTTTTTTGTTTCAGAGTCCCGCTTTTCTGGGTTGTTTTTTACCGAGTTTGAGGTGCCGTAAAACCTCCACTTCCGCAAAAGCTGAAGGCTCATTGTAGTTTATGTCCACCTCCGCAAATGTGGCCCCTCGCTTCACGAGGCATATCTCCAGGCACATATGGTTTTCATGGCAAAGATACTGGAGTGGGTTGCCAGTTCCTTCTCCAGTGGACCACAATTTGTCTGACCTCTCTGCTATGTCCTGCCCATCTTGGGTGACCCTACATGGTAAAGCTCATAGCGTCATTGAGGTACACAATGATCCAGAAGGCCAGAAGGGGTACATATGTATATATATATATATATATATATATATATATATATATATATATATATATATTCTTTACTGCAGAGTTCTATTGTATTTAATTGTCTGCTGCTATGTGTTATGTACTTAAGGGGGTATGTATGTCCTTCTAAACTAACAAACATCATTTTCATATTGCAAAGAGCAGTTGCAGTAGTAACTGTCACATTCCCTTTGTGCAGACAGACCATCCTTGTATATTTAAAGTCTCCTCCCACCTCAGGCACTGGGTTTGCTGAAAGCAAAATGACAGCTTCCACAGCAGAATAGTTGAATATAAAAGGTACAGTTTTTCAAATAAGTATATTTTAAAAATAAGTCTTTTAAGTGATGATGAAAGAAAATTATTAACAATATAATTAAGAAAAACTGAACACAATTTTTATTTTTATTGTATGAAAAATATAAATATAAACTTAATTGAAACTAACAGGAAATGCAGAGAGCATACTTTCATCTGGAGATCTCATTGGCTGACAGTAGGCAAGCCTCCAAGAGAGGTTTAAAGTCTGAATATTGTGCTCATTTGAAGAAAATCCCACCGTGCACATTATCAAAAATCCTTTATCTGATGCACCAAAATATTTCTATGTCAGTTTAAAAGTTAGTTTTTAATTAGAAAAAAAGTACATTTTGATTCCTTCATTGGGCTTTGGAGGAATACATGATACTTTGTTAAAGGTTCATGTATGAGAGGGGCTTTTACATTTCTGCAGGACAGGGCTTTTAATTATTGTTGTGAGCTTCCTGATTCTGACCATGTGTGGGGAAGGAGAATAACAAAACACTTATGTGGTGTCATTTACTTAAAGAACTTAATTCCACAATAAGTAAGATTTGATCAAATTAATTGTTATTTCTTAAACTTTCCTTATGATGGCAGTAGTAACATGTTGGTACGTAGTATCCGTTGGAAACCATCTAAATACTGCTTCAGCCTGTTCAAATTATAACCTCACTGACGGGATGGATTCCCTAGTACGAAAGCCTCAGCTGATCTACTGTACAATAAAGTCTGATTTGGATATCTGCAGCGGTTTTATGTTCTTCACAGAAATACGAACTGCAAGATGATTTGGAGATTGCTATTTTTCAAATACAGTGCTCAGACTTTCTATCATCTATTTAAAAGTACAATCTGTTTTTACTTGATAAACGCTGATTTTTTTATTATTAATGTCTGCACAAAGACAGCATTTTTAGTTTCTTAGATGTTGGTTTGTTTCATGTGTTAATGGACAACTGAAGCCCAATATTATCCTCAGCATTATTAAGAACTAAACCTGATAACATATAATATTATGCACAGACTTTAATCCACTATCTATTATATATATTTATGCTATGCTGGGAACTACCATTGCAGGAAGACTGTTTCACTTAAAGGGCCTCACCTTGACCCTTACGACCACAGTGCTTAAAGCATTTTTTTTTTTTGGGGGGGGGGGGGGGGGGGGGATTGTAAAATTGCTGTATGAGAATGATTATCTCTTTATTTCTATAGTGCCAACAATATTCCATAACGCTGGGGTACAGCACTTTAATGGACATGACTAACATATTTAAAATAATTCATACAAAAGATCGGAAGGCCCAGCCTTGAGCTAACAATCAGACAATATAACACTTTTACACAAAGTGCTCTGATTACAAACTAAATGAGATATTGAAACAAAACGAAAAGAAATGAAAGGGAAGGGTGGAAATCAAGGATTTATCCAATAAGCTGGAGGGTCTGCACAGATCTGGGAGCAGTTTTTCTGTGATCTGAGTTGTGGAACGTGTAAATTAGGGGGAGATTAACTGAATGCTGATGGAAGTGTGCGAGACATGAAGAGACTTTAAGAGTAAGGAAAGAGCCAGAAGAATGGGAGGTGATAGAGGGTTAATAGAGTGCATTTAGCTCCAAGTCACAGTCAGAGTGTGATTAAGGTGTGTGTCTTGGTTCTAGTCCGCTAATTCATAATAGCAGTATTGACAACGAGGAGAATTATTTAGGAGTTAAATTGGTTGATATTTTTTGAAGGGGAGCATATTCTACGCTGGGGTAAATAATACAAACATTCTTACAATTTTAGTATATATATATATATATATATATATATATATATATATATAATTAGCACTCTTTCCAGTTAGTGTGATATTTGGCTGGGATATAAGCTCTGTGCCAGTATTTTCCATTTCTGCAAGATATAAGTTAGGAAATAGTTAAGTCTACATGACCCATGATTTAGCAATTTCAGTTAGAGACTGTACACAAGATCTAGACAAATATCAAATATGTATTTATTACTCACCCCAAGGTCTAATAAGTGTCATTACTGTACACAAGTGTATCATATAAAGTGAATGTACACACACATTTTACCAAAGTATCTGTTATATTCTTATTGGATATCATATATAAGTAAACTGTCATTGGTTGTTAGTGGGTAGTACCATGTTGCTAGATGGGGGAAAGATTGATTTTTTCCATTGTCTTATGTAAACAAATATAAAAGCTGTGTCTGGATATATTTCTGTCAGTAGTAGCAGTTCAGTGAGAGTAAGTGGCAGCCGTTTTAGGTGCTTTTGCTATTGAACCACATTGTTTCTGAATAAACTCTAATAATGAAAACATTACCAGAGGACTCTGTTTTGTGTTATCATGACTGATTTTGGAGTACAAAGTATGTGAGTATGGGTATTTTCCTACAACATCTAGAGAACAGGCTTGGGCCACATGGGAAATACCTGAGAGCCTGCCTATTGTCCACTACTGACCCATGGAGTAACTAGACTGTATATCCCCTTCTGTTTTGCTAACTTGTGGTAGTGATGGGCTTATGTACCTGAATGAACCTGTGAGCTATACCATGCACTCCAATTCAAGATGGACAGGCCATAGTAGAGAGGTCAGATAAACTGGAAACTCTCTCCAGTATTTTTGGCAAGAAAACCTTTTGTATACACGGTCACAGAGAGTCAGACACTAAAAGGCTGTATTTGCTTTATGCTAAAAACAATACAGACAGGCCCTCTGGACGTAATTAGCAATTAGTAGATATAGTAGACTATGCTGTTTGGGTGGATCAGAAAGGCTGAAACATACACTATAACTTCTAACGTACTTATTGAAAATGCACCTTGACAATAATGTCAAGATTTTCTGATTAACTTGGGAGTGACATGCACAGGCAATAATAGTAGACACAGTACATTATTATTCCTATAAATCAACTTTTGCTATATTTATTAACTGACAGATTTGTAAAAAAGAGGATGGAGATTCTGCATAGGGGTTATGTGTGACAGGACCCTGAAATTTGTACTGGGTTCTCAAGATTTTGAAAACTGGTTCTCTACTCTTACTGTTGTTAAGCACCCCAGGAGTGTTGTTTCCTACTCCTTTGTGTAACAAAATAAAATATTTTAATGTAATCAGAAAATAAAATGAATAGCATTAAAATGTTTAAAGGACCACTGTACTCCCATATTTACAATATACTGTTTTGATGAAATTCACATGATAATGGGCAAAGTCTTTTTAGAAAGAAATACAAACTTAATACAACTTTTAATTAATAAATTGTTATATGGAATTGTTATATACTATGGCAGCCATTAACCACATTTTAGAGATGATCATTAGTTCTATTTAAAACACTTACAGTGAGAATTGCCACATTGTAACTGAAGCACCTAATAGCTTTTTTGTATTGAATATCTCATGTTTCTTGTAGAAACATAAACAAAGTTAAATATGGCATCTCCCATTCGAGCGCAAAATACATATACAGTGCCTTGCAAAAGTATTCACCCCCCTTGGCATTTTTTGTGTTTTGTTTCCTCACAACCTGGAATTAACATGGATTGTTTAAGGATTTGCATTGTTTAATTTACAGAACATGCCCACAACTTTGACGATGTTTTTTTGTTTTTTATTGTGAAGTAAACAACAAATAGGACAAATAACACAAAAAGTCAATGTACATAAATATTCACCCCCTAAAGTCAATACTTTGTAGAGCCACCTTTTGCGGCAATCACAGCTCCAAGTCGCTTTGGATAAGTCTCTATGAGCTTGCCACATCTTACCACTGTGATTTTTGCCCATTCCTCCTTGCAAAACCGCTCCAGTTCCTTCAAGTTGGATGGTTTGCGCTTGTGAACAGCAATCTTTAAGTCTGACCACAGATTTTCTATTGGATTGAGGACTGGGCTTTGACTTGGCCATTCCAACACATTTACATGTTTCCCCTTAAACCACTCAAGTGTTGCTTAAGCAGTTTGTATGGGGTCATTGTCCAGCTGGAAGTTGAACCTCCGTCCTAGCCTCAAATCACGCACACAGTGGTACATGTTTTGCTCAAGACTATCCCTGTATTTAGCACCATCCATCTTTCCCTCAACTCTGACCAGTTTCCCAGTTCCGGCTGCTGAAAAACATCCCCACAGCATGATGCTCCCACCACCATGTTTCACTGTGGGGATGGTGTTCTTTGGGTGATGTGATGTGTTGGATTTGCGCCAGACATAGCGTTTTCTTTGATGGCCGAAAAGTTCAATTTTAGTCTTATCAGACTAGAGCACCTTCCTCCATACATTTTGGGAGTTTCCCACATGCCTTTTTACAAACTCAAAATGTGCCATTTTATTTTTTGCTGAAAATAATGGCTTTCTTCTGGCCACTCTGCCATAAAGCCCAACTCTATGGAGCATACAGCTTATTGTCGTCCTATGTATAGATACTCCAGTCTCTGCTGTTGAACTCTGCAGCTCCTCCAGGGCTACCTTAGGTCTCTGTGCTGCCTCTCTGATTAATGCCCTCCTTGCCCGGTCCGTGAGTTTTGGTGGGCGGCCGTCTCTTGGCAGGTTTGCTGTTGTGCCATGTTCTTTCCATTTGGTTATGATAGATTTGATGGTGCTCCTGGGGATCATCAAAGATTTGGATATTTTTTTATAACCTAAAACTGACTTGTACTTCTCAACAACATTGTCCCTTACTTGTTTGGAGAGTTCCTTGGTCTTCATGGCAGTGTTTGGTTAGTGGTGCCTCTTGCTTAGGCGTTGCAGCCTCTGGGGCCTTTCAAAAAAGGTGTGTATATGTAATGACAGATCATGTGACACTTAGATTACACACAGGTGGACATCATTTCTCTAATTATGGGACTTCCGAAGGTAATTGGTTGCACCAGAGCTTTTTATGCGTTTTCTATTTCTAAAAAATAGGTTTATGTATATATTTTTCTCATTTCACTTCACCAACTTAGGCTATTGTGTTCTGATCCATCACATAAAATTCAGATTAACAAAACATTGAACTTAAGGTTGTAATGTAACAAAATAGGTAAAAAGTCAAGGGGGTAAAGACTTTTGCAAGGCACTGTATATAATGTAAAATGTGACAAAAGAGAAAAATTACAGCACCTCACAGATAGTGTATCGCCGGATATGAATCGCTCAAAAGACACCTACCAGTCTCGCTGGATAAATACAACAGAACTGAATATAACAGCACCAAACAGTTACTCAGAATGTCTATATGATATCCTATATATTTTTGAACAAACTTGTCATGTTAGTATATCTGACTTGCATATACCTATAGGTAAGTCTACATACAATTAGTCCAGGAAGTAATCGGAAGAGTAAACATCAATGGAACTCGTCCCAAACAGTCCAAGATCTGGTCCATATATGCCAGGGGTGTGCGACTTCTTCACAGGACACCATTCCCACTGTGTCCTAATGATTAGTAGAAACAAGAAGAAGGATAGGGGAAAAGACAGCGCACCACCTCCTAGTGCAATATGAACACTTGATAATCACATTGACACATAAAATGTACCATATATTACTCACATTTACTAACCTCAAAGAAATGAGGTATCTGCATAGCTCCATTTGAGTACCTTTGGATACAGCGTACCCCAAGTCCCTGCTCCCAGAGGATAGATGTGGTCCACGTAGTATCCGCCACAAAAATGGGTCAAAAGATGATGATGAAATTAGTAATGATAAAAAACCTCCAGTCCCCTGTATTAGTTGTGACTGACTGGCAATAGAGATGGCAATGAACACACACTGGCTCATCAAACGCGTGTTTCCATCTTATTTATTGCACAGTGTTTGCCCAAATGTATATAATACAAACAAAAAGGTTAAAAACTATGTGGATAACAACAGTCCACCACTAAAAATGTATACATAAAACAATTATTATTATCAACTTTATTTATAACGCGCTAACATATTCCGTAGCGCTGTACAGAGCTTGAGTACATTAACACCTTATAAAGAATGGAGGGCCCTGTTTTTGAGCTTCTAATCAAATGTACATAGAGCTTGTTTCCAAGGCACGGACACAAGAATGAAAACTCACAAACCTACAATCTAACAGCCTTATTAAATTGCGATTCGGACAATTGAAAAGGGCTCTATATAAGCACATAACATATTTTTTTTTACAGGAGTTTTTAGTGTTCTATCCAAAAGCAAGGTCTGTGCTTATATAGAGCCCTATTCAATTGGCCGAATTGCAATTTAATAAGGCTGTAAGGTTTTAGGGGTGACAAATGCAAGATGGCAATGTGAAAGCAATTTGTTTAGTCAAGTGGAGGTGTCTGTTTGTTGTACTGTAGATTGTGGGTGTAAGTGCTTTTAAGATGTGGAGTGTGCAGTTGTACATGTTAAGGCTGCAGGTGATAAGATTTTTTAAACAGTAGTGTTTTTAGGAATTTTTTAAAGGTTTTGAGGCAGGTAGATAATCTAACGAGTGAGAGGAGGTGATAAGAGAGGAGGAAAGAAGAAGGTCCTTAGCAGAACAAAGGGGGCGGTAGGGAGAGTATTTAGAAACAAGAGCAGAGATATAAGGGGGTGCACTGTTGTTGATGGCTTTATATGTTGGGGTCATGATTTTAAATGTGATTCAGGATGCTATGGGAAGCCAGTGGAGTGATTGATAGAAAGGAGCTGCAGACACTGAGCGCTTAGTATGGAAGATGAGTCTAGCGGAGGAGTTTATTATGCATTGGAGGGGAGACAGTCGAGATTTGATGAGAGAGTGACACAGAATTTTAGCTGTGTCTTCTGTAAGATAGTGACAAGATTTTGTTATTGATTGAATGTGAGGAATATAAGAGAGGGCAGGATCCAGCAGAACACCAAGACAAGGAGCCTGGAAGGTGGGGGTTTTGGTGGCATTTTCAATAGTGAGAGATATTTGAGGAGTGGAAGCTGTAGTAGAGGGTGGAAAGATAAGGAGTTCAGTCTTAGACATGTTAAGTTTGAGTTGACGGGCAGACATCCAGGAGGATATGCTAGTGGCAGTTTGAAACTTGAGCTAAAAGAGAGGTGGATAGATCTGGTGCAGACGGGTAGATTTGAGCACCATCTGCATAGAGATGATACTGAAATCCAAAGGATTTTATAAAGTTACCAAGGGAGAATGTGAGAAGAGGATGAGGCCTAGGACAGAACCTTGCAGAACACCAACAGACAGAGGGAGAGGTGAAGAATAGGTGCCAGAAAAGGAGACACTAAATGTACGATAGGACGTGAACCATGAAAGATCTGTGTCCTGGATGCCTAAAGAGCGGAGAGTTTGTATTAGAAGAGGGTGGTCAACTGTATCGAAGACAGCCGAGAGATCCAGGAGAATTGGAATAGAGAAGTGACTCTTTGATTTGGTGGTTAGCAAGTCATTGGTGACTTTTGTGAGGGCTGTTTCTGTAAAGTGTTAGACTCAGGAGCCAGATTGGAAGGGGCCAATAAGGGAATTGGAGGAAATAAATTGAGTGAGGCGATTGTAAACAACCCACACAAGCAGTTTAGAAGCCAGGGGAATTAGCGTGATAGGGCGATAGGAGGCAGAAGCTGGGTCAGATGAGAGCTTCTTAAGAATGGGTGTAATTATAGACTGTTTTAAAGAGGATGGAAACTTGCCAGTGTTTAGGGAGAGGTTGAATAGATGAGTGAGAGCTAGGATAAGTGTGGTGGATAGGGGAGGGATTAGATGTGATGGAATAGGATCATGTGGACATGTTGTAAGGTGAGAGGTTGATAGTAAAGTAGATACTTCATTGTCAGTTACAGGTTCAAAGGAGTCCATAGTGGAGGAGGGATTGGGGAAGGGTAAGGGCTGGGTGTTGTCAGTTTGTGGAGAGGATGGTGAGATAGGGCCAAGCTGGGCGGAGAGCTCATTTCGGATGGTGGCTGAAGTGTAGACCAACATAAGAGAGTGCAGCAGGGGAGACAGAGTCAGTTGGAGTGAGCCAGGTTTCCATGACAGCCAGCAAATTGAGGGAGTTGGAAATGAAGAGGTCATGAATGAAGGTAAGTTTATTGCAAACAGACCTGGCATTCCAGAGGGCACAAGAGAAGGGCAAAGTAGATGGTTTGTGACAAATGATGGGAATTACATTATGGGTCTTTTGGGGTATTTGCTGCCCTGGGGGCTCTGCGTGGCAGCAGTTGGGAATGAGTGAAGGGCCTAGGTTAGGGGATATATCTCCACAAGCCATCAGAAGAAGGAGGGAGAGTAAAAGGAGATGGGAATAAGACTTACAGAAGCATTTCTGCTTTTCAGCTTTAGGAGAGGGATAAGATATTGACTGGAGGAAGGAGAGGAGCTCATGTGAGCAGAGAAGAGGAGAGAAAAGCAGGGAAGGTGAGATAGTTATATTATTGGAGACATGATGTGTAGAGACAGTATAGGAGAGTCTGAGAAAGAGGAAAGAGGTTAGAAGATGGTGTGTGAAAACATTGTGATAGTGAGTAAGCAAACTTGTCTTAATAGTTCTTGTCAATGCCGATATGCTTTTCACGTTCACTAAAAACAGTTAATATTAGACTTGTTTCTCCCACTATAAGCGCTTCCTCAGTGATAGCATATACAAAAATATTTGTAGTTAAAATCTATACATGTACTGTTAAAAACAGCTCTTACCAAATTGGTAGCTCACCGGTCCTTATAACCCCTGCAAAGGGACCTGAAACTTTAATATCCCAAACCATCTCCCCAAGATGGCGTCACGTTGCGTGATGATGTCACAGCGTTTGTCACGTGATCTTACGCTACGTTCGTGACGTCAGTGAGTGTATTCTAGATCTAAATAAGTCATACATATTATGACAGGGCCGGCATTTGGCTACCGGTTGCTCCTGTGATTTTCTCATAAAACTACGAGTCCCGATATACTTTTATCTTTGCTTTAATAAAGTATACAAAACAAACAATAGCTTAATTTCAGCATGAAAATGTAAATTTTAATATACGTGCTTACTTAGTTGCAGGAACACCCTCACTAGCCCTGAGACCGCTTCTCGGTTCTCAGGTAAAACAGTCCTTTGTATACCTCGCATGGAGGGGTGATACCTTTAAGTCCTGTCTCTCTCCCAGCTTCTTAGCTGCAATGGACCCTCTGCAAGTCCTCTCCTCTTGCAGCAAACAGTCTCTATTTGAAATCATGTTGCAGTCACACAGACTGATTCTCTTGTGACAGCTTCCCGTGCTACTCTGGCACCCACACTAAGTCCAGCCAGGTCCTGACGAGGAGCTCTGTCTCTTTCTCCTACCAGGTCATGCTGAACACTCTGTATCTCTTGTTATTATGCCAGCTGTACAATCCAGGCAATCACTCACTTGCCAGTGTCTCTCAGTCTTGCAGTCTGTATTTCAAACAGTCTTACTTACTGCCTCATTTTACAACTCATCCCAGCTCACAGGCTCCAACAGCAGCAGTCCTGTGAAAGGTTCTCAATCCCAGTTTCTTCAAACAGACTGCAGCTCCACACAGACTCCTCACTGCACTTAGGCCAGAGCCTAATCAGCAGCCCTTCCCATGTCTGCTTTCCAGGCTATTCAGTGAAGCTTCAGCTGGGGCCAATTAGGAGTTCTCCAGGACTTTAACTCTGTCACTCCTGTCAAGATCTCTTCATCCTTCTGTACCTGGCACCATTCTCTAGGGGGCAAACAGTCACAATATATATTCTACACATCCATAATACTATAAGTATTACTACCAATTTAGTAAAGCTGTTTTTAACAGTACATAGATTTTAACTACATACATTTTTGTACAAGAAGCTCTTATACATTTAACTGTTTTTAGTGTTGTTTTATGTATCCATTTTTAGTGGTGGACTGTTGTTATCCACATACTTGTTTAACCCTTTTGTTTCTATCATATTTATTTTGGCAAACACTGTGCAATAAATAAGATGGAAACACACGTTTGACAAGCGAGTGTGTGTTTATTGCCATCTCTATTGCCAGCCACAACAAATACAGGGGACTGAAGGTTTTTTTTATCATTACGAATTTCATCATCATCTTTTGACCCATTTTTGTGGCCTAATATACACTACATAGTAGTATTACCAGCAGCGTTGTCTAGTGAGGATGTCCAGGGAGGTAGCTGGGTTACAGTTACAAGGGGAAGCAGTGGGAACAGGAGCAGGAGGGAGGCCAGTTCGGAGTTGGCAAGCACCAACAGATTTGTCAGGTTGAGTGAAACTGTTGTGGATGTCCATTCAGGAATGGCAATACCAGATAGAGCTGTTCCCTCTAACAGCCGGGAGAACAGTTCTACTGGAGGAGTGGGAGGGCAGAATAGGCAGAGCAACAGGCAGGTTCTGGTGGTTGGGGACTCTATTATTAGGAAGGTAGACAGGGTGATTTGTCACCCAGATCCTAGCAATCGAACAGTTTGCTGTCTCCCAGGTGCTCGGGTTCGGCATGTTGTGGATCAAGTAGACAAATTATTGGGAGGGACTGGAAATGAACCGGCAGTCTTGGTACATTTTATAATCATTTTAGAGAACTAGGTAATAAGCTGAAGTCAAGGACCTCCAAGGTAGTATTTTCTGAGATACTACCAGTGCCATGTGCTAGTCCAGGTAGGCTGAAGGAGCTTAGGGAGGTTAATGCGTGGCTAAAAATGTGGTGTATTAATGGGTTTGGGTTTTTAGAGCACTGGGCTGACTTCTCACTTCAGTACAATCTCTATAGCAGGGATGGATTGCACCTTAATGATGAGGGAGCTTTTGTGCAAGGGGATAGGATGGTAGAAGGGCTGGGGGAGTTTTTAAACTAGTGGGGGGGGGCGAGATAGAAGTAATGGTGTAGTAAGTGTAGAGGGGGTAAGGAACTTATTAACTAGTCATGGGGGAGGAGATGGGGAAGGGTTAGTACAGTCAAAAGGAAAATATTGCTAAGTAACTCAAGAACAGTGACAGGCACTTCAGAACTACAGACTCATAACACAAGGTGTATGCTTGCTAATGCCAGAAGCTTCCCAGGAAAAATGGGAGAGTTAGAATTGTTAGCAGTTAATGAGAAATAGGATTTAATAGGCATTACCGAAACATGGTGGGATAAATCTCATGACTGGACTGTTAATCTGAATGGTTATAACCTATTTAGGAAAGACATGTGTCTGTATGTTAAGGCTGAATTTAAGCCTATAGTCAGAGAAGAAATTTATGGTGAAACTAGCGTTAATGTTGAATGTTTGTGGGTAGAGTTAAATAGCGGAGGAACAAATTCTAAAAAAATATTAGTAGGAGTATGCTATAAACCGCCAAATATAATTGAAAGTGAGGAAATTCATTTATTGTTACAGATTGGAAATGCAGCTAAGCATGGTCAAGTTCTAATAATTGGGAGATTTTAATTATCCTGAAATAAACTGGATAAATGAGACCAGCAGTTCAGCTAAGGGGGGCAGGTTCTTGAGTACACTCAGAGATCATTATCTGGCCCAGGTTATACAAGAACCTACTAGAAATGAGGCTATCTTGGATTTAGTTATCACAAATAATATTGATATAGTATCAAATGTGGAAATAGGGCAACCTTTGGGAAACAGGGATCACAACACAGTCTCATTTGAGATTGAATTTAAAAAAAACATAACTCTAAGGGGCTAACGAAAACTCTTAATTGTAAAAGGGCAGATATTAACTGAACTGACAGGTAAAAATACTGAACATAAATTAACCTTGTTCAAATCCTTACTAAATAAACATACTTATCACCATATACCATGTGGAAATAAAAGTAGAAGGAGTACATCACAACCCATGTGGCTTAGCAATGAATTAAAGATGAAGATGAGGAGTAAAAAACAAGCATTTAAATTATACAAACAAGAGGGGACAGAGACTGCTTTACGCAAGTACTAGGAAATCAACAAGGCTTGCAAAAGGGCTATTAGACTGGCTAAAATCGAAAATGAAATGATAGTTGAAAAGGCAAGTAAGACTAACCATAAAATATTTTTTAAATATATTAATGGGAAGAAGGCAAGGAAGGAAGCTATAGGAACATTACAATGTGGCACAGGCTGTCTGATAATTAGTAACCAGGAAAAGGCAGATGAGCTAAATAGGTTCCTTTCTTCTGTATACACAAGGAAGGTACCAGTGGTTGGGTCACTTCAACATAATGGGGCTACACTACCTTCACCAAATAACTGGTTAACGCAGGAAGAAATACAAAAGAGGTTGGAAAAAATAATTGCTAATAAAGCCCCAGGTTCTGATGGAATACATCCAAGGGTACTGAGGGAACTGGACTCTGTAATAGCAAAACCATTATATCTATTTTTTCAGGATTCACTCAACACAGGGTGTTGCCTGGAGAAAGGCAGAGGTGATACCTATATTTAAGAAGGGAGCAAGAGCAAATCTGGGTAATTATAGACCAGTGAGTCTCACTTCGGTAGTGGGAAAGCTTTTAGAAGGGTTAATAAGGGATAATATACAGGAATATGTCTATTCAAACAGGATTATAAGAAGGAGCCAACATGGATTTATGAAGGATAGGTCATGTCAAACAAACCTAATTAGTTTCTATGAGGAGGTTAGTAGGAACTTGGATCAAGGCGACTCAGTGGATGTAGGCGATTTGGATTCTGCAAAGGCTTTTGATACAGTGCCACATGGGAGATTATTGAGCAAACTAAGGGATACAGGAATTGCCATAAATATTTGCTTACGGATTGAGAGCTGGCTAAAAGACAGGAAGCAAAGGGTTTGTGAGAAATTGACTCTGCTGGGATTCGAACCCTGGTTTGCATGTTGCTGGACCTCTTCCCTACCGGTACGCCAGCCTGCCTCTTTCAGATTTGCCTGAGATCTGATACATTGACTCTAAAAGCAATGAAATCAGTGACAACTCTCTTTAACTGTGTCTGGTCAGCTGTCTGGTTCTTGGCCTATATAAGGCACTTCCTGTCTCTGTATCCTTGCCAGATTATTGTTGGTTCCTGATCCCTTCAATAAAGCTTGTTCCTGTTTCACCTACAAGTTGCTGAACTGGATTATTGCTGACCTTGGCTACTGGTCTCCACAACCTTGTGATTCCTATATCATTACAGAATAATCTGGCCCTTTCATGGAGACCGCCGGGTCAGATTCTGCATTGGCCCAGCAGGTTGCTTTATTTGCAAGAACTGTGCAGACCCAGGCACAGACCATTCAAGTGCTGCAGGACCAGGTAGCTGAACTGCAAAATAAATTTCAGTCAATGCACAGTGAGTATACCAGCTACAGGGCACATGATGTTGCGGCTGCTACTGTTACACCTGCACAAGATGCCCGCTTGCCCCTGCCAGAAAAGTTTGGAGGAGATCGCAAAAGATTTAGGGGTTTCCTAAATCAATGCCGTTTGCACTTCATGATGTTACCTCACCAATTTCCATCTGAAATAGAGAAGGTGGGATTTATTTTTTCACTATTCAAAGATGAAGCCCTGGCTTGGGGCTCCCCTCTTCTGGAACAGGACAGTCCAGTCTTGGGTAA
Organism: Discoglossus pictus; assembly: GCA_027410445.1. NCBI lineage: Eukaryota > Metazoa > Chordata > Amphibia > Anura > Alytidae > Discoglossus > Discoglossus pictus. The sequence continues at coordinate 31,801,732 of CM050166.1, read as the reverse complement.
TCTAAATGACTTTCTTGAGGCCATGTGCCTAGTTTTTGATGACCCCAATCGATGTGCTACAGCAGAAGCCACTCTCCTTCATTTGCATCAAGGAAGGCGCTCTGTGGCTGAATATGCTGCTGAATTCAGACAGTGGGTTGCTGATACTACCTGGAACCAATCAGCCCAGAGGTTCCACTTCAGAAAAGGTCTCTCAGAAGCTATAAAAGATGAGCTAGCTCATGTTGATCTTCCTGCTGACTTTGATGCATTTGTGCCTTTGGCTATCCATATCGATCGGAGACTTTCTGAAAGAAGATTGGAAAGACAGGGCTCTTTTAGACTAAGTACTACTCCTATTTCCTATTCAAGAATTTCTACTCCAACCCCACAAACACCTACAGACTCTGAGCCTGAGGCTATGCAGGTAAATCTAATTAGAGGGCCATTATCCAATGAAGAAAAACAGTGGCGACGCATTGACAATTTATGCCTGTATTGTGGTAGTGCAGGGCACTATGCCATCAATTGCCCTAGCAAATCCAAAAGAACAGTAACTATGGCTGCTGAGGGCGCACAGATTCGACACCAATCCCAGATTGCAGATCAACTGGATTCTGTCACACAACCCTTGTTTTCTCTGGCTCATGGTGAAGAGGGTATGTTGACTCAACATCCTCATTTTGTGGTGCCTATCACGTTGCAATGTGGTGATCGTAAAATTTCAACTACAGCTATGATAGATTCTGGAGCAGGCGGAAACTTTATGGACATTAAATTTGCAGCAGGAAATAGAATTCAGTCTATCCCTAATTCTTCACCTGTGTTAATGGAGACAGTGGACGGTTCTCCACTTACGTCGGGCCCGGTTACACATGAGACTGTTCCCCTAAAGTTGACTCTGGAAGTGAATCACCACGAGACTATATCTTTCCACCTAATTTCCTCAACACAGTTTCCAGTGATTTTGGGGGTACCTTGGCTTGCTCTGCATAACCCACAAATTGATTGGAAGATCAGAACTTTGTCCTTTCCTTCAGAACACTGCTTAATGAATTGTCAACCCACTAAGGTAACACCTGTTGCCACAACAATTAATGAAATGGTTGCTACAAACTTGACTAAGCTTCCTCTACAATCTCAGGATTTTGCAGATGTCTGTGATAAGAAGAATGCTGATCAGCTTCCACCCCACAGGCCTTATGATTGCCAAATAGATCTGTTGCCTGGGGCTGCTATCCCATTTGGCCGTATATATTCCCTTTCTGAGCCTGAATTGAAAGCTGTTCGTGAATACATACAAGAAAATCTTGCCAAAGGTTTTATTCGACCATCTACTTCCCCAGCAGGAGCTCCTATATTCTTTGTAGAGAAGAAAGATGGCAGCCTATGGCCATGCGTTGAATACAGGCGTTTCATTAAGAATTTCTCTGCCGTTATTACACCGATCACTGAACTCACACGTAAAGGGACTCCTTTTCAGTGGTCCGATAAGGCTGATACCGCATTTTCCCGATTAAAGACTCTGTTTACATCTGCCCCCGTCCTGGTACATCCTCAGCCGGAATTACCATTTATTGTGGAAGTTGATGCTTCTGATTCTGATGGTGCTATACTGTCTCAAAGGACTGGACCTAAGATGCTGTTACATCCGTGTGCCTTCTATTCCCGCCAGATGGTGCCAGCAGAAAGAAACTATGACATAGGGAATAAAGAACTATTGGCTATAAAAGCTGCCTTCACCGAATGGAGACATCTCTTGGAGGGAGCTACCCATCCAATTACTGTCCTCACAGATCACAAAAATCTGGAATGTATTCGATCAGCTAAGAGACTGTCAGCCAGACAAGCACGCTGGTCCCTATTCTTCTCGAGGTTTAATTTTTTGGTTACATACCGTCCTGGCTCCAAGAAAGGTAAGGCGGATGCCTTGTCTAGAATAGCTGACCCCCTCCATGCTACCGTAACCAAGACTACCATCTTGCCGGAGGATATATTTATAGGAGTTACATTTCCTTCTGATCTGATGTCTCGCATTAAAAAGGGCTACGCTGAAGACCCAGTTCTTCGTGAACCTCCTCGTGATCTCCATATGACGATGCTTAATAGATTTTGAATTTTTCAACAACGTCTGTTTGCTCCGGAGTCAGTGCGACTGGACCTTTTTTACGTCTCTACCATGACTCAAAACCAGCAGGTCATCCAGGAATCCGAAAGACACAAGAGCTACTTGCCCGATCCTTTTGGTGGCCGAAGTATCATGAGGATGTTAAGAAGTATGTGTCCTCTTGTGATGTATGTGCAAGACATAAGACTCCTTGCTCATCCCCTGTTGGCTTGCTTCAGCCTCTTCCGATTCCTTATCGTCCCTGGGGATCTATATCCATGGACTTTATTGTGGAACTACCTCCCTCTAAGGAACACACTACCAATTTTGTTGTTGTGGACAGGTTAACTAAGATGGGTCATTTCATACCAGCTCGTGGTCTCCCTTCAGCTAAACAGACGGCTGACCTGGTTATTCGGGAAATATTTAGCTTGCATGGAGTGCCTGATGAAGTAGTTTCTGACAGGGGAGTGCAGTTTACATCTCGTTTTTGGAAACATTTTTGTTCTAATCTAGGTATTAATGTAAATCTGTCGTCAGCTTTTCATCCGCAAAGTAATGGACAGACTGAGCGAACCAACCAGACTTTGGAGCAATATTTGCGGTGCTATATTAGTTACCTGCAGGATGACTGGCTGGATTTTTTACCCACGGCGGAGTTTGCCTATAACAATGCCCAACACTGCTCCACTTCTCTGAGCCCATTTTTTGCCAATTATGGTTACCATCCAACCTTTCTAGTGAGTCTCCCGATTACTACTCCCGTTCCTGCAGTCACTGACCGGCTAACCGCCTTACGTGATTCCCAAGCACTGTTGAAAGAGACTCTTTTGGAGGCTCAGGAATGTTACAAAAGAGCTGCTGATAGGCATAGAAAGGAAGCCCCTTCTTTCATGTTGGTGACAAGGTGTGGCTGTCAACAAAGAATCTTAAGCTTCGGATTCCTTCTCATAAATTGGGTCAAAAGTTCATGGGACCTTTTGAGATCATTGCTCAGATCAATGCTGTCACTTTCCGTTTGCAACTTCCAAATTCCATGAAAATACATCCAGTGTTTCATGTTGCACTGCTTAAACCTTTTCATGAAAATACTTTCCCTGGCCGAGCCCTACCTGCCCCACCTCCAGTGTATGGTGAAGATGAATATGAAGTGGAAAAAATTCTTGACTCCAGGACCTTCCGTAAAAAGCTTCAATATTTGGTTCGGTGGAAAGGCTATGGTGAGGAGGATAGATCGTGGGAACCAGTGGACAATATTCACGCTCCTGATCTTCTTCGGTCTTTCCATGCACAGTACCCTTCCAAACCGTGTAATTGGGCATCCAGAGGCTGCGCCTATAGAGGTGGGGGTAAGGTGAGAAATTGACTCTGCTGGGATTCGAACCCTGGTTTGCATGTTGCTGGACCTCTTCCCTACGCCAGCCTGCCTCTTGCAGATTTGCCTGAGATCTGATACCTTGACTCTAAAAGCAATGAAATCAGTGACAACTCTCTTTAACTGTGTCTGGTCAGCTGTCTGGTTCTTGGCCTATATAAGGCACTTCCTGTCTCTGTATCCTTGCCAGATTATTGTTGGTTCCTGATCCCTTCAATAAAGCTTGTTCCTGTTTCACCTACAAGTTGCTGAACTGGATTATTGCTGACCTTGGCTACTGGTCTCCACAACCTTGTGATTCCTATATCATTACAGGGTTGTTGTAAATGGAACATACTCCGATTGGACTAATGTGGTAAGTGGGGTTCCTCAGGGCTCAGTATTAGGTCCCCTCCTTTTTAACATATTTATTAATGACTTGGAAGTGGGATTGGAGTGTGGTGTCTCCATTTTTGCTGATGACGCAATGTTGTGCAAGGTAATTAAATCTGAAAATGATGTACTTTCCCTCCGAAGGGATTTGCATAAATTAGAGGAATGGGCATCTAAGTGGTAGATGAGATTTAATACAAATAAATGTTGTTATGCATCTGGGAAGGAAAAATAGCCATGTAATTTATAATCTTAATGGAGCAAATCTAGGGGTATTAGATATTGAAAGTGATTTGGGAGTACTTGTGGACAACCGCCTAGGTAACAGTGCTCAATGCCAAACAGCATCTGCAAAGGCAAGAAAAATATTAGCATGTATTAAGAAGGGTATAGAAGCCGGGGAAGCAAACGTAATTCACCCACTATACAAATCCCTAGTATGCCCTCATTTGGAATATGGAGTAAAATTTGGGCACCGCTACATAAAAAGGACATTTTAGAGCTGAAAAAAGTACAGAGAAGGGCAACAAAGCTAATAAAGGGAATGGATGGGGCTAAGTTATGCAGAAAGACTAACAAAATTAAAAGTATTTACTCTAGAAAAAAGGCGTCTAAGAGGGGATATGATTACTTTATATAAATATATCCAGGGTCAATACCAGGCTTTGTCAAAGGAAATTTTTGTGCCAAGAGGTTTTCAAATGACAAGAAGATATCCTTTGAGATTAGAAGCAAAAAGATTTCACCTTAAAGTAAGAAAAGGGTTCTTGACAGTAAGGGTGGTTAATCTGTGGAATTCTCTACCAAAGGAGGTGGTGACAGCAGATTTGATAGATAACTTTAAAAAGGGATTGGATATATTTAAGTAAAAAGGGCATTAAGGGCTATCCTGAATAAATAGAGAGGGAGTATTGATCCAGGGATGAATCCAATCGACCAGTATCTGGGGTCAGGAAGGAATTTTATATTTTTTTCCCTGTTGAGACAATTGTCAAAGTTTCATTGTTTTTTTTTTTTTCTTTTTGCCTTCCTCTGGATCAATTAACAATAAATCCACGTATTGCGGAACTTGATTTCAACCTACATTACTATGTAACTATGTAACTATTTATATTGCACTCGGAGGTGGTGCACTGTCTCTTCCCCTATCCTTCATCTTTTTCATCTAATGTAAAAGTTATATTTATTTGGTTTACTTTCTAGAAACATTTTCCCCATTATCAAGAACTATTCTTTTAAAGTGGTCCTTTAAATAATTTAAATTTTAATACGTCAGACGTTATTCATGTTTGATTTGCATCATTTGTAACTGAACATCCAACATCATGATGACTTATGTGGTTAGTTATCAAAAACAAATCACATAGGACAATAACTTGAGAACAGAGGAAGACACAGTGATAACAACTGAGGGCTTGATTAAATGGCTCCTGTATAACCTCCCATAAGGCTGCCTCAGGCATACCCAAGTATTTTCAAGAGATTTTACTGAGCTTCTACATTGTCCCACCAGCCTAATTCATGTTAGGAGTTACGTTCAGAGAGATTAGTTTACAAGCACTCACAATGATTCTTAAGTGTATACTGTGCGTATGCAGGTACAAGATTGACCTAGTGAGTCAGGTTAAAGAACATCAGTAATAATTGCAAAATGGCGTCTATAAAGCTGTTCAAACGTTGACTGTGCTGTGCTGAGTAAACACACATGTTCCAGGACTTGAGATTTTTGTGAGGGAGTGCTCCATTTAAAGTGAATTGTTGTTTTTTTTCTACATATTTTTTCCACGTAAATTCACTTATAAATTATACACATACTCCCATATTATTAATAGTTTTAACATCATAGGCATTACATGGTCCCTTTCAATCTACCATATACTCCATACCTACTCTACCCTAATTTAATTGTTGGAGAATCCCTCCACTAAAATTAAACGTATTCTGGTGTACTGATGAGATATGATTGATATGTAAGTGTTTTGCATTTTTCTGTAGTGTCAGGTGTTACTTAGGTTATTTTTTAGTCAGCCTCTTGGCCCCTTGGGATCAAATTGCACCATATTTATTTTAATTCTGCATGATCTTGTAATTTTTTTACTGTGTTTCTTGTAAATTGATAATCTTTCAGTTAACAGTTGAAACTGATGCACTGTGTTTACCTTTTATTTGTAATGGCTGATTGTTATATGTACATACATTTGACCAGTACTGGTAAAGTCTATCCTCTGAGTGCCACCAGCAAACCAGGATTGCAGTATGTTTCTGCTTCTGCTTTGATTAAGCCCAGGCGAGTAACTCTATGTTATTCATTGTAGTTATGCACCTGGACTCAACCTGAGTGAACCTGAATACATAAGCAAAATGCTACTGAAATCCTGGACTGTTGGTAGCACTCATTGTACTGACTCTACTAGAAAGTATTAAGCATTATCATATGTTTTTATTTTATTTTCTTTATTATCAGTGAGAGAGGTAATTTGCAATGAAAATAACATATAATATCCAATAGTCATAAACACATTGGTTACAATCATGTTCAATGTCTGTACCATAAACATTCATAATTATAATTACATGCCTGCTCTTTTACAGACAGCATTGTTGTTTTATTGCATTGTTTAGTAACATCAGACTTTAGAGCTTTACCTCTCCCCATTGCCCTAGTTTTGTTATTTACTACGTATTATCATACAGTATCATAACACTGAGACATTGCAATGAATAGGACAAAATAACCTGCTATATGACTTGCAATTTGCAATAATGTAAAGATAATACATATGTTTAGTTAGTATATTGCACTTCTTAGATAGAGTTTCTATAGTTATTGCTAACAATGCAAACAATGCTTCTTGAAGTTTTAGAGGTTGAAATAACCTAGACAATATGTTTTCCACCAAATACATTATTGGTCTTAGCCCTGGGCACTCCCACTATGTAAGGTAAAAACCACCGATAACTTGAAACCATTTAAAAAAATATGATTATTTATGTAATTAATTTTGTATAATCTTGATGGGGAGAATAAGCTCAGTGAAGAAGTTTAAAATATTTAAATAGTTTATCACATCCACATCACTGAGAGAATGCCCAATCTGTTAAGGTGTGGTCAATCATGAGGTTTATTATTACAATATTACATGTTAATTTCACACTTATTACTTAGTATTAAATGTCAAGGAATACACATTGAATGCTAATACAGGATTATTAATGGGAGATTGTAAATGTATTTGTAGAGCACGTGGGTAGATGTTAAGCCTTGGGGCTCTGTATTAATCAGGTGTAACTTAATATTAGTTAGGTGTCAGTGTTTAAGTATGTGAGCGGGTTTTTGCTACTGACTTTTATTCCTGTAATTTAATTAGGGTCCTTTATAATGGTTACTTATAATTTTATCTTAAACTGTGTTTTTATGGATAACTTTTTAAATGGGTCATAAGTGTTCTAGTAAGAGGCTGATTTTACATTTTATTTAATTCTTTTTTTAATTAAACAAATATTTGTTTTATTTTAACTACATCTCCCATTTGGTCTCTTAATACTCCTTTAACCACTCCTCTGCACTGACCATGACTTAAACCTTATTAACTCAATCCATACCCATTTACAGAAGTTTGATCATGCTGCCTCACCCTATTCAATTCCACACCCTTGTATTGTCACCCTTTCTTCAAAGTTTCAAACAATCAGAAATCTCAACTATTCCAACAAGATTACGACCATGCACCCAAACATCCACTTACACTATAAGCTCTCACTTCTGTACCAGTATATATTCTTGCCTTTTGTCTTTCCTTTTTACCCCTATACATAGAACCATGGAATATGATAATAATGTGGCAACTTTTTATTTTAGCATATAATAAAAAAGGCTTTGATGTTCCTTTAACATGTAAATCTGTAAATCCTACTGGGAATAAAACAGTTCTGGACAGTGTTTGTTGTTCTTCTGTCTACAAAATCATGTCTTGTCAGCATTCAGCTCCCTTTAATTGCTTGATGTAAAAGAAAAAATGGAAATCTGTGTTACAGTTTTTTTCTATTGTAAGAGTCACTGCACTCTATTTAACCAGTGACCCAGTTTTGTAATTACAACACTATCAAATCCCTCTTGGCTTAGGCAATATATTTCATATGCCTCAGCAGTGAGTAGCCACAGATGTTGCGTTCAGTTTATTTATTTAAGATGAACTCATGCAAACTCAGTAACATCTAATCTTCCGGATACTGAATGAATCATGTGGAACAGCTTTACAGTTTATGGTAATTTCCAAAAATAATTTCTTGGGATACTATATATTTTATATGACTATTACAGTATTCCTAAAATATGAATTTATTGTTGATGGCATGTGAAATTAATATATCTTAAAAACATGCAAGATTTGCAGTCTTATGTTGTGCAAGTGTTAGTATCCAAATATGGATGTGCTAAAGCTCATTTGCCTTTTTTCCACCAGTGCAATCTGATAACCATGTGGTACCTCAGCCTTCGTCTGCTTCGAAAAGGTGTCTAATTTGGTATTCAATGGATTTCTACAAGAAAAAAAAATGCTTTTGCACTCAACTCTTGCTTGCATGGGTGTAGGAACTGGGGGGGGGGACAAGGGGGACAAATCCCCCCAGATTTTTCAATGTGTATATTTATGTGTAGAGAAACAGTTGTGTTGTATTTTTATACTATATGCGGTATCCCCCCAGATTTTCTACACCCATGCTTGCTCGGCACTTGCTACAGCTTGTATGAGTCAAGCAACCCTTGCTCGTGCTTACAAATTCTCGTTTGGTACTCAATGTTTTTGCCATTCGTCGTGCCCTCTGGAACCGATTAACGACGAGTACCGAGCTACCAATGTACATGGATGATAATGTCTCTATATAGGCATTGCTCTGCATAATCATGAATTCTACTTAAAATTCATTGAGCTCCATGTAGCAGAAACTTCCATAACACAGACTCACCAGTTCTCTAGTGGACCGCCATTTCTCACCTCTCTGCTACGACCTGCCCATCTGGGTGACCCTACATGGTATAGCTCACAGATTTATTAATGTACAGGGAGGGTCACCAGGACAAGGTAGCAATCCAGAAGGGAAGAAGAGCAGATAGAAAAGCTCATATGGGTAACTTCAAGATCTCTTCTTCAATTATTGTAAGATTGTAACATTTACTGTTTATTCCTATATATAGTAAATAAATAGCACATTTGTGTTCACATTTGAACGTCTGAAGCAAGTTAAAAAAAAACTTGGTTCCTGCTCAGAATTCCTAGAAATACAGTTATTATACTGCTTTCTAGGAAACTGGCAGGGACATGCAAATGTGCCAACAAAGGCTTTGCTCTTTAATCCAAATACCATTTCAAACATGGCTCCTTTTAAGCATATGCCTGCTGTATCACACAGCTTTAAGCAAAACCCAGGATGGATTAGGTACAAGCCAGGAAACCTACCCACAGACAGCACTATCTCAAGGTTACTGTCTCTCATCAGTGTGGGTCCAGTTCCTAGGGCATCATTCAATTAATGGTCGTAAAATAGCCGCAAAGCTGCGTATCCTTGCAAGGGTGCTGCGGCCCCTCAAGTTGCTATTCAAATGAAAGGGGCCATAGCACACACCTTCCTACGGCCGATCGTAAGCCATGCAAACAGCCGTACGCTTTGGAGGGCTTGTACCTGATCGCGGGCGTTAGAATTTTACACAATAGTCTAAGCTGGTAAAGTGAAAAACATATACATAAAACAGTTTTTTTAGAAATAGAAAACAGAAAATTGTCATGTGCGTATGTATTCACCCCCTTTGTTATGAAGCCCATAAAAAGCTCTGGTGCAACCAATTACCTTCAGAAGTCCCATAATTAGTGAAATGATGTCCATCTGTGTGCAATCTAAGTGTCACATGATCTGTCATTACATATACACACCTTTTTTGAAAGGCACCAGAGGCCGCAACACCTAAGCAAGAGGCACCACTAACCAAACTCTGTCAGGAAAACCAAGGAACTCTCCAAACAAGTAAGGGACAATGTTGTTGAGAAGTACAAGTCAGTTTTAGGTTATAAAAAAAAATCCAAATCTTTGATGATCCCCAGGAGCACCATCAAATCTATCATAACCAAATGGAAAGAACATGGCACAACAGCAAACCTGCCAAGAGACGGCCGCCCACCAAAACTCACGGGCCAGGCAAAGAGGGCATTAATCAGAGAGGCAGCACAGAGACCTAAGGTAACTCTGGAGGTGCTGCAGAGTTCCACAGCAGAGACTGGAGTATCTTTACATAGGACAACAATAAGCTGTATGCTCCATAGAGTTGGGCTTAATGGCAGAGTGGCCAGAAGAAAGCCATTACTTTCAGCAAAAAACAAAATGGCACGTTTTGCGAAAAGGCATGTGGGAGTCTTCTAAAATGTATGGAGGAAGGTGCTCTGGTCTGATGAGACTAAAATAGAACTTTTCGGCCATCAAAGAAAACGCTATGTCTGGCGCAAACCCAACACATCACCCAAAGAACACCATCACCACAGTGAAACATAGTGGGGGCAGCATCATGCTGTGGGGATGTTTTTCAGCAGCCGGGACTGGGAAACTGGTCAGAGTTGAGAGAAAGATGGATGGTGCTAAATACATGGATATTCTTGAGCAAAACCTGTACCACTCTGTGCGTGATTTGAGGCTAGGACGGAGGTTAACTTTCCAGCAGGAAAATGACCCCAAACACACTGCTAAAGCAACACTGGAGTGGTTTAAGGGGAAACATGTAAATATGTTGGAATGGCCTAGTCAAAGCCCAGACTTTAATCCAATAGAAAATCTGTGGTAAGACTTAAAGATTGCTGTTCACAAGCGCAAACTATCCAAGTTGAAGGAGCTGAAACAGTTTTGCAAAGAGGAATGGGCAAAAATCCCAGTGGTAAGATGTGGCAAGCTCATAGAGACTTATCCAAAGAGACTTGGAGCTATTATTGGTGCAAAAGGTGGCTCTACAAAGTATTGACTTTAGAGGGGTGAATAGTTATGCACATTGACTTTTTCTGTTATTTTGTCCTATTTGTTGTTTGCTTCACAATAAAAAAACAAAAAACATCTTCAAAGTTGCGGGCATGTTATGTAAATTAAATGATGCAAATCTTCAAACAATCCACGTTAATTCAAGGTTGTGAGGCAACAACACACGAAAAATGCCAAGGGTGGTGAATACTTACCCCCTACTAACCCCCCACCCCACTAATTACACGAAATAAAAAAAGCTAAATAAAAAAAATCATTACAAACCACCCACACTACAAAAAATTAAAATAGAACATTACAACCCCCCACTACAAAAAATAATAAAAGAACATTACAATCCCCCACTACAAAAAATAAAAAAAGAATTACACACCTGTAAATAAAATACATACACATATATACATAACATTACAATACAGCAATATATACTATTATCCCCTAGCTACAATACATTTCCCCCTATCTATAAAACATTACCCCATCTATAAAACATTACCCCTATCTATAAACATGTCCCCCCTATCTAAAACACATAATCCCCTATCTATAAAACATTCCCCCTATCTATTAAACATTTACCCTAACTACATAACATTACCCGCTATTTATTAAACATTACTCCTATCTACATAACATAACCCCTATCTATAAAACATTCCCCCTATCTATAATACATTAAACTCTAACTCTCTGACAATTAGAATAGAATATAGGGGTCTATCCCATTCTGAGTGGCTCACACATTGGCACCTTCTGATTGGCTAAAATTTGATTGACAGCCATTTCAGCCAATCAGAAGGCACCATTCCATTTTTTTTACCAGAAGAAGGCCTAGATGCGTCATTAGCATCGGGAAGCTCCATTTGTTTTTTTTTAGTTTTTTTTTTTAGAGCGCAGATTTTTTAAGGGCCCAGCCGGGGCAGAAGAGGAGGAGGACAGGGACATCGCGGACGGGTAAGTTTTAGGTTTAGAATGTTTATTATTTATTTATGTTGTGTATATTTGTGTATGTGTGACTAATGTGATGCTCCTTTTTTCCAGGGGCCGAGCTGGAGAAGACAAGAGGATGGATGGGGACATGCTGGAATGGTAAGTTTTATACTGTATATATAATGTTTATTTATTCCATGTAGTGATTCATTCTGTACTAATTTGATGTTTCTTTTTTTCTAGGGGTGCGATCTGAAGGGACATCTGCAAAGGTAAGTGGTCTTATTTCTTCTATTTAGCTTAGATTTAGGGTTTATTATAGATAGGGGGAAATGTATTAAAGATAGGGGGTTATGTAGATAGAAGTAATGTTTAATAGATAGGGGGTAATGTTATGTAGATAGGGTTAATGTTATATCGATAGGGGGTAATGTTTTATAGATAGGGGATAATGTGTTATAGATAGGGGGTTATGTGTTATAGATAGGGGTAATGTTTTATAGATAGAGGGTAATAATTTTGTGGTCAGGGGGGTATGTAACATAGATAGGGGGAAATGTATTGTAGTTAGGGGGTTAATAGTATATATTTGTAATGTATATATTGCTGTATTGTAAAGTTATGTATATATGTGTATGCATTTTTTTTGTAGTGGGGGTTGTAATGTTCCTTTTTTATTTTTAGTAGTGGGGGAGGTTGTAATGTTCTTTTTTTATTTTTTGTAGTGGGGGTTTGTAATGTTTTTTTTGTAACTTAGCTTTTTTATTTTGTATAATTAGTGGAGTGGGGGGTTAATAGGGGTGGCTAGGTAGTGTAGATGTTAATAGGTTGGGGAAGAGGGGGATTAGTTTAGATTTTGTGGTTTATTGGGTGGGATAGTGTAGTGTAGCATTTGTATTTAGTGTCATGGGGGTCCTGGAGGACTCTCATAGCACTTATGGGGTTAAAATTAGGGTTCTAATTGTCACATGAGGGTCTTCATAGACCCTTATGGGACTGGTTGAGTTAAAGAGAGGCTTACAGGGGTCTGTATGGACCCCCATAAGTGATGGGGTTAGATGGAGGCTTATAGAGGTCTGTATGGACCCCCATAAGTAAATGGGTTAGATGGTGGCTTATGGGGGGTCTGTAAAGACCCCCATAAGTGATGGGGTTAGATAGAGGCTTAAGGGCGCAAACTGGCCGGAGACCTCGGCCGCAAGGTAATAGAATAGCTAAGTATGCTTGCGGCCATCCCTTGCGGCCACACAGCTCCTACGGCCATTAATAGAATGAGGCCCTTAGTTTCCTACAATAATACTGTAACCAGTTATTTTAATACAATAAAAAGTTTTTTTGGAATAAACATCCTTCTGTATTTCTTTTGAGGTTGAATCTTTTATGTACATTACTTTATCACAATATCAGTAACATTTATAACGGTTCCTTATCAGTACAGAAGATTTCAGTGCTACTACGTACTCTAAAAAACTAGTAAAAACAATAACATTACTGAACTTTGTGATATTTGATAAGTGTTTATTTTTGTTTGTGGTCTGTGGTTTTTAAAAGATATATCACTGTTGCCCAAATATTTGAATATTTCTCGCTGCAAAGAACACAAGCAGTTTATATGTTGTTTTTATAATTTCACTTGTAAAATAACAAAGTATTTTTCAGAGATATCTGTCCCTGGCCAAATTATCAGTATAGTGTGCACACCTTAGAGAAATAATACACCAACACAAAGTTCTGGTATAAAGCTTTCTCTCTACTAGTTTTATTACGTCAGTCATCATTTATATAGTTTTTAGTAATCAGATAAAGGTTACAATTAAGCAAAACATCAGCTTTATTCGGTAATTCATTGGTTCTGAGGTGTCTGCTTTTACAAAACCCTGGTCAGACATTGGGTTAAAACATTAGAAGTCTCTAGGTGTCATCCCACAAGGGGATGAGTCTTCCTCTCATTAGTCAGAAGTTTAAGACAAAGACAAGATGGCTCTTTCCTCCTCGTGTTCAGGGTGTGTTATAAGACCCGTCATCCTTAACAGACCGGAAATTGTGCTGCCTTCATCTTGTGAGAAAGGGGAGTGACAAATCCTCCATCTTAGAGCTCCCTCTGAATCAGCATTTATTAGTAAAACTTGGTTATACGATAATACTGCAAAGATAAGATATATAAGTAGGTGCACGAATACAGTTATGCATTTTGTACTGATCCTAATCCATAACAAATAGAGGAATATATATTCCTGTAACAGACATACAAAGCAATCTAAACATACAAAGGCAAAACAAGAGTCGTTTATAAAGGACCATTGATGCAATTTTTTTCTATATGGCCTTCTGAATAACTAAACTTGATAATTGAGAAGAAAAGAAACACAGCCTTTGCTTTGATATCTTTTATAGCAAATTATTATTTACCGCTAGAATCAGCTGATTATCTCTTTTACTTGCCCAGAAGGTTATGTCCTTATAAACTAATGAGTTTTTCATTACTACTATTGAAAGCTCTGGCATTTGTAGATGCTACAATCCCATTGTGTTGGTAGAAACTTCCTGTGCAGTAAAACAGCCATATTCAATTGAGGTTTCAGAAAATCCGGTAGTCCGTAAGTGAGGTTGCATGTTTATTTGCTATTCAATTGGCGTCTTTTTTGCGAGGTCAAACATGTAACCTCCATGTTTTACTGCCGTAATAATAAAAGTCTCATTTTCTATTGGCTTATTCGAAATGGGAGGTTGCTAAATTGATAATGTTCCCGCTCTGAACTGCTACGAGCCAGTGCATGGTTTACTGTTTCAGCTTTGGGACAGTAACTTGCGGGCTTGAGCAATTGAATAGCATAGCAATTGGAGACAAACAGGAGCCTGCAGCACACCCACAGACACGTGGCCTACATCGATCGAGTTGCGGGCTTGGAATTGAATATGGCCCAAAATATCCTCGCACTTCAGTAAATGGAGATCCAGAGACCAAAATGGTAGAACCCATTGCAGCATAATTGCTTATAAAAGGTAGTATCTTAAATGCTATATTATTTCATTCTAAATTTTAAAAACAGTTTTCAAGTGAAATGCTTCAAAATAGTATAATTTAAATATATTACTACAGTGATTATTTAAATTTATTTGAATTTGGTTTTATTTTAAAATACCTATTAACAATAATTTAAAGGACCCCTGTAGTCATATTTTTCTAGATGATCTTTTATGCAAGTGTATAAAATGGGGTTCTATGTTCTTATGTGATCTGATTCTTTTGTGATCTGAAACTTTACCTGCCACGTTCCCATTGCCATGTATTTATTTGAAGAGCATAAAGTAAACGGGGATGTGTATGATTTTCTGGCTTTGCAGTAGCTGTACCCCAAGCTGATGTGTGTGCTGTACCCCAAGCTGTGTGCCATTGTTTGCACCATAAGCTGGATGAGACTTTGGTCGGCGGCATGGAGAACAGGGTATCAGTGGGGTTGATTTGTTGCCATTATTTGCACAAGAAGCTGGATGAGACTGTGGTCAGGGGCATGGAGAGCAGGGAGTGAGTGGGTTGATTTGATGCCATTGTTTGCACCAAAAGCTGGAGGAGACTTTGATTGGCAACATGGAGAGCATGGTGTCAGTTTGTTGATTTGATGCCATTGTTTGCACTGAAAGCTGGATAAGATTTTGGTTTGGGTCATGGAGAGCAGGGTGTCAGTGGGCTTGATTTGGTGCCAATATTTGCACCAAAAGCTGGATGAGACCTTGGTCGGCAGCTTGGAGAGCAGGGTGTCAGTGGATGATTTGGTGCCATTGCTTGCCCCGGAACCTGGATAAGATTTTGGTCAGGGGCATGGAGAGCAGGGTGTCAGTGGGATGATTTGATGCCATTGCTTGCACCGGAAGCTGGATGAGATTTTAGTCAGGGACATGGGGAGCAGGGTGTCAGTGGGGTTGATTTGATGCCATTGTTTGCACCAGAAGCTGGATGAGAAGATCATGTGCCCTATTTGTCAGTTATCTAAGGTAAGCTACATGAAATGTTTAAACAAGCTCTTTATAAAGTAGAATATAACATTTGAGACCTCACTTGCTGTATTATAACATTAAACTCACTCAAAAAAACATTTGCTTTTCTATCCATCATGATATTATTAAGATAAAATTTATAGATGTGAATTATGACAAAGAAAAACGGTATTGTTTATTCAATTAATCAGCTGAGCATGTCCTATGTCGTTAATGGCTTTAAAGTAAGGGCTGAATTTGATGATTAAGCACAGGAAGACCCATGAGCAATTAAGCAGGAGAAATGGTAAATAATTGATTTTTCTGACCCGACAGCTCATGCTGTGCTTTTAAATAATAAATTACATTTTCACAATAGAAGCAATTTAATATTCTCTGCATCCTTGTTTACTCTAGAAATGTGTTGCAGGTTGACAGAATACTTTTTACAGTGAAGTAATAAAGCAATGCAATTTTTATTTAACAATCTAAGGATGATTAAAGAGGCACTACCAATTCTGGTAATATCTTGAGATTGTGTCATTTGTGATACTGGAATAGTAGTTTCTTCCAAATAATGAAAATTCACTTTTTTAAGAGGTTATAAAATGCAAAGGGACTTATTTTGCTATTCAATTAGCGTTTTGCGGGCTCCGGCCTCCGATTCATTGTGATGATTAACGTTGCAAGTTAATGCCCCTCTAAACCTTTCACGGCCACAAGAGTTCCGAACTCTAAAATCGCAAATTGATATTCAATTTCTCCGATTCTTCCTCGCTATGCAAGTCGTCAAGGCCGCAAATGGCAAAAGTCGAACCACAAGTTACGGGTTCCAAGGAGGACTCGCAAAGGGCCTAAAGACATGTCCGGAGCACTGTAAATGCTACAAAAAATTCAATACTGCACTATAAATGATAGGGAAAGCGATGAAAGACATTAGAATTAATTGCACACCAGTCTCAAGCCCGCAAATCGGCAATCAAAAATCATTTATTTTTATGTTTCAATTCAAGGTTATATTGATCTCGGTAATCAATGAGTTAATAGATATCAGGCCACCCACATGTACTACATTACATTGGCTTCATTCATTTTTTTATATTTAGTGATTTGCAGGCCTGATTTAATAGCTGTAAGTCTTGCGGGCTACGTTACGGGATACTGTTTTACATGTTAGGGGAATTTAATAGGTTGCATGTTTTACTGACGTAATGGTGACAGGCTCCGTTTCTATTGGCTGTTTCTAACTCAGGAGTTACAGGCTTGCTTAATTGATCATGTTCATGCCCCCGAAATGCTACATACGATAGCATGGTTTACGATGTGCGCTATCTGGCATCTGTATAGTAGTACTGGGAAGATATATATAATTCAAATCTTTAGGTAATAACAAGTACTTTATCCATTGAATGTTATTAAAAAATGTGTATTACTATAGTAAGCTAACATTGAAGTTTGCCAGTCAGCCTTTCATCCACAAAAGATTAGAATTACTTTTTTTGTGACTGTATCAGAAAGGCTGACCAACAGCTCCAAATGGCAAACTGGTATGATGGTTTTCTGAAGGACAATGTCATTTTTTTAAAGCATTCAATTAAGAAAGTACTTGTTACTATTGTTTTAAATAATACCTTATTTGGAACCTCCAACTTGTCACTTTATCCAAAGAAAACACGTAATACAGCTCCCTAACCAGAGATTACATTAAATATCCAGAACACACAAGCCAACAGCCTTATTAAATTGCGATTCGGCCAATTGAATAGGGCTCTATATAAGCACATAGAATATTTTTTTCACAGAAGTTTTTAGTTAGTGAAGACCTTACTTTTGGATAGAAGGTCACTAAGTAAAAACTTCTGTGGCCGAATTGCAATTTAATAAGGCTGCAAATGTCTGCACTCACAATAAACAAGTCCTAAACATATTCATCTATATATGAACCTCTGAAAGGGGACAAAATTAAATTTAAATGTATGCAAGAGGTCCCTCAACTACCCCAAGATTTAGGCTTATATATAAACCACACCATTTCTTCAACTTACATTCAACTTATTTTTGTTACAACCATTTCAAGACTGATATTTTACATTTGTGTTTGTTTTCTGTCTATTTAGCAAACTCAATACTTGTTTTATCACAACATATGAGATTTTTTCTTTATCATACTATTATTTATTTAAAATAACAAAAATAAGCCTGGATTGTGCGGTACCTGTTATCCCAATAACACATAACATTGGTTAAGATGCCAAAGTTTATGTTGAAGTATAAACTAGTTTGACACGTCTTGAAATGTGAACAATGTAGTAATACTGTAATTTAGAAGAAACTAAATATAAATCAATCATATTTACTGCTTATGAGAGCCAGAACATTTTGAACAGGGTTATACTACATGTGACACCTTACGTTTTCATTTAGATTTACTCTAAATGGTATAGAGCAGTGGTAGTTAACCTGGTCTCTACCGCCCACTAGTGGGAGGATTCAAGCTTTCATGGTGTGCGGCGGGGTAATCACTAGGTGGCGTCTCTGACGAGCCACGTCACACGCCGTAGACCCGCGCACCACGCTTGGCTGGTTGGAGATCTGGTGAAAGACCCTAGTTACAGCAGTCAGAACCGGATCACTATCTAGTAAGTACAGGGCGATACATAGCTAGGGTCAAAGGATTTATGTAACCAGAAATTAGATAAAGTGAGTTACTGCAGCACCGGTGGGTGGTAAGGAAATGTTACCATCAAAACAGGGCGGTAGCTGTTAAAAGGTTGACGACCCCTGGTACAGAGTATGTTTAAACAGCAGATAAATTCCTTAATACTAATTAATAACTGTGACTGATCAGCATTAGTATGTTTAAAGGAACGGTGGAAGCCTTTTTTATTTATTTCATCTGAAAGAGGGTATTTGGTAATGTACCACTGTGTGTTTTCTTTTTTCAAATGATGCTCTCAACACAGAAAAAAAACTACTCTGCCAATGATATATATATATATATATATATATATATATATATATATATATATATATATACTCTATGCCAGGGGTGAGCAATTAATTTCCCAAAGGGGACACACTCGAAATCTTGTGGAGGGCCGAACCATAGGCTGAACTTGACCCGGTAAGACCCAAAGTCCCTGATCCCCAAAAAAGACACAACACAACTGTTGGAGGTACAACTTGCCGCAGCGAGTTTTATTATAATAATATGCAAACGGCATATGTAAATTCACTACAACGGGGGAGGAGCCCCGGGCTTGGCAGTAACCCCATCCCTTGAGCCCACCTCTGTGCCGTCGTCACACCTTCCCAGGGGTAGGGACGGCCGCTTCTCCCCTACCCGCCCCAACACAACTAATAAAACTCTGCTGCAACAAACCACATACCCACAACCATAAGCTCACCACGTGAGCAACAAATCTTACTGAATAATGACTTATTTATATTACATATATTTATTTATACACTTTTTTGTTTATATATATATATATATATATATATATATTCTTATTTTTTTTTTTTTTATATATATAAAACTTAACAATCTTAAATGCTCTTATAAAGGGGAGGGTGGGTGGGTGCCTGCTTCCCTGCCTGCCGCGGAGTGAGGCAAAATGGCGCCCGCTCTAGCCTAAGGGGGCGGAGCAACCGCAACCTCTCGCCGGCACTTGGTTCCACCGAGTCAAGGGACCCCCACTGCGGATACCAACTCACTGGTTCCGCCCTGGGGGTCCTTCATAATTCTGCTTAATATTTATTTTATAGCTTTATTTTATTTTCTTAGTGTCAGGAGCAGTATCTACATAATACAATCCATTCCAGTTAGTCACAACACTGCTGCTCACAAATTGCCTCCTTTTACAATTGGCAGTGGGTTTTTTTCAAGACACAAATTTGTATCCCACTGTAGGCCACAGTAGCGGGCCACACAAGGACAGCCAAAGGGCCGGATGTGGCCCGCGGGCTGCACAATGCCCAGATCTGCTCTATGCACTTCCTGTTAGTTCCAATTAAGTTTAAACAGGTTTTACTTAATATTTTTGCTTGCAAAACTTTGGCAATGTTTAAGCTGCTCTTTTGAATGCATGAAAAAAACAATTGTGTTCCATGTTCCTTTAATGTGATAGACTCCCCTCCTCTCTATTTTTTCACTTCTATCTTCACCATTCCCTAAACTGCTATATACTGCTTTATAACACCTTTCTGTATAAATGATTAAAGGAGTACTGAAAAACAAAGAGGGGTATACATATAGCAAAGGTCCATAAACTCCATATAGTTGACCATACTCATTTCATCCTTCTATGTTAAACAATCATTTTAAACTTTATAGATACAAGAAATATTAGAAATATATATACAAGAAATATTTTTTTCAGGAAACTGTGGCACATTGTGAATTAAATCATATTAAGGAGCTTTTGTGATTACTGTTTATTTCACAATATGCCGTGCATGCACTGGAGCTCCTTTAAGAGAAAGCTTAGTTCAATGTCTTTCACTCTGAATGTTAACTCTTCATGGGAGAGTAATCATTAAAAACTGTTTACAGCGCAACCATAGGAGTAAATTCCTCATCCTAAATGGCAGTGCCAGTACATACCTTCCTATTGATGACAGCAGTTCAGGATCAATAGGACCATCTAGAACCGGTGCTGCAGTAACTCAATGAACCCTGTCTCATTTCTGCTTACATAAATCATCTGATTCTAGCTATGTATCGCCCTGTACTTATTAGATAGTAATTCGGTCCTGACTTCTGGCCCCGGGCACACCAACTCTCAGCCAAGCGTGGTGCTGCGTGTCTCCGGCGTGTGACATCACTAGTCAGCGATGCCACCTATCAATTACTCTGCTGCCCACCATGAAAGCTTGAAACACCCACTAGTCTACGGTACGGACCAGGTTGACTACACTGATCTAGATTGACCATTCTATCTATTTACAAAATTTAGACCCCTATACAACTTACATTCAAACTTATTTTTGTTACAACCATTTCAAGACTGATATTTTAAATTTATGTTTGTTTTCTGTCTATTTAGCAAACTCAATACTTGTTTCATCACAACATATGAGATTGTAAGTTATATGCCAGTAATATAGCCCATAAACTAATTTGCTATTCAAATAGCGTATTTTAGCTACCTGCAAACGAGCTACGGGTTACAGGCTGAAAATCCCTACGGTTGTCAAAATCGTAACTCCGACCCAGCCTAAGCCTTTGATCTTTCAAGCCCATCAATGTTACAATCGCAAATCTCTATTCAATTGCTACAATTCCTCAAGCCCGCAAATGTGTTCACACCCGTGAATGGCAAATCTGGAAGAAAATCATTCGAGTACCAGATAGGACTCGCAAAGGGGGTTAAACACCTGATCGTAGCACTGTAAATGCAAATAAAAAATCAATACTGGACTTTAAAAGACAAGGAACGTAGGGAACGAGAGGAGGCAGAGGGGGGAAAGAGACACAGAGGAGGCGGGAAGAGACAGAGGGGAGGGAGGGAAAGATACACAGGGGGTGGAGGGAGTAAAGAGACACAGGGGAGGAGAGGAAAGAGACACAGGGAAGGGAGAGGGGGAAAGAGATATAGGGGGGACAGGGAGGAGGGAGGGAAAGAGTCACAGGGCAGGGAGGGAGGAGTGGGGAAAGAGACACAGGGAAGGGAGAGAGGGAAAGAGACACAAGGGAGGGAGGAGGGGAAATACACAGGGGAGGGAGGAGGGGAAAGAGACACAAAGGAGGGATAGGGGGAAGGGGGAAAAGAGACACAAGGGAGGGGGAGAGACACAAGGAGGGAGAGGGTGAAAGAGATACTGGTGAGGGAGAGGGGGGAGAGACACGGGTGGGAGAGGGGGAAAAGAGTCACAAGGGATGGGGGGGAAGAGACACAGGGGAGGGAGAGAAACATGAAAAATGATACCAAGAATTGCTGTAAGTATGTGTATATATATATATATATATATATATATATATATATATATATCTGTGGGGCACACACATCTAAATGCAGTAAAAAAATTCTGAATACATAATTATTATCTGCAAGCAAAGTATTATCTGATTTTTGTGATGAAATCAAGTTTCCTTTGTGTGTACTACAGGAATTATTGCAAAGTTTAAAGCAATTTAGTAAACATATGAAATATGCCAACAATGTAGAATATGCTCTTATGTTTGGGTTCTAATATGTTAATCTGTGTGTGGCAACAATCTTCCAATTTCATCTAAAGAAAGTGGAGGAAAAGTGAATGCAAAAATAAATAAATTAAATTTAAATAGAAAGACTAGAACAAACTATGTACATATTTAGAGTAATAACATTGCTAGAGGCAAAATAAAAATACAGTAGAGTTTAACGCAAAACAAATGTTGCTTTCAAGCAGTTATTTCTGACAATGAGGTCTGAAATAGACCCTTAAAACGTATTACCTAAAACATAGACCTTTGAAAGCAGATAAGATTTAGTCACTCTCTTTTAATTACACAACCATTGCAATTTAGGCAAAAAATCACATGTTTGTGAAGTAGGTAAGAAACTAACAACATCAACAGCTGTTTAATCAATAAGCATAAAAGCATGTTTAGACAAAAATCTTAATTTTTGAAGATTCTAGCTTGTGTATGGAAAATGTTATCTTCGCTAGTTTCTTTATTATTCCCTGCTAGCTTGGAGACTGAGATAGTGTGCTTACCTTTGGAGCAATGGGTTGGGGGTATAGGTGAGCGGCATTTGTTATATCATTGGAGTTTGGCCCTCCTACACACATGCTGAGAAGCAGGCAATTACATAAACTAGAAACCCTGATCCTGCAGAAATGTAAGCACACCTCCGCTCACACAGAAACAATATGAGAACCAGCACAGACATCAAAAACTATATTTTTTTCTATAGCTAACATTATGAGTTATTCTCAGCATGATTATTCTCTTAGACACAGCATAATAAAGTGGCTGTTTAATCATTTTTTATTTTTGCGTCTATCAGTCGTTACCAACTCTCTGTGACCTCATGGGCTGTAAAACTCCAGGCACATCTTTATGCCCATGGTCATGCAGATCCACTTGGTATTCATGGTAGAAATCCTGGAATTAGTTGCTAGTTCCTTCTATAGTTCGTCACAGCTCCTAGTATTCCTAGGTGGTCTCCCAATTCTACTTGGCTTCAGGGTGGTGTGACCTCTTGGTTTCCTGACTGGAATCAAACCCAGGTCAAAAGCAGTGAAAGCACTGAATCCCTTTACTGGACCACCATGGACCCCATTTAATCATTAAGCAAGCTGAAATAACATGTTAAAACGTATCACCTTGATAACTGTCCATATTTGGCCATTTGAAATGCTCAAAGGTATGCATCATCCTCACAACTTCATAGCCCTGCTGGGCAATATTCCTCCACAGTCAGGATCCAGTTCCTGAATCTTGTACTCCACTCCTTCAGATTTAACTGCCAATCCTTTACCAACTCTTAACATAAGCTCTTCTGCAGGTTTAAGTCCACATAAACGTCCCAGGTCTTGTTTAGCTCTTGTTTCCACCACTCCTGCACTTTGGATCAAGGCAAGCTGACCACTTGCTCAGTGCTTGGCTGTTTTGGAGCTTTATTATATCTCTCCTTTAAGTACACAAATAATAATTTTATTAACACAAAGTAACAATGCCAAAACAAAAACACTCAGGAGCTCAAAAAAACTTAAACCTTAAGAGACTCCAAAGAAGGGTGCAACAATTTAAATGTCAAAGCGAGGGCAGCGGGCGAGGGCCTCAGTTGCTGGCATGGAGCACCGAAGGCGCTCCATGCCAGCAACTGCAACCCTCGCAAACTTTACGTCGCAACGCAAACAAAACGACACACCAATTACGACCCTCGCAAACTTTTCTTTGCAACGCAAACAACATACGACACACGTTAACACACATTACGACCTCGCAACACTCGGACGCAACTCGCGAACATTACAAAATTCAAAACACAATACATACACACAGCACATACATAAAAAACTTACCTACAGCAACAGGGAGCATCCAGGACCTCAAAAATGCAACTTACACCTTGATTTCACTAAAAATAAAAGAGTTTACACACTAAAAAATTTGATAAGCGACAGAAAAAATGGCCGCCGAACAAAACGAAAACGAGGCTACACACGCAAACACCATACGAGACACGTTAGCACACATTACGACCTCGCAAAAATCGGACGCAACACACGAACATAAAAACATTTAAAACACAATAAATACACACAACACACACATAAAAAGCTTACCTACAGCAAGAAGAACCATCCAGCACCTCAAAAAAGCAAGTTACACCTTCATTTAAATAAAAATAAAAGAGTTTAGACACTAATAAAATCGCTAAGCGAGAGAAAAAATGGCCGCTTACACAGCAGCTCCACACCACTAATGCTGCAGCAACATCAAAACACATTGACAGCTCTTCAACACAATGCTTCAAAATAGGTAAAGTATATTCATTTAGTAATGTATTACATATTTCATTATTATACACCAAACAGCATTAGCTCACTTACAATTTCATTGCCATCATTTTTTGACGGGCAATTCGCTAGTTATTAATAAAAATGAATGTAGGCGATTAATATGTCATTTATAGCTTGGGGCACTGTCAACACCCGGGAGGGTGACATGAAATTCCTGTGACCCTATGCCCTATGGACCCCCATGGGGCCTCTACCTATAACCATGGGGGTCCTTATGGACCCCTATGTGTGCCTTAATAATTTAAGTATTTGTTCTATATATTTTGTTCCACTTGCTGTGTTAAGAGTTATGCTTTTAGAGAATTTATCGATTTCATATACACACTGGGTATTTAATTTTTTCTTTATTTTTTTGTAGTGTTTATAAAGGATTAGTGTACAGTGAATAATTCATAGTATTGCTTAATTTACCTTTATACCTTGCATAATAAAACACAAGCACTATTTTAAAAGGTGGTTGTTCACGAGTTTGGCCACTGGTAATTAGATTATTAATTTGTATCTAAGTTAAATTAAGTTAATTTAAACTATAAAATAAATTATTGTTTTATCATTTGATAAAGATTTTTTGACACTGATTCTCTGATTTTGTGATTAAGGTTTATAAACTCCAGTGTCCCAGGTTTGAGAATTCCACTATGGACCCTAGATAAAGTATAGAAAGGACTGATGAATTTAATGCAGGGTTTTCCTTTTTTTCCTAAGAACGTATTTTGAAATATAGAATCTTGCTCTGGGTGTGCCATAATAGTTAAGGAGCTCTTGAAAGCAAAAATTAAAATACTTGTGGTCAACCCACTCCTCTGTAGTCATCACAACTGATAACCTGACACACCAAGATATGTTCCAAGAGGCTACAAACCTCATTATTTCTAGTACAGAGATCTGTAAAAACTATTGCTTACTTCTAGGATTTGTAATGGAATACAGGAGGTTATGTTCTACTAATAACATTAGCAGCTATATAAGCTATATGTAATTAAAAACATTTTTTTGATCGGTAAATGTTAATTTTAGCAGACTCTTCTAGAGTACAGGTGCTGGCATAATAGTAATCCATCATGGTCAGTGCTTGAGAACACTATACAGAGCATGGAAAGAGGGGAGTGGGGGCAAATGCAAAGAGGGGTTGGTGCTATGTGGGGGGTGATGTGTATCGATCCACACTCAGTCCTTGTCAGCAGCCATCCCCTCTCAGCATCCATCCCCACACCACACCCAACCCCTTTCAGCACCAACTCATATAGCACCCATCCCTAGCTCCTTTATTTCCTCCCTCACAAAACCCCTCCTCCCTGTACTTTGCTGCCGCTTTGCAGCCCTTGCTCTCTTACTTTCTTCTTTGATACACATTCCCAGTGTGCTGAACTGCTTCACACTGCCTCCTCTTGGGGCTACAGTAGAAATGCTCTTTTTTAAACAGGCAAACACTGATTTTAGACTGAGGTTGTGTGTGTGTGTGTGCAACCAAGGAGGCATAGTTGCCCAGGAGGGCAGAGGGGATCCATGGTGGGTTGAGGGGCTCCAAGGGGCCCCTACACTATAGAAAAAAAAGTACAACAAAATTACACAGCACTAGAATCGACCATGAATACAGTATATTCCAAAGGAGGTAGACTCTTTTATGGTAGCTAAGCCACAGTGTGTGAAGACATCCTTTAATATAACAAATTTCCCCAGGGGTTTATGAACTATCATTCCAAGGCTGAAGTATTATTGTCATAAAAGTAATTGATTTATGGTTGGTGACTTATTTGATCATTGAAAGATAGATACAATCTGACAAGTAAAGTCAAATCAACATATTTGCAGTTAAAAATCTTTGCAACCACTGTTATGACATGGGAGAAACTTCAAATCAGTGACATGCTTTGAACATGTAGACACATTCAAGGGGATTAATATCAATAAACACCTCTACAAACAGGAATTTGGATAAAATAGATAAATGCATAGTGAAAAAAGGGGCATGGAATGGAAATTGGTGTGAAAGCTTGTATACAGGGTATTTATCCTGTCATGTATTCAATTTCCACCTTATATTTCTTTAAAATTAAAGACTATATATAAAGAAGATTAACTAAATATGTAAACGTTATGGAATTTGACTAGTTTGCCAGTTACTGCTCCAGAGTAGATTGGTACATTCCATTAAAAGCTAAATCTGTTTTCCATTTTCCTCCACTGACACTTAGATTTCTGAGCTGCGTGATCTGATTAGGTCAAGCACTAGTTGGAGAGTCAATCAATTTATAGCTACTGTTCTAAACTTTGGCAGTACCATGCTTTTCTCTTCTTTAGCAGCTCATATGATCTAACATGGGTTGGGTTAGGAGTCCAAATGGTCCCCATTGTGGGTCTTGAGGGGTTGTGTTTACTGGACCCCCCTTTAGCCCAACTAGAGGGGGTAGATAGGAGGGCAATGTCCACCCTAGCCATATGGGCTATGGTGTGCGAGGGTTGGCAGTTTCCTGTAATATATTTCATGGGAACGGTGTCCATAACAGTGGATTTTATTTTTATTTTATCTGCAGGGGCTTAATTTTACTGAGGGTTTTGTGTTTTTTATCAAATATCAGCATTATCTTTAACATTTTTGGGTAGCTAGGTTTTTTGTGGTGTTTTGCTTTTTGCATTTACATAGTTTTGTGGGGTTTGTTTGTGGTGTGCCTTTGGTTTTACTTGTTTTGGTGATCTACTATTCTTAAAATGCCATAGCATGGGTTTG
The DNA here is from genome assembly GCA_027410445.1 of Discoglossus pictus. Taxonomy (NCBI): domain Eukaryota; kingdom Metazoa; phylum Chordata; class Amphibia; order Anura; family Alytidae; genus Discoglossus; species Discoglossus pictus. The sequence continues at coordinate 31,774,735 of CM050166.1, read as the reverse complement.
TCTGGTTACCAAAAGTTAAATTTGAGGGCTCATATTTAAAGTGAAAGTGGGTTAATTTTCCTTTGTTAAGCTTTGGAGCTTTGTAAGGTTTTTACAAAGCCTAATATGATCGAACCCTTAGTTTGTTATGTGATCATTATTCATTTTAATTCTATATATTTAAGCATAGCAAAAGTATTGATACATATATAATAGATATTGCAGACAGTGAATGAAGGTTGAGTATACACCCATAGAGGTCTTCACTACTTTAGGAAATGGATGTTATTCATCAAAAAAAGATTATCCTAACATTTTCAAATGCAGTTCACTGTAGAAAAGCAAATGTTTTAGCATCACTGCATGCGTGACTTGTAATGGTCATGTCTAAGAATGATGGAAGACTAGTAGGTTAGTGGTTAAATGCTTTCTTTGTTGTAAGGTGCTAATAGATCTAATGTGGTCTTACTAATGGGAAGCTTTCTATTATAAAGAATGCTTTCTGCTTATTGAAGGTGTGATGACAAATGAGCAAATTTACTCAGTTTCCTAAATGAGTGTGTCAGTAAACGTTGACTTTGTTACTAAGTGAAATGTATTTGACTGCACTTGTTCTCATGTACTATATGGCTTTCAGGAGGAAGTAATGTTGCATGAACTTTCGGAAAGGACTATTTTGACTACACTGGACTCGGCCATCTGGTTTTTCTTCTTTTTCTTCACACAGTAGCCTAATGGTCAGGAATAAGGGCCTTCAGAATGTGTTGTATCTGTTAATATCTCTATGCTTTTTGCATTTTTATGAGGAAAATAAGAACCAATAGCCCCTATTTACCCACTCGGTACATAAATTCCTGCCAATAACCACATACACATGGAAGCAGTTATGAAATTATTTTATTTGCCCTATTTTGTTACTTGTAGTGGCATTACTGATAATCCACAACTACCCTTTCTTTGAAATAGTATTAATTTAATTATCACTGAATCTCCAGCTTAAAATAATGTCCTGGTTCTAGTATGTGCATAAAGCACCCCAAATGCACATTACAGTAAGCTCCCTACTTACACTGTTAACTGGTTCCAAAGGCATCAGTGCAAGTTTGATAAGGCTTAAATGCAATTTATTTATTCACTTACGCATGTAAAGATTTTATAATATAACATAAATGTAAGCAAATTTATTTTATTTATACTACTTTTCAATTATTTATGGATCAGATTGTGTAGATGCTGAGGGCACTGGTTATTTTCCATCTCATTAGTAGGACTATTTCTTTATTATTCTGTAGCTGAACTAGTATAAATATAAAACTGTAAACTGAAGGTGTGTGAGTCAGGGACTTGGTGCGTTATGATATTACAAGTCATCAGTGGTTACAAACTTTCATTGATAGATTTACCTATCTTATGTAGGCATATTAATCGGAGTCACTAGCGTAGGAAGGGGGAGGCGAGGGGGATGGACCGCCCCATGCGTAACCACCTTGGGGGCAGCACCAGCTGCGGCGCGAACACAGATCAGTTGCTGCTGATACCACCCCTGCGCGTGTGTGTGTCTGCTTTACCCCAGCCTGGTCCCGCAGGTGGATATAGCAACCATAGAGGTGGTGACAGCACAAAGCGTCTGAAAAAACTATAGCAAAGCCACCTTCAGGTGAGGAGGAGAAAGTGCGGGGGTTTTGTCTGTGAGTGTCTGTGTGAGTGTGTGTCTGTGAGTGTGTGTGTGTCTGTGAGTGGGTGTGTAAGTCTCTATGTGGGTGTGTAAGTCTCTATGTGGGTGTGTGTCTGTAAGTGGGTGTCTGTGTGTGGATGTGTCTGTGAGTGTGTGTCTGTGAGTGGGGGTGTAAGTTTGTGAGTGTGTGTGTAATTGTGTGTGTATCTGTGAGTGTGTGTTTGTGAGCATGTGTGCCTGTGAGTGGGTGTGTAAGTCTCTGTGTGGGTGTGTAAGTCTGTGTGTGTGTGTCTGTGAGTGTCTAAGTCTGTGTGTGATTGAGCTTTTTCAATTCAGGGGTAGCCCCGGGCGGCAAAAGCTATAGCTACGCCACTGATTGGTCCTTCTTAAATCCCCTATACCTGTTTCTAGCACAAATATGCATTAAAGTGGTGATTTACACAGATTAAAAATGTCACTTCTGAGAGAAGCAGGTTTCTGTCTAAGTAGCCCAATGATAACTTCAGCCCAGGCAACCTTTTTTTTTTTTTAGAATATTTAACTAACCTATTGAACTAACCTATTAATATAATTACCTTAAACAGTAGCATGATGTACTTTCCCATAAGCAAGATATGTATAAACTTGAAGAATAGGCAGTTGAAGGCATATCTAAATTTCCTGGATTTCCTGGATTATGAATGCATCTGATAGAGGATAATCAGTAGTGTATGCAAATATTTTTTTGCATGAAAAAATACCAAAATAAACATTTACAAACTCACCCTGAAGTAGCTTTTGTTAGTTGACACCCCTGAAAATTCCTACTAAGATTAGCATAAAACTCATAATTCATTTTGGCCAATCAGGAGAAAGCAGAAGTTAACTGAAACATTTGTATCAAACTCTTGGGTTCCTGTGTTGCAAAGCAGTCTGGGATATGTAGTCTCTCTGTCGCTCTTTCTCTCTCCTTGTGCTCCAATTCAGCCAGAAAGGTCAAACTATGTACCTTGCTGCTCTGTTTAGTGTACTTGGTTATGTAAACTCCCTGTGGGTGTGTAGAGTTGGATTTTATTTTCCTGCCTATAACTTTGTAAGTACACTGAACTTTTCTATATAACACATATTTTTCTGATAATCACTGCCTGTTTCTTACTAAACATTTGAAACCCAGAAATGTATATATACCTTTAAATGGAAGATGAGATCTAACACCTTTAAATGTAAAGTTATACAGTTGTGAAGAGAAAAGTAAGTGGAGAATAAGAGATGATGAATTATTATAAGTGTTGGTGCAGTAAAACAGTGCTCTGTGTCAGGCAGCTGCTTCAAAGCCTCGCAAAATAGTAGCATGTTCAGTATGACAAAAGACATATATACAAGGGAAGTGGGTATAGTGGGACCAGAATAAAATAAATGTTTGTCAAATTAACTTTTCCTTCTAAAAAGTTTACAAGAGGTTATCCACTAAGATATGAGAAAATAATTTATCAGCAAATACATTTTTTTTTTGTGGTACTCAATTGGTAGAACTTATTACCAAATGAAGTTACAGTGGAATGGGTTATACTTTTTATTAAAACGGGTATACAGGGTTATAATATTAGACCTGGAAATAATTTGCTTGGGTGAGGATGAAATATGACCTTTCATGTTTTCTGACCACCAACTGTGGTAGCCAGCAGACACTACTTGGCGCAACTGAGATTTTGGTCAGTTTCCTAGTGTTAGGGTTCAGGTTGGGTTTAGGATTAGGGGCTAAGGTTAGGGTTTAGGGGTTAGAGTTTAGGGTTAGGTTTTAGGTTTAGAATTGAGACTTAGGGTTTAGGGCTTAGAGTTTAGGGTTAGGGGTTAGGTTTAGGCTAGTGGCAGATGATAAGCTTTACACTAACAAAAATCAACTAAAATCTAGAGGCCTATGGCCGAAACTACTGGCAGTTGGAAAAAAGAAAAGATTTAATTAAATATATTTTTTCCAAGGTTTTAATGGGTATTTTGCCTTCTTCTGAATCAGAGCAGATTTAAAATGTTTTTGATGATTGTGTTTTTGGTTTCAAACCTCCTCGCCTATATTACTGTAACTACAATATTGTAGACTCTAAACTTTTAAACTTAACCCCCTAAGGCTAACAAAAACAAGCCCTGCTTCAAAGTACTTATTACTGCATCCTAATTATATTGAGTCTCAATTACACAAAGTACAGACTTCAAACTTGTCCCCGCTGCTTTTTAGACATTATTATGTAAAAAACAATGGTCTATTAATGTGAGATAAATCTTGATATATTATATGTACAGTAAAACAGAATCCAACTTGGTGTTGGCAGAACTGGATATGTCTAAGAATATTTTTACTAGTTATGCTTAGAAGAGGAAATGTGGTTAAATGTGCCTTTCACAATTATGGGATTGGCTCATCTCAAATGACTGGAGGAGACAAAAATACTAAGTCAATGTTAAGCAAAACATGCCACTAGCATTAGGTATGTCTGTGTAGCTGAAGAATCTTCGTAGAGGAGCGTGGGAGGTAAATCTCCATCATTTTCACAGGATTTGTTTGCATACCTTCCACTCCCTTCCTCTAAAATATTTGACAAGCTTAAATTCAAATTTTTTTCATTGTAAATGACAATCAATTCATGATGGATCTCAAATCAAATTGAATTTCTGTGTTTTTGTATTTATCTTATTTTGCAGTTGTAGAATTTTAAATCTATTTTGAAATAATTTCACTTAAAAAAAGATAAAATTCTAATAATAATAATTTTACTATTTTACCGAACCTTGCGCACAATAATGTGAATTTTGATTGATATGGGGTTTTTTTGTGGACAAAAAATGAAGTAGTATAAATTAAATATATGCACACTATTATTATTTTTAAATAAATAGATTTAAAACATGGGGGAATGGAAGATCGAAATCAGCATTAAAGGACCACCATAGTCATTTGTTTAAAATATAATTTTTTGAAGAAATGCCTTGCCAATATGTACAAAGGTTTAAAGCGTAAAAAAACATATAATAATACAACCACTAAAATATTACTTTAACATGCTATTATACTGCCATGGAATCCGCCAATGTAGTTAATTTTCATCAACATCCTGAGGTGAGGGGAGGCTTTGATTGCGTGGGAAGCTTCTATCTGAATAAAGAGAATGTGGCATCTACAAATGCCAAAGCTTTTAGTTGCTGAAATGGAAATCTGTTTAGAAAGTAACCGTTTACAAAAGAAAATGTATTTCTGTAATAAAAAAAAAACTTAAAAATGAATTTAGTAAAAAATATAAAAAAAATTTAAGTTATTTATACTTCTTAAAACATTTTCCCCAGTAGCAAGTTTAATTATTCAAAAGGCCATACAGAAAAACTTTGACCACAATGACTCTTTAACTTCTCCACAAGCCCAGTCCAAAATATTTGAAAATGGTACTATTCATGGCATTACATACTGCTTTAACAACACTGATAATATAACATAAAATACATTTATTTTAGAACCTGAATTTATTATGCATGCCAATGTGCAAAAGATATGTGTCATAACTCAAGTTGGCCACTAGTTGTGCTTACCAGGAGGGACTGGATTACAGTAGCAGCCATCTTACCATGGACGTGGCCCAAGTTAATCTATGTCATATTGGTGGTGCACCAAGTGCCCTCCTGAGACTAACATAGTCCCCAAACATCGATATCCATGGGAGTAACAGTTCTGGGCCTAGGAGACCCAATGTTATACTGGTATTGTTATGTATTCAGGGAAAAGGCAGCTTACCACATCACCACTAATAAAGTTGACAATTACGCATGAAGTGGATTGGTGTGGTATTCCGTGTCTACCATTCAGTACCAGGGAACAGGGGTTACAGACCCTGAGACTAAGTGACTAAAACAGGTGAGACAATAGGGCTAAGAGGACACATAACAAACCCGTAATAAAGTACTATTCTACATAAGCGGGTTATGATTATGTGCGCCTTTACGCATTGGCTAGTAAAATCTGTTAACCTGACCATGATAAAGGGATGGGGAGTGAAGCAGCCATATTGTACTGGGGGTAGCCATCTCTGTACATATTGCGACACATCTGGAGGTCAACCATCTGGCCTCCCAGGTTATCACCCAGGTAAACACACTGGAGTGATAACGGTCAGAACAAAGGGGTCTTTACAGACATTGAGGCACCTCTCAGGGGCAGATCTGACAGGGTTTCCTGGCCTTCACTTGAGAGGCTAACTATCCATCTGGGAGATGTACACAGGTCGCCAGTCAATCTTCAAATGAGCCCCTTAGCCACGCCCAGGGGGCCGGCTTTGGGGACAAGGCTGGCCGTTCCCAGGGATTTCCCTTAGCCCATTGACCAGGACTAATAGGAAGTCTCAGAGACCAGTTACTATGGGTCAGCATATGTACAGGCGGGTGTCCTCAAGGTTAGCCACCCCCAGGTCTTTGATAATGACTGCATATAACCTGTCCAATGTAAAATAAAGGCTCTTAATTTTTTCCATCATGATTATTGTGTTGGAGTTAATTATTGTCCAAGCTAGCAGTCTGCTACAGTAATGTCTGATGCAGACTTACTGTAGATCTCCAGAAGCATCTCTGGGCACTGCTAATGATTGGGAGAGCCCTGCCAGGGCTGGCTGCATCCATCATTCGGTCCAGAGTCATCCCAACAGAGCTATTCCTGCAGTAAATAGGGGTAGGGAGTGCCTTTCATATCTCACTCAAAGAGCAGGACATGGCAATATGTACTTCTCAATCTTTTTGTGATTCGGTGTAAATGTTATAAAAATCTCTCAACCAGTAAAAAAATAACTTAAAGGGACCCTTTAGGTAACTAATGTTTGTTTTATATATACATAATCACTGTCTTCCTGTTCACTCTCATATAGGATGGCATATTTCACAGCATTGTCCTGAGGCCACTTCAAGCAGATAGTGGCATGCAATGTGTCTCACTCTCTTTTTACACTCACACAAAGCATGATCCATTGGTAATGTGAGGTCCTTCCGCTGTGTGTGTGGCTTTAGGTCACGGCTGTGAAATATGAGAAAGAACAGAAAGTAAAGGTAGGGTTCCAGAAGGTGAGAATTTGCTACTCTGAACTAAAGTGTAAATTTGATATGACAATTACATTAAGGAGAATACAACTATTTGTTGTCTATTTAAAACACTTAATAATAATGGTTTTCCCTAATTAGAAGTGTATATTCTTCTGTATTGAATGACTTTATTTCTCCAAATTATATTTTCATTCCAACTATACCAATATATTTAGGATTTATGTCCCACTATCAACATGTTTTATGATTCAGACACATTCCACATGCCTCTCTGTTCAAGTGTTGTTTTTCTAATCCACATATTGTAGGGACAATTATGGCTCTGCTGAGTTCTTATTATATCAAAGGTGTACAATTACCAAAAATGGTGCAATTCCACAAGGATCACAGAAGCCGACGATTAAAATATAAAATGAAGACGTTCTTATACTGATATACTATAGTCATTAAAGGTGAACGGGACGTGGAAAATTGAACTGCGCCCCCGCAAATCCTTTGTTCTATCAAGCCCGTAACTGCTACGTTCCAATTCCGTTACAAAACGAATCCACTGGCATTCAACCCCGTAACCCACAAATGTAGCCAAAAAGGACCCACTAGGGGGTTGAAGTCCAATCCGTAGCACTGTAAATGCAAATATCCACACACTACTGTACTGATAATGAAAGGGATAATGACATACATTATTAACAATACATTATTTTCTGTTTTATTTCCGTGTTATTTCGATACCGGCAATCAATGTGTTAATACATATAATGGAACTCGCATGGACTAGAATATAATATTTACTGATTTATTAATATTGCATTATTTCTGGAATGCGGGTCCGATCGAAACTCGTAATTGAAGTCCGTAAAGGCTTTGAAATCTAACCATCATTTTTCAGTGACATAATGTTGACGATCTCATTTGCCATTGGCTCCGTATAAAACCTGTAATTACGGGTTTGACGAATTGATCATGTTCACGGCCGCACATCCAATGTAAAACTGACATTTTAGAGCTGGAAAAAGTACAGAGGAGAGCAACAAAGCTAATAAGGGGAATGGAGGGGCTAAGTTATGAAGAAAGACTAACCAAATTAAACTTATTTTCTCTAGAAACAAGGCGTCTAAGAGGGGATATGATTACCTTATATAAATAGATCCAGGGTCAGTATAAAGATTTGTCAAAGGAGCTTTTTGCGCCAAGAGGTTTTCAATTGACAAGAGGACATCCTTTGAGGTTAGAAGTAAAAAAGATTAAACCTTAAAGAAAGGAAAGGGTTCTTCACAGTAAGGGTGGTTAATCTGTGGAATTCTCTACCAAAGGAGGGGGTGACAGCAGATTTTGATAGATAACTTTAAAAAGGGATTGGATATAGTTTTAAATAAAAATGGCATTCAGGGTTATCCTGTATAATTTGAGAGGAAGTATTGATCCAGGAAGGAGTCCCATCACGATTATTTGGAGTCAGTAAGAAATGTTATTTTTTTCCCCTTTTGAGACAATTGGGCAATGTTTCACTGTTTTTTTTCTGTTTGCCTTCCTTTGGGTCAATTAACAATTCATCTGCATATTGCAAATCAGAGGAGATCTAAAAAGGTTGAACTTGATGGACTAAAAGTATTTTTTCAACCATAATTACTATGTAACTATGTCACATTTATTTTTTTTTACATAAAAACTAGCTTTATAACTTTTTTTTCCTGCTTAATTATGCATAGTCAAACATATATATTTTCATTGATACTTTAATTTGAAATGAGCCCAAACCAGCAGCTGAAAGATAACATGAGCAGCGACAATACAAGTGTCTGATATTGTAAATGATCGTTTCTTTGCTTTATCTCAGAGTTGGAAGAACATTGCATAAACGGAAATACAAATAATACCTATTCCATTGTACCTGTTTTTATTTCTTTGTCACTGAAAGCATGTGATCCAACGTTTATACGGTTCACTTATCTGGGATTTCCATAAACAAGCAATGGGCTGTCCAGGGCTAGTCACGGCAGATATTTCTAGAACATGGTCACTAAGAACATGCACTAAGTTGAATTACTCTGCCTGAGGCGCAACAATCTGCATTCATACAAGAGAGAAAAGGGAATTGTGATCCAGGTTTCTTACTAAGATAATGCAAATATTGAAAGATACATGTATATTGTTTATGGTAAATAAGTGATAAGTCTAGATCCGGTTATATTTATTATCCTGACAGTCTTAAGAACTAGCATTTAAATAAACACAGTCGACGTTCCAAATATGGAAAAAGGTAAAACAATAGATAGCAGCAAATACTTTATCAACTGAATCTTATTAAAAAAATGTGTTTGCCTACATTAAATTAATATTGAAATGTGCAAAAATAAAGCTGTCAGTCGGCCATTCTGATCCACCAACAAACCAAGAGCCCGATGCAATTGAGCTTTCGCAAGTTACTGTAAGTGAGGCCGCAAGTTAATTTGCTATTCAATTGGCGTCTTTTTGTGGGCTTCAAACGAGTTACGAGTTACGGCCTTGAAAACTTTGCGATGGTCAAACCTGTAACTTACAGCCTCCCGAAGGCTTTGATCTTTCACTTTAGCAAGAGCTACGATGGCTAATATCGCAAATCGCTATTCAATTGCTCAAATTACCCAAGCCTGCAAATGGTTTCACACCCGTAAATGGCAAATGAAGTAGAAAATCCTACGAGTTCCTAGAGAGGACCCGCAAGGGCGTTAAAAACCTATTTGTAGCACTGTAAATGCAAATAAAAAATCACTACTGCACTGTAAATAACCGGGAAAGCGATGACAGAAGTTAGAATTAATTGCACAACAGTCTGAAGTCCGTAAATTGGCAGTAAATGAAATTTATTTTTATGTGTCATTTTGGGGTTATAACGATCTCAGGTATTTATGAGTTAATACATATCAGGCCACCCACATGGACTAGAACAGTATTGGCATTCATTTTCATAATTCTTTATTTTGCAGGGTTTGCGAGTCTCATCGCACATCGGACCCCCGAAACTTAATTGATCGACATGTAACCTCCACGTTTTACTGCTGTAATAATGGCAGTCTAATTTTCTATTGGCTGATTCAAAATGGGAGGTTATGAGCTTGCTTAATTGATCATATTCCTGCTCTGAACTGCTACAAATCAGTGCATGGTTTACGGAGTCTGCTTTGGCCCAGTAACTTGCGGCCTTGATCAATTGAATAGCTCCGCAGACATACGACCTGGATCCTGCGGGATGCGGGCTTGCAATTGAATTGGGCCCCAATATTGGAATCTTTTGTTAATAATGTAACTATTTTTTATTAGACCATGAGGCATTGGGTCCATTGCCCTGAGTGTAATCACCTTCATAGAAAAGTCTAGGCTTGCTCAGACTCCAGTGACTGTACTCAATATAATGAATCCAAAGCCCAAAGGGCTAATCAAGGGCTAATCAAGTCAATGTTAACATTATCAATTGTAAAAAAAGGTATTAACAGTTCCAGCGCCTAACACTAATGAGATCACTAACTTACAATAATAAAATCAGAACTTTATTATGTCAGTGAACCCGAAAATGTTCCTTTAAAAAGTAGTGAGCAGTGTATAATTGAAGGCCATGAAAATATATGGTGAAACCGAATTATCTCAGAAAGTTCCACTTCATATAGCACTACATTGTGTAAAACTTGAAATTATATCCACTTTCTATATGTATCAAATTGTGTGTATAAACACCCAATAAAAAATCAGATATAATATTGCATATAGGTATCAAACAATAGGCGATCCACCAATCAAGCTTAGGCTGTAATGCAATCATACAGGTCATGTCTTTGACTTTAAATACTTGATGATCTGATGGATGGGTGCATCAGAAAGGCTGATTGTCGAGTGGAAATACAGACTTCAATATAAATGTACGGAATGAGAATACACATAAAAACATCCATTTACTTGTCGTCTGTAGTGTAAAATGTTACCATAGTTGGAGTGTCTGCTGTGTCCCTTTAACATAGTATTATAGGGTACTGATATGCAAGGGGCAGTGGAGAATAAGATACATGGAAGAGGCTGGAAGAAGAAAACAAAGGTGTTGGGGTCCTGTTGTCATACGAGTTTACAATCTAAGCTGGTATTTGCATATGATAAAACAATGCATATAAAAGTAAATAAAGTGTCTGTGTTTTAATTAATCTTCTAATACCATAAAATCACTGAAGTGTTGCTGCAAATGATTTCAATTTGGTGTAATGAAATAATACAGCAGAAGGTGACAGCAGAAATGTATACAGACATTAAATGTTTCCGCTAGTGCCAATCAAGAAGTGTTTGGAAATTATATTGTCTAATAAATCATTCTCATTGCCACTGTGATTTCTAACCTAACATTAAAACAAAATGCTCCCAAATTAAACTATAAAATAAATGAAGGTAATTGCACTGGCTTCCATAGTAATGGAATTCGAGTAATGGATTTACACACAATTTATATATATATATATATATATATATATATATATATATATATATACATAAATATATGTTTGTGTATATATATATATATATATATATATATATATATATATATATATATATATATATGTGTATTTATATAGTGCATTGAAGCTGCAATGTAAATCGAACTTCCTTTTTCAATGCCCAAGGAGGCAGTTATAAAGAAGGGCAGTAAAGTCTACTTGCTAACTGCCTCTACGGAGCATATGGAAGGGAAGGAGAGAGGCAGAAGGTGTCCTATACTGAAATCTTATCTGAACTACCAAAGAATCAACAACTCACACTTCCACTCATCTCCTTTAATTCTCCACTTACTCTCCAAGGGCCTCATTCAATTGCGATTTAGCCAATTGAATAGGGCTCTATATAAGCACAGAGCATATTTTTTACAGAAGTTTTTACTTAGTGAACTTCTATTCAAAAGCAAGGTCTTCACTAACTAAAAACTTCTGCAAAAAAATATGCTCTGTGCTTATATAGAGCCCTATTCAAGTGGCCAAATCGCATTTGAATGAGGCCCAAGGATTCCTTCAGGCACAAGCAGTGTCTACTAAATTAAATATTTGAACTACAACTTTTTTTAGGTTGATGACTTATACAGCTGTTGCATGTAAAATAAATTATATTTAATAAAATTAACAACAAAGCAATTCATTTGATTTGAGTTAGCCTGACTTAGGAGTATTTAAACCAATTTTTTAAGGTAAATCTAATGGGCCGACATTAAGTGCCCTCAGGTGCCATATCAGCATAAAGTGTGGAAGGCCTAAAAAGAGGCTGCAAAAATTACGTTTTTCTAGAAAATTATTTTACACTCATGAATCATGCAACTAGTAATATTGTTACTTTGTAGCATTCCCCACAAACATATCATATTTTTCCCAAACGACAGTGGTCCTTCGGCAAACCTTGAGCCCGATTCAATTGAGAAATTGTAACTTACAGTAGTCCATAATGGAGTCCGTTAGTTATTTTGCTTTCAATTGGCATCTTGTTGTGGGCTACAAACAGGTTATCGGTCAGGATCTTGAAATCCTTAGTTGTTAAAACCGGAATTTACAGCTCATCTAAGCCTTTGATCTTTCACGCAAGAGTTCCGGGCGCTAAAATCACAAATCACTATTCAATTGCTACAATTCCCCAAGCCCACAAATGTTTTCACATCAGTAAATGGCAAATGTAGGAGAAAATCCAACGGGTACCAGATAGGACCTGCAAGGGGGTTAAACACCTGTCCGTAGCACTGTAAATGCAAATATAAAATCTATACTGCACTGTAAATGACGGGGAAAGCAATGACAGACATTAGAATTAATTGCACAACAGTCTCAAGCTTGCAAATCGGCAACAAAAAAAATATTTTCATTTTGAGGTTATATCGATCTCAGGAATCAATGAGTTAATACATATCAGGCCACCCACATGGACTAGAACTGTATTGGCATTCATTTTTTTTTCTTCGTATTTTGTGGTTTTGTCACATATCGGACCCCCAAACGCTAATTGATTGACATGTAACCTCCATGTTTTACTGACCTAATGATGACAGTCTAATTTCCTATTGGCTGTTTCTAAATTGGTAGTTTCCGCATTGCTTAATTGATCATGTTCCCGCCCTGAAATGCTACATACGAGTGCATTGTCTACGGTTTCGGACCCTAATTTGCGGGCTTGTTCAATTGAATCGTACCGGAATTGTTCAAACCTGCAGCAAGCCCGCAGAAATACGGCCTGTATACCGCAAGATGCGGGCTCCTTGTTTTCAAGGAACAACTTCCTGATAACACTCTGATATAGCGGTCTTCTCATATTATGTATACATTATGAAAAAAGGTGTGGAAAGAGAGAATTGTAGTTGATTAATAAGTCAATACAAACAGGCGTTATCAGGTTATACAATTCTTCAACTGTACTCCGTACCAGGCCAAAATAATTAATAGAAATAACATATACAAGATCTGAAATAATCTTTAAATGGTTAATCTTTTTGTTTATAGATGAAAGTAGAATTCCCATTTATGTTACTATTTTACATTATTGTTATATTTAGTGTACACAAAGACATTTTATAAAATACTGTACATATATGTATCTGGTTATTTATACATTCCTTTATGTTGACATACATTCAAGCTCATTGTAATCCTATCATCAAAGTCTATATATTCACTTCATTAACTCTAAGGAATCACAAGTAGGAAAGTTACAAAGCATATACTGGCTGAGTCAGGCACACGCCCCATAGGTTACAGAAGAGCTTCTTCCAGATCGTGTAGGCATTTCCGAGAATGTACTTGATTTGATTGAAGTCAGTCATAATAATTCACTTTAAATCGAGTGAGAGACAGTTTTATTAAAATACCTAGTGAGTCATGACTGTAAGTGTAGTGTGGATTAAACATTGTTATCCAACCTTGCCCTAATGGAATTCCACAACATCAACCCTACTTTAGTGTAATTATAACATAAAACAATATGGGTTTCCCATTGTCTAATTATATATGATATATTTTTGTATTATGTAAAATATATGTAATATCCTATTCCTGTGGATCTTAAAATTCCTCATCATCTCCCATGCAAAATGAAAAAAATGCATTGGCAACATAAAATTACCTATGGGTATAAGGGCCCAAAAAAAATCGGGGGGGGGGGATAATTTAGGACAGGAAGCAAGGGCAGATCTACTGGTGCATTGCTGCAGTGCCACTCAAAAACTTTCTTTTTTTTAATTATTTGTCTACATTTTTAATGACCCTGCCCCCCCAATACAATTAAAAAATTATATATATATATATATATACATATAATATATATATATACTAGCAACTTGCCCGTCAAAAATGACGGCAATAAAATGTGAATCCTGGCAATGCTGTTTGCCACACAATGGGAGCCTCTCACCCTCTCCCCCTCTACTTTACTTTGATGTTCATCACAGGCCTCACAATGAGTGCCTTCGGAGCTCATTGCGAATCTCTCCCTCTGTCTACTTCCACCCTTGTGTCTCATTTTCCCCCTCCTCTCCCTCCCTTGTATCTTCTTTCCCCCCTCCTCTCCCTCCCTTGTGTCTCCTAACCCCCCTGTGTTTTTACCCCATCTCCCCCCTGTGTCTTTCCCCCTGCCCCCCCCGTGTCTCTTTCCACACCTCTCCCCCTTGTGTCTTTTTCTACACCTCTGCCTCCCCTGTGTATCTTGCCCCCTCTGCCTCCCCTGTTTCTCATTTCCCTCCTGTGTCTCTTTCCCCACCTCTCCCTCCCCTGTGTCTCTTGCCCCCCTCTCCCTCCCCTGTGTCTCTTCCCCCAGCTGTGTCGCCTTTCCCCCATGTCTCTTCCCCCTCCCTTGTGTCTGCCCCCCCCATTTAACTCCCCACTGTCTATTCCCCCGCCTCTCCCTCCCCTGTGTCTCTCCCCCCTCCTCTCCCTCCCTTGTGTGTCTCCCCTCTCCACTCCCACCCCTGTGTGTCTCCCCCTCCCCTTTGTCACTTCCCCCTTTCCCCTCCCTCCCCTGTGTGTCTCCCCCCTCCTCCCCTGTGTCTCTTCCCCCTCCTCCCCTGTGTCTCTTCCCCCTCATCTCACTAACCTTTTTCTCTCCCCCTCCTCTCACTCCCCTTTTTCTCTCCCCCCTCCTCTCACTCCCCCCTTTCTCTCCCCCCATGTCTCTCCCCCTCCTCTCACTCTCCTGTGTCTCCCCCTCTCACTCCACTGTGTCTCCCCCCCCCTCCTCTCACTTCACTGTGTCTCTCCCCCCTCCTCTCACTCTCCTGTGTCTCTCGCCCTCTCTCACTCCCCTGTGTCTCCCCCGTGTCTCTTCCCCCTCCTCTCTCTCCCCTGTGTCTCCCCCCCTCCTCTCACTCATTTGTGTCTCTCCCCCCCTCCTCTCACTCCCCTGTGTCTCCCCCCCTCTTCTGTGTCTCTCCCCCCCTCCTCTGTGTCTCTCGCCCCTCCTCTGTGTCTCTCTCCCCTTCATTCTCCTGTGTCTCTCCCCCCTCTTACTCCCCTGTGTCTCTCACCCCCTCCACTGTGTCTCTCCCCCTCTCCTGTGTGTATACCCCCTCCTCTCCCACCCCTGTGTGTTTCCACCCCTCCCCTGTGTCTCTCCCCCCTCCTCTCACTCTCCTGTGTCTCTCCCCCTCTCTCACTCCCCTGTGTCTCTCCCGTGTCTCTTCCCCCTCCTCTCTCTCCCCTGTGTCTCCCCCCTCCTCTCACTCATTTGTGTCTCTCCCCCCCTCCTCTCACTCCCCTGTGTCTCCCCCCTCTTCTGTGTCTCTCCCCCCTCCTCTGTGTCTCTCGCCCCTCCTCTGTGTCTCTCTCCCCTTCCTTCCCCTGTGTCTCTCACCCCCTCCACTGTGTCTCTCCCCCTCCCCTGTGTGTATACCCCCTCCTCTCCCACCCCTGTGTGTCTCCTCCCCTCCCCTGTGTCTCTTCCCCCCTCCTCTCCCTTCCCTGTGTCTCTCCCCCCCACTCCTTTGTGTCTCTCCCCCCTCCTCTCACTCCCCTGTGTCTTTCCCCCCTCCTCTTACCCCCCCTGTGTCTCCCCCCTCCACTCACTCCTTTGTGTCTCTCCCCCCCAAACTCTCACTCCCCTTTGTCTCTCCCTCCCTTCTCTCACTCCCCTGTGTCTCTCCCTACCCTTCCCTGTGTGTCTTCCCCCCTCCTCTCACACCCCTGTGTGTCTCCCCCCTCCCCTGTGTCTCTCCCCCTCCTCCTCCTCTATCTCTCTCTGCGCATCCCGCTACAATGCACTTGCACGTCCAAGTACAATGCGCATGCGTTGCCCGATGTGCAATGTGCATGCGCGCCCAATTTGCAGCAATCGTAGTTGTCAAACTGTGATTTGTCGCAAGCGTGACGACGAATCGCAGTTTGACAACTATTATATGTGATATATATATATAATGTTTCTCTATATGCCAACTTATTATATATATATATATATAAGTTGGATGGTTTGCGCTTGTGTACAGCAATCTTTAAGTCAGACCACAGATTTTCTATTGGATTGAGGTCTGGGCTTTGACTAGGCCATTCCAACACATTTACATGTTTCCCCTTAAAGTGTTGCTTTAGCAGTGTGTTTGGGGTCATTGTCCTGCTGGAAGGTGAACCTCCGTCCTAGCCTCAAATCACGCACAGTGTGGTACAGGTTTTGCTCAAGAATATCCCTATATTTAGCACCATCCATCTTTCCCTCAACTCTGACCAGTTTCCCAGTCCCGGCTGCTGAAAAACTTTCCCACAGCATGATGCTGCCACCACCATGTTTCACTGTGGTGTTCTTTGGGTGATGTGTTGGGTTTGCGCCAGATATTGCGTTTTCTTTGATGGTTTAGACATTAATGGCTGTGTTGAGTCATTTTGAGGGGACAGCAAATTTACACTGTTATACAAGCTGTACACGTACTACTTCACATTGTAGCAGAGGGGCATTTCTTCAATGTTGTCACATGAAAATATATAATAAAATATGTACAAAAATGTGGGGGGTGTACTCACTTTTGTGAGATACTGTATAAATACTGTGTATGAAATATATTTAAACCACTTGCGGATAAATGTGCCAGATAGAATACCCAACCACCACAAATACGAAAACATAAGACTCTATTTTCTAATTGTTGCAACTTAAAAAATGACTTTTATTAATGCTCCTAAAAAATAATAAATTGGGGAATTTAAAATACTGAAAGATAACGGAACCGCTTAACACTCCTATATGATTTAGAGTTTAGTGCTAAACATTTGTACTCATTGCTACTTTACAGTAATTGTAGCTGTAAGATTAGTAACAATGTAACAAGAGATCAAATTGCCAATATCCGATGGATAATACAGAAAGCAAGAGAGTTCCAAAAATGCATTTACTTCTGCTTCATAGACTATTCTAAAGCCTTTGACTCTGTGGATCACAACAAAATCTGTCATGTCCTTAAAGACATGGGAGAACCAGATCATCTCATCCTCCTCCTAAAGAATCTGTATGTCGACCAAGAAGCCACGGTCAGAACCGAACATGAAAGCGATCAGCGCGAGCCTCACAAGCAGCGCCAACGGTGTTTACAGAACCACAGCTACACCAGGGGAGAGGTTCACAATGCCAGCCAAAAGCCCATCAGCGCAAACCTTACAATCAGCTCCAAAGGAGCTCTCATAACCAAACATACACCAACCAGGAGGCTCGCAATGAGCGTCGAAGGCGCTCATTGCGAGACAAGCTATGAGCGGCGAAGGCGCTCAGCACGAGGCTCGCAATCAGCGCTGACGGTACTTACACCACCAAAATACTTACTTTGTGTACCAAACAGCATTACCTGCCTTACAATTCTATTGCAGTCATTTTTTTACGGGCAAGTCGCTAGTTAAATAATATATGTCAAACACACTAACTGCTGATCAACCTACAACCCAATAGATCTCTATATACAGTACATACATACATAATATAAATATATTGTAGAGCAAGGATATCCATGCAAGACTACTATGTACTATGTATCAAAATATATACCTGTGGAATGTAGTTATATACTGGTATAAATATAAATATATTTGTGCAAGGCTGCTTTACACTGAGCATTTATAATTATATATTTGTGCAAGGTACTAAATGTAATATGCAACAAAATATATATATATTTGGCTCTTAGCATGTGGCAGTCCTCACCACTATAGCTTTTTGCAGCATATATCATGGTAACCTGATAACACACATTGACCTGAGGTCTTCAGAGCCATACAGGTTCCGGTAAGTACAGAGGTGAGATGGGGGGAGAGATGGGAGAGAGAGAGATAGGGAGGGAAGGAGGGAGAGGGGAGAGATAGGGAGGGAGGGAGAGCGGAGAGAGATAGGAAGGGAGGGAGAGAAAAGGGGATTGAGATACGGTGGGAGAGAAAGGGAAATAAAGGGAGAGAGAGAAATGGGGATGGGAATGGGGAGATAAAGGGGGAGAGAGAGGGCGAGCGATTGGGAGAGAGAGGGAGAGATAGGGAGAGGAAGGGGGAGAGAGATAGGCAAGAGAGATAGGGATGGAGAGAGAATTAGGTACGGAAAGAAAGGGGAGAGAGATAAGGAGGGAGAGAGAGGGACAGAAAGGGGGAGAGAGATAGGGAGGGAGAGAGGGATAGATGGAGGGAGGGATAGAGAGAGAAGGAGGGAGGGATGGATAGAGAAAGAGGGGGAGAGGGATAGACGGGGGACAAAGGGATAGAGAGAGAGAGCGAAATAGAGGGATGGATAGAGAGAGTGGGTGGGAGGGATAGAGAGAGACGGGGATAGAGAGACAGAAGGGGGAATGATCCTAACCCTATCCTCTAGCTATTTCTCTCGCTATCCCTCCCTCTCTCTCCCTGACTCTCTCGCTCTCTATCCCTCTCCATCCATCTCTTCTTCTATTCCTCTATCTATCTCTCTCTCTCTATCTCTTTCTATCCCTCTCTCTCCCTCTTTTTCTATCCCTATCTCTCTCTACCCTCTCCCTCTCTCTCTATCCCCCTCCCTCTCTCTCTCCCTCTCTCTCCCCCTCTCTCTCTCCCCCAGTCCCCCCTCTCTCTCTATCCCCCCTCTCTCTCTCTATTCCCCTCCCCCTCTATCTCTCTCTCTCCCTCTCTCTCTCTCCCCTCTATCTCTCCCTCTCCCGCTCTCTCTCTTTCCCCCTCTCTCTCCCCCGGTCTCTCTTCCCCACTCTCTCTCTTTCCCCCTCTCTCTCCCCCGGTATCTCTTCCCCACTCTCTCTCTCCCCCCCCCTCTCTCTATCCCCCCTCTCTCTCTCTATCCCCCTCCCCCTCTATCTCTCTCTCTCCCTCTCTCTCTCTCCCCTCTATCTCTCCCTCTCCCGCTCTCTCTCTCTCTCTCTCTCCCCCTCTCTCTCTTTCCCCCTCTCTCTCCCCCGGTCTCTCTTCCCCACTCTCTCTCTCCCCCCCCTCTCTCTATCACCCTCTCTATCTATCCCCCTCCCCCTCTCTCTTTATCTCCGACCCCTCCCCCTCCCTTTCCCTCTCTCTGTATATATTTATATCCCTCTATCTCTCTATTCCTCTCTACCCTAGGCCTCCCCTTCTATCCCTCCCCCCTCTCCTTCTATCCCTCACCTCTCTCCTTCTATCCCTAACCCTTTCTCCTTATATCCCCAGCCTCTCTCCTTCTATCCCTCTCCCCCTCTCTTCTTCTATCCCTCTCCCCTTCCTTCCTTCTATCCCCCCTCTCTCCTTCTAACCCCTCTATCTTTATATACCCATCTCTCTCTCTCCGTCTAACCCTCTCCCCCTCTCTCCTTTTATCCATCACCACTCTCTATTTAGTTATTGCATGTCATCAAGAAACTGGAGGCACTTCTCGGCATAAGAAAAGTGAGGAGAACCAGCACCACCTCACCCTTATCAAGAAAATGGAGGCACGCCCGGGCATAAGAAAAGTGAACAGAACCAGCACCACCTCACCCTCATCAAGATAAGTAAGTAAAGTGACAGTAAGTGGGTGGAGTCTGTGTCAGTGGGCATGGCCTATGCTGTGAAGGGGAGGAGTTTATAATGTTGGGTGGAGTCAATGTAAGAGGAGGGGCCAGGTCTCTGTCTCCCGCCCCACCAACTTGGAAAGTCACCAGCCTTGCCTGTTCTGCACTGATTTCAAGAGAATACACATTAGCTCTAGATAAGATCCAAAATAATCTATCTACAACAATGAATAATAGCAATGGAGCCTCATTAAATTCAAAGAAATTTGGCGTAATCACAGAGCAATAAAATCAGACAAGCCTGCAACAGGTGTGGCTGACATCTTCTGCTTGTTGCATTTGTGGCCGTAAACATGATCAATTAGTCAAATCCGTGGTTATGAGTTTTATTACATGTAATAACACATTGAGTGCCAAGGATCGATATAACAGGGAAATTAAACATAAAATAAATTATTTTTATTGTAGATTTGCAAGCTTGAGAATGTTGTGCTTTTAATTTGAATACCTTACATCACTTTCCATTTAATTTAAAATACAGTATTGTGTTTATATTTGCATTTACAGTGCTACAGACAGGATTTTAACCGACTTGCTGGTGCTCTCTAGTACCCATGTGATTTTTGGCTCTTTTTGCCGTTTACAGGTTTGAAAGCCAGTGCGTCCTTGGGGATTCGTAGCAATTTAATAGCGATTTGCAATTATAACATTTACGGGCTTGACAGATCAAAGACTTAGCTGGGACGGAGTTCAGATTTTGACAGCCCGTAGGGATTTTCCGCCTGTAATCCGCAGATAGTTGCGTAGTTGAAAGAGGCCAATTTAGTGGCTGTAAATCTTGCGGGCTCCTTTACTGGCTACAATTTCTAAAGTTGGAGCAATTTATTGGGCTCATGATGTGTTGAAAGTGTTAGACTCATGTGTCACTGGAAGATAAGGTCTCAGGGACCTGCACTGGCCCCCAGGGCCGACTATTAAGAACCATAAGAAATAGCCAGTTTCTCATGTACATTGTCCAGCTCTGAAGCGGTTTAAAAAAAGTATATTTTTAACGTTTAACCATGAAAACTATAAGAGAGGTCACAAAATACAAACACCAGATGTTTTTCTATTAAACTTTATAGTCATGAGAAAAATAAACAAGCTGAGGATGATTGCAGAGCAACGTATTTATTGCACAAATATCTCAAGAACAAGAGTCAACAGGTGAACAATATCTGGCTTCTCTTTATGTTTAGGAAACAGGTGACAGGTATTACCAGTTTCGCTTTTCATGCTTGCAACATAAGTATATACAAACTAGAAGCATTACAATTCCTAAATTGTTCAGACAACTATGTAAATAACCATTTACAGAACTGGAAGCAACTGGTTTCCTTAAAATGAAAAGTACATTTTTTATTTGTAAATATTTGGACTTTCGCTGCCAAACTTTAAATTAGTACCTAAAAATATTTACAGTTTGTTAAAATTATATATATGGCTAAATTTAAACATGTTTATAGCTTGAAGGTACAAGGCCTCAAACCATCCAGATAAGCAGAGTTATCGAGTTGTATTCAGCCGTGCAGACTCACATTATATTATCTGTAATTTGTATCACTTGTGTATATCTCATGTGATTGTTTTTACTGCACTTGACTTTTACAAAACTAACCTACCCTCTCTCACTAATGCTAAACGCTGCAGTGATCCCCCTCCCCCTCTTTTCATGCTCTTAAGCACTAATTTCATTCTTATTCCCAACCTAGGCACTCACCTTACCGATTTTCCATCTCCATTCTGCTGGAGCCAGGAAAAGCCACTTGTATAAAAGCCCAGTTGCACAGATAGATAGATAGATAGATAGATAGATAGATAGATAGATAGATAGACACATAGATAGACAGACAGACAGACAGACACATAGACAGACAGACAGACAGACAGACAGATAGATAGATAGATAGACATACAGATAGATACATAGATAGATAGACGGACATACAAACAGATAGATAGAAAGACAGACAGACACATAAATAGACAGACAGACAGATAGATAGATAGATAGATAGATAGATAGATAGATAGATAGACAGACACATAGATAGATAGATAGATAGATAGATAGATAGATAGATAGATAGATAGATAGATAGATAGAAAGACAGACAGACACATAGATAGACACATAGATAGACACATAGATAGATAGATAGATAGACACATAGATAGATAGACGGATAGATAGATAGATAGATAGATAGATAGATAGATAGATAGATAGATAGATAGATAGATAGATAGACACATAGATAGATAGACGGACATACAGACAGATAGATAGATAGATAGATAGATAGACACATAGATAGATAGACAGACAGACAGATAGATAGATAGATAGATAGATAGATAGATAGATAGACAGACACATAGATAGATAGATAGACAGACAGACACATAGACAGACACATAGATAGATAGATAGATAGATAGATAGATAGATAGATAGATAGATAGATAGATAGATAGATAGATAGATAGATAGATAGACAGACAGACAGACAGACAGACATTATAGATAGATGTTTTCCCGATTTTCCTCCAAACAACTAATGTACTACAAACAAACATGAATTGGTAAGGATTTAAAGGACCATTGTAGCTGAAGAATAAAGACACTTGTTTATCAGGTATGTACCAAACTAACAGTATTAGGATCTGTGTAAGCCATGGGAATATTTTGAGTACAGGAATCCATTTTGTGTTTGTTACATTACATCCAGTGAGCTCGATGATGGGGGTGTTTGCAGTTATCAGTGGAGAGAGTGGTGCAGGTGGATGGAACACAAAGAAGTCCAGAATCTTTGTTTGATAAAAGGTTCCCATCACTGGTCCAGAAGCAGGGCATTGCAACAAAGACTGCAACCATAGCTCTCCAGGAATGTATACACCCCTCCAAAACTTTCATCATTTAACCCTCCAGGGTCTCGCAGAGGCATCAAAATCATTTTTTTTGTTCTAATTCACAACTAAGTTATGCTTAATTATGCTTTTAGTCAGACAGTTTTGAAACATTTGTATTTTTTCCATTGTGCAGTGATCCTTAAAAACAATATCGACAAAGCCAAACAAAAATCTATTTTATTTACTTTAAACCTATATTATATGTGTGGTTTTGTGTCCTTTGTTACCACATCATCAGAACTAGCTTGGCAATCCAGAGGCTAGCCAGTTATTAGCCCATATCCATTCCTATACACCACTCCCTTCCCCCCAAATGGTAATTCTT